>CM074505.1:12294263-12891521 GCA_037389245.1 Oryzias sinensis | reverse complement strand
GCATCCACAGTGTCCTCAAAGTCCTGCAGCAGGACCCTGTTTCCCAGAAGTCCTCGCCTCTCCTGCAGCCTCAGGTTGTCTCTCTGCAGGCGGTGGCGTGCCTGTTTGGTCCGGGTCAGGAGGTCCTTCTTCTCCATCACCACGGCCTCCACCTCTGCCAGCTGCCGCCGCTTGTTCTGGACCTCCACCTGAATCTGGCCGAGCTTCTCCTTCACCTTTGGCAGGACCTCAAACAGCAGCACAGAATCTGTTGATCCACAAAGTGGGAAGAAGACCATGTCAACCTGAATCAGTACCAACCTGGGAGACCCTGATGTTCTCGTTTATCAGCTGTTTTATCTCTGCAGCTTTTCTTTCAGTGAGTTCCTTCTGCCGCAGCTCAGCCTCCAGCTGCTGGTTTTTGACCTCCAGGACCTCCCTGTTGAACTCCTCCTCCTCCTCCTCCCTGAGCTCCGCCTCCAGCCTGCAGATCCTTAACGTCAGCTTGAAGTGCTTCAGCCGCACTTGGGACAGGCTGTCCTGTGCGAGTTTCTCTGCTCTCAGGCTGGCCTCCACCCTGGCCCGAGCTGCTTCTTCACCCAGATTGGGGCTCAGCGCCGCCACAGCCGAGCGCCACAGAGCCTCCAACTCCTGCTGCTCGGTTTCCACCTGAGATGTGAACGAGGAAACATCCAGAATCAGGTCTAGCTGCTGTACAAACACACCTGCAAGATCTTTAAATGTTGTTATTCAGATGGAGCATTTCTGCAGGATTAGACCTGATAAAACAATAGAAATGATGGTGACATATGTGAGCAAGGAGACTAAAATACTAAATTTGGAATTATAAAGGAAGAAAACAATAAGAAAAACAACTTTTTTGTCCTTTGTTATTTCCTTTACTGTGTCATGTTTTCTCACAGATTTGAAACGACAGTCCTGTAATTGCAAACGATTGCCAGCAGAGGGCGCTCGTATGCCTTACCACTCCGATTCAGGGGTCTGCGACCTTTGACACTAAAGAGCCATTTGGATCTGCAAAGTCCCACTTCAATCATTCCACCATATTTATGCTTTTATGGTCAGTTATTCATGCAGATCTCAAATATTTACAATAAGTGTGGTACAACTGTCTTACATTTCTATTATATTACTTCTGACAGCAGCACATGCAAGTTCCTTTCAAAATAAATTACATCCTGTCTCAAAAAAGATCCTCCTGCAGTAGATTAACTCGCAATTATACTTGAAGAACTTTGCCTCTAAACAGGAACTAAGACAAAAATATGAGTTTAAACTTATTCCAATGATAAACCCCTCTGACTGATTTTTTAAAGTAATCTGATGTGAATTCTGGAGGAATCTCTCAATGCCTCTCGATATACTGTCATGTTTAATAAAAAAAGGTTACTTTTTATTAGTTTAAGATCACCTCAGTTTAAAAGTATAAGTTAAATAACAAAACGTAACTAACCTGTTATTTATTGAAATGATAAGAATTGGTTTTCCAAGCCAAAGGGCCATAATGGAGGAATGAAAGAGCCTGTTTACAGGATATTGCAGACCCCTACAACATCCTGGTTAAAGACTCACTCTAATGAAAAGCTGTTTTAAACATGTTCTTGTGTCATTTTTCTGATGATGGAGGACATTTATAAAGAAAATCAAGATGTGTATTCAACTGTTGTGAATCAGGAGCAAAAGAAAAAAATGCTTTTTGAAAAGGAGCTTATTTGTGACGTAGAAAACACGCTGGGCAGGCCGAAAGCTCCTTAGTCTGCTCCATTCTGATGCATCCGCTTGCAGACAAACAGAACACTTACGTCTTTATTTCAATCCAACATCTAAACTGGAAAGCTTCAATGTTGATCCCAGTCTTTGTAGTCACAACTCAGAGGTGAATTTCTAATAAACCCGTGCCGCACTGCAGAAATTATGACCAAGACAATGACATGTTTTTATTTTATTTTATCTTGGCTAAAAACAACAAAATCCTTAAAAGACCACTGGGAACGCGTTTAAAATAACTTAAGAGACGGTCGGAGCGGAGCTTTGAGGAATACAAATCCTTATGGTGGATTTTTTTTTTTACTGTTTTTCTGAACTTCACACATTACAGAGCGGCGAGACTGAAGTTCAGGACAACAGAGTGAGGTTCAGGAAAGCCACAGTGAGTTTCAGGACACCAGAGTGAGGTTCAGGACGCCAGAGTGAGGTTCAGGACACCTGAGTGAGGCCCAGGACGCCAGAGTGAGGTTCAAGACGCCACAGTGAGGCTCAGGATGCAAGAGTGAGGTTCAGCACGCCATAGTGAGGTTCAGGACGCCATAGTGAGGCTCAGGACGCCAGAGTAAGGTTCAGGACTCCATTGTGAGGCTCAGGATGCCAGAGTGAGGTTCGGAACGCCAGAGTGAGGTTCAGGACGCCAGAGTGAGGTTCAGCATGACAGAGTGAGGTTCAGGACGCCAGAGTGAGGCCCAGGACGCCAGAGTGAGGTTCAGGACGCCATAGTGAGGCTCAGGACGCCATAGTGAGGCTCAGGACGCCAGAGTAAGGTTCAGGGCGCCATTGTGAGGCTCAGGACGCCAGAGTGAGGTTCAGAACGCCAGAGTGAGGTTCAGGACGCTAAAGTGAGGCTCAGGACGACATAGTGAGGCTCAGGACGCCAGAGTGAGGTTCAGGAGGCCAGAGTGAGGCTCAGGACGCCAGAGTGAGGCTCAGGGCGCCAGAGTGAGGTTCAGGACGCCAGAGTGAGGCTCAGGACGCCAGAGTGAGGTTCAGGATGCCAGAGTGAGGTTCAGGACGCCAGAGTGAGGTTCAGGAGGCCAGAGTGAGGCTCAGGACGCCACACATGCAGCTCAGTGGAGGGCAGATCTCCTTCTGAACCTAAAGGCACCATGGAACCTCCCAGCACTCTCTGGGGGAGTTGCACATGACAGATCCCGTCATGAAAAGTGCTGCTTTTTAATCAACCTAACGTGAAAACCATAAAAAAGTTTCAGGTTTAAAGTTTTTCTAATTGAGCACCCGGGGCGAACTTAACATTATAGGCAAAGGTAGGCGATCGCCGGGGCCCCAACTCTCCAGGGCCCCGAGCTGAACCCTTAATAACCATCACTAGAAAGAATAAATATGCTATTTTATAAATCTATAAAGACATTTGCAAAACACTTCCAATGGAAAGAGCTAGCGCCAAGTTCAGGAACAAAGACAGTGTTATATGGATTTATGTAGCCCCCTGCTGGAACATTTCCCTAATGATCAAAGGGGTTTGGTTTCATTGGAATGGTGCTCTAATCTGACTGTTTCAGCTGATTGACATGACTTTATCACATACTCTGTGAACTTAATCTGCTTTTGAACGCATGTGTGTGTGTAAACAAATCAAAGTCCTCTTTCTTTTGTCTCTCAAGGACCTTTGCTTTTATTTGATCTCACCTAAATCCGCGAAAAGTAGAAATACAAAAAACAATTTCCACTTTTGTTCATGATGAGCAAACAAGTTAAAATATCAGTGGTTGCTGGTAAAGTTCAATATAAATCCATTATTTCATGTTTTTCATGTTTTTTTTAAAAATGTGTTAAAGTTGGAGTTTCATTTAAATCAGGAAGTAATTTATAGTGGATGATTAATTACTGATAACTAATCTTTGATTAATATTTTGGTTGTTGTTGTTAAATTAGTGCATTTAATAAATGTAATGTTTTTCCAAGTAAAAATAATGTAAAGAATATAAAACGTATTTTTTTTTACATTTTAGTTTTTAAATTCTTATCAAAACATGTGGATTCTTGACATTGATGTAGTCTATAAGTGGATCAGTAAGGTTGACATTTTACCCTATGAGTTCGGATTTTTAAAGAAAAAAATGAATAAAACGCTGCATAGGGCCCCATGTTATTGTTCCCCTGGGGCCCCCAAGTCCTCAACTGAGTAAACATGTGGATATTCTAAACATGGAACCACATTTCTAAAGTTATTTACCTTTAGGAATTTTATTTAAAAAAAGTCATATAAACAGAACTGAAGTTAAAATGACGTTTTTTTTTGCACATTAACTCATCCATGGCTGTTTTAGAATCAATATTTTCTAAAAAATAAATAAGAGACTTGCTTTAACCTTTATAACACTTTTAGTCTTTTTTATATACATGACATCAGATAAACTCTGATTTTACTGAAACACTTTTTACATTTTACAAAATGGGACATAAATAATATTAGTCCAGACAGAACTGTTGGAAAATCTGACGTTTTAATATCTACACTTGTACTACACTACACTTTTTTTTCTAAACTCCCAAACTTTTTTTGACTTTCTGTCAGAAGTTGCAGGAGTTTCAAGCAGACACCAACCTTTTCCAGCTTCTCCTGAAGCTGTGAGCTCAGCTCCTCCGCCTGCAGCTGAGCGGACTCTGAGTCCGCCGTGACCTGCTGCTTCAGGGCGCTCAGGGTCCGGATGCAGACCTCGTAGTCGTGCCGGTCCCTGGGCAGGTCTGGGCTCCTCCTCAGCTTGGCGTTTGCTTCTGCAGCTTTGCAGATGTATCTTGCCAGCTTCCTCTGCAGCTGTCTACTTCTCTGGGAGAGGTCCTCGTTCTCCTTCTCCAGCTCCTGGAGGACTCGCTGTGCCTCTGGGCTGTCGTCCCTCCCTGCAGCGGGTTTGAACCCGGTTTGGACCTCATTCCTGCTGCTGTTTGTGACGTCACATGTTTTATCAGAAACCTCTTCCATGACCTTCCTGCTCATCAGGTCCCCTTGTGATGTTGATGTTTCAGCTGGAAACCTTATTTTCCTCTTCTTTACCTTTTTTTTCTTCCTTCACCATATTCATGTTTTCATAATATTCTTCCATTTGGGTTTAAAACGCTGGAAAATGTAAAACATTCTAAAGAAACTGCTTACTGGTTGGAAAAAAGCTCGCTTTGAGTTTAGTTTGCGTTGTCTTGGAAACTGGGGCAAAGAGCCAATGACGGGCCGCGCGCCGCACGCTTCAATGTGCGCAGGCGCGAGGTTCCGCCTCCAACAAACAAGAAGCAGGAGCCCAGCCAAGATGGCCGACCTGGGGAAAAAGTACTGCGTTAACTGCCTCGCCGATGTCACCAACCTGCGGCTCCGCTGCACCGAGTGCACCGATATCGACCTGTGCCCGGAGTGCTTCTCGGCGGGAGCAGAGATCGGTAACCACCGGAGGTGGCACGGCTACCAGCAGGTCGACGGCGGGCGCTTTTCGATCTGGGGTCCCGAAGCGGAGGGAGGATGGACCAGCAGGGAAGAGCAGTCGCTGCTCGATGCCATCGAGCAGTACGGCTTCGGAAACTGGGTACATCATCACTGACATCATCTGTTTAGAGCTTTTTTCCTCATAAACTTCTCCGGGTTTGGTGGACAAGTTGGTAAACTTTGTGTCGCTATTGTTTGACGTTATTCTAAACATATCAGAGAAGTTAAGTAGTCTTTGTTTTTTTGGAAAGTAGCAGGACTCTGACAGGTGAGACGTCCACCTGGCCGACCGAACCCCCGGAACCACGGAGGGAAACGTGTCATTCAAGGGTTCAGAGCCTTAAAACGGCTCCAAACAGCTGAAAGCTTTCGCTTTTTGACTTGAACCACATTAATTCTTTAGATTTAGATTCAGTATTTTTGGCAGAATCCTCACATTTTATATGAAACTTCATCCAGTGGTCGTTTTAAAAGCAGATTCATGAACCCTTTTCACTGAAGTAGTGACCACAAGACACCCAGAAACAAAATGTGGTGACCAGAGATGGTAGAGCTTTCAATTCTGAACAAGCAAGTTATTAATATTTAACGATAACCTTATTGGATATAACAATTGCAGAACTTTGTCATCACAGGTACAAATATCAAGGTTTGTGTTTTGTCTTCTAGAAACATCTTCCCATCAAATTATCACAGGACATTATTCAGGTGCTTCTCCAATGGATGCACTCGGTAGCTTTCATGACGCTGTGAAGTCGGTCCAAAGACGTCAAAAAGCTGCTGTCGGCTCCCAAATGTCCGGATAAGTCCCCCTGTTCCTTGTTCCGAATCCTAATCTAAATTATGAGCACGGCGACGCACACATATTATCACTGTGTGAACGGCACGCGCAGTGACACCCTTTACGGTCCCTAACTAAAGTCAAACGTTTCATCCTTTTTCTGAACCCAATCAACCCCTTTTTGGGGTCACAGGGTTGCTGGAGCCTGTCCCAGCTGCTGCTCATTGACTCTACGTGAGACCTGGACTGACTGAGTGTGACGTCACCCATAGAAAGCAACTTAATTCTGACTCCAGCTAAATTAAGGCAATTCAGTCGCCATTTTTACACAATATGGAAGTCGCCATGTTGGAGCCAGACGTTGTCAGTCAGCAGTGATTGGCTCAAGTTGGTCTGAGTCAACATTCTTATTGCAACCGCTCTCACCAATCAGGAGTGAGCTTGTTGGAAGTCCACACCCCTTCCACTGAAAGCAGGAGAATCTATCTTTTCGTTTTTATTTTTTAAGGCATCTGATTGGTTAGTTTATTGTTTGAATAAGATACACTACAGGAAAAAAAATTGGATGATCAAAAGCTTGTTTTAAATAAAGGTATCAAAGGAAGAATAGTGATTCTGACCAATAGAATGACAGAGTAACAGCTGTTTGTTTCTCAGTAGAACTCTTCTTGGAACCAGCAGCTACTTTCTATTTATGCTTTGAAAATACAGTGGGGCATTTAGTCATCCACCAATTGTGCAAGTTCTCCCTCCCCACTTCAATGGCATCTGAGTTGTTTTATTTAAAATTCACTGTGGTAATGTACAGAAACTAAATTAGAAAGAATGTGTCTCTGTCCAAATATTTATGGTCCTGACTGTAGACTGTTGGCAATGGCAGCAGTCAAACATTTTCTGTAAGTCTTCACAAACAGCCCCAAAGCATGATGCTTCCACCCCCATGCTTTACAGTAGGTCTGGTGTTCTGTGGATTCAACTCAGCATTCTCTATCTTTCAAACATGAGTGGGGTTTTTACCAAAAAGGTCCATTTTGGTTTCATCTGACCATAGGAAGTTATTCCAATCCTTTTCTGGATCATCCAAATGCTCTCTATCAAACTTTAGACGGGCCTGCAGGGGGGACACGTCTGACACTGCAGGGTTTGATTCCCTGGTGGTGTAGTGTGTTAATGATGATGGTCTTTGTTACTTTGGTCCCAGCTTTCTGCAGGTCATTCACTAGGATCCCCCATGTGGTTCTGGGATTTTTGCTCACTGTTCTTGTGATCATTTTGACCCCACAGGGTGAGATCTTGGGGGGAACCCCAGATGGATGCAGATTATCAGTGGTCCCACAGTTGATTTCTTCACCTCAAGCTGCTTACCTGTTGCAGATTTAGTCTTCCAGTCTGGTGCAGATCAACAATTTGGTTTCTGGTGTCCTTAGACAGCTCTTTGGTCTTGATCATAGTTTAGTTTGGAGAGTGACTGTTTGAGGTTGTGGACAGGTTTCTTTTATTTAGATAACCAGTTCAAACAGGTGACATTAATACAGGTTATAAGTGGAGGGTAGAGGATCGTCTTACAGGAGAAGTTACATGTCTGTGACAGACAGAAATCTTGTTTGTTTGTAGGTGACCAAATTCTTATTTTCACCATAATTTACTAATAAATTCTTTATAAATCAGTCAATGTGATTTATTTGGATTTTTCGCCCCTCATTTAGTCTCTCAGGATTGAGGTTCACCTATGATGAAAACTACAGGCCTCTCTCATCTTTTTAAGGGGGAGAACTTGAACAGTTGGTGGCTGACTGAATGCATTTTTGCCCGGCTATAGAAAATGTTTAGAGTGGGACTTGAAGGTTGGCGTCTACTTTTCCCTGCAGCTGAATTTCTGTCCTGAGGCAAAGTTTTCTTCATCTTTGCTGTGTCTTGTGCTCCCCCAGGAGGACATGGCCGCTCACGTGGGGGCGTCCCGCAGTCCTCAGGAGGTCATGGAGCACTACGTCACCATGTACATCCACGGAAACCTGGGCAAGGCGTGCATCCCCGACAGCATCCCCAACCGCGTGACCGACCACACCTGTCCGAGCGGCGGCCCCCTGTCCCCCAGCCTCACCACCCCGCTGCCCCCCCTGGACATCGGCCTGGCCGAACAGCAGCAGCTGGGCTACATGCCGCTGCGAGACGACTACGAAATCGAGTACGACCAGGACGCGGAGAAGCTCATCAGCGGGCTGTCCGTCAACTACGACGACGAAGACGTGGAGATCGAGCTGAAGCGCGCGCACGTGGACATGTACGTGCGCAAGCTCCGAGAGCGGCAGCGGCGGAAGAACATCGCTCGGGACTACAACCTGGTGCCCGTCTTCCTGGGCAGAGACAAGAAGGACAAGGAGAAACTCGGAGGGCTGGGGGTCACTGGAGGTTCGGGTTCTGTGGGCGGAGCAGGGGTGGGCGGAGCAGTGGGGGCGGGCTCTGCGACAGCGGCAGGATCCATTCCCATCCCTACCACGCCCAAAAGAAAGATCACCAAGGAGGAGAAGGAGCAGCGGGTGCGGCTGCGCGCTCTGTGCCAGTTCATGGCCCATCGGGAATTCGAGGACTTCTTTGAGAACATGCACAAAGAGCGTGCGCTCAGGGCCAAGGTGCGCGAGCTGCAGCGCTACCGCCGCAACGGGATCATGCGCTTGAAAGAGTCGCACGAATACGACGCAGCGCGCCAAAAGAGGGAGAAACGAAAGGAGAACAAGAGCGTGGTGAACTCCAAACGGGGCGGCTCAGGAGGGGGCGGCCTGGGCTCCGGGATCGGACTCGGGGGAGGGGGTGTGGGCGGAGTACTGGGGCTGGGAGGCGGGATTAAAGAAGAGGGTAAAGACGGCGAGTTTGCGGCCATCGAGAACCTGGCCGGCTTCGAGCTGCTGTCGGACAGAGAGAAGATGCTGTGCAGCTCGCTGAACCTCACGCCCGCCCGATACCTGACGGTCAAAACCATCATCATCAAAGACCACCTGCAGAAGAGGCAGGGCATCCCCGCCAAGAGCCGCCTGCCCAGCTACCTGGACAAGGTCCTGAAGAAGCGCATCCTCACCTTCCTCACAGAGAGCGGCTGGATCTCCAGAGACGCCTCCTAGCATCCCGCTCCGCTTCCCTCACAAGCTTGTTGAAATTACGGGTTTTTGCCTTTTAAAGCTTTTGGTTTTATAAATGTGTAAATGCAAAAAAGAAAAAAACACCAGATGTTTTATGAAGATGATGGTGGATTAGGTTCCTTTCGACAACATCAAAGCTGCGTACAAACAGAGTCTGCAGGGTCATCCCAGCATGGAGCTGGTAACTCTGTTGGTCCAACAGAGGCCGCTGTCAGGTTTATTCTTGAGTTAAATTTAAGAAGCAAAGGCCTGCAGTCTGTCTGCTGCTACAGCGATGCAAAGGCCTGGAATCTGTCTGCATAAGGCCTGCAGTCTGTCTGCATAAGGCCTGCAGTCTGTCTGCAGCTGCAGGGATGCAACGGCCTGCAGTCTGTCTGCAGCTGCAGAGATGCTAAGGCCTGCAGTCTGTCTGCATAAAGCCTGCAGTCTGTCTGCAGCTGCAGAGATGCTAAGGCCTGCAGTCTGTCTGCATAAGGCCTGCAGTCTGTCTGCAGCTGCAGAGATGCTAAGGCCTGCAGTCTGCAGGGAGCCTGCCTTTCTGGGGGTGACAGCAAACATTGGTGTAAAAAGTGCATCTGCACTGAAGCTTTGGACCAGGGCCGCATCTCTGAATGTTTACGTTAAGCTGACCTAGAACCGTGATGGGGAGGGGGGCGGGGGACTCCAGCACTTGCACTTTTGCTCTGCAGAGGGCAGGTTTGATTGTGATTCTGCTCTCAGATTCTTCAAAAGTCCGGCTTCACTCATCAAAAGCCTCAGATTTTTTCCAGCTGAAAGTTCTGGTTCCTGCTGTCAGAACAAAGCAGGTCGCTTGATAACCTTTTAGAACCAGAAGCTGTTTTGATTCTTAAAAACCAACTTGTCCTTTTCCACATTCAGAGCTAAAAGTCTGTCCTCAGAACTCACGGCGGCGCTTGGTTTCCTTCCAGCTGTGCACGCCCTCCGGTTCAGTGACGGTCAGGATGTTGTGAAAATGCGGGGAAAGAACAAAAAAGGTTCTTTTGTTGGTTTGGGTGAAAACACTGAATGTCCTGCAGCTTCTTCAGGGCGACGACGTAAAACTGTCCCCTGAGGTGGGCTGTGACGATGCTGTCTCCACGGGACCCCAAGGATAACCGGAGATCCGGTTTCCCCCCCCCCAGGGGAAAGCAGGAAGATGGTTTTGTAAAAACAAATTTATCAAATCAGATGTAAATATTTTTGTAAGATAAACAGGATGGAGAAAGAATATAATGTTTACTAATGTACAGTATTTTGTAAAGCCTTTGTAATAAAGAGATTCTTGGATTAAAACATACATTTTTGCTGATTCTTCCCTTTTTATTTGAGTGTTTCTGTCAGGACTGCAGATCAGATGCTGATGATTCGTGCTTCACCTTGAAGTGTGGAAAACGGTTCTCCAAACAAGCATCGGATGTTCGTCTTGGCGGCGTTATCTCCACGAACAGGACATTTGACAGTTTCCAGCTGGACCTAAAACTTGTTTTTCATGCATCTGATGTGGTGATAAAACTAACTCAAGGGTTTACATTTATGAGATCGTTGCAGCCTCAGCTGTAGCTTAACCTCATTTTTAAAAGCAAACGTTCAATTTTATTATTCATCTAATTCAGAAGTCTGAACCTTTAACCCGAAAGGAGCCACAAAGTCTGACTTTATCCTTTAGGAAAATATGATAATCAGAAAGGAACTATTGTTTTTCTCACATGCATAATGTAAAGGAAAGAAATGGCCTTTTTTAAAATATGAAAGTTTTACATTTTTAAATAAAGGTTTGACTTCCTTTCAAATTAAGAGCAGATTAGTAGGTGGTAGTGTGATGTTTATTTTACAGTTTGTGATGCATGTTAGCCAGAAATTCATCAACTAAAATTAATTCAGTTTTTTAACAAATTTCACTTAAAATACTTTGTTTTAACCCTCAAGCTATCCTATGACCCACCCTTCCATTGACATGTTCTCCCTACCATGACAAAGGTGGAACGATTTCATGTAATCCATGGACACCAGTGAAGATCACAAATCATTGAAGAAAAAAGGTTCAGAGCACTGTCTAGTGGGTCTAGATGACCCAACTCCCAATGTTAAAGTGCCTAGGATAGCACAAGGGATAATTCTGGCTGTGTTTTGTAACATCAACAGGATTTTCTGTCAAATACTTTAGTCTGACTTTTTTACCATTTCCTCTCCATAGATTGTTGGAGCATTATGGGTACTGTAGTCCAGAGCCTCACAGAGCGAGACTGTTTGTAAATGAAGTTTGAGTACGTTTCCTTTCCAGATAATTTTTCAAACTTAAAAACCTTTTTTTTTTAAACCAGAGCCACAATAGAGGGTTAAAAGAACCGCATGTGGCTCCGGGGCCTCAGGTTGCAGACCGGACCCAAACCATTCACGTAAATATGTCATTTTCCTGTTCATCCTGTTCACTTTTACAGGTTTATTCTTATGGACGAAACATGTTAGTTGCTGGTTATGACTTCATTTCTGAACCTTCATCTTAGTTTTTGTTAACAGTTCAGTACAGGAGAAAAAGGATCAAATAGCTTTAGATTAGTGGCTCATCAGGAACCTTCACTCCACATCAACAGTTGTTGGTTTGGTTGTTTTCAGAGCTGCTCAAAGGCAGCCTGTTGAGGTCAGGGCATCATCCATCCATCCATTCTTCACAGACACTTGGGCCCCTTTACAAACATGCAGATCCTGCTTTTTCTGGTATTTCTCCTCCAAACTCCGGTCTTCTCGGCCTTTAGTTTTAAATTTGGTGGCATTATTTATGAAAAGCAAACAGCTTCCTGCTCTGTAAGTGCAGAGGAAAAGATCCATCTGCTGAATCAAGGTTTTACCCGCAACCACAGCAGCACTGCAAATGGAGATTACTTATTTATTTTCTATTTTTTAACAAACATAATCAATGTTTTGTTTTGTTGTTTATTGCCTCTCATCTGTACAGCGTTTGCACTGAGGATCAGTGATGTTTCTAGTGGACGTCAGGAGTTCTGGTGGGTTTTTTGTGCGTCTGCTCTGCACTGAAACTCCTCACAGACAAGAAACACAAACATCCGGACCCAGCAGAGCAGAACTCTCATCAGAAATGAACACACGGAAGGTTTGCCTCACATCTGACAGGACAAACTGATAAACAAGTGGAAAAACTGATGCGGTCCTCATGAAAGTTCAGCCGGGCTCCCGTCTCTGAGGCGGACGTGGAGCCGCGGCAACCTGGACTGGTTTTAGCGGAAAGGCCGGCACCAGAGCCGCAGGTCCTTCTACAGCAGTTCTAAGAGGCCTTGGCCACGCCCACCAGCGCCGGCCGGAGGGTGCGGCCGTGAAGCTTGTAGCCCACTTTGGTGACCACAGCGACGGTGCCGGGCTCCTTGCCCTCCATGGGGGCGTGGAACAGGGCCTCGTGCTCGTACGGGTCAAACTTCTGGCCTTCCGGGTTGAGCTTCACCAGGCCGTGCTTGCTGAACACCTTCTGGATCTGGACCTCCGTCATCAACAGCCCGTCGTACAGGTTCTTCAGGTGGGGGTTCTGGCTGGTCACCTCCTCTTTGGGAACGCTCTCCGTCGCTTTCTCCAAGATGTCGGCCACCTCCAGCAGATCCTTACAGAAGCCCTGGATCCCTTCAGAGAAAGACACTTGATCACAACCCACGCTCTTCATCTGCTACACCCACGGTCCTCAACCCCTCGCTGTGGACCGGTACCGGTGCACGCTCACTTGGTACCGGGCCACAGACACAATTAAAAAAAATAAAAAACAGAGTAACTTTTATTTTTCTGATTCTGAAAGAAGATTTCATTTTAGAAAGCTACCAGATTCTGTCCAAACGTTCACCTTAAACGCATTTGCTGCTCCCACCGCCAAATTAAAAGCCCCCTTAGCTAACAAAGTTAATAACATAAACGTCTTTGGAGGGTTTCTATGGGGAGAAAGGAGCCGTTGAGAAAACTGAAGACCCCTCAACTTTTAAGAACAAAAAGTTTGCCATTTATTGAAAAAAAACCTTCCACCAAACGTGGATTTGTTGGTGTTCACACTGGACAAGCAGGGAGGGGCTAATTCTTCTTTTGCTACAGTTTAAGAGCACATGTCCCCCACAGTTGGAAGAAGCTTAGTGGGAAATGTTGGAAACGGTGCAAATCGGGTTTTGCTCCAGGCTTTACGACAGACGTGGTGTCGTAGACACAAACCGCCATTATTCATTTCTCCTCCAGGATCCATTTTCAAACGGTAGGCACTTCCGGGAAGCAAAAAGGACGCCATCCATATGTTAGTCCCCGATTGGTCAAAGTTCCTCCTGGTTTAACGTCTAACGTGCGATCAGTAGACGCCTTTTGTCCGTTGAGACTGAAAATGGTCGTTAAAACGTGCTACGCGTGAACACGCGAGCCTAAAACGCACGTTTGTATCGATTTTCACGGACGGCGGACGTGTGAACACGCATCACCAAGGGCGGCGTGAACGTAGCTTTGGACGTGCACTGATAATAAAGTTGCAAACACTGAGGGTTCAATATTCTATTTAGAAAGTTTTCGTCTTTTTACTGAACTCTATCCTTCCGTCACGCGGCCTAAGTTGGCGTCTGGTTTTTAGCCTCCACTTTGACCTTGAAGGGAAAATCTACGCCACATTTTATGACACAAAGTGTACAATTAATCTGGCTGCAAATATTTGACTAACGATGGAGATTCGATAAAATAAAGTAACTGATTTGTGTGAACTTGTAAAAGAGACACTTATTCTACAGGAAAGCTAAACAAGGAGAAACTTTAGCAAAGTAAAATCCTCTGCTGTGTTGAAGAGAAATACAGTTGATTAAGATTTAAATCAAAACAAAATAAGATAAATACATTTTGCTTTGAAAGATGATGTAAGCCTGAATTGAGTCCTTAGTGTTATGATATAAACTCATGTAATGCTGGCTTTAAACTGGTTCTTTCATCAACAGCAAAATATCTACAGGCAGTTTCAAATTTTCCTATAAAATAAATTTTATGTTGTTGTTAGATTTAATTTAAAAAAAATGTTTTTGGAAACTGGAAGCTTAAAAAAAGTGTTCTAAAGAGAAAATGAAAAGCAGGTCATGTGATCGCTACACGTTTTTCTGAGGTCAGGAAACATCGACACACAAATAGTTATCAAAAGACTTTGATCTTTCTTCTATGAATTTCCTTAGCTAGTTAAAATCCACATAATCTTACTGTAAAAAGCCTTAAAAACAGACATGTCTAAAAGGCTCACAATGGCACATTTGTGCCATCTAGTTGTGATTGCATGCAACTGCAAGACGAGGCCATCAGAAAAGTACCGTATAGTTTAGCATCCTCCACCATCTTCTGACTCCTCCTCCTCAGGTTCTCTGCGTCCGCTAAAGACCTTTTGTATTTGTCCTACACAGAAAATTCAAAACAGAGAAAGGCTTTAAAAAAATTTTTTTTCCATTTTTCATTCATGCTGGTTTCAGTTCTTCTCTGATAGAGATGCTGTTTTGCCTCAAACAGCAGTAATATGTTCACACATGCTGACCTGTTCAGACAGAGTTTGGTGGTTTGAACCTTCACCAAACCTGCATCTTCAAAGTGTGTCGTGTTATTTGATAACATCCTAATCCAGGAGTTATGGGCGGCGTCTGAATTCCTTCCCTACCCACTACACAGCGCGTTCGCCGTTTTGTAGTGCTGTCCGAATCTACAATTCCAAAATCAAGGGCCCTGGAAAATTCCCAGAAGTCTCTGCGAAAAACCAGTGTGCATCGATGCTCACTAGATCGGCAAATATAGACCACAATGCATTGCGTCGGAACAATTCTTGCCAGAAAATGTCTTTAATTTTTTTTTTTTAATAAACCATCAACATTTTTATCTTCAGAGAACAGTGGAGATTTTTACTTACATCCGCTGTTTAAAAAAAAACTAAAATCAGTGAAAATGGTGTCCAAATTGCTTTTAAGATTCAGGGACCTACATAGTGCTGCACTATATAGTTTTTTTAGTAGTTAGGGGTTAGGGTGGGAATTCACACACAGCCATTGATCAGTCACGCCGGCGCTACGGAAGCCTAAGAAGGTCAAGAGTCATTTCTTTCTTACGGTCATTTCTTTGAGCTGCTCCTCCAGCTGAGTCTTCTCCTCCGCCGGCGTTTTCTCTGGAGCGCTCTGCTCCGCCTTCTCGGCCTCCTCTTCCGGCCCCTGGCCGTTCTTCCTCTGAGCAGCCGTACAGAGCAGACGCGGCGGCGCTCTGGAGGGGATGAACACAGGCGGCTATAAGGATCTGGCCGCACATGTTCACATTTGGCAGAGTTTAAACACTAAACGGCATTTGGAACGATGGCGGTTTGAGCCCCACGAACAACAACTAGCCTCTTTTCATCGGACGTCTCCGTGAAGTAGCCGCGTTTACATGGGCAAAAGTAATCGGAATGAACGCCTGATCGGAAAGAAAATGCGTCATGTAAACACGCCGTTTGGAATACTCTGCCCCGATCAGACTCGATTGGATCAGAATTTCTTTCCGATCGAGATAGGTGGGCTATACCGATCGTTTATCCGATCGTTGTTCATGTAAACGGTCATTCCGATCGTGTGTCACTGCTGCTCTGGTTTACGTCATGCGAGATGCGGGGAAGGAGTGCTTCGTGCCCCCCTACGCTCACCGTCCCGCCGCTCTGGGTTAGCGGCTGCAGGACTCAGCAAGAACCGTGTACGAACAGAGCTCGGGCCGCTAGCTCACAGAGCGGATTTGGGGCGGTCTGTGTGAACTTTTCAGAGCAGAAATAAATGTCGCTCAGTCCTTAAAAACTGTTCAAACAATCACGTGGATTTGTGTTTCCAGTTGTGTCCCGACAAAATAAAGGCTGATGTTATTCCCAAACATTTACGTGTAGCCAAGATCATGCAGATCCTGGATTTTGTGTCCACCAAGGCTAATGATGTTAGCCTGCCCTAACCCTTCTTCCAGCTTAATTCTTCCACAAAAAAAATCACTGACCACACGGATTAAATATAACGATGAGCGAACAGGCGCCTCATACTATTCATGACATTAATAAAAGCACGTTTGGAAGGTCGTCTCGTATTACGGAGCTGCAGCACATGCTGTCTGTCTGTGGCAGTGGTTTGTTTACAACGGGACCTATTTCCGCATCCGGGTGATTTTACACTACTGCGCATGCCCAGATGATTCATTCCGACCGAAAGTGTGAGCCATGGGAACGTTTGTTCTAATCCGAAAAAGGTTTTCTGTGCCCATGTGCACGGGTGAATTTTAACCCGACCATTGATCCGATCAAGATATTCTGCCCATGTAACCGCGGCTCGTGACTGCCGCTCAGCTCCTCACATCAATCCGCCCACACACTGATCGACTTTAGTCCAACTAAGTCCAGAGGACAATCAGAATAAAAAGATTCTTGGTTTAAATATTCTTTTAATTTCAATAGTCACCTAATATTTGTTCTTTTTGCCACATTAGCCTGAATAACCTTAGAAACTGTATGAAAACAGTTTCCCTCGGTTATTTTTACACATCCACTCAAATCTGTGGCTGTTAAACCTCTTCGGACGAAACGTGGTCTGAATCCTCCATGTTTATCAGAGACGGGCTCGTGATTTCTAGCCCTGTAAAAGCATTTCAATCCATCGGAACAACTATTATGGACCAAAATCTTTAAAGGGCCCTGCAACAGACTGGCCACCTGTCCAGCCTGTTCCCAGCCTTCGCCCGCTAGTGGGCAGGATAGGCTCCAGCAGCCCCGCGACCCCGAAAGGGAACGAACGGATTCGAAGAGGAACGAATGAATGAAAATCCTTAAAGATGGCAACACCAGTTTCAGTTTCAGGTTGTAGAAACTTTTAAAGGCTGGAGGTAAACTTTTCCTTTTGTGATGATAAATCTGAGAGGCGCCCTGGGATTGGACCTCTGCTAGTTGACCTGAGCATGCTCCCTCTGGTTTAGATCATGCACTCTAATAATGTTTCATAGCATCATTAGACTCTGCTGCTGCAGTTCAGATTCAGACCAACTTCCTTCAGTTCAACACAATCAGCCTTTAGAGCCTAAAGTTCCACTCTGATCCCTTTTTTGATCCATTTTCAAAGCGTTCTTTCAATTATGAGCTTGACGTTTTCAGCCAAAAATCATAAAACCTCTGTCGTCTTCTAGGACATCGTTTCTGCAGAGCGGGGAGGTATATTTGGAGATTTGAGGGCGGAACTGTGGGTGCCGAGTAAGCCCGCCCCCCCTTCCCAACACCTATAATTGAAAGCTCCCTGTATATGTCATCTCTTGCTAGCTTACAGCCCCACACCCCCATCAACCTAACATTACTGGTGCCACAAAAATGGCCGAGCAAGATCGGGGCTATGCAGCCGTACAGTTTAGATCCAGATTCCAGGGCGGGACACGGAGGGTCTATTTGTCTGCAAGTGGATCCATCGGAATGGAGCCGGAAGCAGGAAGCTCGTGGTCTGCCGACTGTAGCTTCTGCATCACAACTCCAAGCTTTTTTCACCTACTCCAATTGTTTGAAAAAAAGAAACACTCAGAAACTCTATTTTAAGCATAATTTTTCTTTCTATATTTCCTCCATTACCAGAAAAATGTTGTTAAAAACACCATTTTTTATTGGAGTGGGTCTTTGAGGTTGAACCTGCTGTCAGCAGCCCCCCTTGTCCGACGTATGTCATCATCTTCCGCTCAATATCGCGAGAACAAGAATTATATTCTTAAGGTTTACTATAAGGCTTTTAAGCAAACCCAAACTCACATTTTTAACGAGAATCCAAAATTATATGATCATCATTACTATAGAGAACTCAAGCTAAAACGTAAAGGCAGGTTCATGTTATTTTGCTTATTTCAGCAAGAGCGAAAGAAAATACAAATTTTAAAACGAACATTCTTTACATATTACAATAAATACAACCTTTAAAGACTCGTATTTTAACTAAATACTATAGTAAGGAGGAACAGGGGTTACGAAAGCTGCTAGCAAGCTAACATCAGGTGCGTCAATCTCCTCACAGAATCCAGGCATTCTCCTAAAAATGATAAAAAAAAGATGTCTACCTGACAAAATTAGGTGACGCTACAAGACAGTAACTCTGTCTCACTGCCCGGACACACCAGCTCGCCATTTTTCCTGAAGTACAGGGACAGAAAATCCTCCCGTGACACACGCCGAACGGTTGCACTACCGTGATGGGACCGCGTGCCGGCTCAGCCAATCAGATTCAGGAACGAAGCAACGCGCCCTCAAACGGCCAATCAGATTGCTGAAATTGGCTTACGACAGCAGGATGTTTGGTTGAGTTTGAGTCAAAGGTGAATGCAGCTACACATGTTACCAAGGGCAGGTTTTTTTCTTCCCATGATGCTCCAGGGTTAGTTATCCAACCCAATCAAGTCATAGTAAAAAGCTAACAAAGATTTTAAAAATGACAATAAATAAAGGGGATTACTATTTAAAAAATACTTTTAAGCATATAATAAATATTATATATTTAGAAATATATAACACTGTTTTTTTTTGTTTTTTTTTTTAAAGAAACACAATGTCTTTTATAACTAAATCTATAACAGATTTGACATTTAGCTGATTTCCATTTAGACGTTTTAATAAAGTTTATAAAAATCTTCCAAAACGTTTTTTTAAACATATAGTATTGTACTTAACCTATTTTGTAAAATGTATTTTATTCAGTGAAGAAACAAAAACTTTTTTTTTAAGAGCCTTTTTCCTGTAAAAAAAATACTAAATCAGCTCTTTGTGTTTTTATTTTGTTTAAAGTTTATTTTAAATTTCAGGCCAGTCCAAATGCTGTATTTATCTCACATACCAGCCCACAAACAAACGAGCAGCTTTTCCATCTCTGACACGTTTTTCTGTGGGTTCATGTCAGATAAATGCATCTAGATATTAAAGAAAAACACAATTGGAAACAAAAGACCACAGCAAAAATCAGGTTTCTAATGCACAAGGGAGAAAAGCAAGTGTGATGGAAGAAAGTCCACCATTCTTCTCTTCTCAAAGGTCTGCCTCTCACAGTGCTCCTTTTATTAACATTTCAAGTAGGAGGGTACAATTTCCAAACAAAGAGAAAAGTTCATTAGGGGGTGTCGTATAATGACCCCTTTAGGGAGGATTCTAAATTCAAACAGTATTCCTTATCAGCTCAGGACAGTGTGTCTTAAAAACCCTCATCCTAGTTGAGGATGAGAAAAACACAACTGTTTCTAAAAAGGTAAAAAAGGTCAATCTGAGTTAACATTTAAACATACATTTAAACAAATACATTTAAACAATGATAATAATAAAAAAAATTTCCTTCACAGTTCAGTTGTTTTCTATCCTGAATCATCAAGCTGCTGCTTTTTCTGTCCAACTGCTTTCTGTTTATGTCTTTAGTTTGTTATTTGATCACGTGAACACGTTTCCCAGAATAAATTACATTTTTTTTTGTTGCACAGCCTTGAGTGAAACAAAATTCAACTGAATGAAAACATAAAAAATTGAATCAAAAAAACATTTCAAATAAAGCAGATGAGCGTTCATGAACTCTAAATTAATCGATCATCTGTAAACCTCCAAAAATGCTCCCACCTGCTGTGTTGTTTAAAAAAATAAACACATATCTTTCTGCAGTTTTTTAATTTATTTTATATATTTTTTTACCATTTTAGACATTTCAGATCACATATTTCATTTTCGTAATTTTTTAAAACTAAACTTTGCACTAAACTCCCTCTGCAGCCCACCTCCAATCGACCTCCACGGTCCACTCAAAAGCACACCCGGACTTCACTACGGCTCTGAGCTCCAGCAAGAAGGGCACCACAACAGGACAGTCGAGAAACGTGTGCCCCAGGGTCTCAAACGGGACACGTCCTGTCATACCGTGCCTTGTTCATCTGGTGTAGCACCACACTGGAGGGAATTTTTCTGTGACGCAGTCGGATATCCGTATTCCACACCACATGTGGGGCCGGACTCCACCAGATTTCTGAGGGATGCTTACCTTGAAACAAGGTCCCCAGGGCTGCCTTCACCGCAGGAACCTTGGCATCCAAGGTTGACACAATCGTGCACCAGCTGTTGGAGTTCCACACATGCCTTTGGCCATCTCCCTGTATGATCTTTAAACAAAAATCCAAATCTTGAGACCTGGATCGCCTCCCTCTCCTTACAACAACGTTGCCACTGCGAGGGGAAGGAGGCAACAACGTCCCTGTATGCCCGACGGACCCTCTGTGTCCCGCCCTGGTCCAGATCCCCACAGAACAAGCTCGGCGTGTCACACAGTCCATCTGCTACAGTCTGGGCTGGGTCACCAGTCTGTTACAGGGCCACACTCACGTAGGGGTAATTTAGACCAATGAACCTTTGAACCATGTTTTTTTAGACTGTGGGAGGAAGATGGAGAAAGAAAACCCACGAGGAGAGCAGGCAAACTCCACACAGAAAGGACCCAGCTGGGATTTGAACCAACACCTTCTCGCTGTGAGGCGAGAGCGCTAGTCACTGAGCAGCCCCCAAATATTCACGAGATTCACATTTCTCTACTGTTCATTCTGTAGATTCATGAACATAAATGGTCAACTCTTCCATTTTTAAAAGCTTTTTTTAGTGTACAGCATTTTTTACGCCTGCCTCAAACTTTTACACAGAACAGTATTTACACAAATAGAAACGTGGAAAGTTTAAGGCAAGCGTGAAAAGATGCTGTAAACAAAGAAAGCTTTCATAAAATGATGTAATGATTGCTTATCTGACATGTATTGACATTGTAAAATGTGTCAGGAAATGAGACAAAAAAGGGAAAACCATGAAAATAAATCTTTTCAAAAGTAAAAATAAATAAAACCATATCAAAGAGCAATTCAAACATTTCTTTACTTTTCATTTATTTTTTAATTGACACTCGTGATCTTCATTACAGCGTCATGTCATTCACTTGTGGTCACAAAAAGAACTTATTAAAATTATTCAATAAGCCTGATTTAAGTACATCAAACTTGATGTTAAATCAACTTTTTCTTTTTATTGGAAAAGGAAGAAAAATAGAAATTTTAGTGAATTATTCGTCATAATAAAGAGTAAATAAAAAATCAATATTGGACAATATTAATCACATGAAATATATAGTTCTGTGTTCTGAATGTAAGTCACAAACACAGTCAGTCCTAAGTTAATCACTGAGCGACTTCTGAAAATTAACAGAACTAACTTTAAATAAACAAAAAAAGTGAAAAAGTAGAGATTGACTTTTGCTTTATTTTGTTTGGCATCACTAAAGAAAGACGTTTGCCGCACAATAGTTGTCAGAAGTCATTACTTTCACTCGCTCTGACAGGTCTAATGCTCCATCTCTATTCTCCTGATGCTTTTTTCTTTGTTATTTTTTTGTTTTGCCTCCTTCCAACGCTTGGCCGTGAACATGACGAGCACACGCGCATGCAGCTTATCTGGGTTAAGGATTTACTCCTCATGAATAATCACTGCCAGTCCTCGGCTCTGGGAGCGGCGCTGCCATGAAACTGTTTGTTTCCCGCAGACTCAAACAGTTTGCCTGGAAGCTGGAAGTGGTTTGAACGTGTCTGAGAGCTTTAACACAAGAGCAGGGAGGAAAACAAACAGCACTTCAAAGCTGTTAGGCAGGAATGCAGGTCAAGAGTGGAAGTGAGGATGCAGCTTGTTTCAAAGTTGGTTTTTCTTTCTTACAAAGCTCGGGATACAACACTCTATTATTCATGCACGGGGACTTTTTCCGAGCCCTGACACATTTCCTTCGACAAGACTAACAAGACCTTAGCACTGTTCGCAGTACTATCCAGTGGATGTTGGTTTACCCGCCCATGCAGAGCAGGGAAACGCAGTGTGCGCACCACCAGCAGAGGGCACTCCCGCTCAGGCTTCAGCCAGCGGCCTGTTTGGCCCTGGCTCCCATCCGGCTTGGCAGAGGGAGTGCATGCAACGCTCCAAACAAAAGCCTGGAGGGAGGCTGGCTCGGATTTAGCGACAGCCAAAGAGCTCTCTCGCATAATTCATGTTTTTTTTTTCTTTCTGTCTCTGAGAGGCAGCAGAGCCACACACCGCCCTGCTGAGTGCTCCGCAAACTCACAGAGGGAGCCAGACACAGCCAAGACCATTAGAAGTACAGCCTCTGGTGATGGAGGAAGGACTATTTCCCAACAGCTTCATGACAGAAAAGCCATCAGCACAGGCTTTCTGCGAGGATTTGTCTGTGCTGTTTCAACGGGGAGCTCTGACATGACACGACGCCGAGAGGAGAGCTGGCTGGAGTCGGATCAAACTCGTAACTGTAGGCGTAACAAGGAGAGCTCTGAGATCCGTCAGGCTATTCGTCGAATGCTCTTCCTCAACTCTTCGTCATCCTCGTCAAAATGAACCTATTCATTTATGATATGTCCACTAAATTACAGGAAGGACCAACAATATCCTACAGAAATGCTTAATATAGAAACTTCAGCGATTAAGAACGTTTAGATCCCCTACAGTGAACGTTTTTAAGACCCACCCAGATGAAAATGGCCGTTTTTTTGTGTGTTTTGTGGCATTTCTCTCATGATGGAGTGAGAATTGGAGCAGACAAAAAATGCCAGCTTATTTTTGAAGTAGAAAATACGATGGGCGGGGCCACAAGCTCCCTGCTCTGCTCCATTCTGATGCATCCAGTTGCAGACGAATAGATCCATGAACGTCTTTGTTTTCCTCGTCTAAACTGGCATCTGGCTGGATAGTTCCACTAATGCCCCCCCCCCCCAATATTCGTTGCTCCGCTAATGTTAGGTTGGGGTGTAAGCTAGCGGTAGAGTGTGTGATGGGTGAAGGGAAGTGGGGACGGGCTTGCTCAATGCCAACAGTCTCTTGCTTGTTGTTATTTTTGGGCCGCTAATGTTAACTTAAGGCTATAAGCTTGGGCGTGAGCGCGCAAACAGAGCTCACAGCGAAAGATAGGGGGGCTGGGTCGCTCTGCGCCAAAAGCCCCGCCCACAACCCAGAAGTGTATTTCTAAAGAGCTGCTGCTGCTGCTGTGCACAAAATATGTCTTAAAAACGACAACATTTTTTAAAATTTAGGTGAAAATTGTAACAATCATAATTAAAAGATCACTGGAATGGGATTTGACGACTATGGGATGTTCATGCACAAAATACAGAAAACTATACTATACATATTTTAATGTCTTGGATTTTCTCGTGGCAGACAAGAAAATCTGGAAATTATGTCAAGTTTAGTACTTGTACCATAAAATGCACCATTGTTTAAAAAAATCGATTCCACCATCAGTACACTTCTTATACAGACAAGACTTTCACTTCTCTTGTATTGTTTGGTGTCTTAGTTGTGGAAATGAGCTAGAAAACTAAAAATGGGGAAAATAAGGCCGGATGCAGGTACTTATAAAAATATCTGATTTTCAACAGAAGGTTTTTATTATATTTGTCAGGTAATTAAAAAAGAGAAACTCTTTTTTTTTTATACAGAGTTATTCAACAGACCAGAGACCAGCCCAGGCTAAGCCCCAACTTTGCCCAACAGTCGCTGGGATAGGCTCCAGCAACCCCGTGACACCCCAAAGAGGTACAGCGAGTTCAGAAAAGGGATGGATAGCACATTACATGTCAATTAAAACATTTTTTTAATTGTTTTTTTTCTTGTAAGTTTGATTGTAGCTGACAAATATTAAAAACTCTGAATTCAGTGTCTCATTAAATTAGAATAGAGAAAACATCCCCACCCTAGTTATCTGAAAACGTAAAACACCTGCAGAGGTTTCTTGAGGCTTTGAATAGTCTCACATAAGGCTACCCAGTCACGGGGAGTAAAACACATTTAAAAATATATATATTGTACAGAAAAATGTGTCTTATTTCTGGCCTAAACAGCTCCCTGCTCTTTCTATTGTTGTTGCTGAAGCTGATGTAGCACCCACATTTAGAACGTTATCTTTAAAGTCTGTGACTCATCATTCATAAATTAACACTTTGAAAAGGTTCCAGTTTAAAGATGACTCAGCTGGACGTCAGAGGATGGGAAATCTTGTTAGTTCTTGCTAGCAGGTTAAACATTTTACTTTTTTTAAAAGTCATCTTTCATTCTGCTGTTGGTTTGTTACTCAGAGACTCCTTGTAATCAAAACATGTTAGACGCGAGGCGTAGAAACGCATCAGTTATGGGAAACATTGAGGCGTTTTTGTGTACCCACATTTTCCTACAGACACACCGTTGTTGTGTTGTCTGCTGTGTGACTGAACGCTTAATGACCGTGATTAACCATCGGTCTGGGTTGTTTCCCGGTACAGAGCAGAGATGATCGACACTGCAGGTGTGCAGACCTGAGCATGGAGACATCCGCCTGAAACTGGATCAAACAGAGCTGGAAAACTAAAATGAATTATTTCTGTGTCATTCTCTCTGATGTTGCTGCAGATATATGAAAAGACTCACAATTGCCTTATTTAGTGTTCAAAATATGAACTGTTGGAGGGATTTTAATCAATATACTTTGTCACAAAAGAAGAACTTAAGCGAACAGAAGGACTTCAGTAGTAAAAGTTCTGTTCTGAACATTTTTTGCTTTTAAAGTCTAATAAAGGTTTTCATGAACTATTCATTTCAGAGGGATGAGCTTCCTAAATGATCACTTCAATGAAATTATGGAGCTTTTTAAAGGTTTTGGGGAAACTTAAAAGCAAATATTCCAAAAAAAAACGGTTACAGACTCCATACCGACATCAAGGCAACCGATGGCAGCCTGTGATCTCTGCAGTGATCGCAATAAGGAAAACTATACAACCCATTTTATATTAGCTGACCTCTTTTAACAAAACACAGCTGTATAACAAACACAACAGTCATGAAGTCCTCGGCATCGTTATCAAAGTAAAGCTAAAGTGGGGCTCATTTGATTTGCCTCCATGCTGTTGACTTTCTGCACAGAGTGGAAGATGAAGATGTGGCGGACACGCGGAGCAATTTTTGTTTTGAAAAAGACAAATGATCGCTTCAAGTAGGCAATGGTTCTGGTTTGAACGACAGAATCAGGCTGCAGGACTGAGTTGAGTCAGAGGAATTTATTTGATGTTTTTGCAGAAGTAAAAGAAAAAAGTCCACAAGGAGACGAATGTTGCATGTGTTGTTCTTTGTTTTAACATGTGGCTTTAGATTGAACTAGGTTTGTAATGTTTAGTACCAATTTTTTTTCTGTTCTATATCCTGGTAATCCTCAAAAAAGAAGGAAACAAGTGTTTAGTTCAAGACATTCCCCCAGAATAGAGCAAATCTATCCACCTGAGAACAGCTGATTCAAAGCAAAAAAACAACTTTCCTTTTGAACTTTTCCAACAGCAAGTTATTTTTAAGTACATTTGTGTCTTCTAAATAATTCAGATAAAGCAGACAGAGTAAGAGTACAACTTTTCAATTCAAAGGGTTGTGCAAAGTCACCTGACCCCTCTGTGGAAAGCCTATTTTCAACTTCACAAACCAGCCGTGTCGTTTCTGTTGTCAACATCTGCCGCCAACGCTTTGTTCACAACGACCACAAAGATGATCAAAAAGTGAAACCTGAGGGAGACGGAAAAAGACGGTTTAAAATCTGGACATGACAGGAGCCTTTGGTAAAAGGACTTTCACTGCTTTTTTAACAGTCTGAATGCCAACCTGAGCTTTTATGAAGAAAACAACAACAGAAAAGAACAAACAAAATGACTCAAAGCAAGACATGGATGCATAGACTCAGTCAGTTGTGAAACTTTGGCACAAGTTCAATTAGGAAGATCGACCTCATCTTAAGGTACGCAGGGTTGCTGATTCTTCACTCCAACTCATCAATGAGTCCTCCCTCTAGCCACTAGCTGAAGTACTCTTTTAAATTCTGTGAAGTTTGTTTATCCACATTTCGCCAGCCTGTTCTCATCCTGGCTCTTGGATTCGGCGTGGTGTGGACTGAACCCCCATCAGCATCTGGGCTCTGGGGTCTCTTGGTCAGAGATCATCGCAAACATGCAAGATGTCTCCGGCCCAGAGCCAAACTAAGGTTTGGATAACAAAGGGTCTGGATTCTAGATTTTTCAGATCGGAGACATTTGGTCCGCCTAAAGTGAAGAGAGGTTTGACAGAGTTCGTTTCTCCAGAGAATTGGGAACAAATCTTCAGTCTGAATACACCCGAACGAACCCAGGAACTGCTCTCTGACCCCTCCTCCGAGGTGGTCTTGGTTTGTTTCCAATCAATCTGAGCTTTGGTCCGCTCAGAGATTCCTCGGTCTGAGTACAATCAGTCCTTGGACCGAACAACTGGACCAGCATGGCCATCGTAGCCGGGTTTTTTTTAAAATTTTTTATTGAAATATAATCATCACAAAACTCTCGCAGACACAACCACACAATGATGCAAGGCACAGCTCTTCACAAAAAATCAAAGAACAAAAAAACTAAAATGTATACATATATAAAAATATAAGACTTTAAGCATGAAGTGAATTATGAAAATCTTGCCAGAATCTTTGGATCGCTGGACATGACAACCACTGTGTTAGCATGTAAACTGATTTTACATGGTAACATTTTAATCATATTTGAAAATCTTTTGTGTTGGACCGGACGGAAAAGGAAATGAGGAAAGAAGAGAGAGGGATGTTAGAGGGGGAGGGGGGGGGTAGGAGGGTGATTATGAACACACCTGTTGGCTCCAAAAATGTTCACATGTCAAGATGTACACAACACAGATAGTGTTCACACACCCATACCTGCGCATTCAAACCAACTAGTGTGAAATATTTCATTCAATCACGCAAAGTATTTGTGCAAAGGTGAGCTAACACCTGTGCACGAGTGAGTGTTTTTGTTCCTCTAAAATGGATGATGGAGTGTAAAAAGTAGGAGGGAGAGTGCCCAGTCACCCCCACAACAACACCCCCACCACAGCAGCAGTTAACTAATTTAAATTGCATCGAACAGAAAAATAACACAACATAACACAGTCGACCAATTTGTAAAAAAGTAGAAGTAAAAAACTATTTAAAGTTTTGATCACAGAAACAAATCCATTCCTTTTGTTTGGCCCTTAAGGCTCAGGTAACCACAGGTTGTTGTCACAGGTTTACTACCGCTATGAGATCCTTTAACCAATCACAATCAAGAAATCGTACACACAGTTCTTAGAAACTGCTGAGGGCCTCATCTGCAGTCTACAGAAGACTGCAGCGCTGGTGACAATGTGAACATGGGCTGCATTTGGCCAAACTTTGGACATGCCTGCTTTCCACTGTGACACCCCCCATCCCCCAAACCCAAACACAGTGGGCACACCTCTATGAATAACTGGGACAGAACTCATCTTAAAGATGATATATAGAGAAGGAAATGCTTTATCTAAATGCTCTCCAATTAGATGCTTCCGTTTGTATGAGTGACATTTAATTCTTAGTAATTTCTTCTCTTTGGTTTAACGAATGAATTTATCACACCGTTATCCGTTTTTCAGATGTGAAGATAGTGAGAAGTAAAATGTTTTGGTAAACACCAGTACCAAATACAAAAACCTTCATATTAAAAAGATTTAAAATACCAAAAGATGCTTTCCTTTCTGTTTGCAGAATTCTATATAAATCTGGACACAGTTCTTACTCAGTTCTGCAAACTTCCAGTGGTTAATATTGTTCTGTTGCCATAGAAACGTCGCCTGTGTGCGATTTTTAATGAATGTTTGTCTGCAGAGAAGAATAGACCTTATTAGACAGCAGTTTGGTATGACCTGTCCTCTTCCTCGCTGTAAAAGAGGACCCTGGCTAACCTCGCTATGAAACACCTCCAGGTGATAATCCACGGTTCGATTCCCTGATATGACAGTGCGTTATTACTGCTAATCCCTGCAGAGATGCCTGCCAAGCTCTTCACACCGTCCTTGCCAGCACATATGCACTCTCTCTGCACCTCCTGCCAAACTTTTTATTTTCTCCTTCCCATCACTCCCTTGAAACCAGTGAAGACATTCACTCTGCGCTGTAAACAGATTTGTCATGATTAGTGTTGTTCCAGCAGCGCTCATTTCGGTGGCCAGCTTGGTGTCTGAGAGGACCGGGAGCTGGTGCTCCTGCAGCTTTGGTCAGCGATGGAAACGGAAGCGGAGCGATGTGGATGAGTAAGGAATGCTGCTGGGAAGAGGCCTGGTTCTCTGCAGAAGCTCTACGAATGCAAATAGATTTGGAAAGTCCACAGCAGACGGACATTTTTTTCACTTGTTGTTTAAAGCTGCAGAGAACATTTTTAAAGTGTGTGGAGAGTTACGCGGTGCTATCATCATCCAAATTCCAGGTCCTGGGCTGTTATTGACAAGTAAAGGCTAGTGTAAGAAGAGGAATACAAGTCAAGGCCGACATGTTCTATTTTCAATAATAACTCCAACATACTTACAGTATTGCAAGGAAATTTGGGGAAATACAAAACAAATATTGATCCATTAGTTTAACTGAAAATGAGCAATTAGCCCTTTGTTATCTTGTGGGGTCCAGATGACCCCACTCCCAACGTTGGGAGTGGGGTCATCTGGACCCCACAAGACAGTGCGCTGAACCTTTTTCTTCAATGATTTGGGATCTCACTGGTGTCCATGGATGACATGAAATCTTTCCACCTTTATCCACCTTTGTCATGGTGGGGAGAACACGTCAATGTAAGGGTGGGGTCATCTGGACCCCACAAGATAGCACAAGGGCTAAAGGAATAGATGAAGTATGAGTTTCGTAAATCTACGTATGTACTGTTGAAAAAATTAAATACATGGAAATTTGTGGATATTGTACATGTAAGAATATTGGGAAATATATTATCTGTTTTTAGAAGCATTTCCATTGAGAGTGCAGTTATCTATGAAAATAAGAGAGGAACATTAAGAATGAGGGATTTTTATGCTTGTATCACGCAGGAGTCATCTGCCTAGATCTTTTTGGTTAAAGACTCGCAATGAAAGTTGTGTTTTTGGTGTTTTTAACAACATTCTTGTGGCATTTTTCTGGTAATGGAGTATATATATATATATATATATAAACAAAATTAAACTTGAAATTGCATTTTTCTTTTAGTATTTATTTGTTACGATTTTTTGTGAATCAGGAAAAGAAAACAAGTGGTATTTAAAAAAGCTTGTAGTTGTTAGGTAGAAACTACAATTGACAGGCTACAAGCTTCCTGCTCCGCTCCATACTGATGCATCCACTTGCAGATAAATAGATCCATATTCGTCTTTGTTTTCCTTGTCTGAGCTGGAATCTGGATCTAAACTGTGCAGCTGGATAGCTACAGTATTACTCACCATTTCTGGTGCACCAGTAATGTTAGGTTGGGTTTGTGAGGAGCCTGAGAGTGTGTAAATAGATGACCAAGCTTACTCTGTGCCAACGGTCCCGCCCACAGCTGAGTTTCTAGTGAAGCAGCTAAATTAAAATACGACTGGGAATAGAACAAAAGATGATCAGAGTAGGACTTTAATGTAAGTTATTGTATAAAAGTAAAGTTTAGGAACCAAATAAAATTAAGAACCAAAAAGCAAAAGACCACCTCAGTTGTCTCCAAGATGGAGCAGAAAGATCATATCACATATCATTCCTTTTACATAACACTGAACTAATTTTCTGTAGTCATCTGGTGCTGCTTTTCCATTACTCATATGTGCTTTAACTCTATCGAAATTCTAGAAATGTTCAAAAAAACAAAACTTAGCAACAATGGTGACGGGTTTGAACAATACGTTGATTGACAGCAGATACATTCACATTTCTGCCACGGCACTAGCGCTCATCATCATCTGTCAAAGGAGACGTCGGCGTCTTCTTTCATGGAGCGGCGAGCTCCTTACATGTGGGAGTGGCTACGGATAAAGCCATTTTCGGAAATGGTGGTCGGTGATTTTAAATGGTAAATGGCGTATACTTGTATAACGCTTTTCTACCTTCCTCGAAGGCCCATTCACACACTGATGGGGACTCCGCTGCCGAACACTGGCGCCAACCTTCCACCAGAGGCAAGGGTTCGTGTCTTGCCCAAGGACACTTTGACACATGGGTGGGCAAGGCAGGAAAGCTTGTGGGAGTGGAACCTGCTATCTTCTGATCCGAGGTCACTCACCCTAACACTGCACCACGGCGGCCCGTTGCTGTGGATCCAACAGTTCCAGATGACACGCTAAACTTTTGATGAGCTGTGTGACGCTGTGGGACCTTTGGTGGCGCCCGTCTGTGCAGCACTCAAGGACATGCAATTCCTATCAAAAACTGGTAGTCATCCGTTTGTTGGTCACATGACTCATTTAATCCTAAAAAAGTGTTTCCATCACAGTTTTGCCAAATATGTTCATTTTAATACGCCTTATAAAACACCTCCTCCAAGACCAAAAACGCTTTTTCTGATAAATGCAAGTTTTTTTTTTTTAATTTTCGTGTTTCTATCAGGCAAAATTATTGTCGCTAATCAGATTTTCGCAATTTCATAGCCAATGGGAACGCAGCTATTGATTTACAAACAGTTTTTTTCCACAGTCTAAAATTACTGGTGATACAACAGTTCACTTTCCCCACAATTTGGTACAAACCTCAATTTTTGGAGGTTTCGGTTTGATCTTTGATTTATGTATTATAAAACAACGGCAAAAAAATTAATCAATGGATAGCAATTCTTTTCTTATTTGTTTATAGGCAAGTAGGAAGAAGACCCTTTCAGTTGGCTTCTACTAGGCTTTACTAATAATAAATCCTTCTGGTGTTTCACACTTTTAACATAAGCATACTGGTGTGCAGAAGGTTCACAACGTTTAACCCAAAATTGTGGCATCACTACTCAATTTCATTTTTAATGAAGCTAAACTGTAATTCAAGCGTTTTAGTTGAAATCTATACATCTAAATCTGATGATGCTGAAAGAATATTGAAAAACAGAAATTTCATACGTTTGTAGTAGAATGAGCTAAACCCAAACTGATCAATCCAGTCACCGGATTTCACAATAAGACTCCTCGGCGGATCCTTTTAGTCACAGAGTTCCGCCTGGAACATGGATCCGCTCCGGCTGGGTGGGGCGAGGCGCCTGTGGACAGAGCTGCCACTGATTAACCTTGAAGGATCGTTGGAGGTCGGTGAGATTGCCTGGTGAATTACACAGGCATATGATTCAGTTCTGCTCATTGATCAGTGGAAGCAAGTCTGGTTAAACAACACTAACCTGTGAAAGTGGGTCAGCGCCCGAGGGGGGAAAGTTAATCTTACAGTGAATCTTACAGCCTAATTTAAGTCATCTTTCATTTTTTTATTTCAAGATAAACTCCTTCTCTTTAACTGTAATTATGCTTTAACTGCATTCAGTATTTTGGGTCTGAAATAAGAAGAGGAGGAGCATATTGGAGACAGCGTGGGGGTTCAGAGTCTTGCCCAACAGCACTTTGACAAAGGGAGGCTCTAAAAACCATTCAACCAACATCCCTAATTGAAGTCTTTTCTGCAGTGAACCCTCTGCCGTGTTGCAGCCTCTCTGCTTGGATGCACGAACACGAAAACATTCATGTCGCCTCAACTTCTACACGTGTGCTTCTTCATGCACCAGTGGTGACAAGAAACAGAGAAGCATTCAGTCCACAATCAGGGGTGAGTTATCAGCCTCACTTCTTCTAATCGGAAATGACAGAGGGTGACCGACGGGGGACAGCGCGGGGGTGCGGACCCTGACTGCCTCCTAATGGATGGTCACACCTTTTAAAGCAGATATGAAATAATTAGGGGGTGAGGGCGACGTCCTGTGTGTGTGTGTGTGTGTGTGGTTGTGCTTTTCTTGGCTCTTAAGAGTCTAAAGCTGAGAACCAGCAGTTGGTGTCTGGAAAAGCAGGAACATTTAGGATTTAGGAACACAAAAAAAATATTGGAAAAAGAGGAAAAGAGATTATCATTTGTGGAGATATTTATGTAAAATGCAGACATTTATTACAAAATATTAACTGTAAATTTAAGATACAGCAATAAAGTACAACTGTAAAGAAGGAATGTAGGGAGCTCTGGACATGACATTATAGAAAAATTCCTAAAAGATAACAAATTGTGCACAAGAACTACTATTTTATGGACACGGTTTAGTATTTTGTGGGCTCAAATTAGTATTTTTCGTATTTTGCTAACACAGTTTAGTATTTAGTTCCCACACATAAGCTTTTTTTCTAAGCACACTGTAAAAAAAGATTTTGGCTTTTAGTTCTCCCAACTTATTTTTGTGCGTCAGGTCAACTAAAAAGTGGATTCAACTAGAATTGTTAGGTTTTGATGCCTCCAACAAAAGAATTGTCCAGTCTACTTCAAAGATTCATTTTGGCCAACTTGTACAATAATAATAATAATAATAATAATGGATTGGATTTATCTGCGCTTTTCCAGACGCTCAAAGCGCTTACATTGTGTCCATTGTTCATTCACTCCTCATTCATACTTGGTGATGGTAAGCTATGGTTGTAGCTTGTGATTCGAGTGGCAGAGGCGTCCTTTAATTCATGTTCAATCAATGGAAGATGTGCAATCTGAGGTCCTGCGAGGCGATTTAAGGGGTGCAAACGTCTGGCAGTAAGGTGATTTGGGCGGAGCGGCCAGAGTTCGAATATCTGAACTTTGGCTATAGGTGGCCACCGTCGCATCTGCCAATCAGGGACTCCGCTTTGGGCAAATGACGTTTTCAGTGACTCGATCAGCGGGTAGAATACACATGATCCAATGCAGACGTATAAAAATGCATTTTTTGTGCACAAATTAGTATTTTTAGTAATTTGAGGCCACGATGAAGTATTTTGTCACTACTTTTATCAGGATTTTCTGAGCCTTTTGGGGGCACAATTTAGATTTTTGTGGATAGAATTTTCTATTTTGTTGCCACAAAGTTATATAATTTGTTTTGTATTTTATGGGCTCAAATGGACATTTTGAGGCCTAAGTCTAGTATTTTGTCCCCACACATAAGTATTTTCGTTCGCACACATTAGTAGATAAAGATACTAAAATAGGAATTTGTGTGCACAAAATAGGCTACTAAATTGTGGCCACAAATTATTAATTGTTATAACGTTCTTGTAAGAGGATCCAAATGCAGGAGGAGTGGCGTGTGAACAAGAGATTTGTGGGAACAAACAAAAAACTAAACCAAAATGTGAACAAAATACCTGACAGAAGCCAAAGGGGGAAGACAAGCCAACGGAAAACCTCAGATCCAATTATACCCAACTGACAAAAACCAGAAAGGCTGGTCGAGTGAGAACTTCATCCTCATGTTGCTGGGAACAGAAAACGGAGCTGCTGGTTTATTCTTTCATCTCCTGGTCCTGAAGAAGATTCATGTGGAGGAGACATCAGGCAGCAGGGGTCCACCCTGTTATCAAGCTGCAGCGCTGCAGATTCGCACGTCATGAAATTTTCATGGATAATTGGATTTTAGGAAGATTAATGTGCATTCGTTTCACTGAGTCACAGTCAGAATGACAGACACCAGCAAACAGAGGCCCTGTGTGCTGCACTTCTTTGAAGCTCGTCGTGGAGCCGACTTGATCCCTGGATGGTGAGCGATCTCTGGATCCAAATAAAAACCGGTTCTGTCGCTTCTTCTGCTTTTGCGCTCTTCATCTGGATCAAAACTTTACCATAACTTGATCCAAAAAACGTATGAAAGCACTGTTTTTGCTGTCCATCCCACAAAACTGTTTTTTTTAAACATTTTTTAGTTGATAAATAGACATAAATGTGGACATAAATATAAACCCATGAGAAATATTGAAAAGTAAATTCAAAAACAGTTTATCCTCACATGATCATTTTTTTCCTTCTTATTCAAATATATTTCAATATTAAAATAATATCATAATGTTTAGGATGTCTGGAATAGTGCCGTTTAGTCTGTAGATGCAAAAATCAAGGAACCTGAAAATACTGCAATACCAGGTAATCAAACTACTGTGGATGAATTCTACCAGTTTGCTCTTAACCAGCTTTACAGCAGTTGGGTAAACACGAACACTCAGGATTGCTTCTCATTGGGTGCTGAATGTTAGAAACTGAATGTCAGAGGAAATTACCAGGATGTTTCTAAATGTTAACTGGTAGTATGTTTCCTCACGGGGAGGAAACCTCCAACATGTTTAATGATGAAAATGGTGGTTTTGGTGTGTGTAACGTGTTCATTTTTGTATAAAAAGAATTAAGCATAAAGAGCAGATGAAAAAAATGCTTGACAAGCTTCCTGCTAAGCTCCATTCTGATGCATCCACCTGCAGACAAAGAGATCCATGAACGTCTTTGTTTTCTTGGTCTAAGCTGGAATCTGGAATATTTTAGGACTTTAAATCTTTTTTAAAACAGTGGGTTTTCTGGTGTTCTGTGTTAGTGAAACAGAACTGACATTTATTTTTTTATGATCTCACAACAATCACCTGAAAGTTCCTAACAGATGAGCTCTGCCATGCTGAGCTCCTCACCGTGTTCCAGTTTACTGATGAGGTTGATGAGGGATGTGGAAACTTCAATGTTAGTTGTTTTTTTTAAGACATCTTTCCCGCCCTAATCACTAAAGAAGTGTTGGCAGTTCTTTACAGATGTGTGAGCAGAAAACAAATGTGAAGATTCTCGGTAATCCACCTTATGTTGTTACCTCATAACTAATCCTCGGTAGAAAATAGGCTCAACCGGAGCCTGGGTTTGTCAACAACGACACAAACTATAGCACTGATGGAGAAAGTTTTTTAGGAGGATTCAGTGTGATGGTGTGGGGCAGCACCCGCCTCACTGATTGAGACTCTGCAACTGGTCTGAATATAGCATCATCACAACGGTCGGACCTTAACCATCAGATCCACCAGAAAGCAGCACTCAAGAGTCAAAGCTCCGCCCCCAAATTGATTCTTCCGTTGTGTCTCACTTTTGCATTTTTTCACGTCTTCCATAAAATTCGAAAGTTTTGGTTTGAAGGCATTGATCTTTTTCTCTCCAAAAGGGTCTGCAGTTTTTATTTTGGTTCATGTAGGCCTGCTTCTGGGATTATAACAGATTAGCTTCACATTTTCAGATGGATCAAACTGCATTCCCTCTACTATTCATGCTCATGCAAACAAATTCTCACACTGGAGAAATATTTGACGCTAAGCTTCAGTTAAGCACTGAAAATTACAGATAAGATGCTGATAATGGAGGTCAAGGTGGGATCATACTCTTCCTCATTGTTGCACGCCAGCTGCAGACGTCTTCATCAGGACGCCATGAGGTCGTTTTTTTAACTTGTTGTCTCGTTGATCAACTCTATAAATCTATAAAACTGTGCAAAATAATCAATTGTTCAGTTGTCTACTTAGTAATCATTGTTGAAATAACTACACACATTCCAAAAACATCATCATCAATCAGACATGAACGCTTTTATCCCCCTGATCCTCTGCTTCTGCTGTGCAATTTTAATCAGCTGGGCTTCTTCAGAGATGAACATGGAGTCAAAGGTTTTCGTGATGCTGGTGTCCATGGGAACAAATTCAAACTAAATCGTAGTTACAAAGCTTTAGCACCCGTATGCAGGTTGAATCGTACCAGGCTTTTGGGTAGACCATGGCGGTGGAAGGTCGTAGAGGCGGGTAGCTGCATCCTAAAGGGTGCGCCGGTGAGTCTTGCAGTTCCTCTGAGGCTCGTACGGCCACCTTTAGGGACGTCATGATAATGGAACGCATGGTCGTGCGTGCAGCGAGAGTATTGTGAAGCACTTGTAAGGACGATGGAAGTTACATGCACTTATGACGTACCGGTGATGTTGTTGTACGGTGTCCTTATGCCGCACACCAGTAATTGGTGAGGTGTGAGTCCTGGCTTCCTACTGACCGCGGGCAAATGTTTGTGACGTGCACGTAATTTCTAACAGTCAGGCCACACGCACTCATCATCATTGAATCACTTATTATCAGTTGAACACTACTCCTCCATCTTACCTGCATCACCCTAACCTTGAATTTACACGGGTCCATCTGCGGTGCATCTCTGTTGTATTACATGGGGAGTCTCTGTCACCGCCATCAGCTGATTTACATTGACTTTGTTGCGTCTCCGGTCCGTCACCCCTCCTCCCTGGCTCCCTGAGGAGTGATTTGTCCAGCCACTCCATGTCGAGTAGCTTGTCCCAATCACTTTGCTCATCCTTAACTTAAGCAATCAGGCTCTATCCCCTTCTCCTTCCTCGCTAAGTCCCTGTAAAATGCATTTTTTATGTCATAAATGTTGTGTTTTTCTACTTTCAAAGAGAAACTGTGGTTATCCACGGGGAAAATGGATGCCAGTGTTATCTGCGGTTCATCCGTTATCTGCACATAACAAGAAATACAAAAGGAAGTTTTATTTTGAAAGTATGACGGAAGGTTTTTTTGAGATGCAGAAGTGACGGAGACGATGGAAACATTCTGTTCGATCAATGAACGTTTTAATTTATTTTGTGTCAACGTAACAGAGACGCACCAGAGATGGAGCAGTGGAAATCAGCCTTATGGGTTGTATAAATCAGTGTTTTTCAACCATTTGTGCAAAAACTTTTAAATTGCCTACACGAAATTTTTGCATCCTATCCATTAAATCTTTGGATTGGTGCTCTGAAACTGACCTCAGACCAGCAGAGCAAGCAGCAGCAGCAACAACAAAGGAGCTGTGATGTAGTTCAGTTATAACACCCTTTTCAACTTTGCACACAACAGCAGACGTCTTTCTTTTAGACTATGGTCACATGTCCCAGAATGCCACCACGCAGAGACCTAGATTCAAGTTTTTCAGCAAATTTAGTGGTTGGCGGCACTTGTGATCTGGCTTTCAGCGGCCGCTGAGGCTTTAAGAAAAGGTTCTAATTAAATGGCCACTGGACGATTTTTTGACATCGGTCAGTGACGCTGGGGCAGTCCAATGACAGGCGGGTGGCAGGAAGGTAGTAGATAACTGACTGATGGGAGGTTCTCCAAAATCGTCCAATGATTGGCCGATTTCAGACTTCCACCCTTCAGCCACCCCCCTCCCCCCCTGCTGTCATCCCACTGCCGCTGTCTGATTGTTAGAAGTTGTACGGTAGCAGCACGGGGACTCGACAAGAGCTGTTGACATGGCCCGGGGGCCCGGACGCGTCGGAGGTCAATCTGCTGACAAGATTATAATGTGTGCTTAAAATTTCAGTTACGAATGACCAGTGGTGCAGAATGACTCGCCTTTTTTATACCCCGGGCTACTGGGCAGCCGGTGGCACTTGATATGGACTGCTGCCATCTGGAGACATTTACACATCGTCCAACCAGAGCTGCTGCCGTCCGGCCATTTGGCTTCCACTACCCTGTGGCCGCCCAGCTGTCACCTGATTTCGTAATGGGACCATCTTCGCCTGAGTGCCGCCATCTACATACATGACCAATGATTCTCAAAAAATTGAGCGGCAGTACGACATCATGAAGATTCTTGTCTGGAAGGACATTCAAGCCTTTGATTCTGGACTGAAATCATGCAATAGGGCAGCCATTGCACAGCAGTAGGGCAGCCGACCTCTGATCGGATGATTACAGGTTTGATTCCTGCCTTGCCCACCCATGCGTCAAGGTGTCCGTGGGCAAGACACTGAACCCCACCTTGCCTCTGGTGGAAGGTTGGTGCCAGTGTTCGGCCGTGGAGCTGCCACCAGTGTGTGTGTGTGACTGGGTGAATGGGACTGCGACAGCAAAGCGCTTTGGGCCTTTGATGAAGGTAGAAAGCGCTATATAAGTATATGCCAATTTACCAAAAATTAGATTGGTGATGATTGATGAGAGCTTTGGGTTTTGTGATCTCACAGTGTTCAGGAGGAGAATTCAGGTAAATTTGACGTCAAATTTTGTTTGGTGTTTGCACGAAAAAAATGAAAGCATTTAAAAAAAAACTAAAAGCCAGCTGGTGTTACCTTTCAGTGCTAAACCCAAAGACGAAGCAACTGTTGAGGGAGGCCATGTAGCATCCCCTGACACCTGGGTAACACCTCAAAGAAACCTTGGATCAGCCGCTTATGTATTCCTGATTTATTCAAATCTCAGCAATTAATCATTTTACATTAATTAAAGTGGTGGGCGTATGGCAAACCGAGGACTTATGAGGCCCCTGAAGGCCTTGCAGAAAAAGCTCACTCCACTTCAAAATTGCTGCAAGCAGAAGAATGTAAGGTCAGGAATAATTAACGGGGTTCTCGTCACTTTTCTTATGTGAAATAATTCTGAATGTACGCCACAGAATGCAGTTCTGCTGATGTGAAGAGTCAACACAAAAAACAATGCCCAGAATGACAAACAACTAAGGCAAAATCAAAGAAGAAATGATGGTTTTCGTCAGTAAAATTGATGTATGATAGTCTTTGTTGTTATTGTCTCCTCTTTGGCTACGTTCACACCGCAGGCTGAAACGACCCAATTCTGATTTTTTTTGCCCCCATGCAAAATGTATCTGATTTTTTCATGACAGTCTGAACGACACAAATGCGTTCAGACTGCGGCCCAGGCCACTTGGGTATGTGGTCCTGAATCCAATACGTATCTGATCTTTTGAAATTCGACCGCCGTCTGACCGGCCAGGCCACATGAACCCGACCCGTACGTCATCTATACGCTACAAACATCATCATTCTGCATTGAAGTAGCTGGGAACGAGAGCATCAACATCAACCATGGTGGACGATGCTGCTGAGACCAGTCAGTGGAAGGGAAGCGAGGTCAACGATTTGATTCAAATGATAAAAAAGGAAGAAAAAAATAAATAAATAAATAAAAATACAAAAAAATAATAAAACAAATAATTAATAAATTATTTAAAATTGTCAAATTGATTAAATTTTAATTATATAAATACTTCATTGCCATGTTGATTTCTAAAAGTTATTTTTTACAAAATAATTTAAGTAATTCATCTTTGTCATGTGTTTCAAATTGATTCAAAAATCTTTCCTAATGTAACATAATTCTGCACGTTTTTTAACTTTTGATACTTCATGAAATTTTGCTATAAAAATTCATGAAACAGTGTTGTCTACTTTACTGATATAGTGTTATGTTTTAATCATATGAATGACTTTTATAAGTAACATAATCTGCATATATTTCATATAACTGATCTGCATTTGCAATGTTGATTTCTGAAATAGTTATTTTTACATAATAATTTAAGTAATTCATCTTTGTCATGTGCTTTATTGATACTTTATGATTCATAATTCTGTCTGATAAAAGCTAGAAACCGGATATTGATAAATCATGTTATAAAATGGTAATAGTATAACGCGGTGGGATTATATAAATTCACTTCCTTCCACTCCCTTTCAAGCAATATTTATTAAGATGCCTAATTATCCTAAGTTTGATTAGTTACCGTACGAATGTATAACTGATGATTGTATTGCTTTTGTGCATCATTTCTATTTGATTGCTTGAAATAAACCATTTCAAATTAAAAAAAATAATAATAATAATATTTGGGGTGACAGCTCCCTGCAGGCCAAACTCCAGGGCTCTTATCGCAACCAGGCGGTTTTTGAATTTTTTTTCAGCGAAATGGCCGAGCGTGGTGTTGAACCTTTCCCGCCATTACTTTTTTTTCCCCTTTCCGACCGTGGTCAGAAGCGCAGAGGAGACTTCACTTCCCCCTGCGGACCCTCAGATTCTCCAGGGTGGGTTGATAAAGAGTCAATAGCGGTTCTTCTGGGGGGAGCCACGAACAACATGAATGCGTGCCCCCAACACACTTCCGCTGCCCCCTCTCACTCCCTCCTGCACTGCACGCGCTCTCTCCTCTCTCTTACACACGCGCGCGGCCCCAGCACATACACATCCCCATTCCACAACAGTGGGTCCAGATGATCCTGGCTCCATTGCCTTCTTAAAATGAGAAGATTGTAATTGTGCTGGCTCCTTTGTGAAAATAAATGCAATAATGCAAAAAGAGCTGCACTTTGACAACACTGTTGTTGACATCCATTGTGAACGTTAGCTACTTCTGCAAACTAATGACGTCGTTCACCGTTGAGTACTCTTCTGCGCATGCGGGTCACTTCTGGGTCATTTCACGGTCACACAGGAGATCACAAAAGTTCGCATTTAATTGGAAATGTTAACGGCCTTGCAAAACACACACCAACACACACAATAGGTCGCCCATGTCTGTGCAGCTCAAGCTAGATGGCCTCACATTGATTTTTGATCGATTCTGTGCAGCCCAATCCTGACCATGACCCCAACCTCGACCTTAAACCAACCTCCATGCACACATGTACACCGTGACTAAACAGGAGCCTAGAAATAGCATCCCCCCTCCCTATGGACGGTCTTTTCAAGGTCAGGGAACAAAGAATTTATCTCTGAAAAAATAATGATAAAATTCTTTTAGTGAACATACAGTAAGTGACTGATGCGGAAAGTTCAGAGGTGATTGACATGAATGCTGTTATTTGACCTGAAACCTTTCACTTTGGAGGTGAAGGATCTCGGGCGCTAAACTTCTCATGTGCCTCAGCATAGTTCATCAAACTGAATAACCATCAGAGTAAGGCTACACGATACGAGGAAAACTCGCGATTTTAGTGATCAATATTGCAATGACGATATATGCGATACATGAACAAATAGCAAAACAACCAAACATATAGTCAACATTCATTAATTTACACCCCAAATGACCCTGGTCTACATTGGAGGCGAGCATCTAACATAAAAGGGCTCCATCCTGTTCAAACGCAGAAAGAGATTTATTTGATTCGTTAAATACTTCAAGCAGCCATAAGATTGTTTTAGCCTTTTTAAGGTAACCCTTTCTCGCAATTTTCAATGACTTATTGCACAGCTTGATACTGCGATAATGATAAATTTGTGATTTATTATAAAGGCCTACATCAGAGCAGTGTTTTCTGGGCCACACATTGGAAGACTCTTGAACCTCCTCCAGCAAAAGTGAATAAAAACAGAGAAGAAGAACCTCGAAGAGATCTCCTATTAGAAAAACAGAAGTGTCTGCTTGGGCCGCCATCATGTTTACCATCATACCTGCAGCAGTCCTTCACCTGTGTCCAGCTTCATTCTTCTGTTCTGCCTCCTAAGGAACCATAAACTCTGAAGGGCGGATTCGGCTTTGCTCCACAACACCCCATGAAGAAACTCCAAATACTAACACTCTGAATGCTAAAAGCTAGGCTACACCGGTCATGTGATGCACGTTCACACTGGACAGGCAGGGAGGGGCTAATGTTTACATGCACTCCCACTTACAGCCCTTTACCAGGTGTGAAGGGCTGTGCAACAAACATGGCCAGTAGTGTTGGAGCTATCCAGTCATTCAGATTCCAGCCCAGACGAGGAAAACGAAGAAGATCATGGATCTAATTGTCTGGATGCATCAGAATGGAGCGGAGCAGGAAGCTTGTGGCCCGCCGCTACTTCACACCTACAAGCTTTTTCCAACTGCATTTTTCCCTCAATGATTTGAGTAAATAAATTCTCAGAAATGCTATTTTAAACTTAATTTTCTTCATTTATGTTGTCCACCATTAGAAAAATGCCACACGAACAGGTTAAAAACACAATAAGAGCGGGTCTTTAAAAATCCTAATAAGATGTAAAATTACATTTATTAAGTTAATAAATTTGAAGGACACGTTGTTTTGTCCGAGTTCAGGCTTACAATAACGTTCAGATAGAAGTTTCACTTTACGTTTTTGGGTCTGTGCTCCAAATTTCTTTCCACTAACGAACCATTTATCTCTGTTTGCATTAAAAGTCCTGATCTATTTTTCATCTGGAGTGTCTGCGTCCATGCTCTGCGCATGAAGGGCAAATGAGAGCGTGTCAGACTCAGAGTCTGCAGCCTGGAGCGGCCCGATGCAGCTGCAGGACGGCAGATGGCACCGCTGCGCCGTCCTGTGGAAGGCGCTTGGAACGGACACGCGTCCGCGTTGTCCACACTGTCTGCTTCCACTTCCCTCTCTCTCCTTCTCTACACACCTCTCTATCTCCCACAGCATCAGCAGCATCTCCATCAGTCTCCGCGATACTACGGAGTACAGCATGGCACCTCTGCGGGCTGACAAGCTGTCCTCCGCCGCCGCGCAGCTCTTCTTCTTCGCGCTGGTCGCCTCGGCCTGGATGTCACTGCCGGGACCCGCGCGCTGTCGCGGCGTGGCTTTAAACCGGCGTGTCGGGCAGGACCGCGCGCTGGACATGGGCAGCGGAGGAGGAGGAGGCTCCCAGCTGGACGCGCGGGCGGACGCGGAGGAGGAAGAGGTCGGCGCGGGGACCTCAGCGCGCCTCAGGAGAGCGCTGTCCCGGGATAAACAGATATCCCTGCTGAGCAGCTCGTTCGTGCTCAAAGGGGACGCGACCCACAACCAGGCGATGGTCCACTGGACAGGGGAGAACAGCAGCGTAAGTAACTACCCCCTCCCATACTCCTCTCCCTGTCCCGCCACGACCCGCTGGCTGCTGCGCAATCCTCCTCTTTGTCAGCCTGCGCGCACAGCACCATTGTTCCGCTGAGAGTGCTGCGCTGCTGCGGATGGAAGTTGTTTTTACGCGTGGAGAGGCCGAGCCAGGACGCGCATCCACACACTTCTGTCGCGTTCACGGGGTGGCCCGGGGTCACGGGCATCCTGCTTATCCTTTGTTTACACATTAATGGCTCTGACAACTGCCTGGCTTCCCTAATACTCCAATGCAGCAAAAGTCAGTGTTTAATGTTTGTGGCTTAAGAGTCAGTGTGCTGAGGACCGCACATATGCGTGCGTGCGTGTCTCCGTCACGCGTGTTGTTGCATTCTGCAGTGAATCTGGGCGCCGAGACAGTCAGAACACCAGCAGGACTTTCGACTGGACTGAACAGACAGAAAGGGCACATCATCCTCACGATGCTGCTTCAGTCACATTCCCCCTGAATCATGTCAGGAAAGAGGAGGCTTTGTGGTGGAGGGCAGCAGGGGCTGTCTGGTGTTTGGTGGGGACATCTCTCTCAGTCAGAGGCTCTTTCTCTCAGCAACAATTAGCGCAGCACACAGCTGCTTCCCTGACAGAAAGCTAAAGAATCACCAGCAGAAGCTGCTTTCACTTTCTGCACTCCTGTCAGTTTGCTGGTAAACGTGTGAAAATGCAGAAACATGCAGAAAATCTTTTAAAAACTGCTTCATATCGCGTGAATATTGATTCTGAAGACAAGAGGAGCAGAATTTGAATTTGTTTCTGTTGAGGTCAATGTAGGATAAATATAATATGTAGATTCAGTTTAATTGAAATGAAGCTACAGCCCAAAATAAAGAACAGATATGCGGAAAAGAGGCTTTTAAAAAAATCACCTAATATTAAGATTTATTGATGATTCTGTGCTATTATATTGAGTTTTTAACCATCTGTGACTGAGAGAAACAAAGCCTCAGGAAACCTGAAGGTAAATCACTAAGTTATGTGATCCTCAGCTGACTGTTGAAGGAAATGATCTCTCCGTCTTCAGGTTTGCGAGTCAGTGCCCGATTTCCTTTGAACCTTTTTGGCCCATGAAGTTCAAGCTCTTTGTTTGTCACAGTTTAGTTCATGTTTTACTGTTTTTTCCCCCCGATGTTCCCCTGGATTTAGGTTCTCCATATAAAATCAGAGTAAAAGCAGGACTGATGAATCTATTTATACACAACAACAATTACTAAAGGTGTTAGCTGCACCTTTGAATGATAACTACAAAAAGTAAAAACCCTGCTTATTTCTTGCAGAAAACTCACAAAATCTGGCTTCAACGAGCTGTTAGTTGCATTCATGTTATAATTCTGCAGAGTTGAATGCAAAGGTTGGCGCTGCAGAGGAGCACAGACTCAGTGTGTCTGTCAGAAACAGATATGCTGCCTTAAACTGGACCGAGGTTTGGTTTCTTTGCGAAGCCGATGCCAAACTTACAAAGGCGGCTGTGGAAGTGACCTACATCCAGAGCATTTACTGCAGTTCAGCAGGGTGTCCGCCCTGGGATTACCACACCACTCATTTGCATGTCACACATGAAGACACAAACAAAAACTTGGGATTCTAAGCGAGCTGTAAAACTCAAAACAATTCCAAAAAAACTCTGACTGCTTTCTGCAAAGATTTGACTGGTAATCAGGTGCATCCTGGGAGGTTTCTGCAGAGGCTGCCCTCTCCAGAAATGTTAGTGGTTGCTTTTGACAGATGACTTCTCACGGCGGTGTGATTTCTCCCCTGAACGCCAGCTCCGCTGCCACACTGCAGACTGGAAATTAGCATCCAGCCTTTTGAAGTCAGGGAGCATTTCTCTCAGGAATGGGATCAGAAGGCTGCAAGATACTCACTGCAGGATTATGATTTCCACATTCTTCAAGCGCTAATTTCGTCACAAGGAAATCCCTTCACTCAGAGGGCGCCGCTGCGGCCTCCAGAGTCCCGCAGCTGTCACGTCTGTCCTCCGGAGCGCAGCTCCAGTTGGCGCTGAGCTCAGTCAGTGGTCAAACTCGGCTTACATGACCGTTCCAACAGTCCTGCACCTTGAAAGTGTGGCAGTTTTTGATCTTGTGAATTTGTTCTTGGACCTCGTAAGGAGCATGCTAAATGTTTTCAGACTCAGAGCTGAGACCTGTGCTCTGACAGAACTTCTATTTCCTGCTCAGTCTTTGGTTTTGTCGAACATCTCAGTCAAAAATAAGCTAGCTTTCTCTTCGAAGGCTTTCAGCAACACGCGTCAGACATACCCACAAAATTATTCTAGCGGTCCTACACTTGAATCTGATGATGATGTGAAGAAAACAACACAGAAATCCATGCTCCAAACCCGCTTGATCCCGGTCAGAACCAACCCCAGCTGCTGTCAGGCGACAGTAGATCGTTTGTATTTGGGGGGAAAAAAAACAAATATTCGGAATTGATCATTTTTCTACTTTGTAATGTCAACTCTTTTCAATTAAACCAACAAAAGTAAAGGGTTTAGAATAAAAAAAGAAGGCGGTATTTAAATGAACTGTGGTGAATCAATTGAATACATGGTGAACTTGAATTGATTCTGTAGTTTGATGCTCAGATAAAAGTCATCTAACAAAAAATGCCCGTAAATGTTTTTTTTTCTGAACAATAAGTCAAATATAGACTAAAGACATCTTATTGTTTTTCATCTGTTTCACAAAACTCAATTTTTGGTAATTTGTAAAATAAACTGACCTGTTCACGGCTACTTTAGCCGGTTATTTATGACATCACCCAAACCAGCAAGTTCTAAAATGAGATAAATCAGAAGTTTGAGGATCGCAAAGGCAGCATGAAGGGTTTTATTCAAAACGTCAGAAACTGTTCAATATTTCAAATATTTGTAATGTTGAAACCCGACTGGGGGCTGCGTGGTGTTTAGTGGTTAGCGCTCTCGCCTCACAGTGAGGGTCCTGGTTCAGATCCCGGCTGACTTCTTTCTGTGGAGTTTGCATGTTCTCCTCGTGCATCTGTGGGTTTTCTCATGCTTCATTGGTTTACCTTTTGGGTAAGGTCATGTTTTGAGAGGTGACCATTAAATACTCCGTTTTGTAATGCTTCAGACTGGCCTTTATGCCTTTATTTCTTTCATTTTGCCAAATTTTCAGAATCAGTCATCTTTGCGCAGTTTAGAACTGTCAAAATGAAGTCTGAAGTGGCAAATATTTAACTCCAGCCAACTAAATAATAGTCCAAAAATGTGTGACCAAATAAAATAGGTTTAAAGCTTTGATTTTCCTATTCTTTTATTAGTTCATGACTGTCTTGATGGAATTTGACCATCGTTTTTATCCGAATTATATTCCCAGAGCATTCAGGTCCCCAGGTGCAGGTCTGATGGTGGTCCCAAAGGTCAGCACAGAAACCCACGGCGAGGCCACATTCCAGCACTGTGAGCCTAACCTGTGGACCAGCCTGCCTGAGGATGTGATGCTTCAGCCACCCTGCAGGAAAACGTTAAAACCCATCTTTGTAGCTTAGCTTTAGAGTCGTTTTTATGCTTTAATTTGAAATGATCGTCTGTTTTGTCTTTCTATAATGTGGATGTGTGTTGAGGGGGTTTAATTAGGGTTACTTTTATTTTTATTTATTTATTTTGCATAAAGCACTTTGAGGTGTTCTGGAACAGGAAACGTTCTTTATGAATACAGGTAGAATTTGAATTAATGTTTAGTCCAGAAACACGAGAATAAACTAATCAAAACATGTGACTTTAAGAGAATATTCCCTGCACACACACACAGTTGTCATGAATGGAAAATATAAAACAGCGTAACCCAACTGACTTTTTGGAGGGATGTCTTGTATTTTGTTTTATTTATGTTTTTTACATTGGAGTCAATCGGATTTTGCTTCCTTTTGACGTCCGCCTCTAGTGGTCATTTGAGGATTTGCAACATTTGGTTCCAGGTTCAGTTTTGGTAGTGGAATGTGGGGGTCGTCGCCTTCAACACAAAGCATCAGGTCATGTGATTCTGTCCACTTGTGTTACGGTCGTTGGGATCAGCGCTCGCCACCGCTCTTTCATGCTTTCCAAAGCTTCTCCAGACCTTTCAAAGAGGAGGCAGAAGCAGAGATCCTTGTTGCTGCAGCGCAATATCGGAAGGGAAATCAGATTTTATCTTCACGCTAGAACAACTTGGATTTTCTGATGAGTGTGACCTCAAATTCCACAGCAGCTCTGCAGGGGGTGAGGCAACTTCAGACCCAGAGTTTCAGGACAAGAAACCCAAACATTTGACATTACAAGCTGGAGAGGTGGCAGATGAAGATGAGACAGAGATTTGTTGCTGTTATTTGTAATTTGCAGAGCTCTTCAGGTCAAACTTGTCCTGAGTGATGCAGACATCACACCACAACTCAGCCCTAACTTGTTGAGCAGAAACCATTTGACATTTATGTCGGAGCTTTCTGGTATTAAAGACTGACTCAACTCTGTCTGCTGTCTTCTCCTCTTCTGTGGAGGCGACGGGTCTGCAGGGATTACTTCTCCGGGGGCTGGAAGCACAAACTAGACGTATTCTCAATTATCTGTGCACGACGCCTCAAAGGTCTTCAGGACCGAGCCCAACCTCATAAACATAGACAAATGGTGCAGTTCAATTTCCCTAAGGCTGACATTTATGAGCAGCGTGCAGATTGACGGAAGGTAAAGAGGAATCTGCGCCTCCTTTGTGGGTCCATTGAATCATTCCGACGGTAAATCTCAGTGGAGGGGTCAAGTTCTCAAGGACACATCTGTCTTGATAATGTCCGGCTGGAAAAACGGGCGTGACCACCTGAGCCATTTTTCTTAAAAGGGGGTTATTTAAGGTAATCCTTGCTTGAAATAAAACGGAATAAAATTGAACGTCTTTTCTGCACTGCAGGCCTTAAAATAACAACAGTTTCCCTCAAAATCCGGAGCGCCTTATATATAGAGATTAATTCTTGCTGATGTTGAAGCAATTTTGGGGCTACATACGCTCTGTCATGGTTGGGTTTTATTGTGAATATGCTAACGCTGCTAACATGTAGCGGTGTCTGACTGTGTACCAACAAGGTTGGGAGTTCTTGTAGTCACAGTAACGTTTGTTTTGACAGTATCAGTCTGTTTTTTTTACGTAGTAGTCTATATTTACTATGAATGCAGTTAGATCAGATCAGTTAGTTATCACTTAGTTTATATCGTCTTTGTTCTGTCTCTGGTCCCTGCCCCCTGGCTCCCAGAGGAGTGGTGTGTCCTGCCACCCCCATGGCGAGTAGTTGGTGTCCCGCTCTCTTCGCTCACCTTAAACTTCAGCAATCATGCCCGATGCCCTCTCCTTCCTCACTGAGTCCTAGTAAAACACTTTTTTTATGTCATAAATGTTGTTATGTTTTTGCATTTCCAAGATTAGCAAAAATGGACGCCGGTGTTATCTACGGAGTTAACGTGCGTTATCGCGTGGTCACGTCGCCTTAAATATAAAATAAAATTTGATAAAGTTTTATTTTGAAAGGACAATGGAAGTTTTTCTTTTGAAACCCTGGCCTGTTTCCTGTTTCTCCGGCTTTTTGCTGCGTCAACGGACTGTAAATAGAACTTCTTCGTAAAGGTTGTGTTACGTTGCAGAGGAACGAGATGCAGACATGACGGAGGCAACTTAAATGCTCCAACTGATAAATGAATGTTCTGTTTAGTTGTGTCAACGCAGTGGAGACAGACCGCAAATGGACCAGTGGAAGCCAACCTTTAGCCTCAGTCACATGCACCTGGACAAGGGTTGACCCCTTATCGGTTCAGCAGGGTTTTAGATTGCTCAGGTCCGTGGGGGGTTATAGAGAGGAGCCTTCGCATCTTAAGGTGTGTCTTGTAGCTTCCTTGAAGCTCGTGCGGCTACCTTAGGAAGATGGAACATACCATTGTTGTGTTTGTGGTAAGAGCATAGACTGTAAAAGACAGTGGACAAACCGAGGTGTGAAGCCACCCATAGACAATGCTTTACCTCCGGCTCACGCGAAATAAGGCAATATCCCTCACCATTGCTTCCTGATACGGGTACCACCATGTTAAAAACAGTCTTCGTATCTATGGCAATGGCAGCAGTAGTTGCCCTATGATACGATGACTCAGAGGGACTCAGACCAATCACTGTCAACTGGGTTCAACATGGCGGCACCCGTATTAGGAAGCAATGGTACTTCCTATTTGGGAACACGGGAAGGGAGGGGTTGAGCTGTTCATTGCTTTCACAGTCAATGGGTAAGAGTATTGTGAAGCATTTTCAAGGATTATGTAAGTTTCGCAAACTTATGATGTACGGGTAGTTCTGTCATACAGTGTGCTTACATCACATTCTAGGCTTTTGTAAGATCCGCATACTGGCTCCTACTGAATGCAAATGGTGCACGCATGGTGATGCGTAAACGCCCGTCGGACGCCCACACAAACTACGCTCTGATTGCCGAACTTCCTCAATTACTTATTTCCTAAGTTACGATCCTTACTCGCAACGGCCAAGTTAGAAGGGTGCCAGCGTGTCCTACACAGGTTTGTTGGGTTTTTGCCTGCAAACAGACCATATCCTCCGGTAAGGGGAGTCGTGACCGGGAAGTCAATATGCCTCAAATCTCTTTGACTTTGGGGTAAAAGTCCTCCTTATCTTCTTTTAGATTTTGAATCATTTTTAAATGTATTTATACTTAAATTTGACACTTAAACCTCCAGCTCTGGTATTGGTCGTCCATTATTTATTACTTCATGTGTTGATTGAAAAACAAATTTTAAGACACTTTCCACTGTGACAGCCCCAAATATTTTCAAACAGAGCAAGATTTTAATCAGATGGAATGACTTGTTTTCCTAATATATTTTCCAGATATTGCACATTTTTGCTGATTTAACGGCCAGATTATATTCTTAACCTCAATAAATAAAGAATTCCTCTAAATGAAAAAGCAACTCATCTTTTATTGAGTACAATAAATTGATTTGACTAAAAATAAAACAAATACACTTTATACATTAGAGTTTAGTTTAGCTCTACTTTGACAAAGCCAAAGGAGCAATAATATGACGGCTCACAAAAATCTCCTCAGTTTTCCATCATAACATTCTGTTGATAATAATATGTTGGATTTTTCTGTGCTTTTCCAGACGGTCAAAGTGTGTCCATGATTCATTCACACTTGTTGATGGTAAGCTGCAGTTGTAGCCACAGACTACAGACTGACAGAGGCGTTGCTGCACCTACGGCCCCTCTGACCATCACTGGGATCATTCATACAGATTCACACACCAGTGGAGCTGCACTGGAGGCAAGAAGGGTGAAGTGTCTTGCCCAAAGACTCAACGAGGGTTGGCTGGGGGGAGGGGGGATCGAACCCTTCGATCATTGGACGACCTGCTCAACCACCTGAGCCACTGTCGCCCGATAGATGATAAAGAGACAATCTGAGACGGCTGAGGTGTTCCGATAAAGGCCATCCTTTTGTCTGCATTGATATCAAAACTGGAAGAGGGTAACATGTATGCAGGTGAAGAGTCATTCATCATACAATCTTTTTTTCATTGAAAATATCTCACATGATGGAAAGAGAGCAGTAAGGAGAGACCGCCCCTCTATTGTTTGTACGCATGTGCAGCAGTACAGCATCAGAGGACATTCGACATATGCAGAGTGACATTATTTTATCAGGCAAAGTGCAGACCTTTTCAAGAACACAGATGCTCCGGTTCAGGGACATTTAAGGTGTCAGGTTTGAGCTTCCCTCTGGTTCAGCCCCCCCAGGTCTCAGACCTGTGACAGAAACCAACCCACTGACGACACAAAGAGTGAGGACCGAACACCGAACAGCTGAGCTCCACTTCCTGGATCGTTTTTCATGTTTGGGCTGCGGGAACATTCATCAGTGGCATCAAAAATGAAAAATCGCTGCTCGCCAAGATAAACCACCATGAAGTACCGTTTCACAAGTGGCTCCAATGCAGTGACGGCACAGATCTGGCAGATCTAGTGTCTGTTTTTCTTACACTAAGGGCTATGCTGTAGGAAGCGTTATGGCTGCTTCTCAGATACTATTAGGTCATTTCGTGCAAATATGATCTTTCCATAAAAGGGAGAGCTGAAATTGTAGACATTTGGGGATCGAAGCAGGTTGTTTGATGTCCGGATCTGAGCGATAACGGGATCTCAGCTGTTCTGTATCTTCTCATTTGTGACATGTCTGCTTTTCTCTGGGTCAGGTGGCTTTGTTTATGGAGTGTTTTAGTGTTCAGTATGGATGTAAAAGATATTAGATGGAAAAATTGATCGAGTAATAACAGCAGTATTGTTTGAAAACCCCAGATATGAAAAAGATGATGTTGGTTAAAAAGGTGCCAAAGCCATCAGGAGTAAATAGTCAGTTTCTCTTCCTGTTGTGTCTTTTTATGTACATGTGATGCAAACAAACAAGACGTCCGATCACCTTCTACCAAGGTGGGTCACTTACAGTTGCATGAAAGTGAACCACAGTGATGGATGTGTAACAGAAGAAAACTTCTTTTCACAGCACTTTAAATCTGAGTAAACTAATAAAAGACAAACGTTTTAACCACTAAGAGCAAAACCGTCCAGAAGACCCTTAATGTCAGGTTTGAAGCTGTTTTAATATTAAAAAAAAATTCTTTGACAAAGGGCATGGATTATTATTTATGGTTCTGATGAATAATAAATATCTAGATTGCGCCAATTTAGGTGAAAGACTTGGATTCTATCGTATCGCCACCAACGTTTATGCATCGATCTGTGGATTTGGGTGCTTATTGAATAACGTCAGACGGAAAAACACACAAAGACAAAACTCGCATTTCGTTTGAAATTATAAGCGCCTCATTTAACAAACACATTTATTTCAGATTTTTTTTTTTCCTTGAACCAGACATTTTCTTGGACACTGAAAAGCAAAAACATCTTCTCAATTCTGTTCATATATTGATTTTTTAAATAGAAACAGAAATTGCTATTTATTTTGTACAAGTAGGTGCCTTTATTATGCCATTTTATTACATAAAATGGGGATTTGTTTGGACTTTTATCATTTTATGATATCACTAATGTTTTAAATTGTGTTTAAAAAAAAACCTCTACAATTCTGTTTATTTAGCAGAGCAAATTTTAAACTCTGAAAACATTAAAAAGTGGGTTAACAGTTGTTTTAGGCCGAAAAAATAAACCTGGAGCTCTTCTACGACCTAAGTCAGTAGAAATAAAATTACTAGAAATGACAGAGCTTAAGTTAAAACCTGGTGATCTGTTGTTAAAAACTGCAAACGATTTGGTCTCATCTTCACAATGAAACAACAGATTTCTTCCAGTTTGGTAAATGGCCACGGTTTTCATATAACTGAGCAATCTCTCTTCACTGGAGCAGCTTGTTTTGTCAGACTAGTCCTAACAAAATTAAGACTGACCGTCTGTGACAGCTGTAGCGTCCAATGTTTGTCAAAAAAAAGAAAAAGAAAAAAGAAGTCTGCAGAGCAGGAGGGAAGAAAATGAGGTGTCTGTGTGAGGATGCACTCCCAGGTCTTCCACTTCTCCCTTAACTCTAGTGCTATCTTGTGGGGTCCAGATGACCCCACCCTTACATTGACGTGTTCTCCCTACCATGACAAAGGTGGATAAAGGTGGAGAGGATTTCATGTAATCAATGGACACCAGTGAAGGTCTTTGGAGATAAAAGGTTCTGCCCACTGTCTTGTGGGGTCATCTGGACCCTCACAAGACAACACAAGGGTTAAAGTTACACATTATATTTTCAAAGTGTTCCAAGTGGGTTTTTAATTATGGTTGTGATGTTTTTAGCCAAAATCAGAAAACCTGTCATTTTCTGGGACATAGTTTCTGCACCGTTGGCAAGGATCATCCCCACCCAGCGTATTTTCTACGTCACAAACAAACTATGATTCACGACAAATTGAACAAAAATATACTCAGAAGTGCATTGTTTTGCTTAATATTCATTACAGATGTCCTCCATTATCAGAAAACGCCACAAGAAAACGTTAAAACATCCCATCCTTTATTTTATTTTATTATTTCTTTATTTTATTTTTCTATTGAATTTTTCTCATTCATTTTTCTTATTTATTTATTTATTTTAATCCTTTTTATTTTTTTCATTTATTTATTCTGTTTTTTTTTTATAACAACAACAAACAAACAAAACAATAACACCATTTCCTTTAAATGTCATTCTGCCCTTCATGCAGTCGGGATTATTTTAAAGACAACACATTTCTTTTTTATGGCTCCAGCATGAACATTGTCATTTATCCCGGCAAAATCGCTTTCTTTCTTAAGGTCTAAATATAGAGGAAGGTTGTTCCGCACACACGTGTGCACGCACGCCGTGTCTCCTGCAGGATCTGCTTTGATGGGGGAGTCAGCTTAACATGACACCAGCTGCCTGAATGACGAGAGCCTCCACTGTTGAAAGGAGCCTCTTTGTGCCTGTCTCTCCTCTGTCTGAGCTGCTGAGCAGCCTTGGGGAGCCCTGAGCGCCGCTTGTCTTCTATCTGCTTCCATCTCCTCTCTCTGGTGATGGACAGCCTCACAGAGCGGGAGCCTTCTGTCGGCGTCTGGAAAGGTAGCCTTTCCCTGTTATCCCGTGCTCTGCAGAAAACAGAATGAAACATTGGGCGTTGTGGCCGGACCTGGGAGCACGTGCGAGCTGCTAATCCCAGGCGGCCCGGGCCGCAGCAGCCTGAGTGATTAACGAGCTCAAAAAGGGCCGCCGACAGTCCAAACCCTGGACACTCACCGGGGAATTGTGAATAATTTCTGCCACTTTCTGGTATAAGAGCTCTCCTGGGTGGAAATAAGTGAAAGAAGGGGAGGAGCACAGATATTCTAACACCATGAACCTCAGAGGAATCAATCCATAATTCATGAAATACATCAAATCAGTGGTTAGTTTTTGCCATGTGTTCACACCAGGACGGTTTCTGGCAGGATGTTATTTTTTTATTGGTTTGTTTGGTGTATTCTGGTAAACCTGAAACATAGAGTCTCACTACATCATGAACACGGACAAAATACCCAGAAAACCAAACAAACAAAGTGTTTTTTCAGAGAAAGGAAATCCCGAAACATAGAAAAGAACAAACCAAATAAAACTGGGTGGATCCAAACAGACACCAACAAAGATTGGTGATGGACAGAGAGGATGATGAGCTTCTTATCAGAGCTTTTTTTGTTTTTTTTCAGTTTTTATGGCACTGGATCACCAGTTTTTATTTATTTTATGTGAGTAAAATTGTTATGTTCTGTGTTCAGGCACACTTCCAACATATTGTCCCGTGGTTAATTGAACCCTTTAAAGCCGGAACTGTTGCCGACATCAGTAAAGAACACATGAACGATTGTGAGTCTGAGACGGTTTTTGCAATCATCGCATTTTCCGCACCATATGGTGCACCGTCAAGAAAGGGTTCAAAGAGCCAGAGATAAGTCTGTCAGTCAGTCTGACTTTATAAACTACGCTCTCAGTCACGTTAGCCGCACTAGCGTATTCACAAACACACGTGACTCCCAACGTTGTGTGAGTACACGCCTTTTGTTTGCAGCGTGCACAAAAACAGACTGATGCTGCTAAAACATCCATTTTTATGCTATCTCGCAACCTTGTAAGTAACACCTATTAAACACACCTCCACATGTCAGCCGTGTTGGCATATTCGCAATAACTTTGTTTTGAATTGCTTAAAAAAACAGACTGACATTTTGACAGAGCGCCGTGTTTCTCTCAAAATCCCTGCGACATCAACAAGAACAACCAGACTGAAGCCACATAAAAAGCAGTCTGTGCATCTTATAGTACAGAAAAAGGGGTAATTGTCTTCATATATGTCTTCCATAATCAGAAAAATGCCACCAGAACATGTTAGGATAAGATGAGGATTAATGTTCTGTTCTGTGTTTGGACACATTTTAACATATTGTCCACACGCGGTTTAGCCATTTTCCTCTGGAGCTGGAGTTCCAATGTTGACATTCTTTTGACTACTTTAACTCCTTAACCGTTTACGCAATTAACGTAATTCTAGCGGATTCTGGCGTAAAGAAAAGCAGCTTTGCGTTGATATGCAACACTTTACCAAAAGTAAAGTCTGAATTTTCCATTTGGGGCGGAGCATTTCAGCGCAAAGCCAAAGTTATAAGGCGTTTTTCTCTGCGTCAGAATCAGCTCATTCACGATGATCGTATCAACGGTTGAAGAGGTGACTTCTCCAGAGTTAAAGCGTTAAATAAACGGCTCAGATCTGTGAATTCAGGCACAGACACACATGTGGTGTGATTGCATCACATGACGGGAGTCACAAAAGGCCACATGCAAGTTCAGTGCATGCCACGCCTTCTTTGTTCCACTTTGTGTGAAGGGTGGTGCTGTGGGGGGAGGGGGGAGGGTTAACACGATGTATCTGTTCTCTGGCAGAGATTTCTTTGGTGCAATGTGAACTCAAACCAGGACAGTGGAGACCCGACCAATCCAGCTTAGACAGGAGGAACTACCTTTCGTGTGAGTTGAGTGCAAACACCTCACAGCCTGTTCCCAGTTTCAGGTGACGTCTCCTTCAAATGAACCCTCAGCCTGGAACTCCCACTCGCTTTCCCCAAAGCCCAGCATTGAGTGTCCTCACACATGGCTGCGCTGTGTGTTACTATCGCCTGAAGACAGAGAGGACATGAGGTCAGCTCGGTAGATCATTGGTACTCCTCTCCCAGCCTTGAAGATATTTACTTTGCCAGTCGCCTCACACTCGGCCCGCTGCCTCTTCGACACCTTCGCTTCAGACAGGCTCAGGGTCACCGAGGCGCGGTGCAACCAAATGTGAAGCTTTTTTTTCCCTGAGGCGACTGGTCTGCAGCTGAACTGCTGGTTGTCCTCTGCTTCATCCTCTCAGTCTCACAACAGACTGCTGAGCGAGTACGACTTCATCTGTTTGTCTATTCCTGGCCTCAGCATCCACGTTCTTCACAGATGTTTCTATAGAAACCGCATTTAGCCCGAATCCTTCGTGCCTCTGCAGCATCTCCAAAATAGTGCGTTACCTTTAGAAGACTGTTCTCTTTTCAGCCAATCTGGAGTGAGGATTATCTGCCTGCAGGATGGATCGGATCTACACGCGGCATTGGAATTTAAATGCAGTACTTAGAAAACAGCAAATTATTTTCTGATAAGGAGCCTGCATTGATTTGAATGTAAAATCATGGCTCAGACAGGTGTGTTTACAAGTGTGTTTCTGAGTCAATGTGCGCCGTGGTCGCACACACACACACACACGCACACACACACACACCAGCGTGACTTAATGTGAAGGGCATTCGTTCACGCTTCGCAGGCTGAGCAGACAGTTCATTTGGCCCCTGGTTGTTCTGAGGAGGAAAATTGTTTGCACATGTGAGACGAGCCTCTCTTGTCATTTATCTTGTCCGTTCTCATTCATCACGAGTTCCCAGACCCAGACTGTACTTTGTCAAACCAGTTCCTGTCCTGTCTCTCATAACGGGACGGCCGCTCTTCCTCTAAATTACAGAGTCCTCCACCGCCACAGCCGCTGTCAGAGCTCATCTGAGCACGGTGTGTCAGGGCGTCTCTTCAGCGCTGTCAAACGCCTCTTGACTTCCTTTCATGGACCAATGATTCCCGCACCGCATGATGGGTTAGAGAGATGCAGCATATTGATGTCATTTCAGAAGAAGGCATGTTTTCCAGCTTAAAATAACAAATGCAATTTTTCTAATCATGTTTGTCCCACATTGGAGCTTTCCAGGTGATCAAGCTTAGCCACTGATAGCATCAACGGCTTCCCTCTGCAGCCTCTGGGTGGTTTGTTGCAGGAAAAGAGAGTAGCATGCATGAAGCAAGCAGTCGAAAACTTCAACATGTTTAATTTCTAGGTTTCAGATCGGATGCTGTTGACAGCAGGAGAAACATTTATCTGCTTCTGCTGAAATATGCACATCTCCTGCCTTCTGCTGTTTCACAGGGCTCTTTTTTTGAGGTTTGGAAACTCTTACAGGCTCTGAAACTACAAAGGTTGGAAAAAAAATTGCTTTTTAATAGAGACAGGGGTAGACAAGCTGTAAAGCAGTAGCCAAAACAATTATTTGACAGGCAGAAAACAAGAAAAACACTCATTTGTCTTAGTTTCTACAAAATCCAAACTTCCTCGACACATTGTTCAACCCAGGATCGAGCTATTGTCTGTTTTATCAGTTTAGTTACTGTAAATGTAAAGCTTTGTTTATTTTTTTCCCCTTCTGCTTGCATGTTTGGAGGCTGGTTGTCTTAGCAGAAACTTAACATGTTGCCTTGGCAACCCACACAGGAATCCTGCCTGGTTCTCCTGTGGTCCAGTCCCTGATCTGAATTCAGTGGCGGTCTGTGTTGGTCCACAGGCTTGCAGATTTTTGCAATAAGGTTTTGCCAGTCACACTTAGACGACTAAAGCAGGTAAAATAATGAAGTGAAAGGGAAATAATCGGCATTCTTCAAGTCTGTTAGAGGCTGCTCAGATCTGGGATCAGCAGAAGTCAGCACACAACATCTTTATGATATGGTTTCTGCATCCATAGGCATGTTCAGATTTTACACACCTTAATGACTGTGTAGGGTTTTCTTTAAAATTATTTTTTTGCTTCAGAAAAAAACTGTTTTGGAGGCAAGATGAATAACTAAAAGAACTTTGACCCAAAACAGAGCCCTGTGGGACACCTCAGGAGATTGCAAAAGCAAATCTAAACGGTTAAAGATCTAGTTTTTCTCCCCACAAGCATAGAACCGTTACTTCTAACGTAAATATTGGATTTGATGGAAAGCAAACATTTTGTGTACTAAAAAATAAAACCAAGAACATTTATTTATTTATTTTTTTAATAATCACAGTCATGCAAGGGTTGCATCACTACCCCTTGTGCTTCAGCTAAAAGAATGTCTTGTGGGAGGAGCTAATGTCAAGTGTCAAAGTTTTTGTCAAAGTTTTCATCCTCATGGCTACACGGAAGGACTGAGTGTGTAGCTATTTTACAAAACATGGAAGACACGGATGATGTTGACAGACAGGTTGAATTTTGAGGAGCTCTACAAACACATCGGTAATCCCATCTCCATGTCTGGGTTCATGACATCATTCAGAGCTTCTCCCGGAACGGCGAGCTTCACCGTCTACTGAAGGAGCTGCGGCAGAATGACGGTCACTTCTGCCTCTCTGTGACCCAGTTTGAAGACTCGCTGTACCGCAAGAAGAATAAAATTTAAAAAGTTCAGGAGGAGAATGATCCGATTCTCCCTTATGATGGTTTTTGGACTCCACCCACAGATTACATCATCAACCTGTCACGGCCAAAGCTCAGTTCCTGACTGGTTGAAACGCCATGAATTCTTCCCCAAAGTTCAGATATTTGAACTCGTGTGGCGCGGCCAAATATTTGCAACACGTTAGAACATTGGCCACGCCCTGTTGTCACATGGCGGTGAAAAGGCGCTGTCACCAGACTGCTGTGTTCAATGATCCAAATGCACCACAGCACCACTGACGGGGTCTCTGTACATTGGCTTAACATTGAAACTGGACGCCTCTGACACATGACTCCCTTTAAGTGTCAACGCAACTTAATACTTTGCAATTTTGTACATTTAAATTGTTTTGCCCTTCTAATTTCTAAAACAATAAAACATATTTTTCATAGTTTGAACCTGTGGTTTGTGTGTAAACACTCAGTCCATCACAGTTAGTCCAGAAGTTGATCAAATATTTGATGACATTCTGGTCAAAGCTGCAGGATTCTGAACTTTGTAATGATCATGGATAAAGATTTTCTAAAAGTTGAAGTCTCCAGCTTGCACGATTCATTTGTACTGTATGAGGTTAATGAGAGCATGTCTGCAGATGAAAGGGAAACAGGCTCTGTGGGTCCTGATGCAGTTCAGGATGCAGGAACCACGCTTCCTTTAAACTGCTCCCATTCGTCACGTTTGATGTGACCAGCAGCTGGGGAGTCTTAACTCTGTCAGGAATCCTGCTGTAGAAGAACTCGTATGTGTGTCTGAAGCTTTCGTCTTTCATAATGTTCTCCCAAAGACTTTTGTAAAGCCCGGCCCGTCCTTCCTTTAACTAATTCTTCAGCACATTATCTGTGAAGTCAATGGAGTTAATTTGCAGTAATCTCATTTGGTTTGGACTTCTCTTTCTTCTGCACATTCATGAGAGCAGCTCTGCTGAAAACATTCATTTCAGATGGAATCAGATTTAAAATAACACAAAGTCATTCATCTGCTTTCTTTTTGTTGGTTCGTGTTTTAACTTTGACTTAATCTGAATCTTCTCAGAGAGCCGGACGAGCTTTGTAGTCCTGGACGGTTGAAGTTTGTTCTGCTGATGGTTTTTCAGGGCGCTTTGTTTTACTTTTATTTTTTTTTTTGAGAGATAATTGTCCCCTGTATTCAACTATCCAGAGTTTATCTTGGAGCTCAAACCAGCCTTTAACTCAGTGCTGAGTGGTTCAAAGCCATCGCTGCCAAACACACCCACACTCCAGGCAAGCTCCGGCAGTAAAACACGAATTACCATGTGCTGACAGACATGAAGCTTGCCAGCAATCATTGCTTTCTCAGGAGAAAGAATAAAAACCCGGGCTGACTGCTGGGTGACTCATGTCGACAGAAATGAGCACACCGGTGTGTCGGGGGAGACGGGGCGTCGGTGGCGAGCGTGTGTGGGAGCGAGAGGAGAGGCAAAAACTCCTAACTTGGCGTTCCTGCATCTCAGCTCAGCGAACTCCACGGGTGGTTTCAGGTCAGATGCAGCGGTTGCTCTCTGCGGAAGACGAGGCGGCGTGCTTTGATCCGATTCTTCGAGCTGCGTCCCGTCTGCCACCCTTTGTCCCAGCGTCTTCCAGGCTGATTGATTTGCACCTTTGACAGTTATTAAAGATGAAAAAGCAGAAGCGTGCATGATTGGGAGTTAGACATCAGGCTTATGGGTGCAGCACAAAACAAATTCAAAGAACTGGAAACGTTTTTGTGGCTGTTTTGGTTATGGAACAGAAAGGAAACTTTTTACCAATGTGATAAATATTGTGTCAACATTTATTGCAATTATCAACAACATAACTTATTTTGATCTATTGTTAAAGCATTTGCGTTCGAAGGAGCATTCATCGGTTTCAAGGACGTGGTTTCTGCACAGTGGTCGTACTTCATCAGAAGTTCACCTCCAAATTGTGGGTAGGACTGTTGAGCAGAGCAAGGGGCTTGTGGCCCTCCCAAAGCATTTTCTATGTCATCGATACAATATATTTCCAACAATGTTTTTTTCTGCTCTTGATTCAGGACAATTTGAATAAAGAAATAATTGCAACTTTAAAATGGTAAATGGCGTATACTTATATAGCGCCTTTCTTCCTACAAGGACAAAGCGCTTTACAGTCACAGACCCATTCACCCAGTCACACACACATTCACACACACATTCACACACTGGTGGCGGCTCCGCTGCCAAACACAGGCGCCCGCCCACCACCAGAGGCAAGGTGGGGTTCAGTGTCTTGCCCAAGGACACTTCGACCCATGGGCGTGCAAGGCGGTAATTGAACCTGCAACCTTACGGTCATGGGACAACCGCCCTACCGCTGCACCACGGCCGCCCCACTTTAAGCTTAATTTATCACTCTATGTTCTCCAGCATGAGGAAAAATGCCATCTTTTTCGTCAACATGCCTTAATGTTGGGAGTGGGGTCATCTGGACCCCCACAAGATAGCACAAGGGTAAAGAACATCTTTTTCTTGAGACTGAGTCTTTAATACGTGTTTAAAATGAACCACCTCAGCACAAAATGCAGAAATCCTGCTTTCAAAGTAGCTGTAAGAGATATGTAGCACGCAAAACAACACTTTGACTATCACACAAAACCTGAACACAAGTGTCCTACAGGGAAACTTCACATGCAAATATAGAATATATCATGTGGAATATAAAAGAAAAAACAGCAACAAGCTCATCATTGTCACGTTGTTGGGAAATTACCACCAGTTAGGAAAGAGAAACCAAACTTTTACAGCTAGACTCAAATTTGTGAGTCTAATTTGTATTCTAACCTACGGATAATAAATGTCTGCAGTGATAGATGTACGGTAAAAAAAAGTGATGTCTACAAACAACAACAAGCATTTTGTGTCAACTGCTGTCCAAACTTTTCACACAGGAGGTGAGACGAAGTGCAAAGAGAACAACTTACAAGTGTAGAAGTGAGTGACAGCTAAGAAATGTAAAAAAAATAAAATAAAATAAAATAGATTCATGGCTCAGCAACATAAATGGCAAAAGTGTGCTGAGAAAAATCAACACAAATCATTCTTCTAATAGAAATTTCAAAGGTTATTTTCATTATTATTATTTTAAGACATAAAATCAGTTAAACAGCTAAAATAACAGAATACAGAACTGAACCCACCGCCTGGTTCTGGCTTTTTACGTTTCCCAACAACTATCTTGTATCTAAAGCAGAACATCAAGTGGAGGGAGTTTATTCATTGAGAGACAACAATGTTGAATGTTTCACCTTCAGGCATCCGACACCAGAGCATCCATCCTTTTACCAAAGCAGCTTCCATCTGTTCCAAGGTCGCAGAGGGACTGCAGTCTATCCCACCTGTCATCAGGTGAGGGATGAGACGCACTCCGGAGAAGCTTCCAGTCCAACACAGGACCACACAAACAAAAAAAAAAAAACGAGAGACACTGTAGCACAGTGTCAAATTCTTCCAGTCAATTTAGAGTCTGCAATAAATCCAACATCCGTGTCTTTGGCCTGCAGCAGGAAGGTGAAGCTCCTGCAGAAAACCCGGAAGAAGATGAGCCCCACCTTCACATCCTTTTTACAATAAATTATTGTAAATAATTGTGTTCTGCTACCTAATCTTAGAAATATCTACGCCTAGTTTTTTATCCGATTCTCCATGTAAGGGTTGTTCACGAGGGACCTTTAATGAACTGGTGACTCATCTGTTTTTGACCCTTGACCTCTGCTTTGCTGTAATGCAGGAAACGAAGAGCCAAACCATGAAGCTGCAATGAAGACTAAACAAAAAAAAAAAAATAAGAGTACAAGATTCAATCATTTATGAATATCCTAATTATATCCTGTCCTACTCTGGCAGAGTTACTTAAATTGCTAAGATATAGTGGTTTTCATTAAAAACATCATTTGTGTTGACTCTCTGCTAGATACTATTGCATGTTAGGAGCATGTTCACAGGCACCTCGCTAACCCGGTCCTCTGATAGACTTTTTTAAAGACTCCATCTTGTATATCTGTATAGATATGGAGACTGGAGAGGACTGGAGACGATGGGGAAACATCTGCACACAATTGCATCTGCAGGCTAGAATATTTGTGGGATTTCCCACGTTGATGCATGTCTTTAATTTCAAAAATGTGTAAAACTATAGAGATTGCTGAGCCCTGAATCCTAACAAATGTTTTCAAAAGATTTTTTTTCCAGATTTTAGAGAAAATGTAACGACATATTTACACATAATGCAGAATTCTTTTCATCTTTATTTACTAGATGGACGGTTCTATTTAAATATATACTTTCTGATGAGCAACCTAACGACTACAGAAACAGGTGTCCTTATATAGGTGTGTTCACGGCCACAAGGTAGAGTGGAGCAACAACAAGCCAAGATTAAAAAAAACTCAAAATACTTAATATTACTACCATATATCATCAAATTTAACCGTTCTATGCATCATTATTAGTAGAAAAACTAAATTTTGTGCAAACATACTAGGAATTGTTTTCAGATTAGTCTAAGAACAAATTCCAGTTATATTTTTGGGGTAAATTCCAAAAGAGTTTAAAGTTTGTATTTTGTAAAAGTGGAACTTAGGCTGACAAGACCGTCTGCTGATGTTTCTCTTCACGTCTGACGAAACCCACTCACGTTTGTAGGTCATTCCTGCATTTTTTCCCAGCAAAATTCCCACTTGTCTCATTGTTCTGGAATTTGAATTAAATGAAGTAGAAAGACGGCGACAGAAGGGAGGAACGTCACCCACGGAAGGACATTTTCTGCTTGTTAAAAGGGAAAAGTCCTCAGCACCTGAGAAGGACTCAGAAACCGTCCGCTCACACAGACACGCTTTCACACCCGTTGGTTTCTTTCTCTCTGTTGCTCTGAATCTGCACATCCAGTTTGTATGCTAATGAACGGTCTGGGAGGAAGCCCGTCTGAACGCAGAAAGAAAACGCTGCACAGGCAGTATGCTGACGGGGCGAAGCAGGTTCTCAATGAAAAGCTTGTTTACCCTGGAAATGTACTGTTTATTCAGCAACAGGTCCAATTATTTCCTGCCCGACTCTGTTAATCGCTTTGCGGTATCATCTAGCTTCTTCTTTTAAAGCCGAACGCTTCGGAGGTGCGTTTCCTCTGACTTTCCCTGGGAGACGGTTTGAACTTTATATAAGATGCCGCAACGCAAAGCTGTTATTCCATGGAATAACTGATGGCTTCTGAGGAAATGATAATTAGAGGGTGGATGTCCCTGGGCTGAAACTGTGGGCAGAAAACCACGATCAGCATTTACGATGACAAACAAAACATTTGGATGCCTTTGGCTCTGTCAGGTTTCTCGTCAGTTGCTGGCATTGGATTCTGCGTTGTTGTCATTTTCACAAATGTTGAGCATTGTTTCTCTCTCAGCACAAAGTCACGGACTTGCCCAAATGTTCTTCATTTAGTTTCTGTAAATTGAAACGATGAATTCTTTCATTCGATCATTTGCAGCTAAAGTGCAAGTAGAGGGGGAAAAAAAGACACAGATATGAACCCCAAAAACAAATTAAACTGTAATTTTGTGTGTGTAAAATGATTTTATATTTCCATTGGGTTTTGTGTTGTTCTTGCCCAGTGGCTCATCGGGTAAAGACTGTTGGCAACAGTTTTAAGCTTTTGTTGGCAGTCATCACCCAGTTGAGTAAAGAAACTGCCCAGAATTTTTTTATCTGAATCACAGAGTCTGAAAATTTTGACATGTTAAGAATCTGTTTAGTATTTTTGTTTACAGAGACTCGCAGATTCATCGAACCCATGTTATCCTCATTTTCCTTTAGTTTAATTTTAGAAAGTGCAAGAAATGTGAGACAACTTAGTGAAATGAAATGCATTTGTAGCTGTTTGGAGACAAGAATGTCATCAGCATATCAGTGAACACACCAGTTGGGAGTTTTAACTTAATTATTGCTGGAACTGAGTGAGACTTACATGTAGATTTCACCAGTTGTTTTATTTTATAATGAACATAAGGCTGTCTCAGGCAATCCAACCCTCACCATTCTTCAGGCTGACAGGAATAAAATAGTGTGTGACATACAGTACGTTAATGTAAATTAGCTCGACTTCCCTTCTCCAGCAACCCTCTTAATCCCCGTCGGGGTCGCAGGGTTGCTGGAGAAGACAGAAAACACCCTGGATGAGTCGCCAGTCCATCGCAGGAACAACTCCACAGAAATGAGCACACTCATGCTTTCACATCAAAACATTTTCACCTCTGGCTAGATTTATTACTCACAGCTGTACAGCAGTGTGTGTTTGTCCACTTGAACATTTTGTTACATGTTTGAAAAATACTGTAGTCAAGTTGGATTTGACTTTGTGATTGATGTGTTGCCTGTGAAGGCATCGGCTCCAGAACAAGTTTTAACTGGTGCGTTTTAACAACTAGCGGAGTGTCTGCCCCGCCCATTTGATCACGTTTGGAAAAGAAGAGGTCGATGACGTTCTTTGTAGCCAAAACAGTGATAACGACGAAGCAGAAAAACTGCTTTTATATAAATTCAACAAAAATCAGAAGATGAGGTTAGCATATGGTCCATCTCAAACTACGTACACACTTCACTGGGCGCGTACAAAAAGTGCGTTTAACCCAAGGTGGTCACACTGGACAAGCAGGGAGGTTTTTTTTTTTCTCTTTCCACTGTTTACTAGCGCATGTCTGTCACATATAGTTGGAAGAGGCTTGGGCAACATATCGAAGCGATGCAAATCTTGCGAATTGGGCTCGAAACGGTTCAGTTCATTGCAAGCGTCCATGATTACCATCACGTCAGGATAGCAGCCTTGGTTTATCTTTATTTGAGAAGCAAACGCCGTCATGCTTGTCGCCGTGTCTGGATTCACCATTACAACTACACTCCGAGCTTGGCGAGTTTCACCGCTGCTCCATACGTCACCACCAAATGCCCCTTAAGTCCCTTATTGGTCAAATTCAACCTGAATTAGCTGGTAACACACATAACATGACCACCCATTTGGTTCATAGAGCCTAAAAATGGTCAAAAAATTTGGAAACCTAAAATTAGCATATACCTGCGTTTACAAAGGCTTTTCTTCGGAAGTGGCCGCTTGAATGCATGTTGCAGAGGGTAGTGTGAACGTAGCTTCATACAAATACTTAGCTCTAAGAGTGCTTCGACACCAAGACAGGTTAAAGGATTTTAATTAGGCGGAGACATTTGTGCACTGAATTGAACTGCAGCAGGGTTATTTGAAAGCAAAGGAGAGTTTTTTTTCCCATGCAGACCAAAGCTTGCTTGTTTGGTCCGCAGTAGAGTTCAGGTGATCTCTCAGCTGATATTTAGAGGATCATCCCAGCAGGCAAAGTTTGGAGTAGAACCATGAATGTAGGGGATGGTCCGTTTGACACGACGCTTCGGCGCGCGGTTCACCTTGATGAAACAGAGTGGTTGGGCACAATGTTTCGTGTGTCAACTAGCGCAGATCACGTGGTCAATAACGGATGAAGCGCCAAATGTATTGTTTGGTCGAACCACGGTTCAGATGTCACTTGTGTTCGAACGCAATTTTGCGCTATTCTCTAGAAATACGAAATGAATCCCGAACGTTTCCCAACCAGTTCTATTGTTTCCCCTGTATCCGAATCAGCGTCAGTTCATTGCACTTTACCATGACTCCATGGTAAAAAACGTACTGTGGCTCAGGATCGTTTCAACTCGATTTCTCCTAATAAAACAATACACTATGAACGTTGTGTATAGAAAAAAAACTTCAATCTACAATGGCGCTACAAGTCAGTATCAGCAGAGATAGCTCAGTGGAAAAGTCAATGGGATTAGCATCCAGAGGTCCAGCGGTCAAGACTGGAGTTTTACAAAAAATCTTTTTTTTTTTTTTGCTTTGCGCTTATTTTCTTCATGTGATGTGTGTTTTGCTGTTTCAAGCACCTCTCACAGAAAACATCACATGTTGTGTTGTTTTACATTATTCATCATTAACAACATTGTTTTGTTTTTTTAGTTTTTTCATCATTATTTCCACATTGAAAAGTTACAAGGAGCTAAGTTGAAGCATATGATACACATCCAGTCCACCACCAGATGCCGCTGTTCTATGTGGTTTCAAAGCCCTGAATAGTTGGTTCATTTTTCCGGCACAATTACACGAACCCCGTCAAAGCTTCCTGGGACTTCTATTCCCATCCCTAATGAATGCGGCCTTGGAGGGAAAAAAAATTCTTGATGTTAGAACCTTGTGTCGAATCCTACTGCCAGAAGTCAGAGCTCTGTCTCCCCCTTTGGTCACTGGCAGGAACTATCTCCAGAGTTCTAACCATACTTCCTGGATACCACACAGCTGAGTGTCCGTTAATCAATCAACCACAACATAGAACTGTACTGAGCTAAGCTGAATGCAAAGTGTTGTTTATGTCACAATGCCGGCATTACTGAGCGTTATGGTTGGACCTGATCTTCTGTCTCCTGACCCTTACTCTGCCCCGACTCTCGCCTGGATCCTGACCACCCTGTCTCTCTTCTGATGATCTTATGCCTGTTATCGACTCCTACCTCCCTGACCCTGTTTTAGCTTTGTGGACTTTTAGCTGAACTAATAAGCCTGCTGCATTTGGATCCAGCCGTCTGCCTGTTCTTGTGACTCCTACAGCTTCTGCACTCATTCTACTGAGCAAATTAAAGACAGAACGATGGTTTAAAGATGAAAGGCATTCAAACTGTCAAGAGCAGCATGTCGTGTAAAAAAAACAAAAAACAAAACAAATTAAACATCCAGTTTTTCTTGTTTTCATTTTTTATATAGCTGTGTTGTAGTTCAGCTCATAGAAACTCACAGAAAGCAGACCAGTATCATATTACATTTTTTGGTGGATGTACAGCATTTTTGAAGAACAGGAGATGTGACACTGCAAGTTTTATGCCAGCAAAGGCAAAAACAACTAGATTAAATTACACATTTTTTGGTGCATATTTGGTCCTGAAAGTCTGATAAACCTCCTTTTGAATTACATCATTTGGCGGATATGTTGGTTGGGGCTTGATCTCATTTCCAGATATGTGTGAAGAGCAGCTCAGCCGGAGAGCAGCTGATGAAACGTGCCTCCCTGATGATGAAACATGACATTTCTCCTCCTCTCCTCAATGCCGGCATTTGCGTATCGTATTGCTGTGAGTTCTCTTCCAGTGGTCCGTGGAAAAAGACTTTTTTTTCCCCTCCTGCATGTCACCATTGACCCCCTGTTCTCTGCTCATCTCTGCTTCTCCAGCCTGTGAGGACAGACAGTTTGTGCCATTTTAGTAGTAACAAAGACAGTTTCTCCTGGTGGTTAATTAGCCTAAAAGAAGTGTTTCATTTTAAATTGTCTTGTGGAAGTGCACATTTGTCCCTCTGAAGTCTCTCCGGATGAATTATGTTCTAGGATCTGGCCTCTAATAAGCTCCTCCTGTATTCTCTCAGACATCTGCCCAGCGCTTAGCATGTTTCTGGGTGTGGCTGAAACTGGGGTGTTTGAGCTCTGGTTTATGTTCTCTCCACATCCTTTAAAAGACAGAGTCTGACAAAAAAGAAAAGTGTGTTTTTGATGTTCTTAACATGTTCTCGTCACATTTATCTGAAGATATAAAGACGAAATTGCCTTTCTGAGTATTTCTTTATTCAAAAAACAATGGAGGAAGTGTGAATTGAGAGCTCTTAGTTGTAGTTTTATAAAAGGGGGCGGGATTGCTCTCTGCAACAGTCCCGCCCACAACTGAGAGGTCAATTTCTAATGAACTCTTGCCGCTCTGCAGAAACTAGAAAATGACAGGTTTTTAATATTTTTGTTGTACATTTTCTAAAAACGGCATAATATAATTAAAAGATTACTGTGAATGCTTTAAAAATAGATCAAAAGATAAATGGAGTGGGTTTTTAAAAATAGCTTGCAGTCTCAGTGTACTTCCAGAGTGGGGCTTTTGTGTTCGAGGGTTTATTGCTTTGCATCCCAGCATCCTTTGCTTGGTTTTGTCCCTGTTGTCTTTCAACCGTGTGCTCAAATTAGACCCAGAGTCTCCTTCCAGAGGGTTTTTTCTCAGCAGTCGAAGCGGCTGTAATCTGGATCAAGAGAAGATAAAAAAGAGAAATGACTGATGAAGATGATGAAAAGGTTTCCTTTCAGACAATCTCCACCCTCAAAGAGCGGATCGTCTCTCAGGAAAAAACCTCAATCTCCGTTCTTCTCGTGGTTTAATCACCACATTTTCTGCTGGCCTGAACCTTTCATGCTCCAGAGCTTCACCTGTGGCCATCCTTCCTGCAGGCAAAACCCTCATCTGAACTCCCATCATGCACCCCACCTGTGACCTTGAGGCAAGCCTGGAGTAATGCTGAACATTGAAGAATCTGCAGGTGAATGCAGGCTGCGGAATAAAAAAAAAGAGAAAATGAGTGAAGCACTGTGGGGACTGATGGAGGACCTGTGAAATGCCAATTAGCTTCAATTAGCCCACTGGCTCCTGGAAAACACGGATGTCCCCGTGGCGGCTCCTGCAAATTGGGATAGAAAATGGAGCGTCACAGAGAGCTGGTTTAAACACTTGTGGGATGTTAGCAGCTGCACAATAGAAACAACACAGACATCAAATTGTTTTTAGCTACAAGGAGCAAATGTTGTCATGCCGTGTTGCTCCAGCGTTAGGTTTTTTTTTTTTTACCACACTCTCCTGCAGTTCAGTCCACGCAGCCTTTCTGTTGAGACGACCTCTGCTTGCTTTTTCAATTTAAAACACAATTCTCCGGGTGAAACGGGCCTTTTGTGTCGGGGTACAAATCACCCCAGCGTGTCAGAGAAATTGAATTTCCCATGAATATGTGATGGCCGGGGACGCGCTCGCCGCTGTGCATTGCAGCTAATCCTCTGCCGCGCTGGTGTGTGAGCGCAGGCCCAGTTTTAGCTTCGACAGCTGCACGGGCCGGAGCACACACCCATACACACACCTATGTGATGACATGATTATGAGGAATGGCACCCCAGGGAGCCACAATCACACGTTCTCAGCAGGTCTGCAGCAGCTGCCGGTCTGTGCGGGACTTTATGGCATGCTGGGCGCACATGTCGCTGCGATTGCAGCCTGCTGGGAGCATGTGTGTGTTTACGCTGCTGTCGGCTCTGACGGCTCCTCAGCGTTGCATTGACACCGCACTCGGGAGCTCTTGTGGTGACCCAACAGCAAACCGGCGGTATCATGTCCGTCATCAGCACTGGCGCTAAGTGCCTCTTATAGTTGCCTCGCCTATCCCTCTTTTGTTCTTTGCTCTCATTCAGGAAAACAGCAACGACTTTATATGTCTGAGTGAGCTGACTTTGGAAAGAATCACCTAAACACAAAAACACGGAATAGTTTGGGTATAAAAGCAAGGCCGTCCCACATACAAGAGGTAGATTCACAAAATTTTAAAAGCGAAGTCTCGTAATTTACAGAAGACATGTTTGCTAAACTCCAGTTTTCTTAAAGAAGCAGTAGGATAAAGTTAAGGGAAAAACGTGAAAGAGTGCCCCACTTACTGGATAAGGCGTGGTGCTTCACTTCTGTCTATTATCTTGTTCAGAGGGACATGTTGGTCTGATGTGTGCAGTCTGTTCTAAAGGAATTCTGGGACTTTTTGCAGTTTTGTAGCCTGTAACTTGTTGTGACCTCTTCATAAAATGTTTGAACATCTTGTTCGTAAAATTGCAGATAAAAGCCAATGAGTATTGGGTGGAATACTTGCTCTAAAATGGAACATTTGAAAAGTAAAAATTAGGACAGCTATGCTGCTTTTCACTGCTTCCTACTTCAGTTAAGTTCGTCCTCTAAGTCGGGGAAGTAGTTGTACTCCAAGGAAGCCTTCTTGTATGCCAGATCTGTCTCTGTATCAAGACAAAGTTTGTTCTGCTGCTCAGCTATTACTCTGGCGATACGATACGTATCGCGATACATCCCTAGTGTCACTCATTCTCCTCTTGAGTCCACTACAAAGCACCGCAATCCGCGTTTTTATATGATAGTGGGAGCAACATGGCACAAAGTTTCGGTTTGGTGCCCATCCCAAGCAAAGAGTACAGAGTTGTGAGATCTTGTAGATCTGATCAAAAAGGCTCATTGTGCTCTGCTGCCAACTAGTTGTCGGGGGTTTAAGTGGAAAACTAGACTCAAACGCTCATAATTAATTAATATTGTCTTGACAGAAAATCCACACAAGCATCACCAAATGAGAAATTGCCTAATCACCCCTGGTATGTGGTCTAATGTCAACGTTCAAAACGTTTGAACACATTTAATCTATAGTCCACTTTCAATGGGAGGGGCATGGACTTCCAGCAAGCTCACATAAGGTTGATGCCATAGAAATGTTGACTCAGACCGACTGATGTCATCTGACTCCAACATGGCGGCGTTTGTATTACAAAAAAAGGGCGACTGAATTGACTTTATTTGGTTGGAGCCAGAATTGACCCTTTTCTACGGGTGACGTCACACTCACTCGGTCCAGTTGTCATATACAGTCAATGGTTAAGGCCCAGCACTTTACAGTCATGGTCCCTTTCACTCCTGCACACACTGGTGTCAGGGCACTTTTGTTGAGAAAGTATCCTCAGTGAGCGTTTTCCAGACTCTGATGTTACAATCTACGCTACCCTGTTAGCACCAAAACCGAGGGGTTTACATCAGTATAGCACAGCACGGATGCTGCGGAATGCAAACGCCGTGTATCAGCGAAGAGCAAGAGCGTGCAGGACGGAGTGGAGCTTGTGGGAATGTGGCTTTAGAGGACTAAATGTTTTATCCTTCATGCTTTTTTTCCCTGTCCTGGCCTTTAATACGAGCTGATAAACATTCACTGACGTTTGGTTAAGAGGATAAAAACTCTAAGCCATTTGCTCCTTTTGTGTCTGTCAGTGAGAGGGCTCTGTTGCGGGGGTTTTCCCAGTATTCCTGACAGAAGAGGTTGGCCTTTGCCGTGGAAACCCAATATCTTTGAATAAGGAGGCCAGCTGAATAAATCTGAAGAGCGGGTGTCGCTGCGTTCGTGTTGGCTGCTCGGGGGTAATTGGGCTTGATTGGCTGAGTGGACGTCAGAGGAAACCCTCCAAAGTTCGGGAGCTCCGCCAAAAACGAACACTACACTGAGAGTGAGCTCGCCTCACAAACCCACATAATATGCTGCCATTATCATTCCAGCAGCGCTGAAAAACATTAGCAGAAGGAAACGTCCAAAGAACGCTTAAAAAAGCCCTGATCTTCCCTTTCATGTGTCTTCACCTTTACATGTTCTCACTTATCCATCTTCTCCGTATTGTTCTTTTTAACTTGTGCCCCCCTAGAGTGTAACCTGGCATGTCTGGAAGACCAGAGGTAAGGAGCTTCAGCAACGGCTGAACACAGCAGAATGGGGGGGGGGTTGTTAATCTGATAATAGCCCCTGGGCAGACGGCTTCTTCTTCCTGAGCTGCATTGTGGCTTCACACAGTCATCTATCAGGCCTCAACTCCCCTATAATTACATATTTTCATGTGGATACCACCGAGGAGGGACAGAAGACCGGTCAGCACATTGAGAGGAAGGATGATTGGAAAGAGAGAATCAAAAGAGTTTTTTCTTCAGAAAACGCTGATCAGAGACCGGGAGGGGTGGAGGTGTGGGGTAGTCTGACCTAAGGATTATCATCCTGCTGTGTCATCGCAGAGATAAGGACAGAGTATTGGATCCAGCGGCAGCTCTTCTTTCTCATTGATGACCGTATTCAGCCTTTTTGTCCTAATTCTTTTCCAGCAGAACCTGATCTGAACTTTGAAGACCCACTTGGATCATCTTTTGATCCATTGTCAGAGTGTTCCTGGTTGCCTTTGAATTTGTCATTTTTAGGTTAAATCTAAAAACCTGTGTTGTATGTTAGAACATAGCGGTCGACCTCTGATCAGAAGATTGCATGTTTGATACTCACCTGGTCCGCCCATGTGTCGAAGTGTCCTTGGGCAAGACACTGAACCCCACCTTGCATCTGGTGGAAGGTTCGGCAGTGGAGCCGCCACCACTGCGTGAATGGGTTTGTGACTGTAAAGCGCTTTGGGCCTTCGAGTAAGGTATAAAGCGTTTTATAAGTATACACCATTTACCCATGATCCTTTTGTTTACATGTTGTGCTGCTGGCTTACAGCCTCTCACACCCCCAAGCTGACATTGGCGGTGCAACAAAAATGGTGAGCATCAACAAAAATGGTGATACTCACCAGATCCAGATCCAGATCCAGTTTCCAGTTTCAACGAGAAAAACAAAGACGTGCACGGATCTATTTGTCTGCAACTGGATGCATCAGAATGGAGCTTGTGTTCTGCCGATTGAAGCTTCTAGATCACACATACGCTTTTTATTTTCCAACTGCATTTTTTCGTCTGATCCTGATTGATTTGAACAAAGAAATGCCATTTTAAACTTCATTTTCTCTATCCTCCACCATCAGAAAAATACAGCAAGAACATCCCCAGCAACACCATTTTCACCAGAAGTAGGTCTTTAAAGAACCTTTGACAGCTTTTTGTTCTATATTGTTTGTAGTTGGTAACTATTTGATCAGTTCATTTGTTCCAAACTGTTCAATTTGATCACAATGATTGAAAATTCTCTTTGTGATTCAAAGCCAGGATGTCACCTGGTGAGCTGTTTTTGGGTTATTGAACACAAAACAGGAGATTCTGACTTCCTCTTCACTGCTTTGTATCAGATCTGCAACTGAGCCTGTTAAGTAACTTTAAAGAAGACGTTTTAGGGTTTTTATGCACACCAGAGAGTGGTATTAGTCAAGATTTTCATCCATGAAACTACCACAAGTGTCTGTAGAAACATCAGAACTTCTTCTTCTCTTCGTGTAGCTCTGTAGCTCTTGGATGAGTCTGGAACAGGATGTTTTGTGAGAAAGAATGGCTAAAAACAATTCGGAAGTAGCTCCTTAATTTGAAATTCCTGCACTTTATGACTATTAAAGTCATGAAGTCATGAAGCAGTCACCTAAAGCCTTAGTCAGTGGAGGTTGAACTATTTGGGTGTTGTAGGTTTTTGGGTTGTCTGGGTCTGTGTATGGTCATAGAGAGCAGTGGCTGCCTCTTAGCTCTATCTTGTGGGGTCCAGATGACCCCACTTCCAACTTACTGTGCCTTGGATAGCACAAGGGTTAAGGGGAGCGCAGGTGTGTCTTGCAGTTCTCTTGAGGCTTATGCCACCATGAAGGATGTTTACAAAATGGAACGTACCATTGTGCTACATGTATTGTGAAGTATTTGCAGGGATAATGTAAGCTATATACACTTAAGATGTACGGGGGACTCTGTCATCGTACGTTAGTTTGGTGAGACTTACAGACCTGTGACAGTGATACGTAAGTGCTTGTAGGACGTCCAAGCTCCACACGTACCACCTAAACAGCACTTATGGGCTCCTTGTGCAGAGCGTAGGGTTTGGGGGCGTTGAAAAAGTCAGAAATCCGTACAACACAAATGCTCCTCACCTATTTCCCTTACGGGTTGTGTAAGTATTTGCTAAAACCTAAAAAGCAAGATGTTTATAGAAATAAATGTGCAGGAATATTTTCTCTCTAGAGGCTCCAGGGGCGCTCTATGATCTTCATACTTCCTGTGGGTCACCTGTGTGCCCCGAACAGCCATTTTTCAGTCGGGACTGAGACATAAAGCTCTCTGGATTAGTGAGATGCTAAGAGGAAAAAAAACATTTTTATGCTCGAATATTATATGTAAACGTTATATACTGCTCTTTAGTGGTTACAGAGAATTAGGTTTCGGGCAAATGTTGTCTTGGAACCTGTAAGTCTCATATAAATATGACACATGTTCAGAAATAAACTACAAACCTCCTAAAATGAGTTCATGTATAACATGACGGGAGGGGCTGTCCAGAACCAGACAAACAGGAAAAGTCACTTATCGCCCGTCAAAGAGGAGCTGGCTGGTTTCACCCTCATTTGTTCTGGTTTCATTCACTCTGTTTGTCCAGTAGCGCTTGTTCATTTTCCAGCCAGGTACTGCAGCCAAAAGCCTTTTCCAGGTTTAGCCACTGGCCAGATGGGGGGGAAGGCGGGGGGTGGGTGTCACCGGGGGGGTCTCACCTCGAAGTGGGAAGCAGGAAATAAAACGAAGAGTTTGATTCCCACTTCAAAGTCTGTGTGCTGTCAGTTAAAGTCTTTTCTTCTTTTAACAACCTTGCCGCACTTCCTTTTACTTGAATCTGCATTGTTTTACAGAGAAAAACAACTCAAAACCTGTTTACCGGATGCAGCTTTGTAACTATTGTGCATTATCCAGTCGAGCTCGGTGAACGGTTTGAGAACTAAGACTATGTTTAGCCGTTGTGGTGATTGTTTCATCTTTTCTTCCAGTGCGTGTGGACCCTCCCACACAGGCCGCCAGCAGAGACGCAGCTGTGAGCTGAAACAAAAAAAGACAGTCAACAGCACACCCATTATAGAACAGACCAACAAAACAATCAGTTCTGTGCTCACAACTCCGTCAACACAGACATATTTACACTAGAAAGTCAACCTCTAATGACTTCCACTTCATATAATATGGACATTTTGATCAAGGTAATTTGGAAAAAAATGTCATATCCATGCATCTACCAATCACAAAGCTGTAATTAAAACAGCAGTTAATTAAAAATAAAAGTCTTCTTAACAGGGATCTCCATTTTTAGAATCAGTGGGATCACATTTAAAGTATTTTTAAATCAGGACATTTTCTTGTCCTTAAATCCTGTCTTCAAGGTTTTCTTTTGCTTTTTGTGTGTAAAATTAGATTTATAAACCTATTTTTCTTTAAATACGTTTGATAATATTACACAAGCTAATTTGTATTTGTATAAACATCTAACATCAAGAATATTAGAATTTTCCAAATTGTTTTGAGATTAAAAATCTTGAGTATAGATTAATAAAATTTGCACTTTCTAATCTAATCCCCCCTGAATAAACTAAATTATAATCTGTTAAAGTTAAATATTTACTAGATACTTCTGCGATCTCTTTTTTTTTAGCAAATATTGTGAGGTTTTGTAGAGGAATTCAGCCGGTTTTTAGGCTCACTGGACGGCAGCAGTCATAAGAGTCCACACTCCTTTAATAGTGTTGCTGACTGATGTGTTTTCTTTTGTCTTCCTTATGTGAAGAGATGTTTGCAGGCGAGCAAAGCAATTGCATCCGAGCAGCTGTGGAGGTTTACGTGACGTAACCTCGGCTTCTGTGAGTCATCTGGGAGCAGAGGCAGCAGACTGTACTCCTGCATGAAAATCTGTGGTCTCGCCCAGCAGCCGAGCCCTCGATGCTTCAGTCACACAGCCAGTGTCACACAGCAGCTGAGCGGCTTTGTGAGACACGAGAGGAAGTGAAGCGATCAGTCTTGACCTTTGGCGAGGACCGTGGCCGCTCTTTTCTAAAGCTACGTTCCCCCCGGCCGCCGCGACGGGCGTTCACTCAGCCCCTTTCAATGAAAGGTCTATGCAAACATCTGTAGACTGGGCCTCCACGTTCCGAACTCTAGCGTTTACGCAGGTTTTTAAGTATTCAATTCTATTCAGTTTTATTGGTATAGTGGGCTTCGTACCAGTAATTGTGAAGTACACATCTAATCCAAAGGATCATGAATACATAGAATTCAATTGGAAAATTATAAACTGAACTAACTACACAGACTACACTAAACTGGGCATCCCTGCCCTAAGACTCTTACGGTAAGGAAAAACGTATTCCGAAAAAAAGATGAAACCTGAAAGATGAAAGACGGACAGCTGATGTGCCAGAACTCTTAGAGAAGAATTAGCTTATCTGACTCTACAACTACATGTTTAAATAGTCCAGCAGATGGGCTTCAACCAGATGGAGTTGGGGGGCGGCTGGGGCATGGAGACGAGCCAGAGGATCCACAGCCAAGTGAATGTTCTCGGGCTCTACGTAAAAGTCGCCTCGTCATTGATTGAGTGCTGGAAGTTAAACCCGTTGAACTTTGACCAATAAAGGACTCATATTTGGCGGTGACGTATGGGTGGCGACCTTTTTGAATCACGGAGGTGCCAACCGTTTGCAAATGGACGATAAATGAATAATCGTTGTCTGTGCCTGGTCGTAATTATGTGAACCCCAAATTCTTCCCCTACCTGTTCGGCTTTTCCCTACCCCTACATTTATCGCTGCAAGCGGAGAGATATAGACAGAAATAACGTCTTCAGATCCAGACGTTAGGGCGTACCTGCCTGTGTTTTAAGACAATACAAAACAACATCGGTTTTATAACTTTAGCATTAGCAACTTTACCATTGGGAGTTGGGTCATCTAGACCCACTAGACAGTGCCCTGAACCTTTTTTCTTCAATGATTTGTGATCTTCACTGGTGTCCATGGATGACATGAAATCTTTCCACCTTTATCCACCTTTGTCATGGTAGGAATAACACGTCAATGTGAGGGTGGGGTCATCTAAGATAGCACAAGGGTTAAAAACACAAGTTCAGACACCCCTACAGCTCCAAATACCCTACAGTTGGAGTAACAGGGAGGAGCCGGAGGGGTAAGGAAGCAAGTCAGATTCGGCCCAAGTCTTTCACGTATCGGAATAGAGCTGTGAAGTTTCACCGGATTTGCACCACTTTGACTTTTCACACCAAGCCTCTTTCAACTATTGGTGGCGGACATGCGCTAGTGCACAGTAGAAAAAGAAGAAGAGGCCCCTCCCTGCTGCTCCCTGCTTATTCGGTGCCGGCCCGGCGTGAACACCACGGGCTGAACCGTGAATCCGTGCGTGGTGCAACACCTGCCCGGCGTAAATGCAGCATTAGAAACGAAGCAGATCTGCTTGGAAAAGGACTGAAGGTGGATTCCAGGTGGGGGCGAGGCTCCTTGCAGGAGAACACAGTTGTTTGGCCTCAACAGGTGATCAGGGAGATTCATCTTAGGCGACATGAAATGCGTGTGCATGTGCGCCCCCTCAAGCTAATATTTGTTTTATTATGACAACAATCATCTATTCAATGAAAGTGCAATTTAATACGAGGCTGTTGGGCTAAAGGGGGGGGGGGGGTGCGGCTGTACAGCTGGTCATGAAATTAATCAGCTGTGAAAACACTCACAGCTTGACCTCTTTTGGTCACCGCTCATTACAGCCAGGAGCAGCAGTGTGTGTGTTTGTGTGTGTTAGTGTGTGTGAGTTTAGACTGGATCAAATAATAGCTGACAGCTGTGAATCCTATTACAGTGGCAGATAGCAGGACACAACAGTAAAGGAGCCCACCTGCTGATATGTCTCTGCTTTGTCCATCAGCGTTACTCCCCTACTTTAAAGCGCTGAGAAACGACAGCAGGGCGCCAATGTCACCGAAACACAGCGCCATCCGGAATTAAAGTCTTCCTGTAAGGGCAGTTTACATTTGTTGTTCTCGACTAACACAATAAAAGCATTGAAGTAGTGCAAGCCGCAGGATAAAAGGGCGTTCTGACCTTTTTCTGTCAGTCTTGTGCCACTTCACGGAAGCAACCGGTTCCACGGCGTGCCTTAATTTCTGATAATGCACACTTCATCATCGGCTACTTGTAAAATTCCTAGATTCAAATTAACGAGATTATAGTGGAAGTGAGCATGCAGAGCAGCATGTGAACGCCACGCAGCAGCAGAGCAGACCGACTAAACGTAGTTGAACAGGTGAGCTGAATGTTTATTGATAACGTTCCAAATGTTTGGAAGGTCATTAGTTTGATTTACGAATCATTAAAGTTTTATTTATTGATGGGGGGTTTGCAGGATCTCTGCATCTGCAGACTTGAATGTCCACCTTTCTTCCTCCTAATATAACAGACCACAGACATTCCTCTTTATTGTTTAATGCTGAAAGCGGACGTTTCATCTGCAGGAGGGGGCGTGTGTAACGCTGTTTACTTCCGCATTGGTGTTCAGATGACAGGTACATCACTTCAGGTTGTGTGAATGAAAAGGAAAATAAAGGCTGCACCCAAACGTGTCTCTTATTTTACAGATGAAACACCGCTTTACCGACACCGAACCCCGGAAAGCCGGCTACACTGAAAATAATCTGATTTTGAGTCGCCAGAAGGTTCAGGATCTCTTTTTTTTTTAAAAAACCTATCTGGAAATAAAGCTTCACAAAATGCTCAAAATATTGCTAATTATGCTCCGATAAACGGAAAACTTTGGTGTTTTTTCCTTATTAATCTAAGACTTTTTTCTTGTAAATTTATGAGATTTTAAGTCGTTACAAGAGAAATCTTGTAAATGAATACGTTTTAAATACTCGTAAATTTACGACTTAAAAGTCATACTTAAAAAAAAGAGTTTTTTGTAAACTGGCCCTAAAACTGTGTCATAATTTTCTATTCTATTTTTTAATCAATTTATTGTTTTATCTATAGTTTTATTGAAAAAAATTCAGAACCTCTCAGTAAAAGGAACTCTTTTTTACTCTCTGAAAAACACTCAATAGCTTTACTTTGAAAACAAGAAGCATCACCGACACTTTACTTTGGGGTTTGTTTACTTCCTGTGACAGCAGCACATGCATGATAGTCAACATTAGAGTTATAATTAATATTATGAAATGTATTTTTACTACACTACATTAGATTTACAAAGATCGCAAATCAACAATCTCGGACGTCTTTGAACTCATTTCTTTTGGGAACAGATTGCGAAATATCCAAGTATTCAGGTACTCTGGCAGCCCTTGTTTGCAGACACAGGTCTGCAGTCCTGTGTGACTTTCTGTTGTGGCTCATAGAAAGTGTGTAATCCGTGTTTGAAAATAAGAATCTGGGGGAGTGCTGAGGTGTCACACCTTTACCGGCAGTCATAGAGGATGGTGCTGCAGAAAAAAGAGGGTACCACACTTGGCGTGACTCTAAAGTTTATTCTGCCTGCATGTCACAGCAGAACCACCCAAATTGACTCAGTAAACGGGAAACCAGAGAGAAATCTGGAGGCTCCAATGTCCGGAGAATCTGTTTGATTTGCAGAAAGACTCTCTTGGGTGAACATGTGATCTCATGAATTTCGTAAAATGGACAGATGCTGTTCTTTTCCAAAGACTATGGAGTTATCCCCAACCGCCACGCCCCCCTTTTGTCTAAAAGTGAGCGTTTATTCAGAACAGATTTGAACCAGAACCTGAGAGCTGATCACACCTTTGTTTCAGGTCCGTACAGCGGCTAATAAGGTTTTATTTCAAAGTGGATGCCCGGATCCTGTTCACTTAGTCTTTAAACCTGGTTTTACTTTCCTATATTTTTCTTTTGACACAGTCTCTGTATTTTAGTTTCATGTTTCAGAAGTTGCTTTTATGAAACGTTCTGAGGGATTTTTCCTACAACAAGGTTTTTCTTTGTGGTCGATACAGTGGTTTGGACCTCTGGTTTCCTGCTGTTGAATTCAACTTTGCTTAGTGTTTGTCCAACTGCTTTGTGTGCAGCTCTGCAGTTTGATGCCAAACTGTTTAGCTGGCAGGCTGTCGTGACAGGAGAAGAGTCAGAAGGGATTCCCACAATGCAATCAACATTGGTATTAAGACCCACTCTGAGGAAAATTGTGTTTTTGCTATGTATTCAACATTTTGTTGTGGCATTTTTCTGAGGATGGAGGACATGTATTGAAAATAATTATGTCTAAAATTGCATTTCTGAGTATTTCTTTGCAAAAATTATTGTGAATCAGGAGCAGAAAAATGGTATTTTTTTTACATTAAAAAATACGTTGGGTGGGCCCCAAGCTCCCTGCTCCGAACTCTTAGCAATGGGGGGGCGAAGAGGGGGGGGGTAGTTTTACTCTGCGCTAATAGTTCCGCCCATGAGCTGAGTTTCTAATGAACCCCTGCTGCTCTCAGAAGTTATGTCAACGACACACAGCTTTTATGATTGTGGCTAAAAACGGCATAATCATAATTAAAAGACCACTGGGAAAGCTATGAAAATACGTCAAAAGATGATCAAAGTTTTCTGATATAGGGACTGTAAGATGAGCTGAAGTGTACAGATCTCTGTAGCTTCTGTTGACTCCTCCCACGTGAGCATCAAAACCCTCACGCTGAGAAAGGCAGCTTGGGTGGACTTCGAGAGGAACCCTTGGGGCTGCATCACTGCTGCTACTTGTGACATACGCGACTGCACTGACAGACGCTTGCTGTCCCTCACTTACTGTGAGCCCTTCATAATGTAAATGCCGTCACCTTTCTGGAGGAGATGAGAACCGGAGCAGAAAGCTTCAACCAAAGGAGACATCGAGTTGTTGCTTTATTCATGCAGCAAATGCTTTGTTGCTTTTATTACACAACGTTTAGTGCTGTCCTACCCCCCTAGTGGTGACAGAGGGGATGGTGGCACCTTAAAGACCCACTCCAAGGAAAACAGTGTTTTGGGTTCTTTTTCTTTTAGCATTTTTCTGATGATGGAGGACATTGTATACAGAGCTGAAAGCCTCTGATACATTTTACTGTTACAACAAGGGATTATGAATCTTCTGACATACCAGAGGTATATTTGAATAAACCCCTTTTGTAATTTACAATTTATTGTAAATTACATTTACAAGTTGCTGGAAGTTAATAATTATTACTGTCAGGTTTAGATCTAAACGGGGCGGGCCTGTCCGCACACACACTCAAACGTTACTAACATACCCTTTTGGCTCCAACAGTGTTCACAAATAAAAAAGTAAACATGGACACAAAACTACTAACATTCACACATGCATACTTATGCATTCAAACTAACATGTGAAACATTTCAGTGACGCAAAATATTTGTGCAAAGGTGAGCAGCAGCGGCAGCCAGGACCACTCCAACACGCGCACAGTAGCAGATGGATAAGAACCGCCTGCAAAAACCGCCGTACAATCACACGACCCAGACCGGACCGCCACAGGGAAAATTTAATTTTAAATTTCATTTCTGAGTATTTTTTTATTTAAGTTGTTGTGAATCAGCAGATAAGAAAAAATACAATTTGAAAGAGCTTGTAGCTGTGAAGTAGGGGCTTATGATTGGCAGGGCACAAGCCCCTGCTGCGCTTCATTCTGGTGTATCCACTTGCAGACAAATAGATACATGCACCGCTAATGTTGGGTTGGGGGTAGTAGGGGCTCTAAACTAGCAGGAGAGCATAAACAGACGGATAATGGGAATTGTGGGTGGGCGTACTCTGCATCAACAGTCCCACGCACAGTTCTAAAGTGAATTTCAAATGAACTTCCGCCACTCTGCAGAAAATATGTCCTAGAAAACTAAGGGTTATTTGATTTTGGCTAAAATTGGCATAATTATAATGAAAAGACCAATGGGAACGCTTAATTACATTAATTAAATACATCAAGAGATGATTGTGTTTTTAAATCTGTTGTAACAAGCTCTTTGTAGGAGCTGCAATCGGCCTATCTTTACGTGTCTAGTAGCACCTGTGATTAGTACAGGTGACCTTTAGGGCCATTGGTAAATCTGCAGTAAACTGTGGTGATGGAGAAAGACCGGAAACGAACATTTATATGCAGATTTGTTTGATTTTTTTTTCTGTATCTGCATTCTTGCTGGGGTTGGATCACCTAAACATCCCGATTAAAAGTCGTCACGCTCTGAGTTCTGTAATGGGACTGTCTTCCGGTGTGGATGCGGATCCCCCAGAGCTCCTTACATAAGGAAATTAACGGAGAGGCAAAAACTTTAGGCTGAAAAACAGCTCAGAGTATGCAGTCTTGGTGGGGTAACTTTCTGTTTCATCTCTGAATCTTCTGGGTTCTCCTTCCAACCTACAGGCCTCAGGAGTATCATCGCTCCTTTACTTTAAACTCATGCAGGCGAGAACCTTCCCACACCCACGGTCATGTTCCCAAATGCCAGACAGAAGGATCTTCATTACACAAGTTAGCAGTAACTATCATTCACTCTAGTGTAAAACAACCCTGCACTTTCATAGCGCGGCAGCGAAGGCCGAGGAGACGCCAATATGAATGTAGATGCATCAAAGCTCCTCTCTCCTGATCTTGACGTTGATTACAATTTGTCATGTACAGTTTTCCGGCAAAGACGGAAACCCGGGCGTGATTGCACAGCTGCTCGACCTCGGCGTGTGTTCGCCAGCGTCGTCCCTCCGAGCGCATCAATGAACAAAGTGCTTTATGTTGGCCTGCATGGGAGAATGAGTAAAGCTGCATTCCACTGTGACAAATGGAGAAATTGGGAAAGAGAGGGGGGTCCTGATGTGAATGGACTGCTTCAGTTCCAGAAACAGTCCTGCTTATGTTCAAATTTCCAATGGAGGTTTTGTTCCTCTGTTTAGTGCATCCAGCATGGGTTTGACTGTTTGAAGCTTGTCTGCCCGGTGAGCCGAAAGATTCTGATATTGACATCCATGGGACAAAAGAAAAATAAGAACTCCTTCACTGTTCTTCAGAAACCTTGAAGGGTGCAGTTACTTCACATCCTGGATTGTTTGTCTTCTTAGAAAGCCTGATGAGAAATGATGGAGTTCTAAGGCTTCATTATCCTCCGGCTGCTGACAGTTCCCATGGACTCTTCTGTGGCATTTGGCTCCCAGAAGCCGAATAATGTAGCTAATGACTGTCACTGGTGTTTGATTAAGTTCCTGTCCTGGCAGCCCACCAGGGGGCTCAGGTGTACTCGCTGTTAATTAACATTGTGATTAATTAAGAGTGGGGTTGGAGGAGAATGAGGGTGCCCCAGAGGTTGAAATAGCATTTGTTACCAAAGATGACACTGCATTGTTTGTCCTCCCACCTTAAGTAAAGCTTACTCTTAAAATAAAAGTATTGGGAAAAAAATTTGTGGAAATTCAGAGGGGAATCTGTCCTGAATTAAAGCTAAGATATGGACCTGTGCCTGGTCACATTCAATATTCTAGCGAAGCTCTTCTCTATCTGATAACAAAACAGCACAGCAGGAATTCCCGCTGCTAGCCTGACGATTCTGCGCTTCATTTGTAGTTAACCTTTTCAAATAAATTTGATCCTTTCTATTAAATGCAAAAATGATTTGCACACATTTTTTCTGACTTTTAATTTGTTCTTCTAATACCACTCAGAGTAACTTTTGACCAGCTTCTCTTGAAAATCAATGGAAACTGCAATCTTTGACAGAATCAGAACCAGAATTTGCTTTATTGTCATTTCATTTTACTTTTTTTTTTTTTTAAAGAATTTATAAAAGTCATGGCTAAAATATTGGAATAATCTTTTTTGTATGAAACATAAAAAAATGAAAATATTTAAGGCTACATCCTGTGTCGCTGATGGTCATTATTAGACTGTGCTGGTGGCCATAAAGAGATGTAGCATTGCATTTGTGAATAATAAATAACCTATAATTGCACTTATTTAGCCATACAACCATAATGTCTAATTGAATTGAACAAAAGGACAATGCTCTTACCTGAACCAAATTTTGATGATACACATTGTTTTTGTTTCCAGAGTTCTTGCGTTTTTGTCTGTTCCTGCAGACTTTGTGAAACCTGCAGCATCGGTCTGAGTGTAGCAGCTGGAACAGGTGGTGGCTGGGATGGAAGGAGTCCTGGGCTGTTTTTCCTTGGCTGTTTAGAATAAAATGTTTAGCATTTTATGTCATAGCTGTCTATTTCTCTGTTTGTAGTGTAGCTGATGGAATATTCCCCTTCCTGTCCTCCCTGACTACAATCTACGACTGATGCATCTGGTGTTGCCAAAGGTTTCCGGTTGTTAGCAGAAGGTTGCTCCTCCTCGTTGTCACCCATTCAACCCAGGAGACCACATGGAAAATGTTGCCGCCTAGTTAAGACTGACTCGATAATAAATTACAATATTCCTGCTTTCTTTTTGCGCACTGCCTTGGTATTATTTTGGTTAGGAATTTAGATCGTAGCAAAAACAAAACCCGAACCCCCATTATATTATACCCGCCACATGCTTTCTGAGCTCCAGTGGAATTTTTATTGCAGATTAAACCAAACTAAATTTCATGAGTAAAGTTTTGTTTACGGTGCATCTGGAAAAAAAAAAATTGTAGCCATAGCTTTCCAGTAATTCTGGCATCAGACTCAACCATTTCAGCTTTTCAGTTCAGCTTCAAAGTTCTGAATATTAAAAAACAACAAATTCAGAAATAGAAACTTTGTTCCACTTGCTGTAAAATGTAAAGGCTGTTAAGCTGCTTAATCACTCCATTTAAGGTTTGTTTTTAAGAAGCAAAAGTTTAGCTAGTTTTATTTGTACCTTAAGCCTCTTTTCCACTGAACGCTCTGATCTGGTCTGGTTTGGGGTGGTCCAAGCAAGTAACCCTTGTGCTATCCTAGTCACTTTAACGTTGGGAGTTGGGTCATCTAGACCCACTAGACAGTGCACTGAACCATTTTTATCCAATGATTTGTGATCTTCACTGGTGGGAGAACACGTCAATGTAAGGGTGGGGTCATAGGATAGCACAAGGGTTAAGGGGAGCTTATCCACTCAAAGTTGGACCGACATGGCACAAGCGGGGTAAAGCTAACAGCAACAACAATGGCGATCATCCAACAGCTCATTTTTTCCGCTTGGCTTTTTGGTTCTCTGTAGATACAAATCATTTATTGTTTTTTGACAGAAGATTGCTGGTGGCAAAGAGGAATGCTTGGAACTTCTTGGAACTTTATTTTATCATATTGACCTTCAGCCAATCAATCGGTTGCAACACTAGCTCCGCCCTAACGGGTCCGTTCCATATTTCTTTGGCCCTATAACAAACAGGGGCCCAAAAATGGTACCATTTGGTCTGGCTTAATGGGTCCATTTTATAATGGAAGCGCTCAAAATACTACACTGCACCACACTGGACCACTCAGTGGAAACAAGGCTTTAGATGCATGCTAATTTCAATGCTAAATAATACAAACAAAAATGTTAAACATTAAAAAAAAAAATATATATATATATATACATTTTTAAATTAGATGTAAAAGTTAAGTGAAAAGTGCAGAATAAAACTTTGGAACTAAATTTTAAAATAAATAAATAAATAAAATAAAATGCTTTGCTACATTTTTGCTTCTGGTGGTGTAGTGGTTAGCACTTTTGCCTCACAGCAAGAAGACTGGTTCAAATCCCAGCTGGGTCTTTTCTGTGTAGGGTTTGCATGTTCTCCTAATACCCACAAAAAGTTTTTTCTGTGTTCCTTCTACAGTCCAAAAACAGGCTTCATTGGTTAATGAATGATTCTAATGATGGTTTTGATTGCGTGGTTGGTTCTCTGTGAGGCCCCACCTGTCCGGGGTCTATTTTCACCATAAAAGTGTTGGGTTGGCCTCCACCATCCCTGAGATGCTTAGAAGAGGGATTTCGACATCAAGATTTTGTATCATATTTTGTCTACATTTATATTTAGCATTTAAATCAGCCTGCTGATATCCCTTTTTTTAGCAGTCGTTATTTTCTCAGTTTTGAAAAAAAACAGCAGCTAATGTGAGAAAATGTTTAAATGTGATAAAACTGTGAGTTAATTTGAAATAGCCTCATTTTTTACATTTGGTGCTCCAGGTGTTTTGGTTCTATTATGCAGCTAGAAAGCTGAGAATTTAAAACTCATTGCAGAAATTATACTTTACATCTCTCAAAAAAGAAAAAGAAATCAAACTTTTGAGCTAAGAAGATTCATACTTCTTGTTGAAGTCTCTGATCCTCTAAACGGCTGTTTCTGCTTTTTGCTCCTCTTTTGAAGAAAGCAAAGGCTGAGGTGTTTTTTTTTTAATTAAATGTTTGTCTCTGACTCGAATTAGAATTAATTTCCTTGAAAATGTAGAAATCTAAAGAACATACAAAAGTGGAACTCTATATTATACTCTATATTTTGGTCCTAAAATCTGTAGCTTTTAAAAAACATGTGTCACTGTTGTCGTTTGTCTCCATATCTAACAAATGCAGCAACGTTGGCCTGTATTCTCAGGTAGGACCTGAAGGTTATCACTAATCTATCTTCTATTTTAAACTTTATTGATCAAAAATCAATTCAATTTTACCTAGAAGCTGTGTTATTTGTTAAGGTGACAGGAATTGTGAAAGGGAAAACACCAGTTTTACCAGATTCCTCTTTCAACTTGACCAACAGACAACTATTTAGCTTTAGCTTCCTTTTTTTTTTAACCACTTTCTGCTCCACTTTTTTGAATTCTTGATCATGTTCCCCGCCAACGCCACTTGATTTGCTTTTTTCCCAAAAGATTTTCCCCTTTTTGCTCCAAGTCCCTCTAAATGACCTTCCCTGCTTTAAATGCACAGGCAGTGATCTGGGAAACACGTACACATGTAGGCTAGACGTCACACTCGGCTATATGCAGACACACACTGTCTGCTGAGGGCAGATAAGGGATGTGAGGAGATTAAGCCATAGATGGTGTCTGAGGTTAGCCAAAGTAAAAGAGGACATGAAGGGAGACAGTGGGTCTGCATTGCTAGCACTGTTGATAGCCACCTGAGCTAACACAGGCTAATGACCATGTGTACATAGGTAAAAGAGTTGGTGGTACATATTGATGTTAGTTTGTTGTGCTTCTGTCAGCAGTCGATGGTATGAACATGAATGTACTGTAGTTCTTCTACACGTGCATGTATGTAAAGTTATATTAAAGTACACAGTCCCACCATTTACTTGATTAAGTTCATGATATCAATGAAACAGGTTCTCTTTCCTAAAGGTGCATGTACAATAGTTATTATATAACATTTACAATAAAATGGGTTTTGTTAGTCCTATTCTCTTGTGCGCTGGTTGTTTTTGTTTTTTTCATCTACATTAAAGCAGTAAAGTTCTGTACATGTTGAAGCTCAAGTAAAGGGTTTGTGTTTTACACCAAACTGCTTGACACAGTTAAAATCCGTAAAGTCTGGTTTTGCATTTTCTGTTGAGGACTAGAAGAAGGTAACCCAGATTGGTTAAGTTGTAGTTCAATGCTTCCATCTGGGTTGACAAAACGAACATTAGCGTATTTTACGCACTGCAAAGACCACCTAAAAGACTTTCTTTATTCAAATGACGGCAGTTTTAGTCAGTTATTATGCGGTGTCTTACAGTACATATGAATTGTTGGTTGTTCATACTGATGTTGCAGCACTTTTTAGAGCTACATATTTCTCAGTCAAAATGTCAGTCTGTTTTTTATAAGTTGCCAACAAGTTTGTGTGTTATTGTAACCACGCCAATGTGGCTAACATGTAGCTCTTTTGGACAGTTTTTTTTTTACATGCTACTAACTAAACTAGGAGTTAACACAGTCACTGTTTCATTTATTATAGTGGTATCAGTCTATATTTTATGTGTCACAAACAATGTTGAGAGTTTCAGGTTCTAAGAAAACGCTAACATGGCAAGAGCTTCTTTCGTGGCTGATGTGTAACATGTCACAAATGCCGCTCATAAAGTCTGACTGACAGACGTATCTCAGATTCTTGTCTCGCTTAATGCGCTATATAGCTCGGTGCCCCTTACATGACATAAGATCAAAAATAGATCATGCATTGACATTGCGTCCTGTTTGTTAATTTTTAATGGTTACACATCTTGTTTCAGACGGATTTGTTATTTGATAGAAATATCAGTTGTGTTTGAAGACCTGACATCTTAAAAGATAAGGCTTAGAAAGAACCAAGCTGAGGTGAAATGATTAGCATTCTTCATTGACTTTCTCAAACGTGCAAATGCGCCTCAGACAGTCAGGAGATGAGAACTTTTTGCTCATTATAGGTCTAAAAAAAATCTCTCCAGTACCACCTTCTCCAGATGGATCATTGGACATAAAATGTTGCGTTTCTCACATTGTTTATGTGATTGTTTCCATGCTTCCCTCAGTGAACAGTTTGTGTCATGTGACACACTAGGGCCTTGGGTAGAGGTGGTAGTGCCTGTTTAAAAACTGGTTTAGCTCTGATGGACAATTCATCAAATTTGTGGCTCCTTATGGATCCTTCTGTGCTTTCAGGGCATCCTGCAATAGAACTTGGCAAGGCATGGTGGATGGTACTGGCGAGCTCTTTTGGCCATTGCTCTGCCTGGAAGGATTTTTGTGTTGCTGTGCTGGGCAACTAGCCAAAAAAAACACTTTCTCTGTAGTATTTTTATACTCTGCTTACAAACAAGTGGAATACTGTAGTTTAACCAAGCATTGTGGGTAATTATGTGCTCCGATTGTCTTTGTCTCCTCTGCCGTTCAAAAGCACTACACTAAGGTGTTCATCAAAGAACGCGCTGCCAAGATCGTCCTTGTTGGCGAAAAGCAAGCGGTCTTTAGGGGAAGCCTCAGCAGATGGCAGTGATTCAATCACAGAATCTGTAGACACTGCACATCCTGACTTCTCAAAGCCCCTATGTCACAGTGTGTATCTGTTCTAAACCCCTCCAATAGGTAACTGTTATCACTGGATTATCGTACAGCGACTAGTCCCACTGCACAGGTAGACACAGACTACTAAAAGGCAATTGAAAAGTTTGTAATTGATTACCATAAAATCTTATGACCTTCAAGGTTTCCACGCTTTATTTTCATGTCTCATACCTACAAACATGATCTTTCTTTGTCTCAGAGTAAAAAAAACAAAAAAACAAACACAATTATTATCATTCAGACGCTGTTAGATCTCCAGTCGCAAATTACCATGTTTCTTTGGAGACTCATTCCGGGAAGTGGAAAAATCCTCTTTCACTCCAGAATCATTCATCTTCCCAAACACAGAGAATCCTCTCCAGTGCCAGCAAGCTCACTTCCTGCTCTGGGCTACTTGGCTTTGATCGCTGTCTATCCTCCCAGTTGTCTTTTCTTTATGCCGTCTGCCCTAAGCAAGAATACATCCAATTCTCTATCCGTGTTTTGTTCTATTTCTGGGACTTTTGCCTCATTTTTCTAAACTCTGGGGGTGGGATGCTGATGTGCATACTGTCCATTGTTGGTCCAATACAAAAGGTTTCTTACTATACGTCTCAGGCGAACCAGCTTTTGTTTGTCTAAGAATGTTCTGTTTAACAAGTCATTTTCGTGTTTCCCAACGATTAAACCCCAACGGAAGGATCTAAATTTAAATTCAGACAATTAAACAAAGTCAAAGAAGAGGATTCTTTTCTGAACAGACTGAACAGAGCAATAAAATTACACAGAACCTAGAACGACTGTTTAGTAGAATAACAAAAATACGTTTTAAAATGATAACCAAAGTGCAAACAAACATGTTGGTTCCTAAAGTGCACTGTCATGATTGTCTATGAGAACTGGGGTGACTGAGTGGGATGCCACTCAGAAAAGGACCTATACTTCTGGCTCCAACGAAATGGAGTTAATTCAGTCACTACTTTATCACAGATGCTGTCATATTGGAGCCAGACAGCGTCATTAAGTACTGATTGGTCCAAATTGGGCTGAGTCATCGGTTCTATGGCAACCGCTCTTGCCAATCATGTGTGAGCTTGTTGGGAGGCCACACTCCCACCACTTGAAAGCGGGTTCAAGATAAAGTGTCAATCAAACGTTTTGAATGTCGGACCCACATACTTTAGTTGAGGCATCTGATTGGTTAATTTATAACTTGCAATAGGAAAAATGTAAAAAAAGAGGATTATCAGTAACGTGTTAAAAAAGTATCAGAGCAAGAAAGGTTATCCTGATCATTAGGGGGACTGAATAATAGCTGTTTATTTATCCATAGATGCCTACAGGATTTTGGTTTCTTGGAGCCAGCAGGTGCGGGGGGGGGGGGACACACACTAAGGCCAGTTCTCATGTACAGTCAACCGCCATGGATACATATACAGTGGTTATTGGGTACTTGCAGGGTGTTTACATGCTACTTTCTGGGTACTTTTATGTATCTACTTGGTACTTACATAGTACTTGCTGTGTATTTATGTGGTTCTATTTGGTTCATACTTATGTGGTACAGACTGGGTATTTATAATATACTTACTGGGTATTTACATGTTGTGCAAAGGTGTCTTTTGCGGTCCTTCTTTTGTGGACTTTTTCAGGGTTTGTAACTGCAAGAAAAATCACAGTACAAGCTCAAATGAACATGAAAAGCATAGAGACTTTGATTAAATAAAAAGTATATTTTACTTATTTAATATTTTCTGTAATGAGTTTGATAAATCTCGATGAATTTTTTATTGTTTTGACTGCAATGCTTGAAATCAATCAATTATCCTCATTTATAAACATGATAGATTATCCACAACTTCACTTTTTTGATGAAGTACAAAGCATATTTTAGCTACATTAAACAAAAACAACAAAAAAGAAAATAAAGGAAAAAATTCAAAATTGCCATCAAAAAAATCTAATTTGCTTAAACAAAGAATTACAAAAGTAATGTTTTAATAGGCATATTTCTTCTTTATAAATATTATTTGCACCCATAATTTGCATTAAATGCATTAGCATAAAACACATGGCAGTGTGAAAAGAAAATGCTTTAAGCTTACTAACAGTGATTTGGGTGTTTCTATTGGGTGGTATTGTTGTCTCTATCATATTTGAAAAAAAAATAAAATAAAAAAGGAGAAAGAAAAGAAAACGGAGAAAACAAAAAGAAAGTTACAAACCCTGAAGAAGTCCTGCACCGTTACCAAACTCTGCTGAAGGAATTTCGACGGACAAAAAGCACGACCCCACATGTCGTCAGTGTAATATAGACAAAAATACAATAGATTTGACTGCAACTATTGCAGAAATTACTTTGGCTGGAAAAGGTGAGGATCTGTGGCCATTTCCTGTTTTCACGGTGGGTGACAAACTCATGAGCTATGCAAAGGAGTGTGAATCATTCCTGGAACAACACAAAACTCTGGAAGAAAAGAGAAATAATATGAAAAAAAACATGTTATTTGGAATGCTGCTTTTTACTGTTTTGTTGAGAACTTAAAACAAATTTACTTGTGGTGACACTTTGTATGCTGCAGTAGTGTATCATATTAAAGATTGTTGTTTTCACTGCTGTCTTGCTTTTCTTTAAATTTGCCACATATTACAATAAGTAATCAGGCCAGAATATGTTTTTACAATGCAGTTACTTCACCTTTACCAACAAGTTAGCATTGTCTCATTTAGTAAGGTCAGAAGACCAAGTGTGTATATACACTGTACATTAAGGTAATACGTGAACATATCCAGCGTTTACTACTGAAAGTACTACGTAATAGAGTGGAAATAGGGCTGAATTTCTTTTACAGTCCAGTTTCATTGTACTTAAGGGGTAAGTACCAAGTAATATTCAAGTGAACATACCCAGTATTTAGTACTGAAAACACCACGTAGTTGAGTGGAAATACGGCTGACTTTCTTTTAAAGTACAGTTTCATTGAACTTAAGGGGTAGTCTAAATTCACGATAAAGGCCATGAAACATACGAGTGCAGACCTAAAAGTCAAGGTACTTTATTTGTACTTACCTTGTTCTTACATGTGGTAAGTACTACAAAAGACACCTTTGCACAACATGTAAATACACAGTAAGTATGTTATAAATACCCAGTCTGTACCACATAAGTATGAACCAAATAGTACCACATAAATACACAGCAAGTCCCATAAAAAGTACCATGTAAATACCCTGTAAGTACCTAGTAGTTACACTATTAGTACCATGTAAACACCGGTTAAGTACACTGTAAGTACTGTGCTATAAAATAAAGCGTTACCTTTATTTAGAACTCCCTGGTTTGTAATTGATTGGGGAATGTAAGGTTATGTTTGCTGTCAGCAGCTCAAGATGAGGGATGTCTCCAGGAATCTTGCATTTTGCTGAAATGTTCCATTACCTCATTGAGTGTTGACGTTTTCAGCCAAAAGGTCATTGATCATTTATAGACTAAAACAGTAAGCTTCATTGGTGGGTGTTTAGCTATGTATTGAAGTCCCACTTTAACTATCTTTTGATCTGTTCCCAGTTGTTTTTCATTTATGCTTACACCGATTTTGCCCTCTTTTAATCTTTATTTTCTTTATACAAGTCCGTAATCGTGAGAAAAAGTGCCACAAGAACATGTTACAATCATCAAAAATACAATTCTCAGTGGAGTGGGTTTTTTAAATAATCAACATTTCCTGTCTGCATTTGTTTAACTCCTATTTTGAAAGTTTCAAACAACGATTCACAAAAATGTTGGTTTTGCTAGTGTTAGGAGCTGCTATTCTTGCATTAGCTCAAAAGCTGCAGGTTGCAGGTGCAGTACATGACAGATCTGAAAGACAAATATGCGCAGAGAGATCTTAAGGCAAAAAAGCCGTCATACAACACTAACTCAGCTTGAGGAGGCAACAGACAGCATGCACATAACCTGGGGAGCAGGATCTTTAAGGTGCCATATTTACTTGCTGCACTCACAGCCAGCCCTCTTTCAAAGCATTTTATCTGCCCTCCTTCCACAATGTTGTTGTTGCAGTAAATTTGGTGTCCCGGTGTCACGATCCCTGGGGCCCATAGCTGCATCGCCACTCTTCATAGGAATTCATGCATGTTTCATGATTCCTGCTCATGCTGCTCTGTACAGCAGTAAATCATTTGGGTCTCAGCTCGACTCTTGTTACAGGATGTAATCATTGACTGACATCTTCAGAGTCTTTCATGTGTTTCCCTGCGGGTGGGTTAAGCTGCAGAATTTACCACCTTGGTATAAATCCTGGATACAGACATAAACACATGCTCTCTGTAGAAGCTCGTGAAATGTATACATCCATTACGGGGTAAAAGTGCATGGCAGTGAGTTCAACGTGTCAGCTCGGCTGGGCGCGTAAAAGTGTTATGAGCAATAAAAAGCCATAAGTAACAGTGTCATTTTCTGCACAAATAAAAAATACACATTCCCATAAAAATCCATCCCTTTGTTATTACTCAGTTAGCCACCGCTGCCGCCAAAAACTGCCCAGGGGCCAAATCCAAAACGGAGAACTGCCTCCGTGTACCTCTATCACTGACAGCCACATGACACCTATTAGGCCTCTGGCTGTCTTTGAGATTTCCTCTCATTTTCATTCCTCTTCCATGTCTGTCACTCTCGTCTCTTCCAGTTTATAATGCAATCAGTCAAACACGAATGAGGTTTAAATGTACCCACTCATAAGTATGAATGAGACTCATCAGTCAATAGAAATTGAATAATGGAGTCAAGTCACAGATGGAGGGTATGGCTGGCTGCAAACATCAGCTCTTCCACGGCTGGGAACTCACTCCCCATGTGATCACTAGTGGAGTGACCTGGGTTTTTCCTGTCACCTGCGGGTTAATTTGTTCATGTACGCATGTTTTGACTAAATATCTGTTAGCTAACTAGTGCGTTGCAAGTGGAAAAAGAAGGGGCACCTCTTTCCTGTCCCAAAGGTTTCATGCTTTAGAGTAGTGGTTCCCAACCCCCGTGTTTGTGGGACAGTTGGTACCGGGCCTCAGAAACAAAAAGAAAACCAAGACCCAAATTTTTTCATTTCATTTAGAATCTGATTATAATTGAGTTTTATTTTGAAAAGCTTCTGGAGTCTCTCCATCCGAATCATTCTTGACGTATGTCAAGTTGTCCAGTCACGTGTCTAAAATCCAGCCACTCCCCCCTTTAGCCGACAAAAAACAAACATATTTGTGTATGTATATTTTCTTTACGCAGAAAAGATCCAGCGAGGAAACACTTTTTGACTTCAAAATAAGAGAAATCTGCATTTAACAGACAAAAACGAGTATTTACTCTAAATATTGCTTTCTTGCGACAGTTTTTTTCCCACAGAGAAAAATAATGTTGTCTAATGGAAGCTGCTAATAATTTTGCTTACAGGATGGATTCATGTTTATTATTATATTTAGAAAAAAACAGTTTTAGTATCCGTTTAAAAGATATTTTTTGTTGGACAGTCGCTTCTTAAAAGTCAGACAAGGCTGAAGTATGATTCTGATTTTTAGCTTCCACTTTTAAACTGTGCCTACATGAAATCTTACAAATAAAGTTTAAAGCAGCTGCAACGTTACCCTAAAGTTTCAGGAAAGTTCAGCCTTGTGCAAGCCGGTTCGTAAAAGGTTTGTCTGACATTAAACCGGTCTGTGGCCTGAAAAGGTAGGAGACAACTGTTTTAGAGCATATTATTAGTACTTTGGTTTGTCTATGTCTGCATCTGCTGATGTTTTCATGGGACAGTCATCTGAAATAAACTCACAGTCATTTATAACCGCTTCATATATATATATTAACTATTTACACATGTACTACTCTGAAATCAGACTGAGGGTTGGCCTTCAACCTCTTGTTGTGGCTGATGGCTTTGCTCAACTCATAAAAAAATAATAATAAATCAGCCCCCGTTACCAAACTCCCACCACCATTTCTGAAGACCTAAAACTCTCAAACCTCCATTTATGGAGAAACTGAGAGAAAGCACTTAAAATACTGCTTTTTCTGTTTTTTATTCTTTGAAAAGATCTATTTTATTTTGTTTCTGTTTCATTCAGATCGGCTTTTCAAAAGCATGAGTGATGGAAGATTCACATTCCTCTGACCTTAGACGTTTGCGTCCTCACATGCCAATTGCCTTTTATTGAGCAGCAATGCACGATGGCGCAAAAGAATAATGATCACAGTGATCGTTTTCTTGTCCTGACAAATAAGTGGGTGTCCTGGTAACTCGGTGCTGCACTGTAATGAATCTTGATAAGAAAGACCGGGAGGGTCGCTGCTGGGAGGCAGTGACCGAGAGAAATGAATTGATTTCCTCAGCAAAAAAGCAGGCGACAGTCATGGATCAAACCTCGGGGAAAAAAAGGAAACTAATAAACAGAAATCCCACGTTTTAGCATATTCTTCAAGATTTAGAACAATTTGGTTGAACTTGAATCCATCATCAAGGCACCAGTTGAAAGGACATCCTCTTTTGTGAAGGAGGCTCACCTGCAGTGCACATGTATGATTTGCACATATGCAGTGTGTGGATGTGTGTGTGTGTGAATGGGTAAGTGGGACTGTGATTGTAAAGCGCTTTGGGCCTTCAAGGAAGGTAGAAAAGCGGTATACAAGTATACGCCATTTACCATCCCCAAACCCGTATGCTCTTTAGACAACAACAATAATGAGCACATCAGTAATTAGCTCAAACGAGCATGGGACCTTTAGCAGGGGTTAGTGATTAATTAACAGTAACTCTGTTGATAATTAGCACCGCATGAAAGGGATGAGGATGAAGAGTACAGTGCATGTGAAGCATAGGTGGAGACTGAGTGTGGGTGCCTGACTGACTTTCATTTGTAAATCTAATTAGCGTGTCATGATGCACGCACTAACCAGCAAAAGGTTTAAAAAAAATTGAAGCACAAACACATTATCATGTAAACTGATTATGACAAGAAAAACCCAGAGGAGGCGTTGCGAGAAAGCACTTCCGGTGAATTTTCAGTCTGTACGTTGGAAGCTTTGCTGCATGCAGGGATACGTGGACGTTTCGTCCACCTACATTCAGGCAGCACCCACCCACAGGGCTGTTATCTTTGCCCAACCGCTGGCTGCAGAGGCTTTTGATCCTGCAGGCTGCAGCGTGGTCTTATCAACCCGGGGACCAAGTCTGACTCCCAGAGGGTCACAGTCTCCTGAAGAGATCCTGCAGCTCAGCATTCATGCAGTGGTTTTACATATTCATTCCTGCAGAGCATCGCCAAACACGCCCTCTTCACCCCAACTTTGTATTTTGCACCATTACACTCGTTCCAGTTAACCTAGTACTGTTGTTCAGAGACGTGCTCACATAGAGATGGTAAATGGTGATTCTGCAGTGGATAGGTGGTGATTTAAAGTTCAAAGAAAGACTGCTGTTTGGCAAAAAATGTATAAAATAAATCTGTCGAAAGGAAGCTTGTAAAGAATGAGATTTTCTTTCCTCAGCTAAATTTGGGCCAACACTATATCACAGTCAAACTTTTAGTTCTAATATTTAAAGGTTCTAGACTCTGGTTTATCATTCAAGGCAAGCCTGAGCCGCCTTGTGTCTGAATGTGGAATACTTTAGTTTACAGTATTTCTGCGTTTATTGTGGGGTTTGCGTTCTAAAAATAACCCTTGACAGGTGAAATCCACAATAATGGATGTTTTAAGGCTGTAAAACTCCTCACTACACACTGTATACACTTTTCTAAGGCATAATTTTTTCTCAAACCTTCAAAGAAAAATAGGCCCAGCATGATAGGATGAAATCAAAGATTTAAAACCCAATCAGAGATTCATGTCAATTTGGCAAACTGAACACATTCTGTTCAGGAGACGCAGCACAAAGGAGATTGATTGACTAGGTCAACAACCAATCAGATTCATGGATCTAGTCGTCTACAAGTGGATGCATTGGACTGGAGCAGAGCAGGGAGCCTTGTGGCCTGCCTACGTCACTGCTACAACCTTTGTCCAAAAGTATTTTTTCGTCTGCTTTTGATTCACAAGAATTTGAATAAATACTCAGAAATGCAGTTTTAATCTTAATTTCTTTATGCTATCCTTGTGCTATTCAAGGAACCTTAACATTGGCAGTTGGGTCATCTAGACCCACTAGACCAGGGGTCGGCAACCTTTTTTCTTCAATGATTTGTGATCTTCACTGGTGTCCATGGATTACATGAAATCCTCTTCACCTTTATCCAGCTTTGTCATGGTAGGGAGAACACGTCAATGTAAGGATTGGATCATCTGGACCCCATAGGATAGCACAGGGGTTAAAAATGTCTTCCGTCGTGAAAAAAAAATGCTCCAAGAACATTGTAACCCTTGTGCTATCCTGGACACTTTAACATTGGGAGTTGGGTCATGTAGACCCACTAGACAGTGCTCTGAACCTTTTTCTTCAATGATTTGTGATCTTCACTGGTGTCCATGGATTACATGAAATCTTTCCACCTTTATCCACCTTTGTCATGGTAGGGAGAACACGTCAAAGTAAGGGTGGGGTCATCTAAGATAGCACAAGTGTTAAAAACACCAAAAACACTTTTTTTTTTTAATCAGAGTGGGTCTTAAAATAGACTTGGCGAAACGTCTTCAACTTCAAACACAAGGTCCAGATGAACCTTTTGAAAAACTTTATTCTCCTTAGGAATCATGCTGGGCCTTTTTTTTTTAAACGCAGCTTTTCCATTCAGCAGTAGTTGACTTAAGGTCAGAACACATAAAACTGATTCTGTTTAAAGCTTCTGATGTAAGTTAGGACGCAAATACTGGAGAAAAAAAATGAAATCCATACATATGTGACTGTAATAGATGGAGAAAAAGCCTCGGCCTCTTAGAAAGATTTGGTGCAGAGTTGTATCAGCTCTTGTTTATGATCAGTCTCTAAACTGTGTTTTATTAACAGCGGTGAGCTTCCACCTTAAAACGACTTTTAAAAGAATAAAATGTCTCTGCATCAGGGCTAAACAAAATCAAAGTCACACACCTAAGGATGTGAAATGTATTTTATACATGTTCCCCATACCTTACGGGAGCAGTGAGCTGCATTCAAAGAAACTGTTTGGTGATTCATCTCCCAGTCTAAGGAAGCAATAGGTCCCCTTTTTGAGTCGTTGGTAAGACCCCAATGTGGATTTAAAAGCACATTTTCCAGTCTCAGCTAGTCACTCTACTGCTTGGCCATTAAGCTGGTCAGAATAGGTCATAAAATGATTCTCCCACTCATGACTGTTCAGTGGTTCACCTGTGGCTCTTTTTTGTAGATTTTTGATTTTCTGATCCATAAAATCTCACCCGCATTTTTTTTTATATGACTCAAAGTGCTGTAGCACATCCAGCTTTGAATCCACAGTTCTGAGTTCATGGTGGCTGAGGATGGCAGGGGCCATATTAAATGCACACACCAGAAAAGGAATGCAACCTTAGAAGCTGACGACCGCGTGCAAGTAATTGACTGTTCAGGTGAAACCAGGTGAAACTGAATACATCAGGAACATTTACAATGTCACACTGAAACTGCAGCTAAAGAGACTGTTCAAGTCCCACCGTGATCATCTTTTGATCAATTTTCAAAGTGTTCCCAGTGGTCTTTTTCATTCTGATGATGCCGTTTTTAGCCAAAATCAAAAAAGATGTGCCAATTTTCTAGGACATAGACATGCAGGAGTTCATTAAAAAAATCACCACTGAGTTGTTATTGCAGAGCAACCCAGCCCCTCTCACCATCGCCCATAACTGAGAGACCTCTGTTTACACGGTCTAATGCTAGCTTACAGCCCGCCAAACCCCCAAACGAACAGAAGCGGTGCAACAGAAATGGCGAGCAGTCTTGGAGCTATCCAGCCGTACAGTTTAGATCCAGCTTCCAGCTCAGACGAGGAAAACAAAGACGCACATGGATCTATTTTTCTGTGAGTGGATGAATCAGAATGGAGCAGCGCATTTTCTACATCACAAATACAATATTTGTCAAAGTGCGTTTTTCCATCCCTCTGCCAACAATTTAAACAAAGGAAGTGCAATTTTGAGCTTACATTTCTTCATATATGTCCTCCATCATGAGAAAAATGCTACAAAAACATGTTAAAAGTGCTTAAAAATGCTATTTTTCTTTTTTTTTTTTATCAGAGTGGGTCTTTAAACACTTCTCAATTACTTCTGAAAATCCCTCATGGGGATCGATAGAACTACAAGCAAATGCTGAGTGTTGTTTCTCCCTTCATCACTGACAGCCCAGCCCGGTACCTGTTAATGCCACGAGTGACAGGCAGCATGATTCAACGAGTTATTAAACCTCTGTGAGAGGAAGCGCTGTAGTGTCGGTGTGTATGCGAGCAGTGAGTCCCCTCTGCCCTTTAGCTCTTCTCCAATCCTCTCTGCGCTGCTATCTGGATGACTGGGACAAGACAAGGTCAGCGGGCACCGACTAACCTAATCAGAATTCATCCAGATAGTAGCAGGAGCGCGGGGCCGCCGGTTTTAGGGCGTGTGCTCAGAAAATCTGCCTGTACGGTGCGACCGCACGTCTTCAGGATGTGGAAATACGGTGGTAATGTGTCTGGATTTGTTCTGAAAGAAATGAACACCTAGTTTGATTGATAATCAACAGGAGCGTCCGGACCCCACCCTTGCATTATTAAAGCAGCGATAATGTAGATAGGGGCTAACAGGTTAGGATCAATTCATCAGCTGCCATTGGATTATTCATGAGGCCACATGAGCAACAGTATTGCATGAGTCATGTAAAACAATGTACACGTTCCTGCCCGACAACCATTTTACTCTGTGCCTGGAATATCAGCATTACGTGGAGGAAAAGTGCGGCCCCCTCGTCACTTTAAGGTCAGCAAAGTGCTATATTTGGTATTTATATTTTTCTCTAAGCTATCACTCTCTCTGCTGTCCTCCCACCCACCAGCGAATGAAGAGCAAAGGATGCTCCAGAACCCGTCATTAATTATGTATTCAACTCTCATGCAAGTCCTATCTGGACCCCGGACCATTAATAATGGAAGAGCAAAGTAATTATGTGGAGCTCGTCATAGATATTTTCACTCCACTCTTCCTCCTTGTCTGCCTCTTTCTTTTATCTCTGGGGGTTGATGTTTCTGCATTCCCTCTTTTGGAAAAGGAGAAACAATTAGGAAAAACATGGGTCCCTCATGCAGAGGACCTCTCACTTAGAGCCCGTAGTTGGTGGTTGACTCGATCCAGACCCAATGGAGATTTTGTTGGACTGATGGTCCCTCTGCTCAGCACTGTGGGACGATCTCCTTCCATACATCGCAAAACTGTCTGTGGAAAGAGAAGGAGAACGTGACTTTACAGGAGAAGCCAGTCTTTACCCCTTTAACACCAGAGATTTAGCCTGGGGTTCATGTTCTTGGAATCACCAATCAATGTTATTCCAATGGATTTAGAAGTGAAGAACAGCAGCTTTTCACTACAACCCTACTGTTGTATTGCGTACACAAGCAACATTTTTCTCTGACGCAGAAAAAAGTGGCTTTAAAGACCAACTTTGCTCGAAATGGTGTTTTTAACATGTTTTTGCTGCATTTTTCTGATACTGGAGCACCTTTTTTAAAAGAAAATTAAACTTAAAAAAGCATTTTTTTAGTATTTCTTTATTTAAATGAATGTGAATATATAGATAGTTTCGCTCCCTCATGAAACACGGGACCACGGTTCTTCATACAGATGAATTTATTGGCTCTTTATCCACAACTTCAACAACTCCACCAACTTCGCCAACTTCACCGTCAAACTGACAGAACAAATAAATACACATATAAATTGTACAGACATTTCACAGAAATATAAATAATACAAACAAACATACCTCGCTGGCCGCATATATAATGAGGGAGGGATGTCCGTGAAGGAACGACAAAATATTCAAAAACACTTTAACAGCTCTTAACTTCACTTGAATTTCTTTTCTTTGCGATTCACACGTCTTTTCCAGCTCTCCTGTGTTCTCATTAGAATTGCCCGTGCGCAACACATCACGCCACAAAGGTTCCGCTTTGGTTTTCCTATTTAACTAAACAAAAAAACAACACAAAAAAAAAATACAACCTAGCGCTGCAGCTAAAGATAGATAGATAAAAATTGGATGTATAGAAGCTCCCTGCTGGATGCATCTCTGGTAGAAGTCTAGATCCTCGTCTGGGCTGGAATCTGGCTCCAAACTGGATACCTCCAACAGGTCTAGCCGTTTTTGTAGCTCTGCTAATGTTTGGTTGGGGGTGTGGAGGACTGTAAGCTAGCAGGAGAGTGTGTAAACAGAGAGCTCTCAGTTATGGATGATGAGAAATAGGGGTGGGCTTACTCTGCACTTACGGACTGGCCCAGAACTCAGAAGGGAATTTCTACTAAACTAAACTGTCGCTCTGCAGAAACTATGTCCTAGAGAACGACTCTTTTTTGGGTAAAATCATGGTTAAAAGACCACTGGGGGAACGCGTTGAAAGTAGATCAGAAGGTGATTGGAGTGGAACTGTAAATAGGGCTGCTTAACATCGGAAAGCCACTTCTCTCTGCTTCAGAATCCATGTGAATTACATTGATTGCCTAACTGGTCAAAGAGTTACAGTTGTTCCAGAGTGCGTGTGTGATGGCAGCATACACTTCCACACCCTAAAAAAAAAAAATGGCGGTACGCTCCCATGGACCGCGCACTTTCTTTTTTATTCTTATATAAATGCGTTCATATTTTCAGACTCTTTTTTTAAATAAATACACAGCTTATTGTTTACATTTGTGAAAATTTCGCACACAGTTTGACCAATTGTAATCCATGCAATACGCACAAAATGTACAAAGTGGCTGTGCATGTGACACGGCCTTCAGTTAAAAAAAGCTTCCAAGGGGAGAAACTATGGACTTATTTATTGTTAAATTGCTTTGCTTTTGTTAGGTTTTCATTTGTTAAACTTATTTGTGTACTTTGTTGTTCTTTTTCCACTGAGGGATCAAGTTTTGTGTTTTATCTGTGGCCTTTGTTAAATGTTTTGGGTTTCCCCCTGTGATTGTCAGGTGGTCTGATCCGCCACTATACACTGGATGTTCTCCTGTTGCGTCCTTTATTTAGATCCATTTTTCTCTGTTACTTGGTCTTTTCAGTTGGTTAAGTTAAAGTTAAGGTTGTTGCCTAAGTTAATTCGGTTTTTGTTGACCTCTTTTAAGGGGCCCAGTTTGTAAATGATCGACTTTTTTACAGAAAAATTTAAACCTGCTGACTTTTCTAATGTCTGCTCGGTCTCTCACAGCGTGTTTTTGGGGGTTGGCAGCGACAGCTCAGACATTAAAGGGTTAAAACAGCCTTGTGAGCACGAGCTATGTGGAATGGCTTAAAAGAAACAAGAAAAAGGAGTAAAAACGTCACTCAACAGACTGTAGCATACAGAGAAAAACTAGCACTATGTAGCATTTGTGGTTTATGTTTGGTGGTATTGAGCAAGTGAAGCATTAGTGAGATTAAATGTGATTGATGGAGGAGAGGGTCAGTAAATATCTACAGCGTTAGAAGTAAATGAAACAGAGTGATTAAAGTAAAAAGCTGGAGCTAGAAGTGTCTCTGCAAACCGTGAAAAGCATTGTTCTAATGACATGATGCTGTTTCCATTACATTTACACATGGTTTAAGGTCATATTATTACACTGATCGAGCTCCAGAAACATTGTTCTTTGGAACATTGTCCTGTTGGTGAAGCAGAGAATGTGCTCTGGGCTGTGTGAGGCGTTGGAGGTCAGTCTGGGCATCAGATGCACAGTTAGGAGGGGAGTGCCAACTGCCGTCGTGGACTCTAACTGCATCAACAATCTGTGATGCTGTCGGCCACAACTCACAGCCAGAGGACGATGACAGAGAATAAACATGACGTAACGCCGTCATCAATCAGGAGAGACGCTGTCATGTCATGTGACTGACTAGTTAATGATCCCCTTGGATTTCCCTTCTCACATGTAGAAGCCGCAGAAACGGCGGCTGTTCAGAGAAGAAGCAGGAGGGCATGCAGAACCCGAAAGTGATCAGACACTTTTAAAGCAGAGCAGAATGAGAAAAAGAGCGGGGCAATTTATCACCATTTTCCTCCGAGATAGTCTCTCCTAACTCTTAATGAGGCCGTTGCATTTTTATGCGACTCAGTGTCTCCTCTCAGTCCCCTACCTCCGCCTCCTCTTTCATTGAATCTGTTTTTGATTTGTTCTGTTGTGCTTTGCATCGATGCGGCTGCTGTAGTGATTACAGGTGTCCTTTCTGCTGTAGCACCTGTAATTACAGAGCAGCGGGCAGTCGCCCCGTTCACCAACAGGTCTGAGGGATGAAGTGTCCGGATTATTACTGTGTAAAACAAACCACAGCCTCTCACTGCAGGATGAAAGATGAGTAAAATTTCCCAAAACTCCTTCTAGGTTTTCATCCTAATGACATTCATTCAAGGCTTATGACACGACTAAAATACAGACTTATTAAAAAGTTTTCAATTACAACCTTTCTTTTCTTTTTATTTGTAAATGTTTTATATTTTCTGAGGATAATGTCTTCAGGTTTAATGACGGTTTCACAACTGATCCTTTCTGATCTGAGCCCTGTTTTTGGGGGGAAAGTGGTGTTAGAAACATGTCTTTTTGACGATGCACTGATCCAGAATGAACCATGTATTCAAAGAAAATTTATAGATTAGTTTTTTTAGTTTGTTAAGTTTTTTTTTTTAAAGAAGAGAAGTCTTGTGCATTAGTTGGCCATGTTCTCCTGATGCACCAATATAACCAAAGGCAACAGTTTAATCAAACATGTACTACTTCTTTTAGGTAGGTTTAAAAATGAATGCTACAGAAGCCATGTCAGTTTACCAAGAACCACCAGGGGCTTGCAAAACCACAAACACACATTACTACTGTCTGGTTTGACAACGTTTTAAGTTGTTTTTTTGTTTGTTATTTTACTTCTCAGGTAAATTTAGTCCTCATCGCAACCTTTTTTAAAAGGTACATTTTTGTTTACAGCCTAATTTTAGGTTTTGGTTGACCTTTTTTTCACTTGAATGAGGCGAGGTCTGCTGATTGATGGTAAAGTGTGCAACCCGTAGGTGTTACGAGTGTCATCTCTGCACAGATGAATTCACACTAAATGCTTTCCACGCGTCAGGAGCGTCCAGTTTTAATGTCAATGTACAGGCACTGTCAGAGATCCTGAGTACTTCAATTATTTTTCTATCAGACACTGGTTTGTTTTTGTTAAACGTACCGACATGTTTCGGTGGAAGACCTTCCGCCTTCGTCAGGGTGGTGGTGATGTGACGTCTTTAAAAACAGATGGTTGTGACTGAGGCGGAGTCACCTGTCAAACCGCCCCTTGATGTCCGTTTTTGCTTGAGGATGTTGCTCCAGGTATGAGAGAGCAGGAAGGCCCCCTCATCCCTGTTCATGAAAGTATGGGCTCGCCTTCGTATCTCCACCACCTCCATGATCCATCTGCGGTGTCTGTTGTCTTCAGTGCGGAGGACTTTGGCCTTTTCCAAGTCCATGATGGGGTTTTCTTCTTATGGCTGATTTCATATTTTCTTGTACTGCCTGTTGTCGTCTTACTCTTATTAGTATTTTATTTGTTTCCTTTTCCCTTTTTTTTATGTTCTGTTTTTCTTGTGATGAAAGTGCTTCCTGTTTCTCCGATGTATGTTTTGCTATCAGAGGTCCTGCAGACAATCTGAGCCAAAGTTGTTATACGGCAGCAGGACAATTCAAGTGTCACGGGGCAATTCATGTGACGCATTATGGCGTGATTTTTTTAAGAGTTCAAATATCTAAACTTTGGCGTCCAAACAGGAACTCATCTTTGGTCTGGGACCTGTTGATCAACAAGTGGGGTCCAAAACCGACATGGAGGAGAATCTGATCATACTGTACGTCTTTATGATTCATTCATTCATCCATCTTCTAATCCGTTTATTCCTTTTCGCGGTCATGGGGCTGCTGGAACCTATCCCGCCCACTTGTGGGTGCAGGCTGGGGTCCCTCTGTGCAGATCGCCAGACTGTCGCAGGGCCACAATCACACACCCAGCGGGACTGTCAGGTTGAGTGTGTAAGTAGTAAACTTGTCGTGTGTCCAGAGAGAGGAGGCGGTTTTGTTTGGTAAGCAGCTTCACTCCACAAAAACCATCAGAGGCTTTTTAGACAACAAATCTGCTGGTCACATGACCAGTAGGTCACGTGACCTCATCCAGCATCCATCTGCAACTGGTTAAGAAATGCTGATGTGCAGAGTTGTGAGACGGGATGATTGACATTGTTGGGTGAGGACTGAAACCGCCTTGTAAACTCTGGTCTCATCCATTCAGTGAGTTTGCTTTTGCTTCCATATAAAGAAAAGTGATGTGACATAAATCTTTCAGACTTCTCATCCTCAAAGGTTGCCGTCACTGTAACGTCGACATTCCTGTACACGCCATGGTTTCTGAGCCACTTAAAGGGTTCCAGTGTTTCACGCCATTGTTCGTTGCCTTTAAAGTAGCAAACGCGTGTCATCTGAGTGCCAGACGTGTGAGCGGTGTCACTGTGATGTCACAGTCCGCTGGGTTCGAACAGCCCCCACGTCTGTTAAATCATTTACCAACGAATTGTGCAGCATATCCCAATCTTCAAAAAGGCTCCTTTGATGCACTCATTAAAACCTCTGTAATAACAAACGCAGCAAGATCCTGCGTCCCTCCTTGCTTGGTGTGCACCTTGCCAGCCTGCCTTTCTCATATCAAACTGTTTTTTATGTAATCAAGCAGTAATTACACTATAAATAGCCATAAAAGCTGCATCCATATCCACAATGAGCCCCGTCAGCGTCCTGCAGTAGAGAGTAGTTATTAGTTGATTGGTGGGCTGTCAGCTTTGCTTCCTCTCAGAGCGGCTCTGAAGGCTCTGATTGGCTGTTATGGTGACACAAGGTGACAAAGGGTTGATGGGTGCTGTGGGAGGAGAGGAGGCAGGCATTTGCACTCTGGGCTGTGGGCTAAGGTTCCAAAAATAGCTTGCGGCTGTGACAGGACAATGACGGGTCTGTGTGAGTGTGTCCAAGTGTGTGTGTGGGAAATTTTGCATCCTGTGAAATCTTAATAACAGCAGCACAGGCAGACCTGCCCTATCATTAGAAATCTCAGCAGTCACAAGGGCTCACTAAATAATAACAGGGGCATGAGTGGGAGTGGGCAGATGTGAGTGTCTTTTTGGGCTGCGAGATGCACACAGGCAAAGATGAGGAGAAGGCAGACCAGCAGTAACACCAGGAAACCCTAAAGCTACGTTCACACCGAGCTCGGAAATGCGCCATTAAGGGGCTTTTGCGTTTAAAACTCTTGCATGCACATTTCCCTTTGAGAGTTTTGCATGTGTCAAAAGTTAAATCACCTCAAATCTGACCAATCAGGGACCTTGATTTGATAGAAATGTTTGGGTATTGTCTTTTTAAAAAGCCCCAACTGTTTGAAAATTGATCATGCAGGAAAAATGAACAATAGCAGTTTGCGCCTAGCTGTAATTATGGACACCACGTCTTTTATTTATTGGAATAGAGCTGTGAAAGAAAAAGCCTTAAGCTAGATTTTCCAAGATTTGCACTGCTTTGGCCTTTTGCACCAAACCTCCTCCAACTGCGTAAAACATGCACCAATACCGGGTCGTGTCAGACCAGTGAGAACACCATATGCTAAAAGTGCTTTCAAAAAACCAAGTTCAGCAGGTACTTGAAAGCGCCACACATGCCCAGTGTATACGTAGCATCATGTTACATTAACACCAGCATTGGAATCATGTATTCTAGCAATCGCTACCAATGTAAATGCCGGCAAATAGAATAGAATAGATTAGAAAATCTTTATTTATGCAGTACTTTTCCAAGAACGAATCACAAAGTGCTTTACAAAAGGAGCATAAAATCCTATCAAAACAAAAATAAGTAATAAAATACAATACTACGCTGGCTACGCAAGTTACTTTGACTGTTTTCAGGCTCTACGTTTAAAACAGGTCACAATTGAACGCACGTTTAATGTTATGCCAGCAGAACTTTGATCAATCAAAGACATGTATTAGGTAGAATGGATGGCGTTCAGGACCATTTTTAATAGTGGTTTGTGTCCGAATGGAATTCTATGACACCAAGTCTTCCATATATCCGAATTGAGATGCAAAGGAAAAGCCGAATGAAAGGTTTACTGTACATCACTTTGACATTTAGGTTGCCATGGGCAACCTAGGTGGCCGTGGTGCAGCGTTAGGGCAGTCGATTCCCGCCTTGCACGCCCATGAGTCGATGTGTCCTTGGGCAAGACACTGAACCCCACCTTGCCCCTGGTGGGAGGTTGGCGTCAGTGTTCAGCAGCGGAGTCACCACCAGTGTGTGAATATGTGTGTGTGACTGGGTGGATGGGTCTGTGACTGTAAAGCGCGTTGGGCCTTGTAGATGGAAAAGCGCTGAAAAGTATACGCCATTTACTATTTACCATTTACATGTCACACCAAGCCTCTTCCAACTGCAAGTACATGATCGAGTAGCGACAAACCAGGGTGATAACCATATGTTGGAAGCGCTTTAAAAAACCCACGTTTAGCGTGTTCTTAAACGCTCCACACATGCCTGGAATGTACATAGCCAAAGAGGCTTTCTCTCTGTTCTCTTTGTTCAAAGTCCAATTTTTAAAAGGCATCATCATGCAGGGGCAATCAAAGAATGACACAGTAACACATTCCCTGCTCGCTGTATCGGTACAAGACCCTAAACGTTGGCGGGGCGTCACCGGTCGATGGTGAAAACTCCTCTTCCTGGGTGTGAGCTCCTGCAGAGAGCATTGACAAATCAGTGATTGATTTCCTCACCTGCCTGTGGGGACGGAGGCGGGGGGAAAGGCGCACGGTGAAGAGAGGGGGGGCAGAAATACAGAAGGTTGGGAGGTTGGATGAGGTGGAGGGAATCAGAGCGAGAATAATGAAAGGGCGGCAGGCCAAAGGGGTGTGTCGCTGCTGCTCCTGCAGACGAAATAAATTAGAAGCACGGTCAGGTCACTCAAAATTTTGGAGAAAAAAACAAAAACATTTGGTTTTCTAACTTACAAGAAAAGAAAAAGTTTATAGTTGCAAAATAATTAAAGATAAACTGTTTAAGTGAGTAGAATTTTTTTCTTAAAATGAGAATTCTTGGTAAATTGGCAGATTTTCTAATTTTTTCCATATTTTTAGGAAGCCAGTTTTTGCAGTGCAGTTTGTCGGACCCGCCGTTCAGCTCAGACATGTTTATGAAAGAGCTGCTCTCATAGGAGAAAGATTAATAAAGACATTATTAAATCAATAAAGCTGCCGCATGCTATTCTGCTCAGGCACATTTTTCCTGTTACATTTATGGACAGTATTCTGCAGCAGCGGGAAGAAATGAAAAAGCCCGTTTTTAATCCACAAACCAGCAAACATTAAGCTTTCACCAGAATGTCTCTCATGATTAAAAACCGGAGATTGCCGGCAGAAATCACCTTTGACTCCGACTGACTCACTTCAGAGACGTTTCATTGCTTATTTTCATGCGGTTCGTCTCCACTTTTAACCACTCCTGGAGTAAATGACAGATAACAAAAGCCGTGTTTGGGGATGGGTGTTGCTGAGCCACACCCTGTTTTCCAGCCTGAGTCATTTGGAAGGGTAAAGTGGAGGATGGGTCCTGTGGGAGCCAAACAACAGCGGCGTGCTCTGGCTCCGCTGTAAATCATTCATGGTGCTGTTGTCGCCAGGACAGCAGATCAGGTCAGATTCTGACGAGTTGACATCACCCCCGGCTGCCCTCACCTAACAGCCGCGGCTGCCAGCTCCACTCAAGGGAGAGCTAAAATAGCTGAGTTCCACATTGTGATCAGAGCCAAGAGAGACTGAGGGATGGGGGTGGGGGTGGGGGGTCATGAATGTCTAAGCATCCTTTTGTGTCTGCTGTGAAACGCACAAAATGATGACATTCAAAGTGAAGGAATGTTCTCCAGGTGTGGTTTAGTGAAATAATGGGACTCTATTCTCACTTTTTTTTTCTTTCTGGACACAAATCTCAACAGTTCTTGACTGCGATCTGTCCTTTTGCTGCTTGTTGGTTCAATGCTGCTGTTCTTACAGGTACAGCAGGCAAAGTCGCAGCTTTGTTTTCCCGTTTTTGCTGCTAAAACTCTGAAGGAGCTCAGACAGGGGAAAAAAAAAGGCTCATCTCACTTCTACATGATGACTTTGGGTTTGTCTTATAGAATATTACACAACTACACAAAAGGAAGAATGTGGTGTTTTAGAACATACCTGTGTGAGAGACAGACAGGCCTGTGTGTCCAGGTTCTGCTTCTGGGGCAGTTTACAAAAATGTCTTCAGAATGCTTTCTGAATATTAAGAACTGCAGGTTTTCAGGCAAAGTCTTATGGCCCATGCAAGAAATAAAGCTTGATGTCAAGACTGTTCTCAGATTTCTGTGCGACCAAAAATGCAAAACCACATTCTCAGTAAAGGTCGCTGGTGAAGGTTCACTAAGTCCAGCCGTTTGGGGGTCAAAGCTTCAGAGTTTCATCAAACGAAGAAGCACTGTGGACGTCGTGTTTAGCTGCAAGCCCTCAGCCCCACGCCAACACGCGTTTAAACGACCATTTGCAAAGAAAAATATTTAGATTTGTTTCTATTTTGTGCTTCTGCGTTCAAATGTTACATGTTTACACATAGCAATGCAGGTTTTATGAAGATTATCTTACTACAAAACGCTGGCCCACTGAACACACATTGAAAGTTAAACCAATTAAACTTTGACCAATCAGAGACTCGGATCCGATAGTGACGTATGGATAGCGTCCCTTTTAATTCACAGAAGAACCAACCGTTTGAAAATTGATTATAAAGGAGAAAATAAAAAACAATTGGGGTTTGTGCTCTTGTGTAAAGTTTCATCCTCATCACTACATGGAAGCTGATGACGCCATCCTGCTCAGCACATCCCTTAGCCAGCTAAAAAACGCTCTGGGCATTTACAATGAAGAAGCAAAGAAGTATGGTCTCCAGGTGAACTGGACAAAAATCAAATCCATCCAAGTTGGTGATGGCCCAGACCCACCCCCCTCCGGCTTGGCAACGATCTCATTGAGCCTGTGCAAACCTTTGTGCATACCTGTGTGCATACCTTTGTGCATACCTTTGTGCATACCATAGTGACGGCTAACGGTGACCTAATACCAGAGATCACCCGCAGAAGGGCACTGTCATCAGCTCTGCAGTCTCTCAAAAAAAGCCACTGTGGCGTCATCAAAAATACCAAGACGAAGCTCCGGTTCTACAACTTAGCTGTACTCTCCATCCTGCTTTATGGTTCGGAGACATGGCCTTTAAAAAAGAGTGTCAGGTTGTGAATAAGCTGGACCCACTGCAGACACGGATAAGTTTAGAAGATGAGCAGTTTATTGAAAGATGGCAGATCTTCAGGAGAGGAAACTGGCAGTAGATCCAGAGATGTTCTATGAAGGCGTTGAGGGGTTGAATCCAGAAGGAATCAGACGAGGCTTGACTTAGTTGGTTTGGGCTTGGAGCTGCTTTGCTGGGTTTTGTTTATTTGGTTTTGCTTGGCTTGGCTTCAACCAGCAGAGATTGGTGGTTTCTTCCATAGAGAAAGCAGATGGACGTGATGCGTGATGGACTAATAAAGGCAGTCTAAGTGGATACAGAAACAGGTGCGAGTGACTAGAACCTCAGGCAGGTGTGCGAGGACGACCTCAACACCTGACAAAGAGCTTCGCTGCAAGAATAGATGGCTTTGGCAGCCGGGCTCTCAGGACCATCAAGTGGCTCCAATGCGTCTCTAACAGAGCCTGAAGAGCCTGAACCTGCCAGCCCCAAGCCCCATGCCTCGTTGCGCAACCAGATGGTTCGGCCACATTCTCCGTCTTCCCGCTTACCATCCATCTTTCACAACTTTCAAACATCTTTGTCTCATTTAGTTTGATCATAAAGTCCAAAATCTGAACTGTAACTGAAGTTCAGATAAATAGCGAGCCTCTCAGCATCTGTGTTTATTGATGTTTTCAGGATAGAAACTGTCGAAATATTGAAAAAACATTTAATCCGTCCAATTCCAGGCTCACAGCTGCTTAGAATCATGTGTCAAAACCGTGTAAGCTATTGACATGAAAGTTTGACCAGTTTATTAGTTTACTAAAAAGTATGAAAAATCTAACATTAAGCGGCAGAAGTTGTTGGTAATGTGTTTTAATAGGGGTTCTGAGGTTCAGTCTCAGCTGCCTTTTCTCTATTGTTGACCTTTAAAGCTCAGAAGTTGGTTCTAATTAAAGTCTTACCCTCTGATACTTCCCATTATTCTATATTTCTCGTATTGTTATGCGCCCTTCGTCCTCCCCAGCCATTGTGAGGAATTCACTCTGATTGTCACACCTTGTTTTTTCAGACACACAATTGAAGGTTGCACTCTATTTTCCGTCCACAAAAGGCTGCACGTGCCGAGCGCGTTTTGTGTACGGCTGGCGTGATGTGTTTGTTAGCTGGGATAACCTTCAGCTGCTGCTCAGCCAATTGGAACAGACTGGATGTGGTGGCTGGCTTCATTCTGGCCTGTAGTAGGCTTTTCCTCTTCTCTTCCGTTCTTAAATGTGTGTGTGTGTGCATGTGGAGGTAGCTTTTGTTAGGTTTTGATCAAAACACAGGCCAACTCTTTCAGGTTGTTTTATTCGCCCACACTCGAGCCCTGTGCTGGAGTGCCGCTGCATTCAAGGTCGTGAAACCCGCATGCAAACCTGAGTGATGGAAATAAGAGATCAATGCAGAAGGAGAAGACTGAGGGAGTTTCTTTATTGTTCTGCTAATGCAGGGAGGAAGTGTGCAAACCCAGACGGGCCGTGGCGGCTGCAGTCTGCTTAAAGATGACCTTTTCAGACATGCATGGATGCATATTCGGCACACACGCAGACACACAAGCTGCATGCTGAACAAATACTCTTAAACCATGAAACTGCAGCTTAAAGCTTGTGCTTTCTTAGTATTAGAAGCCTTTCTGCTTTACTAAAAAGACCAAATGTAATCGCTGTAAAGTCACAAGACTAAACAGATTATTCACATGCCTTCCAGCTGGCTTCTATTAATCCAGTACAATTACAAAATGAATGTTGGAATTCTCAGATTTGTACAGAAAACACACATTTATTCCAGCACTAGAGAGATGTTCACAAGAAGAGCAGCAAAAATCAACCGGCTGTTTTAGGCCTGTTCTTTTAGTCAACAGAGATTCTTCTGATTGACGAGAACCACAACAAACCTTACTGCAAATCCAAGAGAAACACACAGGCAGGTTTACTTTACACTGTCCAGATGTGTCAGGGCTTCTTTATTTTCACACCAGTCTCCTTTCAGATAAGGTGAACCCATAATTGAGTTTGAGATGTGGTCTAATTGGGGACAGGTTAAATGGTAAATGATGTACACAGCACTTTACCTTCTTAGAAGCCCAAGGTGCTTTACAGTCCCAGTCACCTATGCACACAGGGATTCAGGCCTTGAGGGCCTGTGTTTCAGCAGATATCCAAGCCCTACTCATGACTAATTACCTGGTTCAGGTGTGTCCAGACAATTGGAATAAGCTAGAGCAGGATAGGTTGTATAACATGCAGGGATTCTGAGTCCTGATGGCGGCTCCGCTGCCCAACAGCGATGTCAACCAATGGTAGAGATAGAATATTTTGTATGAGGGATGAAAGGGGGATTAAAGACTTTGGAACGGTGGCAGATGAGAACAACAGAGTGGAAGGCCTTTACAAATATTAAAACTGCATTTCTTTTAGCTGAGGTGCTATTAAAAGTATTGCTTTGGTTATTTTTGCTATACTCAAAGTAGCTTGTATTGATGATTTTGTAGTCTTTCTCAATAATTATATGAATATTGACTCAAAAATTTGAGGGCAAAAATATTTGCTGTGGGGGCTGCTGCCCTCTTACCCCCCTAGCTCCCCTAGCTCCGCCCCTGGCACCAACCTATGACTACCAGGAGCAATCTAGGGTTTATTGTCTTGCCCAAGGACTCTTTAACACAGTCAAGGTGGAAACCACACTTGTGATTTACCATCACAGGTGTACCAACCACGGCCACCCCATCATATTAGAGACCAACCAAAGGAAACTGCGCTTTTATAAGAACTCCATGTTCTGGACCACAGTTCCCCTCTGGTCATTGCTTAAATCATCTGGAAAACTCTGTAGAAGAGGCCTGCCCCACCCTGGTCCTCCAGATCCACCATCACGTTTCCTGTTTGCCGCTCTTCTTTTATAATCGTCTTCATAGTTGGTGGATTGCAGGTCTCTTACTGTTTTAAATATGAAATATGCAGCGTTAAAACAACGCGGTCTTCAAATAATGCTGTTTTTTCAATTTCAGTCATATTTTCTAGCTTTCCAGTAAAGTGTTTGTCTTCACATGCTGTACTTAAAAAACCTGGTTGAAATTAAATTATTTACACTATTATTAAACTATTACATCTTTGTTGAATTGTGATCTTGAAACAAAGTGATATTTTCTAAAAGGTTGGCTAGCTTATTGTAAATAACTATGAATCTCACTCATTCAAACTTATTGCCCCTTTTTTTCTTATATTATTTTACAGTAATAGAATCGAAATTCTTTGTACTCATCACTCTTTCCTTAAAATGTTGATGTTATTTCTGACACTGTGATTCTGTAAAAACAAAATGTTATGTTTGTGCACAGCGGAGAAAAAGCTCTTAGTCACAGTGATGCCCTGACTCAGAGCATCGTACTGGGGCCGTCCAGTAACCGGTAATAATGAACTTGGCTCCCATTAAACCCAACAGATTCCCACCACTGCCTCAAACGACCCCACAATCACATTACAGAATTAGATCTTTGGATTAAATTAGTCCAATTTGGCTTTAATGGGCCCACTTAGACTCACATTCAATACTGCGGGCACCTGCAATTTGAGAAGGAGCCAATTGTTGTAAATTACACACTCCAGACCAGCTCGTCTAGTTCAGCTCACGCCGTTGGAGTATCGCTAGGAATAACCACGTACACATGGAGCAGAGATGGCGTTCTGTATTTTGGCTGCGTGCAGAAGTTAATTTGCTGTTTCTCTGTCTGAGAGTGTTTTTGTTTATTTTTGTAATCATGGATGAACGCTGCCAGACTATTTAATTAATGTTGCCTTTCAGTCTCTAAAGCCCTGGTGTTTCAAGTGTGTGTGAGCTCGCACACCTGTGTGCAGGGGCGGACTTACCATTAGGCAACACTCTAGGGGCCTCCAGCTGAACATCTAAAAGTGTCTAAAATAAATGTAAAGCCCATCATTAATTAACTCTGTCATAAAAAAAAAAACACCCCAAATCGCTGAAAAGGTATTTTAACTGGGTTAGGGGTTTTATTATTAAAATGTCTAAAAGTGGACCAGTAAGGACGTTTTTTGACTTTTCACCCTACAGAAGGATACAAAAAAATAATAATAATGCAAATTCTGCTGATGGCCCCATGTTACTGTTTGTCAGGGGCCCCAAAACTGCTAAGTCCGTCACTGCCTGTGTGTACCGTGTGTGTTAGCTGTGCATACACTTGTAAAGAGGACATGTTTGTTTTGGATTTGTGTGTTTTGGGTTTGTGTGTTAGCTGACACACATGTCAGAGTGTAATGTCTGTTTTTTTAGCTACGTGTGTTGGTGTCTAATGTACAGTATATGTGTTTGTTAGGTATATGTAAGCTAACACATGCCAGTGTGTAATGTGTGTCTGTTTGGTGTGTGTGTGAGCTGAGACACATGTGAGTGTGTAATGTGTGTTTGTTAGGTATGTGTAAGCTAACACACGCCAGTGTGTAATGTGTGTGTTAAGTGTGTGTAAGCTAACACACGCCAGTGTGTAATGTGTGTGTTAAGTGTGTGTAAGCTGACACACATGTGAGTGTGTAATGTGTGTGTGTTAGGTGTGTGTGAGTCGAGACACGTCAGTGTGGGATGTGTGTGTTAAGTGTGTGTAAGCTGACACACATGTGAGTGTGTAACGTGTGTTTGTTAGGTATGTGTAAGTTAACACACGCCAGTGTGGGATGAGTGTGTGTCAGGTGTGTGTGAGCTGACACACATATAAGTGTGTGATGTGTGTGTGTTGGACATGTGTGAGTTGAGACAAATGTGAGTGTGTAATGTGTGTGTTAGCTGACACACATGTCAGAGTGTAATGTCTGTTTTTTAGCTACGTGTGTTGGTGTCTAATGTACAGTATATGTGTTTGTTAGGTAAGTGTGAGCTAACACACGCCAGTGTGTAATAAGTGTGTGTAAGCTAACACATGCCAGTGTGTAATGTGTGTGTTAAGTGTCTGTAAGCTGACACACATGTGAGTGTGTAATGTGTGTGTGTTAGGTGTGTGTGAGTCGAGACATGTCAGTGTGTAATGTGTGTGTGTTAGCTGACACACACGTGAGTTTGTGTTTGTGAGGGGGACACAGACTAAAGGGAGGGGGGATTGGACGGTCCTGTTAAAGCGTTTCATTTCACATGTGGAAATACTTCGCCATCACAAGCCTCATGTATCCTCCTCTTCACAAAAGGGGGCGTGGCTTCTTCGTTAAAAAAAAAAAAAAGACTGAAACATTTAGAACAACAGCCACTCCAGCAATGACTTCAAGGCAGAATCTTTTGTTTGTTTGATTACATAAACCCAGCAATGAAGCAAAGACAACTCTACAGAAAACTGAGTTGGGTTGGTCTGAATTACAGCTCCTGTTACAGTTTTTCCACCATGGCCCATGAAGCCCATTCAAAATCAGGATCTCTTCAGCCACTGAGACATTTTATCAGATCTATTTTTGATACGTTTCCCAAAAGTCTGTTAGAAAATTTGAAAATTCTGTGGACAAAATGAACAGCTGTTACTCATTCTATTGGTCAGAATAACCATTTTAGCTCTGATACCTCTTAACATCTTCTTGCTAACCCTATTTGCACACAATTTCTGTCTATGTCTACAAATTCAAAGTGGAACTGTTTTCCTTACACCCAACCACTGCAGCTCTCTATCCGACTTAACGCCCAGAACAAACAAGGTATCGACTCGCTGATGAAACTGGCCAGGATAAACAGCAGCGATTCTGGAAGGTCACCTGGTCAGGATGAATGCTATGGGGCCAAAGAGGAGTCTGATAATTACCACTGATAGAGCTGAACTCCCAAAAGACAACAATCAGATGTTCATGCTTCAAGTGCCAACGGGGACCAACAGTCAAGCTGCAATCCAAAATAGAAAATAAAAGAAGTCAGACACAAACAAGGTCCTCCGAAAGGTTATAGCAGGGATAAACCAAAAACTCCTTAACAAGCCATCCACAATGAAACCCCCCTACGGCGCAACAATTCAGCAGCAGGAGAAGCTACAAACCATTGATGTCCAAACATAGAAGCTACCCACAATGCATGCAGGCCTTCACTCAGTCTCAATCTCCCTGATAAGACAGGCCACATAAAAAGAATAAGGTGATAGGCTGGTGGAATTCAGATTCCAAAAATGCATCAGAAAGATGCCTCCCCCAGTCAGAAATAGGCATGTGCCTCTAGGTGGAAGAGCCTTCCTGACAATAAACAGCTTGTGTTCGGCATGCTGCACCTACAGAGGTGAGCTTCCAGTAACCGGTTCAGTTTGGATAAAGATGTAAAGGTGAGAGCAGAAGGTTTCGTGTGCCAAGTGGGTTGAGTTAATCCCAATAGAGGTCACAGTCAGGGCGAGAACAAATGTTTTTTGGAGGCAACTACCATGACGGCAGTGGTTGCAGTAACTTGATCAAGCTCAACTTTGAGACACACAGCACGGCTACATGTAGCCCATGTCCCACTGCCTCTATGTACATTCTGCACATTGTCCATGTATGACATTTCGGTTGTTGTTTTGTGACACGTGGGTGATAATTAACAAGTGTTTCTTGCGTTTGTCATTCGTCGATGTGTGCAGATGTCCGTCAAGGGTGTCAGTCAACAGATTTTTAGGTGAATTCAGTTTTGGGAAGTTCAACATTTCGCTTTGGCTGAGACTTACACAGTTTACGCAGATTTCACGTAGTTTATACTCAATTACTACGTAAATCTAAGTCTATCGATGTTTTGACAGATGCATACGTATATTTGTCTGAAGGACTTTTCACGCATGTACCACCGTTGTATAGCTGTATGCGTCACGTGTACGGTGCACACATGACGCACACAGGCACAAATCACTACTGAATTGCCTATAAGCACTGCAATAAACATGTTTGTGCACTATTGGCGTATGGTATGAGAGGTACATCGCACACGGCTGATCTTTCACTCCTTCAGGGGGGGTCTCCCACACCCCCGTCCGCTCTTCCAGACCGGGATAAGTTCTCATATGGGGCGGTGTCCGGCGCTGTGTGGAAGGGGGCTGGGTACAGCGGATGCGACTCTGGATGCATGCGGGGTCCCTCTGCTGTGTCTTCCCCCGTCTCAGCGCACTGCCTCGACTGGCGCCTGGCGGCTGACCTAGAACTTGTGCGGAGCAGGAGAATCCAACTGTTTCATTGAAACAAAGCATGGCGAGGGCCCATGGCGCGTGTTGACCATGGTGCTGGCGCGGTGTGATTTCTGCTCAGCGCTCTGAATGTCAAAGTGAAGAAATTTTATGTAGTGCAGGTTTATGTTGTCTTTGTGTGGTTCATTCATACTTACTCCATGGTTTTACCGCGGTTCAATCAGGATGCATCTGTGAAAATTTCACATAAAGAACCACAACTTTTTTCACTTTTACCACTCATATTCACAAATGACACATTTTTATCCGTGCAATATGTGCAAAATGTGGCTGTGTGGCACGTCCATAACTTAATATCATTACATTATCCGGCAACGGTTCTGTTAGTTTGCTGTGTTTTTGAGCAAAAGTTAGCATTGCCCTGATAAATACTCTCTTCAAACCTTGATAACCTGTTAAAGCTGTCTTTATGTTTGTGCTTCTACATGTCGCCAAGACTGACTTTTGCTGTGAGCCCCTTGTGTACCAGCGTTATAGCCTGATGGCTTCTCATTTACATCCTCGCTTGTGCAATTTGGCAGAAATGTGTGAAAAACGTCGGTGCTGCCAGTTTGGCAGATGCTCAGAAGAGGCAAACATGGAGAGCTCATGTGACACATTGCTTTGAGTGTGTTTGACGTCTCATATTTGACGACCTAAGCAGTAAAGCCGATATGTCTTAAGGACCTATTAGAGAAGATGAGAGTGGAATTACTTTTCTTTACTCTTTTATTCACAAGTCGCAAATTTATTGCAAAATACAGAAGAATGACATTCTCGGCTTTTGTTGTGTGAGATTACGCCTCTTCAACGCCACTTTCAGCCAATTCCCAATGACGGAGTAGAAAAAGATGTACGTCTGAGAGGTGGGGTTAGAGTTCACTCCCCATTGAAGCACTGCAAAGGTGGAGCGCCTGTGTGAGTCTGAGCTCCAGCTGGCAAACGAGCATTCGTTAACAAAGCCAGGTATTCCGTGTCATTTCATTAAGAGAGGAGTTAAATTAAGTGTTGTGCTGTGAAGACAGCCCTTTGGGTGTTTTCCCACAGTATCTGCTGTGAAAGTGACTTGTTGAAATGCTAAAATGGAGAACAGCCTCATTTTGAACAGCTTTTTTTGTTTCTCAGTCACTTTTTTTAGGTCCTCTTTGAAGTTTACTCTGCGTACACTTCCTGCCTCAGTCCACTTAGTTTGACTCTGATGCACAGTGTTCCACTGAGGTTATACATTACTTTGCTGCAAATACTGAAAAACACAACAGGTGTTCTTGTACTGAGGACTTCCACAGTCCGTTACTAAAATAGTCCAAATATTTTTCGCTCTATTGGGATAAAAAAATCTGAAAACAACAATATTGCTTGTTTGTGATTATTTACATTTAAATACCAACTCTGACCATCTTTGATCTATTTTCAAAGTGTTTCCAGTGGTCTTTTAAATTATGATTATGACGACAATAGCCAAATTCAAAAAAACTGTCCAGTTTTCTAGGATAGAGTTTCTGCTGAGTGGTAGGAAATCCCTTCTGAGTTGTGGGCGGCAACGTTCCTGTGGAGCACCCCCCCCTACCTTGCTTATTGCAAACCCAGTGTATTTTCCACGTCGCTTTTTCAAAGAGCTGCTCCTGATTCACAATGATCGGAATCGCAAAATACTCCGAATTGCAAGTTTGAGGTTAATTTTCTTTATATATGTCTTTAATCATGAGAAAATGGAAGAAGAACATGTTATAAACCCCCCAAATCAACATTTTAATGCTTGGTGTGGTGATTCTTTTTGCATGTGTGCCTTGTTGGGCTTTGACTCTGTCTTGGTTGAGTTAGGTAAGACCGAATTGCAAACACTTTTTTGTATGTTGTGTCCTGATTAGGTCATCTGAACGTCTCCAAACAGATCAATGAAACATGTCGAGTTTACAATACAAGCCAAACTAAGATCAGGTGTTTAAAAATAAGCAATGTCTAAACCTGCACACTTACGTCATTTCACGTCTTACTTAGCAAAGGGATGCAGCACGATGTTGTCTCTAATGCATACGTAAATGAATTCATCTAAATTCATGTTTCTGTCTCACTTGCTTCAATCCCTTTTACTTGTTCCCGTTGCTCTGGTGCACTGCTGGCTCACAAAGCGACTGTGGCTCATCCGTTCTCTGTCGAGTTCTTGGTCTCTCTCTGCTTTTGCTCTGGAAGTTGGAAGTCTCTCAGACCAATGGTTCCACCAGCTTTGGAGCAAAACATGTAACTGGTCTGTGCGTGAAGTTTAAATTATTTATGGAGGGAGGTCGTTTTTAAAGGATCAGCACATTTGCATCAAAGGTAATGAATAAATAAATCAAGTTTAACTTTCCCCCATAAAACATGTACATACTAAATACCTGATGTAAGCAGACATCCTCTTTACGTTAATGTGAACATTTTTTATTTTAATGCAACTGGCACCACATCAAAGTCAATGCCACTGGCTTGATAGATTCAGCACAGCTGGAGGCAAACACTTGCATGAATTCATAACATTTCTAAATTGTTAGTATATTAAAACAATCTAGTCCTTTTTCATCAAAACTTTGCTAGTCAGCGTCTGACAATTTATGATTCCGCAGCGAGCCAACTGTTACAGAATCAGACAGCCTGAATAAGCTCAGGTTGTGTTTGTTGTTGCTGGAGCTGATGCAGCATGCTGCACGTATATCATGCTAGTGTCAGTACTCTTCTGTGATGATTTGGTCTTTTCTTTATTTTCTGAAGCCGCGTTCACACCGAAATGCAATTGGCGCTTCAGGGGCGTCCAGTTTGAATGATGAGTCAGCGTACAGATGCGATCACGGGTCATTTGGCAGCAGCACGTTTCAGGCATCACGATGTGAAAAAATTTGAACTTTGGCAAAGAAAAACACGTCGCGTCAACCATTTATGGACTCAGCTTTGGCCGGTGACATGTTGATGACATGGAGTCCAGAACCAAGACGGAGGAGAATCTGAATGTTCTCATCCTGAAAATTGTGACATTTTTTCTTATTTGTTTGGAGGTACCGGTAATAATAAAAAGTTTCTTCAATTTGATTCGTTTTTTCCCCCCCCTTAGACTAAGACGGAACATCATCTCTCTGGGTCACAGAGAGATGAAGTGACTGTCATTCACATGCAGCTCCTGCAGTAGACGGTGAAGCTCACCGTACCGGGAGAGTCTCTGATTGATGTCATGATCCCAGACATGGAGGCGTGATTACTGAAGAACTCTTTAAAATAAACAAACAACATCTCTCACCATCGTCCGTGTCTTCCATGCATTGTAAATGTGATGAAGCTAAAAGCTTTAGACAGTCGCCCCTCCCACAGTGTCAGGACTGTCAAATTTATGAAGACATTTTTGGACAGGCGTCGTTCAGCAAATTTGATGCTCAGACTGCAGGCAGTGTGAACGCAGCACAAGAAAGATTACTTGGGAAGGAGGGGCTGATCTGGAGAGCAACTGGAAAAGTAAAATTAAGACTTTGAGAGTAAAATGATCTGTAGTTTTTATAATCTAGACAAATGTTTTATCTTAGGCAAACTCTCCACTGCCATGCAAAGGATTCTGATACATGCTTCTTTATTTGGGCTCACATTCATGTGGATGAAACACATTTATTCTCAGCTAACTTTTTTTTTTTTTGTACGTCGGTTTTCCTGCTGCCTCTGCATCCCACAAACAGCAGCACTTCTACCGCAGCCACAGAACATGCCCGTGTGGCGCCTGAATCCGAATTTCAATAGAAAACATATTGAATTTTAATGCTGTTGCCCTTTGAATGAGGTTAATGGGTGACTGACTCAGCCGGGGCGATTACTTTTTCATTCTTCTCAGTAAAGAGGTGACATTTCTGTCATACAGGTGTAAGTGGTGGTGAAAATAAAGATACCGCCACATGGTGATAAATGATGAGTGCTTCTGAGACGTTTGGCTCCATAATTGCATCCATGTTGTGACAGTCATGCCACAGACGGCTTGCTTCATCTCAGGCCTAATGTATTCATGTGATCTCATGTGTGCAGCAGCATCTCCATCACCTCGACGGTGGGAGAACAAAGGGCAGCCAGACACAGAGCAGGAAATGTGTGCTTGGAATCATTCATGAATATTTTTAAGCCTCTCCCCAGAACAGACAAAAGTGAAAAAGCACACGCTCATATAAAATTGGGGGGAAAAGTCTTTTGTTTTTCTTTTTTGCAATAAAAGATTCATTTACAGGAGCTGCTGTTAAATGGAATGCAGGTTTTTTCAAATGAATTTCCCATTGTGTGTTGTTGCGTCCACATATTCAGCTTTTAAACAAAGAGATGCCCTGCGATGAATAATAACAAGGAATGTACAGTAGTTTGGCAGCTCTGCTCTCGTCTGCCTGGCCGACCACAGCCTCCTCAGCCTCACCGCCATGTTTATGGATGAGATGCTGCGTTGCTGCTCCACAGTGACAGGTCACAACTGGACCCGCTGAAACAGAACACGATAAATAAATAAAAAAATCCCTCCACCATCTGCAGCCTTGACATTTCCCACACCAGTTGAGGTGCGTGAGCATCTGTCCACCTCGTAACTGGTGCGGGGTAAGAAGTTGTCGTAATGTCACGGCACCATGTGGTTTATGTGCAGGAACTAGAGAGAACAACAAGACATGTGCAGAATGCAGCTCAGTCTCTCACCTTTCTTTTCTTAATTGGTGTTTATGATGGCATTTAGACTTTAGGTGTGATTCAACATAACAAAAACTGCTGACTGTTTTCTAACCAATTTATGGATCATTTTTGGTTTTGCAAAGCTAAAAGCAAAGAAAATTGATGGAAAAGCTTTTTATTAAAGATCCACACCATGAAAATTGTGTTTTTCTGGCATTTTTCTCATGATAACACATGTTTAAAGATAATTAAAGTTAAAATTTAGGTATTTATTTATTCAATTGTGAATCAGAAGTAGAAGAAAAAAATCCATTGTTAAACAGTTTGTAATAGTGATGTAGAAGTTACTACGGCGGGCCACAAGCTCCCTGCTCTGCTCCATTCTGATGCATCTTGTAAGCAAGTAGATCCATGTACGGCTTTGTTTTCCTCGTCTGAACTGGAATCTGACTTAAAACTGGGATAAAGCTCTCCAATGTTGCTCACCATTTTTGTTGCAACTGTAATGTTAGGTTGGGGGTGTACATGGCTGTAAGCTAGCGGGAGAGTTCGTAAACAAAGGGATGATGGGAAAGGAATGAGCACAGACTTACTCTGCGCCAACAACTCAGAGGTGAATTTCTGCTATTTTTTTTAATTTTGTCTTAAAACAACACAATCCTTATAAAGAAGACCACTGGGAATGCTTTGAAAATACATCAAAAGATGATTAAAGTGGGACTTTCATTGTCATGTCAGCACACCTTTTGTTTGTGGAACAAAATTAGGAGTTGGGTCTTCATTTAAGCCCACCAAAAACAGTATTTAATCGAAATATGACTGGATGATTAACAATTGAGCAACACTAGGCTGTGTTTTTTATTCAAATCCTGGCTGTGCTCTTTGTCTGAGGAGTGTCTCTGGTGTGTGGTTGCTTGTCTTTGTAATGGACTGGTGACTTGTCCAGGGTGTATCCTGCCTTTACCCAATAGAGGTAGGCTCCAGGAACCCCACAACTCTGACCGAGTGGGGTTAAAAGATGAGTGAATGAAGTCTAAAATCTAAAAAATAACATCTAAAAATCTGCAGTCTGTGCAAGGTTTAGCAAAATATGAATGTAGAAGTAGACAGTAAAAAAGATGTTTGTTAGAAATAACGCTCTATTGATACCCCAAGTATTTCAATTATGTTGAATAAAGGGTTTGAAGTGCAAGTCAGTGTGTGTGTGTGTGTGTGTGTGGGGGGGGGTCTACAGAGTTCAGAGGTCAAATTCAGCAGCCAGACAGCTTCAGCTTCAGGAAAGAAGCAGTTTCTGAGCCTTGTGGTCTTGCTCCAGATTTCCCTCAGCCACCTGCCTGAGGGAAGGGGCTGGAAAAGTCAGTGTGTAGGATGGGTGGAAGTCTTTCATGACTTTTGTAAAGGTCTGTGGTTTTTGGGGGGGACCCCCGGTCCCTAAGGTCGTCTGCAGCATGCTTCAGTTTCCTGAAAAAGTAGGGATACTGGAGGGCCGTTCTGACTTGCAGGAAAGTGGGGGCATGGGATTCTTGACATAGAAAAATGATGTCAGCCTCCATATCCCTGGTGGTCTTCATCTTCCTCACTAAGTGTTCCACTGACAGTTTTTATAGTTCGGTCAGAACCACATCTAGTGCTTTATGTTGGTCTCATCTGTAAAAACAAGTCATTTTAAATGTCTAACACCTTACAGATATCAGTATTCTATAAATAAATCATTTTGGGCCCAATACTGATCTCCGTTCTTAAACTATTATCTCCGATCTTCACAAACTATGTCACGTATAGTTGACATGTCTTCCACCATATTGTCGTAATCTCTGTGATCTGCAGCAAATCTTGTTTCGTTTCAGTGTTCCAGCATTTCATTATACAGCTTGTTTCAACAGACAAAGACCCTTCCACGCTGTTGTGTTGTGGGATGTGGGAAGGGCGCGGTTCATCCGTCTGTCGGAATGAATTGTTGCATTAGCTGCGTTTCACGTTGTCCTTCAGTGCCGGGTGCAGGCAGTGGGTTTCAGTCTATCTTGGGTGGCCTTGGACTGAATAGAGGCTTTAAGAAAGAAAAGAAAACCCCTAAGAAAGAGTGAGAGCTGAGAGGGAGGCTTCGTTTCCTCTGGAGTTCACAAAGCATACATTATGTATTTAAATGGCATATTTTACCGTATCAAGAAAAAGGTTCTGACTTAATTTGGTTGCTGTCGTGGCCAGCCTTACAGTTTTAGTACATGCATGATTGCATGTAGCTGTCATGCATGTATTAAAGCCTGTGCCCACATCGCACTCCATTCCTCTTCTTTTTCAGAGGCTAAATGAAGTGTGACAGGGCATTAAAGAAGGACCAGAAACTAAGGGTCCTTCCACAGAGTAGAAGGATAGATGAAGAGGGTTGAGGAGGATGTACGAAAGTTGTATGTCTGGGTGGCTGTGGAGGGTTAGATTAGTGGAAAGGCGGCGTTTTGGGGCTGTGACAGCAGCCTATGGGACTATACATGACCTCTTTTAAAACTGAAGCCGCACTCCATGCTCCAGACAGTATGATTGCCGTTGGACTCCACACCGTGACAGCCTCTGTTCTTCTCAATTATCAGACTGCACTCTCTTTGTTAAGAAAACTGTCATTTGAAGGGGGAAAAAAAAAACTCCAGGAAAAGTAGTTGTGTTTGTGCTTCTCTGTGGTTGCACCTGGATGAGATGGCTGGATGTTCAAACAATCGGTGCATGAAACTCAACAAGCAGTTAATAAAGAGAGTACATTAAGTGATCTTGTTTCCCTTCATATATTTTCTCTATAAAGTGCAGTCTTGGCTAAATATAATGCTGATGCTGGGAGGGAGTGTGGACGCAGAAGCAGCTCCTGAACGCTTTTGCGATGCCACAACAAAGCCGGCAGAGAACAACAACGGAATGACAATGCTGGTTATTTAAAACAGCCATTCTGCATTTCCTAGCACAGCGGACACATTTTTAACTTCAAAAATGATCAGAGTTCCACCCCGTATGAGTGAGGTAAAAATATATTTTTATTTCCACAGTGATGTGTCTAAGACACATGTTTCAGGACAAGTGAGATATAGCTCTGTGACTCTCAAGGATGACGTAAAAAAATGTGTATTGTTCATGGAATATCAGGAACTACCCAAATAAACCATGAGATGGCGCATGACATCATCTGCCCGAAGCAGGAACTATACAACCCTCACCCAAAAGTGTTCAGAGTTGTAGAAAAAAAAAACTTGTATTAAACCTTGAAACAGGAAAAACCATGACTGTTTGAGTTAAAAGAAAGTTTTTGTGAGGTATAAGGGGGATCTTCCAGTTCCAGTCAAGGACGTCTGGTCCTGGACTCTGAGCTAGGCCCTCTCCCAAAATAGGCTAATAGGACCCTAAGTTAACAAGCCACCAACAGTCATTGATTGCAACAAGCCAACTGAAGCCACTCTAGAGTTCAAATATCACCTGTCACTCATGGCTGCATGGTGGCCCTAGCTCAAATCCCAGCTCGGTCCTCCTGTGTGACGTTTGCATGTTCTCCTCATAGCTTTTCGTTGGAGACTCTGGCTTCTTCCTACAGTTCAGACGCACGCCTTATAGGTTAGTTCTTGACTGTGAGGTGTAAATGTGAGTGTTTGTGGTTCTGTGATGGTCTAGAGATCTGTTGAAGTGGCCAGAGTCTACCCAGCTTTTCTCCAACAGTGGCTGGTTAGGGTCCTACAACCCTCTACTTAAAAGGGCCCCAAAGGAAGATGGATCTGTCAATCAAACCCTCTTTTGGTGTTCAACCGAACAGCAAAGTTTAGTAAAATTCATCCTTGTTGAAGATTTCTTTCATGTTAAATCCAACCACAGAGGAGAGAAAACAGGAGTGGGCCCCTCAGGAGTTTTCTGTGGCTGTTTTGAATTGAATGGAGAGGGATTCACTTGTTTGATAAGACAACTCACCTATTTAACTGATCTGACTCCAATTACCTTTATTTTTTTAACCAGGCTCAAGCAGGAAGTCAAGTGGTTCCCATTGATTGCCTCTACTATTGGATCAGCTATTGCTGTTTTAGCGCACTGACACAAAGTGTGGAGTGCAAAGGAGAGCAAAGGTTTAATTGGAATCAATTCTGGTTAGGTGCTTGTTATCAAGAAGCAATATTGATCAGGTCTCAAATGTGTTATCTAAGAGTAGCTTCTTGCTTTTGATCTGCGTAAATGCAGAGCGCTGCCTGACAGACGCCACCACAATGATCAGGAATTATAATGCATTGGATTTTGTTTGACTGAAAACTTTTTATTTTATTTTTTTTTTCAATTTTCTGCAGTTTTCTGGATGAGTAAACGTAGCTCTACTGTATGAAGGATCTATGACCACTGAGAGTGAGGAAAAACGTTTGACTTCTGCTCAATATACACATGAGGGACATAAACCACACCCCTGTGTGGCAAGAAAAATAATCTGTAATGGCCTAATTTGCAAAGATAAATAATGCATGTTTATCATATAATGGCGCTTTTGGAATTCGTTTACTCATCATTGGACCCTGAAGGTTTTCCTTCGGTGTCTAATGTTGCATTTGAATCTGGCTGAGCTCGGCAGAACTTGCATTGTTTTTGTCTAACCCTCATTTGCTAAAGAGTTTCAGGCATGCAAAATACATCATATATATTGAGAAATATATTTCAATAAATCAGCAACTTACTCGTTGTTGCTCACCGGCACATCCCTTCAGCTTCCACCGATTCCCACCGGTGGCTTGGCAGAGAGTTTTATGCCAGATGCCCTTCCTGGCACAACCCTTGGGACCGTCACAGAGAGACCTTAGTTAGGCAGTAGCGCGAAGGGGCTTGCCCAAACTGGATGAAGCTGATTCCGCCCCTTGGGACTCATATTTTAAATATATTGCAATATATGGATAAACAACCTATTTATGTTTGTTGATTAATATATATTTAATATCCACTGCTGTGCAAACAAACTATATTTCTTAATTTCTTGTATCTTTGTTTTTTGTTTTGTTTTGTTTGTTAGGAAGGAACTCCAATCAGATTTTACAACCTACATTTATTACTATAAAGAGATGGATGGCTTTGTAACAATTTATATAACTTAACTGTAATACTAGATAATTATTTATATCACCAAAAAAGGGGAAAAAATCCCTCTTTCAGTATGTGACTCATGTTACATGAAATTGTGGGATACAAAATATTACATGTATGTCTGTCATATTTCAGAATAAATCACAATATGTTACCTTAATACAACAGTAATTGCACTACAATATATTAAAAAGTATACTACTTCCATATATGGAATATATTGTCGATACACTGTTGCTCAATATATTTAGAACTATATTATTGTCTTTTAAGGGTTGGTGAGCTGCTGCTACGTTCTTTCATGTTTGAGGTTCGTTGTTAGACTTTGGCTTTTGTTGGATTCAGATCAGGTTATGTGCTGGAATCGCTCAGGATTATAAACGAGGGGAGGGACAAAAGGGATTTCATGGAACATATGGAAAAGAATCAGGAATGGGCAGGAAAAGAAGACAAGAGGGAGAGGAAATGGGTCAAGGATTATGACAATACCACAACAGCTGTTTGAGTGCGATGAGCAGCTGCGTCCAAACAGACAAAGTGATGATTGCAATATTGACAAACAGAATAGAGAGCGCTGTGGAGTATAGGAAACTCTGGAGAGTCGTGGGTGACTAGCTCAGTAGATGCTCAGTGGATGCCTAGATGACTGTGACACCCACATTTCCCCAAATGGTCAAATTACAGCCTCTTTCCAAAAATGTTTTATGTCATTTCTATTATTCCATTTAAAGGAATAAACCTTCACAGAATATAGATCCAGGGTCCAGTGTTTAATTGGTTTGAAGTATTTGTCCAACATAAATTGAGGCACCAATTTGATCTGAGCCTGGACCAATGGAGGAAACGTCTCAACCAGGCCAAGGAGAAGAAGAACTGTTGGCCAGGGCTCCAGGTCCAAGAGTTTGGAGGAGCAGAACCAAAGCTGGAGGTCCATAGTTAAATCTCCTCAGTCAGTCAGGGTTTGGGGTCCAAAGTCCAGCACTGGTGTTGGTAAACTCTGCTTTCTTCAATCCAAACTGCAACGGCCTAGCAGAATGTTCTAGAGGACTTCAGGATTCCTCCTGCTGAGGATCTGCATGAAGATGCATCTTTGATCTTCCAGCAGGACCTGGATCCTACCCAGACTGTTGAAGGATTGAAGATGGACAGATCATTTTGAAGACTTTATTCTGATTGATTTGATGTGATCATAAGCTCTATCGTGTTTGCACAAGTAACGTAAATAGCATTTTCATTTTCCAAAATCCTGTTTTTGTGGGTTTTATGAGCTGGAACCAGTTTAACAATCAATTTAACAGTAGTCCTTGAATCTATATTTTATGAAATTACTTTCCCATGATGATATTTGATCAAAATAGAAAAGGGTCTTTAGTCATCAAGCCTCTTTATACAACAGCTTCTCAGACCTGCTGCATTTAAAACAACTTAGCAACGTCTCAGCAGATCAGCTGAGCTGCCATGAGGACCGACCAGCTTGGTTTATGGCTCTGCTTTAAGAGGCAGATGTGACCTTCACTTGGGTTGTTTTTTGTGTGTTATTGGGTTCAATATTGGCCATTTATGGCACAGTATAAAATGCCTGTGATATTAGCCTGACCGTGGTCTCTTGCTGCTTTTGCAGCAGGAATAACACAGAGCATGTGCTTGTTGTGATTTCAAAAGAGCTGTCCTTGAACACTTCACAGAAGTGAAGTCATGATTTGAGATCCAACTAACCAATCACTGTGTTTCCTCACAAAAGCAGATTATGAACTCCTATGTTCATTTCTAGCTAAAAGTTGGGAATCCTTTATAATTCTTTACTTTTTGACAAATATTTCATCCATACAAAAGTGCAAACATTACTTATAGATGTATAGAAATCTCTTAACAAATCTTTATGGTAGGATTTCCACATGATACCATCACATCGGCTACATGAGAACATTTAGCAGATGTTCTGATGAAGATTGTGTTTATAAAATGTTCTTTTGGCGATTTTCTGAGGATATATATAAAATAAAACTAAGTTTAAAATTACATTTCTAAGCAATTCTTTATTCAAATTATTGTGTCAGGAGCAGAGGAAAAAATGCTGCTAGAAAAAGCTTGTGTTTGTGGCGTAGAAGCTACAACCGGAGGGACAAAAGCTCACGTCTCTGCTCTATTCTGATGCATCCACTGTCAGACAAATAGATCCATTTTCGTCTTTGTTTTCATTATCTGAGCTAAAATCTGGATATAAACTGTCTGGGTGGATAGTTCCGTTATTGCTCGCCAATTTTGTTGCACCATTTATATTAGGTTAGGGGTGTGAGGGGCTGTAAGCTAGAGGGGAGGGCATGCAAATAGATGGATGATGGGAAATGAGGCCAGGCTTACTCAACAGTTCCGACTACAACTTAGAGGTGAATTTCTGATGAACTGCTGCTGCTCTGTAGAAACTAAACGACAGATTTTTTTTCCTTTTGGCTAAAAACGACATAAACATAATTAAAAGCCCTCTGGGAACACTTTGAAAATAGCTCAAAAGATGATTGGAGTGGGACTGTTTAGTGGTAAATGCAGCTGGATAAGTGGGGCAGTGGACACAATTGTCTAGGAGAATTACAGTGCTCATAAGGTCAAGTACCCCATCAGGCTCTCCCTCAGAAGATCGGTGCCTATTACTCAAGGCTTGGGGGTTAAGTTGGGTTCCTGGTCTCAGCGGCCCCTTTCAGCTCCATCTTCTTTTCCCCAATAAGCCGCGCAAATGAATGGACAGATTTAAGGGTCCTAAGGCTCGCCTCTTTCCTTAAGCTTTATCGATTACTGTTCCCATTGCTGCTTCCACACTCCCAGTGATTGACCTTTTTTATTCCCAAGGCTTTACTGTCTTGCCCCCCTCAGTCCATCAGAAATTTTCTTTTTTTTGTTCTGTTTTTTTCTTCCCGAAGAGCTTTTCTGTGTCTTTTCTAATGTCTTGCTCTGTCTCCGGTATTTACGTCCTCAGCCCTTTTCTCCCTCCAGCTCGTCTTTTGTCTCTCCGTCTCAGCACTTTCTTTATCTCCATGTCTCCCACTACTGTATCTGTCTTTGTCTCCCTCCCCCATTGCTTTCATTCTCAGTCCCAAAGGCCCCGGGCTCTTAGCACTGGATTATCACATATCTAAGCAACTCACTTCACTCAGACGGATTGGTCCAATTATCAGTCAATAAAATGAATCCTGAAATGGCTCGGTTGCTTTAGTGCATAGAAGTTTACATGATTGTTTTCTGAATGCCAGTTTAAATTTGGGTTTTGCTGTGATGCATTTAGTAAAGACAACTCGCTGTGGTTGAGTAATTTAAAACAACTCGAAGCAAGCCGAGTCTATTTGTGTGCTCTGCCTGCCCTAAATGTTCCAGGCTCCTCCTTCAGAAAAGCCGTTCGCCAGTTTGATCACGGCCCAATTATTGCAATCGCTCAGATATTTGAGAGAAAACATAGGAACCTCGAACGGAAGAAGAAAACCACAGAGACTAGGCGAGGAGTAGCTTGCAAATCAAACAGAGAGGGTGGCAGCAACACAACCATGTTTGAAGGAAAAAAGGAGGAGATAATGCCAAAGTAAAGATGAATAGGTGGAGAGAAAGCTGTGAATGGGCTGATGCTGTAAGGCATCTTTTTAATCATTGCAAGTGAGTACAAAGCACTTCACAATACACTTACATTGATCCTGTCACACACAGACCCCAACAGTCCCATTCAGGAAATCAATGGGGAGGCCTTGACCTTGGAGGGTCTTCTTCAAATCAGAGGAGCGGTGGTTCGATCTCCGGCTCTGCCACGTGTCAAAACGACCCTGAGGATCCCAAACCAGGCTCTCATCTTGTCTGTGTTTGACTGAGTTTGACTGTAGAGACAAAGCTCTGCACACTCAGTCTATTCAGACAGTAACCCTTGTTGGATGAGTGGCTAAAAAACATCGTTTGGCACTTTTGAAAGGAGAGTTGGGACAAAAGCAAAGCATTTTACAGCAACAGGGTTCATGAATGTGTCTTTTCTCATATTAGAGGCAGTAACATTTTTCATCAACTACCCACATTTGTGGTTAAAAGCATCATTTTAACATAATCCTACTTTAAAAATACCAATCAATCAAGCCTCGAGCGAAGCTGAATTCAGCTGGAGCTAGCACTGCTAATGCTAGCGCTAGCGTAGCTAGCAGTGCTAATACGGAGATCGATGCGTCGCTGGAGCAGCAAATACATTCATTTCTCACATCTAAAGGGATTTCCCTGGATCTCAATACCATAGAGACCTGCCACCTGCTCCCCAGGAGAAAGGAGACGGATAAACCAGCGATCCTCATCAGGTTTGTGAATCACAAACACAAGCTAGCTCTGATGAACCAAAGGAAGAACCTGAAAGGTTCGACTGCTTATCTGAACGACCATCTGACCAGGAGGAATGCTGAAATCTCAAAACATGCACGGCTTCTCAGGAAGCGTAAGCAGATTGAGAACACTTGGGTTAAAGGCTGCAGGATTTACGTCAAACCACTCGGTCCAGAGGACCGCACCAAGGTTATGGTCGTGAACACCATGAAGGACTTTGAGAAGTGTTTGATCACGGTCGTCTGAATCAACGTGGAGTAATAAACCAAAGAGCCAAATCATTTCAAGAAATATGACACCTGGAATCATCACTTTCTCCATAAGTCTGACGTCACCTGAATAACAGCAGAGAGTTCTGACCTGCAGACAACTTGACCTCAACTTTCACCGCAGCTGATATCAGCTGAAGAAGGATATGGACCTGAATCTAATGTCTGCAGACATAACATCGAAGAGAACTATAAACTGTTTTGAACCCAGAAGATTGGCTGTTATCAGTAAAAGAAGAAATACCAACCTTGGACAATCGACAGATTATGGACCCTTTTTATTTTTTCCCTTACAGCATTACCTTATTATAAAAAAAAAAAAAAAAAAAATACAAAAAAATATTTAAAAAAAGTAAAACAAATGATTAATCACTTATTGAAAATTGTTAAATTGATTGACTTTTGATGATATTACTTCACTAGCTCCTAAAATTGATAAAATGATTCAAAAATCTTTCCTAATGTAGCATAACTTTGCACATGTTTTTAACTCTTGATACTTGATGAAATTTTGCTATGATAACTCCTGAAACAGTGTTGCGTCTATTTTACTGATATAGTATTATGTTTTAAAGCATATGAATGACTTTTAAAAGTAACATAATTTGCATATATTTCAGATGCTGCATTTGCCATGTTGATTTCTAAAGTTATTTTTGACGTAGTACTTAAGTAATTTCATCTTTGGCACGTGCTTTATTGATACCTTATGATTCTTAATTCTGTCTGATAAAACCTAGGAACCGGATATTGATAAATCATGAAATAAAATGGTTATAGTATAACGGGGTGGGATTATATAAGTTCCCTTCTTTCCACTCCCTTTCAAGCAATTTTTATTAATTATGTCTAATTATCCTAAGTTTGATTAGTTACTGTATGAATGTATAACTGATGATTATATTGCTTTTGTGTATTACTCCTATTTGATTGCTTGAAATAAACCATTTCAAATCAAATAAAAAAAAAATCTGTTTTACGGAAGCAAATGCTCAGGGCAGCTTGACCAGAAGGGAGTGTTGTTGTATTTTTTATATATATATACATTGACTATATTGACTTTTATTTTAAATTATGCTACAGAATTGCTTCCATACTCCCCCTCATCTAATGCACTTATTTGTTTAATGCTTCAGTCAAAGCAGCTCTGATGAAAACCTGAAGCTCTTTCGGAGCTGAACCGCACTCCCTGGTTCTGGACATATTCATATAAACCCAAATAAAGAATTTATCTTGAAGTCGTCACTCACATTTTGATGTGAAAAAGGACACTGAGTATTAGATTAGAGGGCTTATGCCAGTGTGAGGTGGAACTGAACTACCCTCTAAAGAAGGCTGACATCAGCTCACAAGCCGTGGAAGATTATGAATCAGAAAGTGGCCAAAGCTGAACCGGCTTAACTGCCATCAAAGTCTGGTTCGAACATCTGGAAACCTAGCCTGAGAAAGCTTAGCCTCTGTTTGTTAACATTTCGGTGATCTTTATTGGAATTTGCTGTAAAATGCTGAGAACTTTTCACACAATCAGAGTTTTCTTTGCATTAATCCATGACTTCAAACTCTTTCATACTTTAAACTCCTAAATCATCCCAGTGTGAAACTGTTGCACTGCCTCTGGAGATGGTTGATTGTACTTTAAGTTTTGTTCACTTTTGTGATTTTTAAAATGTGAAACTCGTTCTAATTTAACAAGAACAGAGAAGCTCCAAACCCTTCAAAAAACTGTACTTTTTGAAGGATTAAGCACATTTTCAGGTAGAAGATCATTTCAAGAGTCATGGGCACGGTAGATTATTTATTTACATTTTAGTATTTTTTCCCAAAATCAAATATTATAAGATTTTTTTTTTCATTTTAAAATCTTTTCGTGAATTTCTTTGCCTCTAATCAGCAAAATTTGTTTATTTTTGACCAAACTGTCAGGGACATAGGAGAGGAAAAAGGTATTTGCCAACTTTAAGGCCATGTCACACACCCACTACGTATGAATGTTGAATGAATGAAAATATGCGAATCTACGTTGAAAACGTGACAAAAGTTGTGGTTCTTTACGTGAAATTTTCACAGATGTATCACGACTGAACCACATTAAAACCATGCAAAGAACACATAAATTAACATAGAACATGAACCATGCGTGATTATTGATCTGTTTATATGCAATTCATTAGTGATTCGTGTGTCAATTACGTAAATTTAGCGTGATAAGTGGTGCTTATATATATTATAAAAGTTATACATTGGTGATACATTAGGTGTTAAAAAACCCATCAGCTCATGAACTCTCCACTGGTGAACTAGACCTGTGGAATTGCTTTAGTTTAGTGAACTGTTTTCCACTGAAGCTCTTTGGATCACCAGAACCTGGAAGACTTTTTGGTCTGTAGACAGACACATTCATGGCCTGCAGTGTCTCACTTTCCATTTTAAATTTAGACTGAAAACCTGTTTTTGTTAAAAGGACTAGCAAACATGACATCTTGTCCCAGAGCCTTTCACCTGGCAGCCAGATGTCACTGAGGTGGTTCAGGGCTGGTTTTGTGTGAACAGAGCAGAACGGCGGCAGAAGCAGGAGTCTGTGTAACTGGAGTCCCCTCCTTCCTGCGGTGCCAGTTTAATGAATGGCAGTGATAAAAGTGTAACGAGGGAAAGGGACTTACCGTCTTCAGATGGTAAAGGTCCAGCGTCCACCAGATGTGGCCTTTCAGTCCTGATCACTGGCGGGCCCTGAATGTGGCAGATGCGGCTTCTGGATTGAACTCCAGACACAAACTCAATGCTATAGATTTTTATGGATGTATCTGGAGTCTTTTCAGTGTTGGAACAAAGTTCACAGATTTCATGGATTTGAGTTCCTCTTTGTGTTGCAGGCCGTGACAAATGTTTAGGCGTGCACTTTTGGTCTGGAAGGTTGGGGTGTCCCACTGTTTTTTTTTTCCAAAAATGAAAGAATTTCTTCATGCCCTTTGGCTTCAACCCCTTCTTCTACTGGAGCTGCTGTCCCATCATTGAGCTGCATTGACAGTTGATGGGAATGTGTCAGGAACAATCACGGCTTCTCAAGCCGGAGTTCATAGTCAACTCAGTCGTGAGGTTGCCTTTCAAAGGAGCTCTTGTAGATCTTGTTATGGGTCATCCAGAGGTCTTGACCAGGAATTGACTTCCCCTAATAAATCCCACTGGACTCCTCGTCCGGGAGATTACAAACAAGAAAACCACAGTGATTCACAATGTGGTTTTTGTAAAGGATCAGGATTAAGCAATACTTCCTTCATGAAACGGTCACATTTTACTGGACACTTCCTTGAATACTCAACAGCCTTTTCACTTGGAAACATTGAGTTCTAAGACTCAATACTGTTCTGTAATGTGGAGCTTGATCATCTCACTTCCACATGTATTCCATTTGACCAGGGGTCTGCAACTTGAGGCTCCGGAGCCACATCTGGCTCTCTGGTCATAAAATAATTTTTCAAAGTAAAGCATGTGATGCATGTTCAAGAACACGCTAAAGAGGCATTCCTGAACACAAGTGTAGCCAATGGTGCTCACACTGGACGAGCAGGGAGGGGCTTCTTCTTCTGCTTTTTCTACTGTTTGCAAGTGCATGTCCGCCACCTGGAAGAGGCTTGGTGCGAAACGTCAAAGCGGTCCAAATTTTGTAAATCTTGCTCCAAGCTTTTTCTGTCACAGCTATATTCCGATATGTGAAAGACTTTGTATGATACAATTCCGTCCAGGCGCAAACAGCAATGACCTAAGATATAATGAGAGAGAATTACTTTATTGTCTGAAATGATCCTGTTTGGCACAGGAAGTCTTTTTTTTGAAAGGAAGTCATACACGCTTCTGGAAATGTAAAAATACTCTTTATTTTTACATTTCTGCTTTTATTCATGCCAAAAAAAGAAATATAATCATTTTTATTATTGAAATGGCATTGTAAGAATGCAAAGCAGTGTTCCTAAAAATGTCCTACTGCTGCAAAGATTTGGACACACCTTCTCCTTCAAATGAATGGGAACTTTTGGTCTGTACTGTATATATATAGTTTTCAGAGAAGACACAAAGAAATGTGCAGCTCTTTTTTTGCGGCTCTAATAATTTGTCTCTCTGCTTCCTTCCAGTGGTGATTTATGGATCAATGCACTCTTGGAAAAATGATTTTTCAACTGGAAGGAACTTTGGGTGTTCAGGAATGACTCAACATGTGGGCAGACGGGCTGGCGTCTCTATTGGCAATTGGATGAATAAAGCCTCCCCAAGTCTGACAGGGAGGATGTTCAGTTGGAACTCCTTCATCTAGATCCTTTTCAAGGTCTACACAAAAATGTGAAAATGCCAAAACAATTCGTCTTTGAATGGTGTGTTTCAAGAGATTCATTTGATGTTTGTTTCCGTATTTTCACGACCATAGGGCGCACTGGATTAAAGGGAGCAGTTTCAGTTATGGGTGCTTTTTCTGTATTTAACATACAAAAGGCGCACCAGGTAAAGGCGCGGGCACGTTAAAACATACCGGTAAAACATGTATGCTAGAGGGTTTTTGAAAAAGCAGCGGGGGCAAAACTGAATTGGTTGTGATTATTTTTTTATTTTTTCAGTCATCAATCAGCATCCAAAAGTTCTCATCTTCTGCATCTGAAATGAACAGCTGGGCTAAATTTCTATCAAACACACTACGTTCACTTTGGTCATTGTCAGAGTCCGTTTCGCTGCTGTGCGACTCCTCATGAATGATGCCGGCTTTTTATTTTCCCCCGGCAAGCGTTACTTCCTTCAGTCCAATGGTGACTGTAGAGACGCTTCTCCCAGCTGTTTCCTGATCGTTCATCCATCGCTCCAGTCGGTCTTCCAACTCGGGCCACCTCGCCTTTTTTCCGCGGACACTCAGTTGTGTCTTCTTGACTAGTCAGAGTTCGTTTTCATTAATCTTGAATTCTCTGGCAGCTGCTCCATTCCCATGTTTCCGCGTAGCTGATAGCTGGCAGTTTAAACTGTGCTTCATAAGCGCGTCTCTTTGCATTTTCAGGGCCGCCAAGACGATCTGTTTCTGCATAATGCACGACCTGCACTTATGTACTATTCGGGGGTGTTGTCTTTCACGTCCACACATTCCTCCTTACCGTTCTCGTGCTGTCTTCTCCTACGTCCTCGTTCCCAAAGTCAGGCAACAACACAGTAGGCGCACCGCACAATAGGGCGCACTGTACATTTTGGAGAAAATGTACGACTTTTGGTCGTGACAATATGCTAATCGGCCAGGATTCCGCTGAAAATATCTGGTGAACGACAAAATTGTTTGTTTCAAGAGAAAGACGTTTGAATGGACTTGTTCTTTATAAAATCACTAAGTCATTATAGGATAAAAATGAAACAATTTCAACTGTTGGATGAAACCAGATGGAGAAAAAGAACACGTTTCCTCAGAGGATCTGCTGTTAATGGTGTTGCACAGAAGATGTAATCCTCGTGTGGAGGGACTTTCTTTCTGTGCGGTAAGTGTCAAGCTTTGCACCAGTGTCTCATTAGCAGACGGACAGCTGTGCAGAGGCGGACAGCCAGTTTCCAGAGACACCAGTTATGTCACAGAGGGCCAGCGACCAATCAGGAAACATTTCCTACATGCCCAATGACTCAGAGAGCTTTACTGTGCTTCACCACAAATTCACATAAGTCCTACCTGAATCCTCATTTGGGAGGAAATATAAATTTAGCTGATTTATCAAAAGAGGAAGGAAAAATACCATTCAGACTTTTGGGACTCATTACTTTGACTCTCAGATAGAGATTTTCGTCACTGTAGTTGTGATCACAATCTGCCAAAAGCTCTGTTTGCATCTCCCTAAGTCTTTATTCTGTTGTAATTTTCTTTGTAAAATGAAGTCTATTGAAATTGGCAACAGGTTTAATGTTGAATTTCTCCTGCAGCCTGAATGCCGGCGGCCCTGAGACCTCACACAAACATGACCGTGCAATAAATGCCCTGACACTTTGGGTATGCAGATAATCTGTCAGAGAAGAAATCCTGTGGAAATCTTTGAATCTGAGGGCTTATTTAACCCAATCTAGTGCTGGACCCAGCTTTCTTCTTAACTCTGAAAAGTTTCTGTTCTGTAGAAATTTCAAGAAATAATAAATCCAAAATGCTACAGTGTGTACCGGGTCTGAAAAAAAGGCCAATATGTTAAACTTTTAACTTCTTAATGCATCAGAGAGTTTATCCCTCCCTCATGGGGGCAGAGACCATTACCGTTTGCTGCTGTTGACATCTGGTCCTGGCCAATCCACCCACCTGCTGCCCAGAGGCGGCCGCCAGAAAGCCCTCTGGACCCTCCCCGACTGACCGACTGGCAGTTTTGCTCTCAGATTCGAACACTCATCTGATATGTGGCTCAGACTGACATGTAAAAATGAAGCAAATTATCTTCAGATAGCATAAAAAATTTGTAATCATAATATTTTACCCTTTTCATTAGTTATTTTTCTCATTTTTATAGAATTACATAAAGAATTCTGAAAACAAAAAACTCCAGCAGTTTCCCACTTGCTGGTCAATGCGTGTAACATAAATAAAATTGTTAATTTAGACATGTTTCCACATTTTACACATTTATGGCTTATCAAAACTTACTTAAGCCATTAGAATCCAGACCACTTTTGCCTAAAACGAAAAATATTCCCTCCCACCCGCCGGTGACCGCTTCTGAGGATAGGGGCATTAGAACCGCCCGGCAATGACACGCCTTATTCTGGGCACTAGTGTATGTCTCTCTGCTCCTTTTGCCCCTCGGCTGGGGGACTGTGGGGGTGTGACATCCCACTCTGTTCCCATGGTGGGCGTCTAGTACGCTTGTGGGTGGTTGCTCTTGGGCATCTGTCTGCTGTGGTTCTGGGGGGGTTGGTCGGCTACCTGCCTTCACTGAAGCACTCACTGGGATATAGTACATATCCAGAAACACAGTAATTCAATGTACAACATCATTCCTCCTGGTTAAAGATGGGCATGGTGGATGTTTTATTTGTTGGACGCACAATCCCATGTGTTAAAGTCTGTGTGCACGAGGAGGGGCCGGTCGGAGTGATGTATGGCAGGAAGTCTTCTAAAGATACTGTGACATAAGACATACATAGTTGTATGAGCATCAATGCATGTAATGGCAGATAGGTATTACCCTCATCCCATGACCTTGTATTATCATCCCCCCCCTCCCCCCTCGTCCTGTCCGAGTGGCTAAAACTCACATTTATATGAACGCACTTGAAGAGTAACAAACTAATCCGATTGTGAAAACAAAAATGTCCATCACAAGAGGAACTCAGCTGAAATCTGTGCTCATCTGCTGGACATGCAGGACAAAAGAAAATGAAGATCATGTGGGATATACCGCGGACCAAGTAGACCACAGAAAACATTTCTGATATTTTTCTTTCATCAGTTCTTATGGGTTAAATTCGTTTCTGTTCATGTGTCAAAAATTATGAAATGAGAATGTTTTCTTTAAAAATTGTGGGTCTTTCTGCATTCCTATTTACCAGTTACACAAAAAAAAATGTAGTGTTAGTTTAGATACACTAATGTTGGATGACAGAATGTAGTTCAACGTAGAACGTGAATGTTTGAGCTGATCTCCTGCTGAGCTACTGCAGTCACGCTGCTGTGTGTTACTATAAAGGAAGTTCGCCAAATGTTCTGAGCTGCTGAAGCGTTTCATAGAATTACATTTTACTTTCGGCAAAACCAGTCAAGATGAGATGCGTACCAGGATTAAAAAGTAAATATGCACCATTTACAATGTTGTCTAATTTGTATGTAAATTAACTACAACCACCGTGTGGCAGGACTGTTAAATGCAGCACGTGCTTCACTATCAAGTATCTCTTTTTCCGGGTTAAACCCACTGAGTATAAATGTTTTGGCTAAATCTACACACTATTAGACAATGAAAATTGTTTAAAAAATGGACTGTAATTGAGAAGACATGAGGATGAGAAATATCTTTTCATAGGAGTTTACTGTATGTACAGAAAGTGACACATAATACATTTAAAGGGCCTACCTATAGCATGCTAAATCAGTTTTCTTTTTAGCTTTTAAGTGTATTATAAGCAAAAAACACCCCCAAAGTGGTATTTTGTTTGATTATTCCTCTAAAACCCTGCTCTCTGAGCACCAGCCCCTCCCGATCCACGAGAATGAGTGGTTCCTCACATTGTGATGTCACAAAGTGAGGACCTAACCCTTCAAGTCTGCACTGCCAGCCCCGTCCCCAGGTTAACACACACACACACACACTTTCTCCATGAAGCTAGCGGTGACCGGCAGACACGCTTTCTTTTTCTATGCACAGTATGTACATCGGTCGTTGAAAACGTTTGGATGTTGTTTGTTTTGTGGGCGAAATGCAGACATGCAGCAGAGACTGGTTTTAGTTGACTTCATGAAATAGGCGGTACCCACACGGAGTGAAAGGCGGTGCCTCAGAGATCGAGTCGTCTAACTTACAGTTAAGAAAAGGAGCTGTGAAAATAACTAATATTTCATTAAAAAGTCATTCTTTAGTGTGCCAAAGGTATCACATATATGGATATAGTTTCCTCTAAAAGGCTTAAGAATAGCATGACACAGGCCTTTTCAATTAGTACATTGTCTTGTGGAGGGACGGTCTCCTGCTAGTTTTCCAGAAGTCCTGCTTTATCTGCTGCTGATTACCTTGATCAGGTGTGTTTAGCCAATAAGGAGCTTCAATGGTAGGTTGGTTGGAAAAAATGTTGGACACCGGGTCAGGGGTTTGGGTCAGAACTGCTTTGGACTAAGTTCTGGTTCTGTGGATACGGCAGTGGCTCAGGAGGTTGAGCAGGTCGTTCAATGATCAAAGGGTTGGCGGTTCGATCCTCGCTCACCCCAGTCAACTGTCATTGGGTCCTTGGGCAAGACACTTCCTCCCTGCCTCCAGTGTGGCTCCACTGGTGTGTGAATGTGTATGGATGGTCAGAGGGGGCGTAGGTGCGAACTGGCAGCCACGCCTCTACCATCACCAAGTATGAATGAGGAGGGAATAATGGACACATTGTAAGAGCTTTGAGCGTCTGGAAAAACTCAGATAAATCGAATCTTTTATTATTTTATTTTATACCAGAGCTCAACACTTGAGTGAGCAGCATCTTAACTGTGACACATTCCCCAAGAGACGCAGGTTCGTCCAACATTAAATTTGATGAGTGGGGCAAAGATCAATACTGAAGCAGGTCCTGATTTTTTTTGTGTTTGTGTTTATCCTCTCCTGTTCAGAGTGAAAGAACAGTCTGCTCACATTCACACTGCTGCTCGTTTCTGCCTAAGGCTGAGAGCAACAGCAGACACCGAACAGCTCCAGGGGGGCTCTGGGCTCAACAGCACCACAGCGGGGTTAATGAGGACACAACAAACACTTTTGGGCATCTGTCCTTACTCTGATGTTATCTGGATGGTTCAGGGATCCAGACTTGAACCAGCAACCTTCAGCTCAAGTCCAAATCAATATTGGCCCACCACTGTTTCATTCTGTCCTATCCATGAAAGTTCAAGCCATAGCCCCAATCATTTTAGGGGGAAATGTTGAAGAATCTTTTCAGCTGCATCTGTGTTACCATTTTGATGAGTTGTGACAGTTTTTTTTTTTTTCACAAAACCTTAGTTTTAAGCTTTCTGTTGACGTCCTGTCCGCCTACACGTACAGGGGGTGATAAGTGTTGTGTTGTTGACAGTGTTGTTTCTTTTTTACCTTTTCTTTTGCATCGTTCCGTATTTCACCAGGTGACTTGGTTATTCCTCTTTGAATGTCCTAAATAATCCACGGCTGGTTCCAATTTTCATTAGCACAGTCCACAAATCTAAATCAGGGTCAGGCAGGGGTCAATAATGAGCATGGGAGCATCAGAGAAGAGACGGGGGTAATCAGGGTCCAGGCGAAATTTGGGGCCGGCGGCAGACAAAAACAGGTGCGGGAAATCAGAAGATTAGGTCTGGATATAACACATAATGCATGCAGAGTGGCACAAACACTACTTTGCACTGAGTGAGCCTCAGTACAGTGCTTAAGTGTACTGTGATTGAATTAGTGAAAGAGAGTCAGGTGTGCAGCATTTAGAAACTCCACGCCGGGGCTGCTGGGAGATGCGGTGCGTCTAGAACTCTGGAAACGGCTCCTGCCAGTGACCAGAGGGACAGACAGAGCTCAGACTCCTGACAACTATATTGTCAAATTATCATTTTGCACAGTTCTACTGTATTCACACTATTTTTTTTAGGTTTAGGCATCTGGCTCTGGCATTTCCATCACACATTTGTGCAAAACTATAATGAAATTCTAGAAATGTGGGGGAAAAAACAATTTCGCAGTTGTACTGTTTCCATTAAATCATAATTCTGCGAATAAACAAAAACCAACTCCTGCGACAAGTCACTCAGAAAATTGACGACGTACTTTGATTGACAGCAGATGACGTCGTCCTCTTCTTCCAGCCGCGGAGCGGCGAGTTCCTCAACGTGGGAGGGGCTACGGATGAAACCATTGTGGTAAATGGTGGTTGGTGATTTAACAGAGGAGCTGTGGATCCTTCAATTCCACGTGACACGCTCAACTTCTGATGAGCTGTGGGACGCTGTGGGAACTCTGATGGCGCCGGCTGTGCAGCGCCCAAGGCCGCCAGTTCCTACAAAGAAGCGCATCGTCATTTGGTCGTTGGTCACATGACTCATTTAGTTTAAAAGAAGTGTTTTCATTGCAGTTTTGCAAAATATGTAAATTTTGACACACCTCAAAAACCACCTCCACCAAGAGCAAATCATTTTTTCGGATACACCAAGTGACCTTTTAGGAGATGAAAGTGTGACGCAATTCAGTCAAATTTGTCAACTTTTTGTGCTTGAGCATTTCATTCATTTCATTCACATCTGCACTTATTCACAAATCTCTTTTGATATTAAATAACCCGTAACATGTTTTCTTTCAGGTCATCTTGATCCTGACCAAATACTACCACGCCGATTCCACAAAGGTGCTGGAGAGCTCGCTGTGGAGGTAGGACAAACCTTGAATGTCTTTATGTCACGCCTGGCCTCGGGCTCGTGCAGGTTTTTTATTCCACAGCGACCAGTTTCCATTTAACAGCGCAAGTCCCATTTACAGAACCTCCGAGCTGCGACTGTTGAGTTGTGCAGGGATGAAACAGAGCTCCAAGACAGACAAAACATCAGCAGGCAGCTCACAGTGAACGGAAAGAAGTGCTGCGAGGCTTGAGCGGGCATCTGTTAAAGCAGATACTGTATCAGCATGGCACAGGGCAGCACGGCAGGCTCTCGCCAACATGGGGAGGGGTCAAGTCTGGCTGGCAGAGCTTCCTGTATTTAGCAGAGCTGATGCTCGCCAACAAGCGTCCAATTTCTTCTGCGGCAGATTAAACCTTTCATCCAACTTTACCACCCAACAGTGATGCTTTGTTTTTGCTCCTGCACTCTCAGTGGTTTAACCTTTATTCTGTATCCAAACATGTCCGGTTGATATCTTGTTTGTTTGGAGTCTGACCTTACAAAAATGGCAAAAAGGAAATCTAATTTGATTCACATTTCCAGTAGTCATAGAAAGTGGTTAAAATTTGCAAACCAGAAAAGCGTTTGCAGGGAGCAAAACATGTCTGTTGGTGGTTCTTAATTCACACCGTTCAGCTGGCTGAGGACTCCATGACTTCAAAGCATCCTCCTCTCATTAACTCTGACTACAAGTCTCCCTGGAGGACAGACATGAATTATGTACATATTTTTCCCCCTTTGCCGTTGATGTTTTAATTGTTGCAGTCTATGAATAATGCTGCGGATTGAAAGCCGGACTGTCCGCTGAAGAGTGCGGATGCAGGGTGGAACAAGAGAAGCTGGCCAGCTGCCCAACGGCAACACAAAGAACCCACCGTGAAATTAGCATATTTTCAGGCAGACTCGCACTTTCTTCACGTTCCTAAATGTTTGAGACATTTTTGTTTTTGCGGCTGACAGTTTGACCTTCTGAGTGGACGGCCACTTTTAGCCTTTAAGCTGTAAATTCCCTCTGGTTCTCGATCAAACTGAGATGGTAGAAGGTGAAATGGGTTTGGCATTTTTCTCCATACGGTTGAGATGTGAGGAATCTCCACTTCAAAGAGAAACATTTTCGGAGCAGCTGAAGGGCTGAGCTAAGCAGAGACTGCAGCAGGAAAATGCATGCGAATACTAAAGTCAGACTCCTATTAATAAAGCCCCATGCACGAACGACGGCTCGGAAGCTGGACGGACTCGTTTGTTTGGGCAAACTCTCATAGGAGCTTATATTTATCCATTGTCACACAGCTGCGAGCATGTCCTCGACATTACACCACTCTGTTTTAGCAGTTTTTATTAGGGAAATTGTTGTGTAAATTTGAATACAAACATTGAAATCACATGAAAGCCCCTTAGACTTTGTTACGATGGGCTGTCTGCTGATATGATGAGGTACTGGTTTAAGAGCATCCTCAGTCTGAGGCTGGTTGCATCATGAAGGTCTCGAGTTTGCAGTTTGGGAGCAGTTCAAATAAAAAAAAACAAAAAAAACAACAAGAAACATAAGAGTACAAATAGACTCTAATTTTCTTTTTTTCAAAGCGGATTTGTAGCTTGTGCTTGTGACGTAAAACCTACAATCAGCAGGCCACAAGATCCCTAATGCAGCCTCCATTTTTGGCTTAATAAATAGATCCATAAACGTCTTTGTTTTCCTCTTCCGAGCTGGTATCTGGATTCAAACTGTACGGCTGGATAGCTTCAATACTGCTCACCATTTTTGTTGCAGCGCTAATGTTAGGCTGGGAGGGGCTGTAAGCTATGGGGAAGCTCAGAGGCGAATTCTCAATGAACTCTAGCCACTTCACAGAAACTATATGCCCTAGAAAAGACACTGTTTTTAAATTTTGGCTAAAAACCAATGCTTTGACAATAGATCAAAAGATGATTGAGTCAGACTTTAATATAAATATTGGTAATATAGAACTGTACTGAATTAAAATATCACTAAAAATGGCAAAATAATGAATACAGAACAGTCCTCCCTGGGAAAAAAAAGGCTTTAAACAACACACGTACATTTTATTTTTGTACAGGAATATTGACAAATATGTGGCTTCACAGAAATTCTCTGCAGCTTTTGTGGTGATTCAGAGCGTGGAGTCAGCAGGCGTGCTCATGGACTTGTTTTGTGGTACATTTCCTGAACGAGGTGCTAGCCTGTCAGGGTCATCCTTCATCCATAATGGAACAGTGAAGCCCTCAGAGCCATGGCTAATAGCCCCCTCGCTCCTTCAAAAGAAGCGTGAAGAAGCATGAATTATAAATCGTCCCCACTCACACCCTGATTATGAGCGTGTGGGCTTGCCAAGTCAAGCCTGGCTCGAACAGGTACTTTGTAAAACACCAAACTCGGAATGTTAGAGGGAAGAATGAGATTCATTGTGGGGTTCTGCCTTGGCTGAGACCAACACCTTTCCCTGGTCTCAGCCAAGATTAAAACCCTCCTATTTGCCCACATCCGATATCCAATATCTAGTTAAAGATTTGATGCAGTATTTAAATGATAGTAAAATTATTAGTACTAATTTTACTGCTTAAAAAGTTTAGGGTGCTAAGATGACAACTGTAATGGTACACGAACCAAGGACCATTCGGTAAAAATATCATTCCTGCAAGTACATCTGCATTTCTAAGCTGTACATGCTTTGTAAGCTAATGGTAGTCAGAACTGTGAGTAATCTTTCTGAGTCTTTATAAATGAAGCCTAATGTACTCTGCTCAACATAAAAAAATAGTTTTCTTTCAAAATTCGTTGTCCTGAAAAAAACAAGAACAACAACAGAGATTGCTGTGTTTTGCTGCACAATCCTATCTTCCTTTAACCCTTGTGCTATCTTAGATGACCCCAACCTTCATATTGGACGTGTTCTCCCTACCATGACAAAGGTGGATAAAGGTGGAAATATTTCATGTAATCCATGGACACCAGTGAAGATCACACATCATTGAAGAAAAAAAGTTCAGCGCACTGTCTAGTGGGTCTAGATGACCAACTCCCAATGTTAAAGTGCCTAGGATAGCACAAGGGTTAACAACAATCACACTTAGTGGAAACCTTCTTGCCGTTTTTTAACCCAACAAAGTCACTCTGTGCTCACATCAGAGATCCGAGACTTCTCCAGACGGACGGCAGGTGTTTTTCTGGTGATATAAGCTCACCCGGACTCTGCCAGCAAACCCTGAGCCACAGAACTAAAGCTCTTTCTAACCAAATACAACAAAAATGTTGCATTAAGCAACAAAACAACAAAGAAGAAACTTAGTTCCCCAGAACACTTGATTAACTTGCGATGAAGATATTCTATTGGTTAACTCTCTCTACAAAAATGCCTCCAGTTCCAATTTAAAATAAGCAAAGATTTTAAAATGATTAAGCTACATGGAACTTTTTATGTGCTAGAAGCAATCTTAGCACATGACTCATTAAGGATCAGGACACAGACAGGGTAAACAAAGCAGGAGTATCAAGTGCTCAGACTTCACAGTTGCTCCATCATCTATTATTGAACAGAGCTTGAGACCCTGAGGCTCCTGTTACAAAGAAAGCATGGAGGACAGATGAAGACCTGTAGCCAGCATAGTGCTCCGCAGCATCGCCTGGATGGCCTTACACCCTACAGCCCTGTGTACAGTAGACAGACTTTTGCACCTTGTTCTTCACACTCAGTTTGGAACTGGATGGCAAAACTTTTGGTAGGACGCAAAAAGTGAGTCTCAGCTGTTGGGATGACGTTTGACCACATGAAATCATTTTCTGACGGAGGAAATGATTCAGACCTTGAGCTGCAGGAAATCTCAGTTTTAAATCAACAAGTGACGTCCTATACACTGTTTACTGGACAGGACGTTTAGTTGTTGCAAGTCAGTAAAATGAAGGTGGGTTTCTTCTCTCAGTCTGAGTCTATAGTTAAGACATGCTTCATTTAAGAGGTTTTGAGCTTCAATGTCCAGTATTTTTGTGATTTTTAGGTCTTTAAAGTCATTCTGATCAGTTTTAAACTATTGTAAAAGTTTCCCCAGTTCTTTGAACTAAGATTATGCCGTCGACAAACCGAAAACTGTTGTTTTCAAAACATATTTTCCGAGTTGATCAAAAATATTCACCTCTGAGTTGTGGGCAGGACCAGTGGTGTGAGAAACCCGGCCCCCCTTCCCATCACCCATAACTGACATGTTCTCTTGTTGGCTTAGACTCTTTAAAACAACGTTGAACACATTGCTTCTCACATAGGTTTCCTGACACAATCAGAGTTGAATTTTTTGATCAACTCCCATACCTTCATAGCTGACATCTCCTCAGTAACCGCCTTGCACCTTTATGTACCAAAGTATGAAGTACGAAGTGTGGTACAGACGTTTAAGATTGGTCAGCGAAATGTAAAGTTTGAATCAGTGAACTATCCCGACGGGAATTGCATGGGTAGGTCATCCATGAATGTCGTTGCTTGTCATAATTCGCGGCCAATGACTGAAGAGATCTTTAGTCACATGGTTTGTATCCAAGCTTTGGCCCAGATGCAGGGTCTAAGGACTCAACCGACTAAATGAAGCGGATCATTCAAACCAAAGGACCTTTTCAGTCTGAATACACCCCAAGTATTTCATATATCAGAATAAAGCTGTGAAGGAAAAGCCTGGTTAAGATTCACCAGATTGATTTGACATTTCACAACTACTGTCCGGGGTATTGACAGTCCGGTGTGAACACGTTTGCTAAACTCGTGTTCCAGAACGGGCTTTTAGAGCACATTCCTGGTGTGATCGTAGCATTAGACTTACAGGAAATTTCCCCTCTTTATTTTTACTGGGTGTCCATTTTCATCCCCACCATGCGCCATTACAATGACTTCTGTTTTTGTGTTTTATTCACCATACAAGGACTCTGTGACATTTATAGTCTAATCTCTGTGTTTATGGAACACGGATATTAACTCTTTTATATGGAAGTCATTTTTGGTCAAATATGATACTATTAGGTCTCATACCACAACGAAAAAAAAAAAATTGGTTTCCTCCTGAAACCTTTAACGCTTCCTCTTTGTCTTTTCTTCTCTTCTCAGTTTGTTCATTTGCACATTTTTCCGCTCTCTTGTTTTGTTTTTTCAGATCTTTTGTTGTTCTTCAGTCTGTACCTTTTGTTTGCTTGGATTCCTGCCCCGGAGGCTTCTCTTGTTTGTTTGATGAATTATTCTCCTGCTGCCGTGTACCTGCTTGTCCTGGCCCCTCAATTTCACCACATTTGTTCCAAATTCTGTTGTTTTTTGCTTAAAGGTTCTCCAGCAGAAACCCAGCCGAATGAATGTGGAGGATGAAGCCGTGGATTCTGAGCGGGAGGCAAATAAGGACTTTTCAAGGTTTCTAGAAGCTAAGCAGTAGGGGGCATCACAGCTGGGACTCAGTAATTAGTTCTCCACAAACACAGCTCTTCCTCCACTGTGCTTACATGTCAGTACAAAACACAAAGCAACATTCACCCTGCAATACCCAGAGGTGTGACTGTGAAAACACAACTGACACTCTACCTCCATCATTCTGAGGACATCAATTATAGCAGACATTCAAATATAGTATAAAAATCTAAATGAAATATCATTCTTTGTTGTCCTCTATCACCTGTTATACAGGCATTTGCGTTAATGATTTTTGTTCGGCATCAAAGACGTGGCAGGGCCCACACAGCTTTCATAACGCTCCCTCAGCTGCGACAGCTCACAACTAATTGGAGACTCCGAATTAATGATCAAATGCAAATGTGGAGCAATTTACAGCAATCAAGCGTAATTGAAATGACATCAATGTGTGTTATAATCTCCTCATCATATTTGGGCTCCATCCTCACCTCAAACATGTTATACAGAAGCTGGGAAAATGGATTATTTGTGTGGGTAAAACTCATACGATGGAAACTTAGTTTAGTTTTGCAGGCTCTGATTTTTCTTGTCTCAGTTTTTATCAGAAAACAAATCACAAATGTTTGTGAGCCTAAAACCCCGCTCCAGTTATGGTGTTTTCAACGATTTTGGCATATAGGAGATCTATTTAGAAAATCAAGTTCAAAATAACATTTTTAGTATTCTTGTTAAAATTTTTTTTTTTTTTTTTTAAAGTTTATTTGTGACGTAGGAAGTAGTACTGGAAATTTAATGTCAATCATAAAAAAGTGTTCATACAAAACAACTCTACTTCAGTCACGCAACTTATATTTGTGGCGTTTACATGTTTGTCTTAGGATGAAATCTCAGGATTGTTTTTTCATCACTAATTTGTTGAATAAACAAAAGTTATGTCTAAAAAAAATTTGCATTTTTGGACTTGATTACTTTAAAGACAGCTATGCATTAAATCCATCGACTGTGTATGAGTGCTGGATCACATGGGTGTGATGTCACTCAGAGCGACTGCCTGGCTCCAACCAAATGAAGTCAATTCAGTTATCATTTTATCTCAATAAAGATGCCGCCATGCTGGAACCTGACAACGTCAGTAATCATTGATTGGTCCGAGTTGGTCTGAAATCACGTCTCTGTGGCAAAAACTCTCAGGAGTGAGCTTGTTGGATGTCCACGACCCACCTGAGAGCAAGTTTGGGGAGTCTTTTTTTTGTCATTTCTTATTTTTCTAACCAAACAAATGAGAGCTGAAGGCCTTTGGTGTTGGACAGATTTTATTATTACAAAAAGAGGTTATGTATTTTGTGTAAATTTGTATAAACAACTTTTGTTGTTGTTACATTTTGTAACAAATTAGCTGCAGTTAGTCCACTTTTTTATCGAGGGGAAACGATGTGTGTGCAGTGGGGTTTGAAGAAAATAAATCGAGGCGAGAAATAAGTACTGGTGCTGTTTCATTTGAATACATTATAATTTATTCTAGAAACGCTTATGCTAGATCTGCAGAAAGACAAACATTACATCCTAAAGTGAAATTCTTGACACTAAGATAAGCGAAGACATCTGTCCATCATCATACACTGTGGTTAGGAGGAGGGATAAAGCAGACAGGGAGCAGTGTGGCAGTGTGCACGTGCACATGCACGCTGCCAAAGTAAACCATGTGACCATTAGGGGAACCAGATCCTCTCCAGCCAGACCAGGAGAGAGACGGAGACCCACGAAACAGGTGCACCCACGCAGCCCGAAAGAGGGGACCGCCAAACTCCAGCTGACGCAGAGGAGGCCCCCAAGGCTCCCTCCAGCACCGAGTGTACAGGCGACAGGACAGGCACGCACCGGGCCATCGGCGGCAGCCATTGGGCTATCGGGCGCTAGGACTCCGAGATGCGGCTCAAGCACATACACACCACACACTACCTCTGTGTGTGGTGTGTATGTGCTGTGTGTGTGGTGCCAACATGCAGTGTGTGTGTCTAAATTGGGGGGCAAACCTGTGAGAGATGAGCCCGGATGTTTCACCGTGGCCCCCCTCCACCAGACCATCCCCACAAGACCCTAGATGAATCTAATGTCTAATATGCAGGTAAAAGTAGAATGGAGGGCAGGCGCCAACGCCACCCCAAAGAGAGACACCCCCAGGCACCCCCACCAGCAGAGTTTGCGAGAATCTTTGAATTTAACGTTTTGAACTTTGGACGTGAGGTCACATCATTGAGGTATCTGATTTGTCGGTTTACAACTTTAATAACTTGCAATACAGTAAAGTTATTCTAAGAAAGTATTACCAAGTGTTATCAAAAACATGTAAAATAAAAAGGTATCAGATCAAGAACTGTTGTTCTGACTATCAGAATGACAAGAGTTACAGCTGTTTATTTCCCTATAGAAGACTACGGGATTTTGTCTTCTTGGAACCAGCGAGTACTTCCTGTTTGGAACACCGGGGGAAGGGGGCCACCTGTGTCCAGTTCACTTATACAGTCAATGATCCCTAAAAGTGATCCGATAGACTGGAGGGGGTTTGTGAGGACGAATTTACTGCTACGCATTCACTGGGAACGAAAAAAGAAAAACTCCATGTTTATTTTGGGCACTTTTGGAAAAACTAACATAAATAGCTGAATCAAAAGTATAATTATGTTAGTGAAGAAAACTACCTGAGTGTTTTACAAATGTATAAAAAAAATACATTTCAGGAATTTCAACAGTGAATCAAAGTGCAACACAACTTTTTGTTCAAGAATTGCATAAAAAAAAGAGGAAACGAGATAAAGCATTACAGTTATCGCTTCAAATACTATCCATATCAGTATCAACCAGAGACGGGCACAAATTAAAGGAAGAGAGAACATTTGCTGACAGAAACCTGATGCTCTGGTCAGTGGCGTGATATGACTCAACGCTCTGAAGTAGTTCTTTCTTGGGTTTAGCGAAGCAACAGCCGTGCCACAGCTCACTTCCCTCTTTCATGCCTCTTTTATCAGTCTGTTTCAGATGTTGGAGTGCATACACACCGAGAACACGCACACATTTGTTTCTCCATTCCAAATGTGTTGATGATTTGCTCCCGCTTCAGTCCAGATCCCATTTCTCCAAACGAAAGCGTCACAGAGAGGAAACGCGCTGTTGGGCCTAATCAAGAGAGCATGGCCATTCTCTTTGCTCATCTTTCTCCTCGCTGCAAACATTTTTTGGATTCATTCCTGACATTTTTTCTTCTTTATTCTTCTCTATGTTTCTTCTTCAGTCCATCTGGTCTGGGACAAATACCAGACCCATCATTTCTCTTCATCCTGGCAGCCCTTCACCTCCACCACTTCATCACTTCCTGCTGTGTGGCTACTTCACAGCCTGGAGAGGGGGAACGTGAAGAGAAACAAGACAGAAGGACAGCGCCTGTGAGGAAACCTGCAGATGTCTGTGGGTCTGCTCTCTGATCAAACCAGGCAACAGGACCAGAGAAAACACTGCAGGGTCAGTGCTGGACACAGGAAGAGGCGCAGAAAGCATAGATACTAAAGCTTATCAAAGAAAGAAGGAGCTTTTATGTTGGGTTATATAATTGTTGTGTACAGACCCAGACTGTGGGTTCTGTAAGGACTGTAAGGAACACGTGTTTCAGAATATCAATCATGCCAAATCTGCTCTACAAACACACGTGACTCTGATTTGGCCATTTGGTTCTGTTCACCTTTTTTGGGCTCAGGTTGCCACGCAAATCAGCTTTCACTGATTCAAGCACAGTGACACAGAGACTTCTCACATAGAGAGTGTTTATGCCCTGCTGAACACAACCCTGCATTTTGGAACTTAAACCTTAAAATCATGCGACATTTCTAGTTTTACTCTCTTTTACCAAACAGGAGTCTAACTCTCCATTCTTGAATCAGCAACCTTATGTTGGCTAACTGTCTTAGTCGTGTTTATCACATGACATAAAGACTGTGTACAGTGTTACCTCACTATATTAAGTGCTCACTTTTTGCGATATCTGGTTTCGCAGATTTTTTCAGTGGCAATCTTGCATGTTTTATTTCCCTTTGTGGACTGTGGTGTTCTTCGCCCTGATTGGCTCTTTCTTGCAGCCAACCTCCTCTGTGCTAAAAGTGTCTGTACAGAATACATACAGTTTGCCACATCTACAAAAATCTTGGATCACAATCAGATCTTTGTTTTCATTCTATAATACTGGACTCATTTTTCTATAAAGGTTTGAACTTTGACAGTTAAACAAGAAAGAAGTGTTTAAATGTTAATGCTTGTCTAAGAAAAGTGTATAACAGCGGATTTCGCTTGTCGGGTTGTTTTTAGATCAGACAAAATTTCATCTGTATGTCCGCTCCCATTGCTTCACATGATACTGTTCTTTTCAAGCATAGGGTGATGCTGACCCATACCATCACACTTCTTCCAATCGGAATATCGGCCTCCGTGATTTTTCAACCACCTGGTCTAAAATTCAGCAGCCACATAAAGCACATCCAGTTTGGCATTGCTGGCCAAAATGACGGCCACAGTTTTTCCAGACGCTTTCGCCTTACACGACTCCGAACCTGGTGACCAAAAGCTGCAGCGATGGTTTAAACAAGCATACCTGAAAGGTGCCCAATCTAAGCGAAGCTGATTGTCGCACATGGACATACCAGAAGTTCAAAGCGTGTTGATGGAAGCAAAAGGCAAAAAAGATTTATTAAAGTCTACACACTGCTACCCTACAAACAAGCCTCTTTACAAATGTGGCTTTATTTAAAGGGCACATAGATATTCGACCACTATAAGCATGATGTTACTAAATCCAATTGTGGATCCAGTTTATTTCTTATTCTATTCATAATTAACTAATGTAATAAATAAATAAAAATGTTTCTCTGCTAAAAAAAAAAACAGTTTTACCATTTATATGTGTTGTAGCTGGAGAGTCCTCCAAACTCCAAAGCACCTAGCTGTACAGGGCGCTCTGTGTTAAGCTGTGCTCACACCAAATGCATCAGGGGTATCCAGCTAACAAGTCCAAGGTACAGATGCACTGAGGCCCGGTGGATGCAATTTGAGGACAGACGCTGCGCATCCGTCCTGCGGAAGTGTGTTTTTTAAGCATCATGCCGTGATTTGGGCATCGGGCGCACGCCAAGAGTTCAAATATTTGACTCTGGCAAGTTGCCGCGTCACACAACCAACCAATCTAATTTTATTCTTATTTTTCCTCTTGCCAATAATGTGGTACAAAGCAAGTTATCAATCTGGGTCACAGAGGCATGAAAGTACTGCTGAAAGCACCGCCATCTGTGACACAATGATCTCTATGAACCTGCAAACATGGAGTCATAGTCACTGATGCTTTGCAGAGCTTTTTAAATAAATGAACCAGTTCTCCAAACATTCCATGCATTGTATTGAGATAAACACAGACACTGCTTCATGTAGCGATCAGGCTATAAGCGCTGGCAGTAGTTTCACACTCGGGCGTGGAATTTGAGTTGATATCATGCTGACGCAGCTTTCGTCATCCGATCCAGTCTGTCATTGAGATAAACATCCAGGTTTTCTTTAGGAGTCTACTGTCTCAATGTGTTTTCTCTGGATGTTCGCTTGTAAACAGGAAGTGACTTCTTCTGAAGTTGGTTATCATCCCTTTGTCTTGTGGATTGTGTTTTCCACCAACAGACAAACTCTTCAACGATCCCCACCTACTCCTCGTCATCTTCATCTGTCACACGCCCAACGATAGCGTGCAGAACGCCTGCAGTGCGTAACACATTAAACACATATTTCACACACACATCATTAACATAACAGAGCAGTAAGAACTGCATTTGCGCTATAGTCGCCACGGCACGCCTAATTTCAACACGAGTTTTCCATTTCAAAGGAAGCAATGAAACACAATATGTAAAGCTTGTGTTGACCAAAAAAAAAAACCTGTCAGTAGATGAAGGTTAATGAAAAGAAACAGAGCTCTAAATCAACAAGAAGAAGAGACACATGCCAGCATGCGACCTTGTAGAGAACTTAGTGGAATTGAGCGTGTTTACGACCAGAAAATGTGGGGTGTGCTATTAGATGCAAGCTTTTTTCACTTGCTCAATTCAATTCAATTTTATTTATATAGCCCAAATTCACAACAACAGTCGTCTCGATGGGCTTCGTTAATTGAAAAAGTAAAACATAAAATCAAAAGGATCATGAATACATAGGAATTCAGTAGAAAATACTAAATTGAATCCAACAAACTAAACCGGCACTCAAACCTCTTCGCGGTAAGGAAATTCTCCTAAAAAAAAAACTGATTACGGAAAAAAACAAAGAAACCTCAGGGGTGCCCACGCCATCCATTGCTTAGGCGTGCTTTTAGCGTGCGGCGCCGTTTATGGAGGCATCAGATCACTTCTTTGCTCAGGCTGAACAGGGTTACAAGCTGAGCCATCTGGAAGAGCTTTTCATTTCCTCCAACACTCCCTGTGCGAGTAGGAACACGGTTTTTAGATAGCAAAGATGAAGGTCCTTCCGGATTTAGTTGCTATTTCAGCAGTGAGAGGAAATCCTCAGGAAACAATAGCTGGCAGAGAATACATGGCTACAGAGGCTGGACGCTTTTCAACCCTCCTCTCCTTACACTTCATTCATTTTTACTTTGAATCTTGCTCTAATTTTACAAAAACGCCTAGTCCACAATGACTTTTGGACCACAGACTGGTAAACAATGCTCAGAGGCATAGCTGCAGGGACACTAACACTATCACACTTTCAGAAGTCTGGCTTCTTTGTTAAGGATAACGTTTTCTAAAAATGTACTTTTCATACCCAAATTTAATTTCTGATACTTTTGATGTAATCTGTCCTCATGTTAGTGTGTGTGTGTGTGTGGGGGTGTAGTATTGTGGGGAGAGCTCTTAAAGTCCCACTTGGTCACCTTTGATATATTCATGCCTCCTAATTTTACTCAAAATCCCAAAAACCTGTGTCGCTTTCTAGGAGATGGTTTCTGCAGACCGGCAGTAATCACACCACCCTGGCGCAGAGCGCTGGTCACCCCTCGCCGCTCTCCGCTCCTGAAAGCTGTCCTGTCTCACGCCAGTTCACGACCCTCACACCGTCTCTAACATTTGCAGTGCGACAAAAATGGTGAGCAATAACGGTGTACCAAACTATTCGCCTGCAATAACCGCTCGATCCTTCGGGTCCTTGGGACTAGTGCTGACGCCACATTACGCGATTGGCTGTGCGTTAGTCCGATGACGTGTCAGATAGGAATTGGTCTGGACACATTTTGATACTACCAGAGAAGAAGATATTATGCGGCCCGTTGTAAACAAACAGAGCTCCGACACAGAGCGAGATTATCTTCTCTAGAGCCCAAGGACATCTCCATGCTACGTAGTTTGTCCTAGTGGGGCTACCGTATCGTGAGGTCATCCTCAGTCAAAAGGCCCCCAAACAGTTATTGCAGGCCGAATAGTTTGGTACCTACACCAAAGCTATCCAGCCGTACCAGTTAGATCCAGATTCCAGGTCAGACGGGGAAAACAAAGACGTTCATGGATCTATTTGTCTGCTAGTTCATGAATTAGAATGGAGTGGAGCAGAGAGCGCATTCCAGGGTAACAAGTCCAACCTTTTTCAAACTGCATTAATTTATCTGCTCCTGATTCAAAACAATTTCAATGAATAAAAACGCAGAAATGCATTTTTGAGCTAAACTTTTCAAATATATATCCTCCAACATCAGAAAAATGCAACAGGAAAACATTTTCCTTATGTGCATCATGGCATTTCCCCACAGTCTAAGCCTACAACAGCATAAATATATAGACAAGACCCGATTATTTCACCAAGATTAAGGAAAAAGTACATTTTAAGTCAAATTGAAATGATTTAGAGTAAACCTGAATGGAGCAGAAAACTGACTACAACAGAGGAAATTGTCACCTGAAAAGCTCTGACTTTTACTTACATTTCACTCTAAACTCAAGATAGAGCTAGGGATCCTGTCGTCTACAGAGAAGTGAAACTATAGATTCTCTCAGTTATTCGGACTCTGAGAGGTTCAAACAGCATGTAGGAGTCCAATCCATCTTCATTTATAAATGAAAACCAACTAAGAATTGAAGGCGCCTACAGTTCCAGAAGCAGAAGATCAGAAAAGTTCCAGGACCCGATGGAGTCTTTCCCTCCTGCCTGAAAGTCTGTGCTGACCAGCTAGCTCCCATCTTCACCAGGATCTTCAACAGCTCCCTGGAGATGTGCGTGGTCCCTGCTTGTCTCAAACTCTCCACCATCATCCCTGTCCCAAAGAAATACCCAGTCACAGGATTAAATGATGACAGACCAGTCGCCCTGACCTCGGTGGTCATGAAATCTTTTGAACGACTGGAGCTGGACCACCTGAAGGTCATCACTGACCCTCTGCTAGACCCCCTGCAGTTTACCTACAGAGCAAACAGGTCAGGGTATGACACCATCAACATGGCTCTCCACTACATCCTGCACCACCTCGACTCTGCAGACACGTATGCACAAGTCCTATTTGTGGACTTTAGCTCTGCATTTAACACCATCGTCCCAGAGCTCCTCCACCACAAGCTGTCCCAGCTCACCGTGCCTCTCCCCACCTGTCAGTGGATCACCAGCTTCCTGACTGACAGGAGGCAGCAGGTGAAACTGGGATGCTTCACATCCAGCACCTGGATCCTTAACACTGGCGCCCCCCAGGGGTGTGTTCCCTTCCCTCTGCTCTTCTCCCTCTACTACACCAATGAGTCCAGATCAGGAGCCCCCTCTGTGAAACTCTTGAAGTTTGCAGACGACACCACAGTCATTGGGCTCATCCGGTACGGTGATGAGACTGCATACAGAGGAGAAGTGGAGCGGCTAGTCCTCTGGTGCAGCTAGAACCACCTGAAACTGAACCCACTTAAAACGGTGGAAATGACAGTGGACTTCAGGAGGAACCCCCCATCACCATCTCACGAGACCTTAACCCTTGTGCTATTCTAGGCACTTTAACGTTGGGAGTTGGGTCATCTAGACCCACTAAAAAGTGCTCTGAACCTTTTTTCTTCAATGATTTGTGATCTTCACTGGTGTATCTTTCCACCTTTATCCACCTTTGTCATGGTAGGGAGAACACGTCAATGTAAGGATAGGGTAATCTAAGATAGCACAAGGGTAAAGCGGACCGCTCTCATTGACTCACTCCAGAAAAAGGCTCAGCAGAGGTTGTACTTCCTGCGACAACTCAAGAAGTTCAACCTGCCTCAGGAGCTGCTGACCATCTTCTACACGGCAATAATCCAGTCTGTCCTGACTGCATCCATCACGGTCTGGTTTTGTTCAGCTACCAGAAACGACAGGAACAGACTACAGAGAATCATCAGATTTGCTGAGAGGATTATTGGTTCCACTCTTCCCTCCATTCAGGACCTGTACCGGTCCAGGGTCAGGAAGCGGGCTGGCCGACTTGCAAATGACACCTCTCATCCCGGACATTGACCTTTTCAGCGGTCTCCCGTCAGGGCGGCGTTTTAGGACTATGCGCACCAAAACCACTCGCCACAAGGACAGCTTCTTCCCCTGAGCTGTCAGTCTAATGAACTCCTGATTCCGCTCAAGAACACAGAACAGAACCACAGAAACTGTCACACCAGAACTGCTGTTGCATTTTTTATTTAGTTATGGTTAAATATTCCTAAATCTACCTCATAGTACTTTCTTTCTATTTATTTCTATTTAAACTTTTTTCATATCTTTCTAGTTTGCACAAGAGCATAAGACACCGAAGCCAAATTCCTTGTACATGCACTGTATTTGGCCAATAAAGCTGATTCTGATTAAATTGGCCCCCTACCGGCCACCCCCATGAAACATTTATGGAGATGCCTCTGACAACATGTGCATAAAAGTGCCTGTCTAACTGAGTTTAAAGGAATAAAAACACCAGAAAACCTATCTGAACTTAGAATACAGACCCTGAAGTGCCTCACTGCAGACGTGTTCTGTTGTTTTTGGTTATTTTTAAAAGCATCAGCAGCTCATGTAACATATTATTTTGCATTCACAAATACTTAGACACAAACATTTACATTTCATTTATCTGACATTTTCCCAGGCAGTAACAGAAACCTGGAGAGCAGAGGCACACACAGAAGCACGTTTTGTAATTACGGGGTCATTTTTATCATTCTAATAAAGGAGTGAAATGGTTTTTCATAAACTTTGTTTATGAGCTGCCTGTCCTCTGAACAATGAGGCTTTTTATAACACAGCATGCATAATTACCATAAAACAACATCCATAATCACATTAAGGATGATGTGAGGAAATGCCATCATTCAAACGCTGAAGCTGTGAGGCTTTCAGAGACGGGTGATGGTTCTCCGTTTTTGTCTTTATGCCTGTGGTTTTTACGGGATTGTTGCTGGTAGCTGAAGTTCCTTTGTGGTCCCAACAGAAACAGGTTTCTGTATTTAATGACACATTAAAATAAAGGGCATGTTTCAATTTTTGGCTAGACTTTCTAAATGAATTTGTGGCCTGACAACTAAAACAACGAAGATTTAGAGGTATGTCCGAATTTCCTCCAAACTCCCTAAATACTATACAGTACACGACCGTCTAGTAAGGGTGTTCAGCGATATATCACCATAGTTCATTTGGCGATACTTGTATCGATTCAATATGCGGTCATGAAGATCTTTATTTATTTATTTATTTATTTATATATGAGCGTCCTTCAGCGTCTGAATCTTGTTTTTTCACTTCAACCTCCGACCACTAGTTGGCAGCACTGACCACAGAGCCTCTTTGAGCAGCTCTACACCACACAAAACAACTACAAGGTCTCAGCGAGAAGCAGCTTGTTTCGTTGTTATGAGACAAGTACTGCTCAGTTTTTACTTAGGATGGGTACCGAACAGAAACTCTGTGCCATGTTGCTGCCAGTATTATTGAAAAATGCGGGTTGCTGTGCTTTTTAGCGGCTCAGATAAGAACCAGTGAAGCAGTGCAGCTTCACCGCGGCTAATGCTTGTAGCGGCCCAAAGGTCTGCAGAACCTCCCAGCAATGGATTCTAGTTTAACGACCTGATAGATCAGTGATGAGTACAACGCTCTAAAAAAGGCCAACGTCATGGCAATGAGCAATGAAATACCAGTTTACTTGTGTGTGTAAGAAAGCAAAGCTGCAGCTGCGGTGCAGACTGATGTATAGACAAAGCATATTTGCCACATTAAAGCAACATTCTATCACCCTGTCATGCTGCCTCACCATCACACTGTATTGCTTCTGGAAAGAATTTGTTCCTCTCCCCCCACCCCCCACCCCCCCCCCTTTATTTTTGAAGCACCATTCAGACTCCGGAACTGTTTTAAAGTCCTGGAGAAACGCCATTAATGTTGAAAATAAACAGCACTTTATTTCCTTAATCATAATTTTAGAACATTATTGGTTAGGGCACATTCATTCTATTTTTTTTTATATACTGAAAAATGGTTTGTTGTGGAAATCAGACAATGTTGACTTTTCCCTTCATGTATTTTAAGTTACCAAAATAAAAGCACTATGAATCGGTAAAAGCAATTTATATATGAGATGCAGTTGCAGTGTTTAACATTGCGATCATTAAATAAACTGAATTTTACAACTTATTACGATGAAAGACGTATTGAAATACAGGTAGGGTATTTTCTAAGTCATACTTTCGAAAAACAAAGTGTTCCGGTACAATATCGCGATACGTATCGTATCGCCAGACTCTTGCCCATACACACCCCTACTAGTGTTCTGAATTTTAAAAGCAATTTCATTTTTAAAAGGAGTAAACACCACGTTTAATACTTTTGTTTTTACAGTAAATATGACATCAATAATTTTTTTGAATCCACTGTGTTCTAATTATGAAAACTTTGGTGGTAAATGCAATGCATTGTGGTCCATATTCATTAATCTAGTAAGCATCAATGCAAAACAGCTTTTCGTCGAGTCTTCTGGGAATTTTTCGATGTCACCAAATCTTGGAATTGTAGATTCAGACACCCAGACAAAATGGTGAACGCCTAACATAGTGCTCTATTGAGTGTTAGAAGAATTCTGACACTCTCTAAAAAAAGGACCTTGGCTGTGCACCCATTTATCTGCTCAAAACTACTTTTTTTATAATGAAAAATTGATGTTTTATTTGTACATCTTTATAGAGCAGTTTCACAGCTGCTTGCAACATTGCTGATAAAGTACTGCATGCATGATGAAACCATCCTCTGACTTCTCTGAGATGAAAACCAAAGGGTTCTGTCGACGTTCCCACAGTCTAGGCTTGCAGTTTTCTGCTGTGCCACCTGATCTGGAATCAAATCTGTTTGAAAACATTTGAACAGTTTCAGCAGCAGTCGGCACAGGCCTGGAGCGTCTGAAGTTCTCTTTGGTAAAATTGGCCTTTGTTTCAATTGGCAGCGAGCATGCTGGGAATCTCAGTGTGCAAGTGCTTCAGGGAGAAACGCATTATAGTTTAATATCAGAGCTCTCCATGCAAGAGAGGTGGCATTTAGAGAGGCAGTGCCAGCAGGAAGGCCTCCACGGCAGTGGCTGGTTGTGGTTCATGGACCCTCAGGACAGGGCATGGGAGGGGAACGGACAGCGTGACCATGCAGCGACGGCCCAGACATGAAGACACTGTGTGCTCCAAACTGGAGGAAGGCCAACAGCTGATGGAGAACGATTCAGGACCAGAAAGGACAAAAAGACAAAGCTCGAGTTCTTTTACTCATGAGCGCTTGCACCCACTGGCCCTTTGTCCGCCGCCCAGCTGGCTGCTGGAAAAGCTAGAGGCCAAGCTTTACACTTAGCCAAGAAGGTGGTAGGAGAGGATGCAATCACTGGAAACAAATGTTGAGTGCTATTGTTGTCATGGAGCTTCGTGAGGACGCTGAATTTATCAGCTGGGTACTTTCTGATCTGTTAGATCTCATCATGCTTAATCAAAACAAGTGCTATGCTTCTTTTGTTGAAGAGTTTGATTTGGTGTGTATGGGAGCTGGTTTGTTATGGAAATTTGTCAGCATAAGAACATTGATGCTATTTTCGGCTTACTGTTAAACAACATCTACCGAAAAATCTTCATTAAATGCAAAACTACTTATGGACATGACATAACTTTGTAATAACCTTTTGAGTTGAAGCTGTGAAACAGCATTGTCAACCTGCCTATAGGCTGGTTAAATCTCTGTGGCTTTGGGGATCTATTTTGATGATTAAGGTAGAAAAGAAAAAGGGAAACAATCGTCAAACATGAGAAATTGATGAGTTTGAATTCTGGAGGAAAAGAATGTGGCTTTGTTTCAGTCTAAGTATCTGATTAATCTAATCTTAACCAAGACAACTTTCAACGCGACACACATTGTTTCTCGCTGTTTTCCCAAAGATCTAGACGGTCATAAACACTTAGCAGTGTATCGTCCTGGACATCTTCCTGTCAGTAAACGCCTCTGCTGGACCAAAAAAGTGAGTAACAAGTGTTGAACCTGACGTTAATACAGACGTTCAGGATTGTTCTGCAAAAGTTTGAATCTGCGAACTATCCCAACAAGGACAGCAAAGTGCAGGACTTCCATCATTTCTGCCTCTAGTTGCTTTGGACTAAATTATTTTTTCGTTCTCTATACACCCTAGAAAATGTCTTAAAATGTTTAGCCCGCGCAGGTAGAACCTTTATCTTTATCTTTATAATGAACCTTCCTGTGCATAAGCCAAGTTACAAGTGTGGCTTGGCTTTAGATTCACACATTTCTTGGACTATCACTGCTCAACTCAAGACACCCTTTCTCCCTACACCTTACTGCAAACTCTTCTTGGTGTTCGGTAAACTCTCAGATTCACCAGCACCTCACCCTGGTCCACAGACTGAAGACTCTCGAGACGTGACATCAATGACCGCCTTTCTTTTATCTCTGACTGCCCTTCTGGTTCTTCCATCCAGTATATTACAAGAGCGGGAAAAAATACAAACAACCTTGTAAATAATGGCAATTTGAAATGCTGCACCTTCACTTCATACTACAACAGCGACAGCAAAAACAAACGGCAAGGTTTCTTCTACAAAACGCGAAGGAAAAATCCTAAATGTAAACACAGATTAATGCTAAAAGCTTTAATCTGAAAATGACTTTGCATGAGAAGAAAGAGATCCTCAAATGTGGACTGAGGATTTTGTTTATTTTTTTAGTATGTTTGTACCCTTCCTCAGTTGAAGGTAGGGGTAAGAATCCAAAATACCGTTCTACTGGTTTTAACTTGTGTGCTCGTTCTTTTCTGAAAGGTTTTTATGCAACTGACTGCTCCTGTCTGGAAAGTAAAATTAAAAAGACAAACGCGTAGGCAGACAAAATTGCACCTTTGCAAGCAAATTTGTTCTGACTTTCACAAATGAGCAATTCTCTTTTCCTGACTGTCAATCTGCTTTGTGTTTCAAATGCACAAAGAGAAATATACCTATTTAAGTCCATTCATTGGTCATATATAAAAAAAACACACACATACCTGAATGTGACATCAAAGGGAATTTTTCTTCATTGTTTTAAACGGACACAGTTTAAAAATAATCTTTTTTGTATGTAACTAAAAAAGGTTCTCTGGCTTTGCTGAACGTTTATTGTTTTCTATGATGACAACACGGCATTTAGACTGGAATGTTGACAAGGTGTCAGCTAGTATCAAGCCCTAAACTAAAATAAACATATTCTATCTTATTTTTTTAAATCCTCCTGACTACCAGAGAAAAAAGAAAAAGTCGGGTCAAAATCTTCTAAATTCAACAACTACTAGTATTCCTAGGGCCACGCCCTTTTGCATCAGACGTCATCGAAAAGCCCCAAAAGTCCTCTGCAGGTACCAAAGAGGCAGAGACTGGGAGGTGTTGAGACTTGTCCTCTACAGAGGACAAAATTAGCATTGCTGGTCGTCAGGAGGATATAATTCTGGAAATTTTGGGTTAAAAGATAAAAAAAAAAAGATGTAAAAAAATGTCTAAATAATACAAGAATGTACTACAGTAAATGAGCCGACAGTTTCAGTTTAAAATATAAAATATTTTAAAATATTTAAAATATTGTAGTTTTTTGTTTGATTTCCAGTACCTGATCAATTGTTTTAAAAACTTGTAGTAAATTGCAAATGAACTATTACTTCTTTTTTTTATTTACTTTTTGTCTTTATAGCTTTCTCATCGGAATATTCATGCTGTGTGGTTTGAACAGACTTTCTTTAAAATATATTTTAAAAGATGGACGTGCATGAGCATAACAAAACGATTCCATCCATCATAAGACCAAAAATCAGATATTTGAAATATTGGCTGAATATATTTGAATGCTAAACCAGAGTTTCTTCACCTCTGCAGCTCAGAGGTGGGTCTTACTTTTCACACCTTTTGCATTCTGGGAATGTGGAGGCCGATGGGTTTCCAGAATCCTAAATAACAGAATGAAACTGCAAATCCACAGCCCTGGCATGGAGGAATAAGAAATAATAAGAAATGCAAGAAACAAAGGAAGCTCACAGAGTTACGAAATAGTGGTAGAGGAACTGGACCGGGGATAAAGTTTAAACGTGGCAGGAGAAGGCCTGAATGGTCAAAGAGGCACACTTCCTAACCCTGTTGGCCTTTGGGAGCACGGTTGCTGTGGGACGTTCTTTGATAGCCACATTTCCTTCCTTCCTTCCTTCCTTACAGTGACAGTCAGAAGGTTGAATTCAGGCGCAGCCACCAGCAGCTCCCTTAATTAACCATGAACACATGGCCTCTGTTTAGGACCACTGCTTTGACAACACCTCCACATATGCCAATACACACACACACACACACACACACACACACACACACGCACACACACACACACACACACACACACACACACACACACACACACACGTACAGTACAGACCAAAAGTTTGGACACACCATCTCAGCGCAATGCTAACCAAGCAACCCTGCATGTAACAACTGCACGCTTGCTGCGCTCCTGCATGCTCGCTCGGTTTGGGGGTGGTTCTCTTTCCGGTTGATCTGATTGGCCGAAATTTGCATGTCAAGTCTGGCGAGGCAGCGGGACGGGACTTTCATTTTTTAGAAGCTTTAATAGAAGAAAAACGGCGGATGTAACGTGGATTATAACGTTCATCTCACCCATGTAGTATAAAAGGAATTTTTGTTTCACTGCTTAATTTTTAATAATTGGTTTTAAATTTTGTTTCATTTATTACTATTTTTAATTTATGTATGTTTATACATACAGTTATATCTGTTTTAACTTTTGCTGCTGCTTTGTGAGATGCTGCTCCATTGTTAGCATTTGTTACCCACATGCGAAAGCGCGCTTCCTGTACTGTGAGGTGCGTAGTAGTTCTGTCTCGGGCAAATTAAAGTGTAAATGTATATTAACCTAATATCACTAGAGAAAAACTTACAGGACAAAAAACCCTCTGCCCTTTCTCACCTTGATCTTGGCCGTCTGTTAACGTTTTTCATCCATGTTTCATCCGCCAATTTTATTTCTATTAAAGCCTCTAAAAAAATCAAAGTCCCGCCTCGCCGGATTTGACATGCAAGTCTTGGCCAAGCAGCTCAACCAGAAAAGTTCCCGCCCCCCCAGGTGACACTCCATGAAAACCGAGCGAGCGTGCTGGAGCGCGGATTGCAACCGTGCAGTTGCGGGGTCGCTGCAGCGCTTGTGCGGTTGTAAGGTTCGCTCACTGAGTTCCTGAATCCACTCGCTCAGTTATCTTTGCCCTCGTTCAATGAATGGCAGCCAGGAAACTGCAAATTCATCACTAAAAAGCAACATACAGATAAATGTAGCTATTCATTCATAAATAATAACATTTAACTGAAAGTAGAGTTAAAAAAAATGTAAAGTATTTTCCATTCCATATTGTCAACAAATCCAAATAAACCAAAACCTGCAACGAATAGATCCCATCAACAGCCAGCGAGCATCTGCATCGTCGCAGTTTCATTTCCATCCATTATTGTACACACTTCCATCCATGCATGCTCTCCTATTGGCAGAAATGTTCAGAAAGCTTTAATGTGGGTTTGTTCTGCAGCTGACAAAAGCAAATGAACATTTCTTCCTAAAATAGTCTGCAGCAACTGGGGGGTGCTGCTCAAGGTCTTTTTTTTTTGCAAAGTTTCAAAGTTGACACTGAACACTGGGGAACGCCTGTGCTTTAAAGTCTCCTTCTCAGGAGTCTGACTTTTTTGAAACTTGTGAGTTGAAACTTTTTTCATGGTAGTCATTTTCACTTTAGCCATGGTGCCTGACTGGCAGGTTTTTGAAGAAAACACGTGTCTGTTGGAGAGTTTCAGAACTTCTCCACAGCACAGTAAAACACTTAAAGGAAGCAGGGCTCAGCCAAGCAACAGACTCCAGAGATTTCTGCTCACACATTCATTATTTGGATCATTGAGATCCTTATTTTAGAACATGGCACAAACATAAAGTGCAAAAATCTGGAAAAACAATTTTTTTTCTATGTTTTTCATAATTTGTGTTGATGAAGTTCATTCCTGAGATGTTTTTTTTTGGTTTTAATTAAAAAAACAATCCAAATAATTTCGAAACTGCTTAACATTCATGTACAAATGAGGAAAGGTTTACAGAGAACAACAAACGTCTAGTTTACCTCTAGTTTAACAATCTTTCTGATTCATGTCAGAGATGCAAAAAATGCCATTATATGAAATCTGATATTTCCTTAAAGACCCACCGGGATAAAAAAAAAAAAAAGGTTTTTGGTGTTTTTAACATGTTGTAGTGGCATTTCTCTTATGATGTAGGAGATATAAAGAAAATTAAGATGAATAGTTTTCTTGAGTTTTATTACGGTAATTCAAATTCATGTGAATCAGGAGCAGAAGAAAAGATCTCACTGGAAAAAGCCTGTAGGTCTTAATTAGGAGCTACAATCAGCAAGCCACAGTCTTCCAGCTCCGCTCCATTTTGATGCATCCTCTTGCAGACAAACAGATCCATGGACGTCTTTGATTTCCTCGACTGAGATGGAATCTGGATCCAAACTGTACCGCTGGGTAGCTCTGACATCGCTCGCCAATTCTTGTTGCACCGCTGATGTTAGTTTGGGGTTGTCGGGGGCTGTAAGCCAGGGGGGCTCTTTAGGCCGGTCCTGCGACATTGCAGACAGACACCACGCTAGCATGAACCCTGTAAGTGCATTCAAGCTCGTTACTAAGCGTATTAAAGAAAAACTGCAACAAAGGTATCGCTCTCATCACGCTAGTATCGATACTTTACCTTGGCATCCATACTATCTGAGGTGAATTGCACTGGTTTACCGTTGAGATAGAAATCCAGGGTCTGAGGCCATTGGATCTTTCCCTACATTCACCGGTGCAGTTCCTGTACTTTACTGACTGACTTCTCCCCCATCTTTGTCTGCCTGGCTCCTTTCTCGCTCTGATGGCCTTTTGCCCTGCAGGCTAATGCAGACACATCAAGCTTAATGCCTCGCCCCTCACTATCCTTAATGCACCAGAGTGGCAGAGGCAGAGTGAAGAGGAGGACAGCCTGTTCACTCCTAAGTAGACGTGGGCTGATGGTTTTTTGCTGCTGGACTGTGCCTGTTCACCACAGGCTGAACGCTCTGCTGTTCTGTAGGAATCGATGGTGCTTCGTCATAGAGAAGTGACTTTGAAGAAAGTCCAGATTTGGACTGAAAGCACTCATCTGTGTGGCGGAGGTGAGCTGAAACATGCTACTGCCTGACCCGTATCATTAGGATTTCATCTCTGAACAAGAAGCCTTTCAGGAGCGCGAAAGGCCCCGAAGCCCCAGACAATCAGACAGAGATTGCATAATGCTCTTTTGGCGGCCAGCTGGGGCGTTTGGCTCCAATTGGGTCCCTCTTTAACCCAAAGAAAAGGAAAAATCAGCAAGGATTTGGGCTAATCCTCTTAGCCCGATGCTTTCTCTCCCCCTGCCGACTGAAAGACGAATGTGAGCGGAGGCATTTGGACCCCCTGACTTCGCTAAGCCCGACTCACCCTCAGCACATTTTAATTGTGAAATGGTTGGTGACAGCTTCCTGGGGGCTTGTTGGCCGACGGGGCTTTTTTCATCGCCTCCTGGGTGAGAGATCCCGCAGCCGGTTCCAGCCAACACGGCCATTGTGAGGCGGCGTTATTACCGAGCGCTCGGCCAGCCCCTGCTGCTTCCCAGACCTTTCTGCTTTGTGAGAGTTTTTAATTGAATTGAAGTTTCCACTCCGACAGGAAAAGGTCGGCTCTGCCGTTCTCACAGTCCTTCCTGAAAGATGCTATCTTGTGTGTGTGTGGCTGCTTTACCGTCTTACCTTCACACGTCTCTAAGAGGAGGCAGCGCCGGACTTTGTCAGGGCTCAAGGTCTCACAGTTCAACCTGGAAATGTCATTCTGTGACATCTTTATTTGACATTGTAGTTCCATTTAGATGGAACAAAAATGTAATTTATTGTTATTATGTTTTTAACTTCAGACTAGTAAAAAGCTGTCAGTTGTGTTTCTGACGACCAGGCGTTTTGAAGTCCGTCCATCTTCACACAAGCTTTTCTTCAAACAACCAGCAGGGCTTCAGCCACAACAAATACTTTCACGTGAGGATAAAACATCATGGAAACACAAAGGTTGTGAACCTGGTTGCAGACCAGGTATTGAATAACATCATTGGTCGGAAGGGGAAATTATACCGTTTGCCTTAGCCTCAATCCTAATCCTAAACCTAAACCTAACCCAAATCTTAACCTGAACCCTAACCCAAAAGTGTTCGGAGTTGTAGAAAAAAAAAAAAAAAGCTTTTTATTAAAGCTTAAAGCAGGAGAAAACCCAAACTGTCACCAGTCAAAAAAAAGGTCTTTTTTGCAGGGTAAGGGGGGATTTTCGGGGTCTTCATGCACTTGCATTTCAGACATTTTAACGTCATAACAGAATGTGAATTTTTTATTTGGAAACGACATCATAAACCGTTTAACACCGGAGCTTTTGCTCCAGATTTGACCTTCTTTTAACTGCTGTAACTCTTCAACCCAGAGTCAGTTAATATCATTTGCACTTTACGTTAGTGAAGTGAAAAGCTGCTAATTGCCCTGTAATTAATAATCGAATTAATCTATTTTTAATCTAACCTGATAATCGCAGTAAGAAGCCTAATCCTGAAATATTTTCATTGAATTTCATGACGTTGTGGTGCATTAAAATTAAGGGGCTTTATGAAGTTTTTATTACAACAGACTTCAAAGCTTTACTTTTACACCACCAAGGGAGATTTTTTTCAATCTTGAGGAATTAAGAAAAACCATCAGGTCCGACACGTCCCACCCATAACTCAGATGAATTTTGAATGAACTCCTGCCGCTCTGCAGAAACTATGTCCTAGAAAAACGACACAGGTTTATTGATTTTGGCTAAAAACAGCTGAATCGTAATTGAAAGACCACTGCGAACGATGTGATCAGTCAATTGGCCTCTTCTTGATTGAATTCAGACCTTTTCATGTACAAATTAATTTTAGAACGGATTCTTTGCATGTTGACATTTCCCCTCTGCATTTTCACACCGGCGGTTGTCCCTGACAATTTCTACGGAATGAAAGAGTGAGGCCTGTGAGTCACTCAAGGGTAAAAGAAAGAGGCAAAAACATGTGAGAGCAGTGTGATCAAGGTTTCTTGAGCACCTCGTCTTTTATTGTTTTTACCCAAACTAAATGTTTGCAGCTGTTGTCCGTGAACCGATGCTCCTGCAGGGACACGTTGACGTTTTCTCTCCGGCGGCTTGGAGTGGAAGCAAAAAACACCAATCAATGAGTAGACTTTGGAGAAAGCTCACCTCATTCACGGTTGTGCTACGTACACACCGGGCATGTTCTTGAACACACTTGTTACCCTTGTGCTATCCTAAGCACTTTAAGATTTGAAGTTGGGTCATCTAGACCCACTAGACAGTGCTCTGAACCTTTTTTCTTCAATGATTTGTGATCTTCACTGGTGTCCATGGATTACATGAAATCTTTCCACCTTTATCCACCTTTGTCATGGTAGGGAGAACACATCAAAGTAAGGGTAGGGTCATCTAAGATAGCACAAGGGTTAATATATGGTGTTCACTCTGGACTCTCGCTACCTGATATCTGCAGCTGGAAGAGACTTGGTCTGGAATGTTGAAGCGGTGGAAATCTTATGCATCTGGCTCCAGGTTTTTTCTTTCACACCTCTATTTTGATATACGAAAGAGTAGGTGTCATAGAACTCCAGCTGGACACTAACCACAATTATGAATTTCTCATTATAATCAATTTTCACACGCTTGGCATTACCATGAATGAAAAGGGACACCATCAAAAAACCACTACCAAATCCGAGTCCCTGATTGGTCAAAGTTCAATTTCAAGTGACTTTAGTTTTGTATGAAGAGCATGAAACGCACACGTATGTGCGTTTACATGGCCTTTTCATTGGAACGCGTGTTTCTGAGCCCAGTGTGAATGTAGCTTCACTTTTCTATGGTCAAGGTTTTGTAAGGAACAGGTGCTTTTACAAGTTTAAACAAAAAAACGTTGGATTTTTTTTTCCACCTTGTGATCTCCTGAACACAAGCGCTCCTAGGTGGACTGACTTTGATAATTATCATTTGCACCATTTCTTTTTTTTTTTCTCTCAGCATTCCAGATGTTTAACACATGTACAACCAAGTTTTTGCTTCACTTACTGTGGACAGGGTCCAGCAAATCATCCCGCATCCGTCTGCTTCTTCCACTCTCCATCCTGCTCACTGGCTCTCTGCAAATGCCAAGCCCCGCCTGTGAGGGCGTGGCCTTCTGTTTGCAACAGTCAAAGAAAAAAAGGAGCAGAAAATGAGTGCAGAGGACAAATACATAGCAATTTCCCAAACCTGGTGAAGGTAAATGGACATGTTAGCTCACCCATCTCTCCCTCAGGTGTGCATTTCTGTCTAGTTTAGTGAGGTTTCCTGCTCTGTCTGTGTTTCTAGTGACCAACCTAGTTCCCACAAACATCGACCAATAGGCTTCCCTGTTTTCAAGCAGTTGTTTTCACACTCGGCAGCTGTCGCTGTTGGCCCACTTGGTTCTTGACGCGGTCAGAGAGTGGATGCGTTCACCCCCCAGTGACCTGGAATTGACTTCCACTCAGAGTCTAATCCAAGCCGACACCTCCAGCTTGCAGGTCTGCGGCCCGTCATCTTACCCTCAGCTCTTTAGGACGAGTCTGACATTCCTCATGGGAGCTCTCCTTCGGCTTCGCTGCAAAACTCCTTTCACTCCCAGGACATGAGATGCCTTTTGACTTCAGAGTCGGAGAGAAAGAGTGAAGGACATGTGGTGAGAAAGTGTCAGGGAAACAGTTGGTGTCCTAACAAGAATAATTCTGGTCTTATAAACACCACAAACATTCCAGTTCCAAGCACATGTGTCTGCAAAGGACATAGTTTCGTCCCTATTTTTACATGCAGAAGGAACCTAAAAGATATAAAAATGCACAGTTTTCTGCATTTTCTCATGAAGCAGTAAGGAAATTCCTCCAAACAAAATCCCATTGTGATGATTTCCACATCACCCAGGAAAAAATACAGGATCTTTTTTATAAGCACATTGTTTCTGTGACGTTTAAAAACTGTTACATCTGTTAAAAGCTTTAAAACTGCTCCAGGAGACCCCTGATACGACCTCTGTGGGTCATAAAACTGAAGATGTCTTCCAATTTCCTCAGTAAAGTAAGAAATATGATTTTTTTTTACTTGAGCTGCTTATGCTTTGGTTTTTCCTTTCTGAAGAAGTAAATTAGAGGATAAAAAAACAGTGAATACATCAATGGTGAAGTCATTATTATAGACTGAAGCTACAAGTGGCTTTGTTTGACCCACAGCAGCTTTCAAAATAACGGCTTTTCTGGTTACTGTATCCCCATAGCAACCATTTTATTATTTGGTTGCCAGATCTGTATAATGTTTAGAAGAATCTGCAAATGTAAAATTTTTGATTTCTTTGGCAACAGAGGTTTGCTGTTAGCCACGCCCACATTCCTAATATGTTCATTTTGCTTCTTCAAACCAACCCAAGAATTACATTTTTGCAACATTCCAGTAAAAAAAAACGGGGCAAGCAGCAGCGAAACGCCCATTATGCAAGTTTGCCACGCCATTGAAAATCTACAACTTCTAAGTCCAGCATTTTTTTCTTAAGTAGCCTCCCAATAATGCTCAAGGAGTTAGTAGAATTTTTTAAATCATAATCTAGTTTTTCTCAAATCAGGCGATAAAGATTGTGCAATTGTGCATTATCAGAAATTAACGCACACCGCGGGAGCCTGAACCATCCGACACAAAGCTTGTTTCTGCGATTCTGATTGGCTGCACACCCAGCAGCCAATCAGAATCGGGGATTCCCCCGGATCATGGTATAAATCACGAAACAATACAAATGACTGTTCTTGTCAAATCTGAACGCTCTCTCTCATAAGAGAAATGTGTCATTGTTTAAATGAAAATAAATACCTCCTTTAATATTCAAAATGAAACATTAGTAAAACAGAATGCTAATGGAAAGGCAGGAGTAAATGTTATTTAAATGTGCTCAAAAACTTGACTTAAATAAACCAACGAAAAAGCTCTGGGCTAAATGAAGAACACAGAAGGTTTTCCTTTTATTCAACTTTTACACGTCACTGTTTCTGAGATCAGAACTGCTCAGCAGTCGAGGTGCTGAGGCAGTCAAAGTCATGTTAAACGCAACAAATGTACAGCATGCGTCTGTGTGTGTATATGTGAGCATTTAGTGTGAGCGGCTGGCTGGCCGGGGTTGCGGGTTTGTCTCTGAAGCGTCCTGAGGGAGCTGTGAGACTCGGCTCAAGCACAGTCCAGGGTGGGAGGAGTCAGGATGTCGGCGCCGCTCCCGGCTTTGTTTCTGAAATGAAAACTTTTCCATCAGAAGCAGATAAAGACATCAGTGTGACCTGTCCGCTTCGTGACTCACAAACGTTATTACAGTTTCCGAGTGAAGAAATACTCCCAACATCGCAGATAAAAGTGATTAAGTCAAGTGACTGTTGCTTCCTGGTGCATGAGGTGTGGTTGTGTCACGTTGCTGATCGAAGCACAATCGGGACACAACAAAGAAAGCTTGGGTGGCATAGAATTGAAGAAAACCTCCTTGGCTTTTGGTAAAATCTAGAATGGCATGTAGAAGTGTAGAAAAATCTCCATGCTTGGTCTAGTGTGGCATCTCTGCAGCTATTTTTTAATTTTTTTTATCTAAAGTTGAATTGGTGTAACGGTTCTGCCCATCTCCTTTTCAAACAAGTTTATTGTTTTTAAGTTCTGTCAGAGTTTTTACAAGTTTGAAATAAACTAAACTAAACTTTGATGAAGACATGAATGAATGCAGCAGGTTATGCACACATCTTATCATTGATCTGGATCCTGTTCATCTTTCTCCAACAGTCCAAATCAGCTTCATTTCTTTCCCTTTAACGTCTGAACCTTTCATTACCGTCTGAGCTTCTGTTCACACCAAGCTCGGAAAAACACGCTTTCAAGTGACCACTTTCAATAAAAAGTTTAAGTAAAAACCTGTAAATCCGCGGTTCAGGCTTCCGCGTGTGCAGGTGTCGCTACGCAGGTTTTTAAGTCCGTTCTCGGGCTCTACGTACAAACCGGGCGTTCACTGAACGCGCGCTGAGAGTTCAACCAGCTGAACTCCAACTGTTTGAACATCAAAAAACTGAACTGTGACAAATCAGGGACCCCGATTTGGTAGTGATTTGTGGGTAGCGACCTTTTCAAAACACGGAAGTGCCAACCACTGTAAACATGATGTTGAAGGAGAAATTAAGAATTGCAGTTTGTGGAATTCTGTGACACAGTCTTTCATAAATCAGAATAGAGCTGTGAAAGAAAAAGCCTGGAGCGAGATTCACCAGATTTGTCACCAAGTCTCTTCTAGCTGTCGGTGGTGGACATGTAAGGGCTGCCAAGTTTGCATTATCAGATTTTAGACCATGGTCCGGTTGAATACTCGATTCTGATTGGCTGCTGGGTATGCATTAAAACCTGATAACCGCATGGTGAAAAAAGAAGTTCGGTCAGCTAGCTTAAATGTTTTTTGTCACTGCGCCGGCTTCTTTAAAACAACCTTTTGCTTCATCTGGACAAAAACAAGTGGTAAGAGGTGAACTTTCTCTCTGAACTGATGCACCGCATCACGTAACATATAGTCTGCTTTTTGTGAGAAAAGCGATCCAAATTGGAAAAGAAACAAGAATTAAGGACTAAAACCTGGTTAATATGTATTGCTTTTGTAAGTGACCATGGTATAAGCGGGTTAATGGCCTTCGAAGTGTGCGTTTATTACTTTTTGAACCGTCCGACGCGGCGTGCGTTAAAAAGTAATAACCGCACACTTCGTCGGCCATTAACCCTTACGTAAAGCACGCCGTGGACACCTGAACCATCCGACGCGATCGGTTTGGATAGCTTTGTTCACAAAAAGTGGACTATTTGATACGTGGTGCGTGTTGTCAGGGTAACGTCTGAGTTGTCACAGTTGTCACAGTAACGGGACAACGCCCCTTACCTGGATCAGCCGGCGCCAACCTCAAGTGCGGTGGCAAAGGAAAGCGATATGTATGCTGATCGTCACAACAGGTTAAATAAAGCATCAGTTCAGAGAGAAAGTTCAGGCTTGCATTGATTGGCTGTGGATTATAACTTTTTAATGCCCACCCAGCAGCCAATAAGAATCGAGAATTCACCCGGAGCGTCTTATATGTAAGGGTTAATGGCCTTTGAAGTATGCATTATCACTTTTTAATGCACTTCGCGGAAGTAACCGTCCGACGCGTTGGACGGTGACTTACTAAAGAAATAAATAGTAACCCGTTTTTAGTCCTAACTTCTTGTTTTTTTCCAATTTGGATAATTTTTCTCACCAAAAGCAGACTATTTGTTACGTGGTGTGGTGCGTCCGTGTCGAGCCTCACCACCGCTGCATTCAAGACTCGGCGATATATATATATGCTGATCTTTCCGATGGGTTGAATAAAGCATCAGTTCAGAGAGAAATTTCATCTCTTACCGCTTGTTTTTGTCCAGATGATTAAGCAAGAGGTTGTTTTAAACAAGCCGGCGCAGTGATACAAAACATTTAAGCTGGGTGACCGGAACTTCTTTATTCACCGTGCGGTTATCACTTTTTAATGCACACCCAGCAGCCAATCAGAATCTAGTATTCACCCGGACCATGGTATAAGTGCTAGTATCGGTTGGCGACAGTCCAGCGTGAACAACGTATGCCAGAAGCGCATTCGAGACCGTCTGCTTTGCGCGTTCACATCGTATGCCCGGTGGGTACGCAGTGATTGCTCCTTTTAAAGAAATCGTCTGTTTTTAGCAAACTGAGTCGCTCAAAACAGACATATTGAAGGAAGAAAGTAAAATTGTCATGAGACGGTGGTGAATTCAGATTCTGTTCAGGTGAAATGCTGCAGTCTCTGTTTATTCAGCCGCTCTGTCTCCACCTGCACCAACACAGACTGCAGCTGTTGCTGTTTTATAGTGAATAATGAATGTTGTCCAGCGAAAGCAATCAAATATGAACATTTCATGTATTTTTAATCTTTTTGGCTCAGGTAGGAGAGCTGTGAATCTTTTTAGTTGAAACGTGAAAGGATGTTTGTAGTTTGAGGTAAAAAGCAGAGAAAAACACCCCGGTTTTCTTTAGGGTTGGTGCTGGATCCACATTGGAGAGTCATGTTTATTGTGGAGTAAATATTCTGCTGTCGGTAACTCAAAGAAACTCCCATTTTCAGGTCACAAGTTGGAATCAGATCTTTATTTCTTTTTCTCAAGTCTCTTATCTCTCTTCTTCTTATTTTTAGATCAGCTGTGTTAAAGGCTGATTTAGAACAAGTTCAGATGCTCCTGTGAGAAGCTCCTTCAGTGATGACTTTTCTGGTTACCTGTGTGATGACCGCAACAGAAATGTGTGGGTGGGAGCTCTCAGTTGTGCTTTATTATTTATGTGAATGGGACGCACATCACCTAGACAAGACACCCGGATCAGGGATAGCAGGACCACCGCCACCACCCGGGAGTTCCGGGCATCCCCCCTCCCCAACCCCAGGCATGAGCCGGGGCCCCCCAAGGGAGACCCGCCCCATGCTCCAGGCAGCCACCCTCCTACCTTGCAGGAGGTAAAGAGCGAGTAAGGCAGGGGCCGCCCACCTCCACCCATGAGGAGGACACCCAAGAGAAGCAGAGGTCCCTGAAGAGCGTAATAAACATGGCCCGACCAGGCTGTCCCACAGTAGGAATTTTGGAGCGGGCCAACGCTCAGGGGCAAGGACCTAAACTTGCACCACAGGGACATGGACATCCCCCGGCTCAGATGTAATATGATCCCCAATTCATGGTCCACCGGAGAACTCCCTTTGCCTGCGTGGAGAAGTGTCTGTCTTGATTCTGTCACCTGATTGGAAATCAGCCCAATCAAGTAGGTTTACGCTCAATCAGAATTGGATTTTGCATCCTGATCAGGGATCAGCTCTTAATGTTATTCTTACTATGATTAGAGCTCTGCGACAAACTTGCGACCTGTCCAGGATGTCCCCAACCTTCATCCACAAGGGGCCGGGATAGGCACCGGCAGCCCCATGACCCCGTGAGAGGGACAAAATGGGATTAGAAGATGAATGAATGAATGATAAGCGCTCTATTACAGATAAATACTCTACAAAATAAATAAGTTTTACAAAAAAGGTTTTAAACTGAGAGCAAATGTCTCCATTGGTTTGTTTTAAGACAAGCAATGACCTCCAAAAGCATTTTAACCGGAAAAAAAATCGGCTTTTGTTACTTTTTAATGAGAATTGCTCTTTCCTTCTGCTGACAGGGATACAACAGTGAGACGGCTGCTTAGGGGCCGTCTACAAAGTGCAAGCTCCAGAAAAAAGTGATTAAGCAGAATAAATAATGTCTCAAAAGTACCAAAAATAATGAAGTGTTCTAATGATATGCTAGTCATGAAAACTCGTCATTCTATTTATGCTACAACATAATTTTAAAAGAGAATCATTTTTCATTTTTAATCATGTACAGACCAAAAGTTTGGACACACCTTCTCATTCAGAGTTTTCTTTATTTTCATGACTATGAAAATTGTAGATTCACAATGAAGGCATCAAAAATGTGAATTAACATGTGGAATTATATACATAACAAGAAAGTGTGAAACAACTGAATATATGTCATATTCTTCAAAGTAGTCACCTTTAAATGTGATTACTGCTTTGCACACTTGGCATTCTCCTGGGACTTGGAGGCCTGTAGGGACTCGTGACCACCTACCCTTCCCTGGCCATCTGAAACAGTGACTCTGGAACACAAGTAGGAATTTACTTGTTTGTTGTTTATTTTTGTTTGCTTTGATTTTTCACAGTGTATACCTGCACGTGAATGGGCTGTTTTGTTCTGTTTTGGTTTTTGTTGTGTACCAGCTCTGTTTACAGGTTGAGGCCCCTCATGTTTGTTGTGTTTTTAATCTTGTCTTTCTATCTCATTTATAATAAATATTTTTTAAAAGTTGAAACCATGTCTCCACCTGGTTAAATCCCATTTAATAAGTGAGCCTGAACCACTCATAATGCCACACTAGCAAGTCCAGCCTGCTGCCTCTTTTGGGTCCATTACCATCAACTTTCTGACCGTTCAGCTTCTGCAGAACCTCTGCACCACAAGTGCTGAGGTCTTGAACGCCTCCCATACCCGGAGGCGGGACCACAGATTTTGTCTGCCCCCTCCTCACATTTTTGGTTCATTTAAAACCAAAGTGACAGACACCAGTGAAGACCAGTTGGTTCAGGGAAGAATGTCATTTAGCAAAATGACAGCTGAGCTGGCGCCATGAAGCACAGGAGCTCCAAAAACTCTTCATCTTTTTCTCTGTCTGTACCTCAGCCGCATGAAACCAAGCCCTAAAACTACTCGGTGAACAACAGTGACTGGGAAACAAAGCTGTGACTGTTATCAGACAAAAATGAGAGACGAAAAGAAAAGAAAAAGTGTCAGATGTAGAAAAAAATGAAAGATAAAATACAGAAGAAAAACAAAGGATTTTGCACTTTAAGGTCTGTGGAATTGAAGCCTGAATATACCTGGACTGAGACGTTTGTCCAAAGTGGTGTCATGAGTGTCATGTTGTCAGCAATACTCTTTGTCATTCAGTTGTGGTAATTCTTGTTTGTGTAACACACACACACACACACACACACACTCCTGCAGGGTGATGTTCTTGAGTTGGCACTCACATGAGACCTCCCAAACACATTGATGTCATCATTTTTCCATCCCTTCTTTTGTGCTAATAGTCTTGTTTTACTTGTGTTAACGCAGTTTATGAACTAGTGTTGTTGCGTTAAACCAATCGATGTATCAACAACAAACAGCTTTAGTCTGCCTCCCTGCTGACGGACGGACGGACGGACGCCGCCTTCAAAGGCTGTGAATGCAGAAGTGAGAGGATATTTCTGACTTTGATCCAAATCTTTTCAGAGCTTTTGACATGAATGGAGGCTGCAGAGGAATTCCGTTTTCTGTCTGGAAGTAAAGAGGGAATCCCACCATCATTAGAATGTGTGTCTGAAAGCCCGGCTCTCTGAACCTGATTGGCAGTAACCCTTGTGCTATCCTAGGCACATTACCATTGGGAGTTGGGTCATCTAGACCCACTAGACAGTGCTCTGAACCTCTTTTCTTCAATGATTTGTGATCTTCACTGGTGTCCGTGGATTACATGAAATCTTTCCACCTTCATCCACCTTTGTCATGGTAGGGAGAACACGTCAGTGTGAGGGTGGGGTCATCTAAGATAGCACAAGGGTTGAACTACTCACACACTGTTATACTTACTGGATTCCCAGCATGCCAAACTATCAAATAAATGTTTGAGACACTAATGCAAATCAAATTTAGCGTCATTGTAGGCCAAAATTAATAAAATGACTGACATTTGGTCGCAGTTTGTATACCTGAATGTTATGAAGTAATTGTGAAACTGTAAATATTTTTGTGCCCTAAACTACATTTTCATCATTTTGTGAAAGAGCTGTTCTCATTATAATTGTTTTTTTGACGACTCCTTGTAGGATTTCTCTAATGATGGAGGACGTATATAAATCAAATTTAGTTCAATGTTTTTTTTTAGTATATCTTTATTCAAACTGTTGGGAATCAGAGGCGACCAAAAAGTGGAGTTGGAAAAAGAGCTTATTTGTGATGTAGGAAACACGCTGGCTGGGCCACAAGCTCCCCGCTCTGATTTCTCATGAACGGGAAAGGGAAGGGGGGCGGGGTTCCTCTGTGCCACTGGTTGAGTGCAACCCATGTATGATCTTTTTTTCTTTTCTTATGAATTCTTTGCCACTAAATCTTTTACCCCCCAAAAATACAGTCCTTTTCTTGATGAGCAAATGATTCCTTCAGGCATATGCAGTTCTGTCCCCACCCCCAGTTCATCCTATTCTAATTCATACTTTAAATCACAATGTAAAAGGCAGATGTTTTTCATTTTGCCTCTTTCTTTGATGAAAAATCAATCATTTTGACCTCACATGACCCCACACATCCCATAAATTCCTCCCTCTTATTGGTGAAAAGTGGTCCTCGGCCTGCTGTACCACATAACCTCCAATGGTTTCTTTCAGGCACGGCTCTTTCTCTTTCCAGCATTAATTGGTTTATTTACAGTCAGCCGTGGGGAGCATTGCTCTGTCGGAGTTAATAGCCTCCGAGTTGGTATGGATTGCGCACGAGGTGATTGTTGTCTTGAGTAATCAGGCCCAAGTAGAGAAAGGTGATTAGATAACGGAGACATCGTGTCATGTTTAATAGAAGGAACGGTGTAAAACACAGACGGTCTGCTCGGATCCTGGTAATGGGTGGCACTCCTCCAGGTTCAAGCAGCTGCTGGGATTGTATTCTTGTCGATGTTTTCTTTGCACAGCTTTCTGTACAACTGAAAGCAGCTTCTCTCACAGGAGCTTGTGGGTCCGTCCAGCCTCGGGACGGGTGAGGCTGAAAGGCTTTAGACTGGGCTAATGACCTGGTAAAATCTGGTAATTATCCTGGAACATTAGTTTAATCTGAAGATTTGGAAAATGATTCCCTGAATTTATGCAATAAATGAGCACACACCAAAGAAACAAAAGAGTCTGTTCCTAATGTGGTTCTGGAGAAAAGTAACCATTATGATCATCTTAATGATGCCATCATCAGGACTGAGGCGCACTAAAGAAAATCCTCTTTATCGCTCCACGAGCAGAGAAAAAAAGAACAAAAAAAACTCTCAGGGTTGGAAACGGATGTGTACGATCTCTTTCACTGTAGGAAAGTCAGGGTTCTTGGAAGAAAAAAGGGTCAATGTAACTTAATCTCTATTGTTTGCAGATCTGAATTGAGAGACATTAGGTTTTTGCAGCACGAACAGAGGTTTGAGGTCAGGAAACAGAGTTTTAAATTCCCTCTTCCACTGAGAAGTGGTGAGAAGTAGATGTTCCTATGGTCTTATTTTGTTTATTTGTAAACCCTTAGGGACCTGTGTGTGTGAGCTGTCATTGTCATTACTTTGTCTGTGATTCTGCATCAAACCAAACTCAGCTCTGGGATTTATTCACATCTGCTCCTTCTTCACTGTCTCCGCCTCGCTCTGTGTTTTCCATCCTCACATCATCACGCTCTTTCCCCTCATTCATCGAGGACTTTGGTTTCTTCCAAACGGTTTGACATCAATGCTCCCCATCTTCCCTTTTAAGCCTTTGCATGATAGTTGCCTCTTCTCCATCAGGTGAAATGACTCTTGATTCCAAGCCAGCAACTCTTTTACCTTATTACTTCACACATCAGAAAGCTTGCTGTCTGCAAATGGAGACATTATGTTTTCACTCCACCAATGAGGCTGACGTGCTTTAATGCAATTACACAAATGAGATGACCACCAACGTTTTGCAGCAGGACTCTTAGGGAGGGACGTGTGAGCATATTTGAATGGAAGTTTCATGAGCATTTCACACGGAGAATAAGCTGGGGAGGTGACAGAGTGGATCCCTACCATCTCAAAGCCTCTGCAGGTGAATAAAGGAGGTGTAGGTGGGCTGCAAGGGGATAGTGAAGCTCCTCAGCACCACGGACAGCTCCCATCAGAGATTTGACCAGACAGAGATGAACATACAGAATCATAAAACCTAAAAAGGATGTGTTTGCAGCATTAGAATATAGCTTAAAAGGAAAATAGAGACTGAGGAGATGTAACTGTTGGACAGGAACAACCCAAGAGTTTGATGTTTTTTACCTCTTGAGATTTCATTATCAGTTCAGCCAAATTAAGAAGCTCTTTGTGAGGTGAATTCACTGTTTGTAATTTTACTTTTGTAATGATTTAAAAGTTTCGGCTGCTGAACTCCTATGAAGTTCTTTTTGAACTTCTCTAAATTCAAATGTCAACTGCAGAAGTAGGCCCCTAACAAAAAATTGCCATTGAAAGACTTTCTTGATAACATTTCTTTTTTGCAAAACAGACAATGAAATCCAACTAGATGTATATTTTCATTTAGTGTTTCACCAACAATACAAATAATTGATCAATACATTATGTTTATGAAATCATACCATTAAAGCAGTTTTTCAAAGTGTAAATACAGAGGTAAACTCAAAAGTACACAAAAAAAAAAGAGATTTGGGCCCCAAAGGCTTAAACAAGCATAAGTCAGGAACTGAGATTCACATTAAACACTGACTGCTCTTCAGCTGCCTTGAGCTGTTGTGTCTGTTTCTCCAACCCTCTCTGAAGGATCATGTGGGATTGTTTTCAGAATCAAACTGTTTTAGACCTAAACAGAAACTGAACTTGAACTGAGCCCAAGTGTGGGGTCGGTGTATTAGTGCCTCACTGGGAAAAAGGGGTAAGAAGTTATTGCACAGTGATCGCTGGAAAACTCTGGGCTCCTCTCTGGATTGATGTCTTCCAGTTGGTGCAGAAATGGAAGCTAGTCTCCAAGATCAAACTGAAGCTGAACGCAAACGGACGCACAGAAATGCCAAACAGGAGCCTCTATTGATGTTACAGAGCAAAAAGAAGGTTAAAGAGGGCAAAGGTCACCATGTAGAGATCAGATTATTGGATCAAAGCGATTAGTGAAAGTGATTGATGGAAATGGGCAAAGATGAAGATGTTTAAACTTCTGTTTGGTGAGGGTTTTATACAAATAGGGGGATGACAACATAAAACACAAGTTAATGGTTCTGCAGCAGCTGAAGATCCAGCAGGAGCCACTGATTACATTCTCTCTCATAATAGAAAATATTATAGTTCATTGGTCAAATCCAGTTTTGAACACCTTTGACATTCATCCTAAGTGACTGCACTGTATTTTCCTGAGTATCAGTTGCTGCAGGGAAAAAAAAGGATAATAAAGAAGAAAATACCATATAGAAGTCACACTGGAGTGTTAGTCACAGTATTGTGAGGAAAGAATTTAGGAAATACAGAAAAAAGAGCAGACAAATCAGAATAACGGACTAGATAACAATAATAGACTGAATATATACATACTCTGCTCTACCGTAACACAATGATGCTTATTTTTAAAACAAAGGGTCATGGCTTTTTAATCTGGCTTTTAGCAGAAATTTAGGAATATTCTTGATAATAATAATAATAATACTTATTTGAATTTTATATTTTTTATTCACAATATGAGTTTTTTCTTGAATGTATTTTATTCCTTTGACTCCATAGTTTCCCTCAGAGAGATCCTCCACATCAGTGATTGAGCCTTCTCAGTAAACAGGATCTCCGTGCTTTGCCTTGGGGGATCCCAGCATCCTCTGTGCACACGAGTGGGGGGGTCACTGATGTGGACTGGTCCCCACATTGTTTCCCTCCTTACGTATCAAGCCAAATTGGATGTATGTTGAGTTTTGTCTTTCTTTCTTGCCTTGCTTTTCTTTTTATAATTGGAAAATGTTTTTACGTGACTCACTTTGAGCTACATTGGTCATAAAAGTGCTCTCCAAATAAAGTCTGATTTGATTCGATTGTTTAGCTTTATAAAACATAAGAAAAATCTAGTATGATTAGGACTTGGTATGAACAATTACTCTCTGAACCATTGCCTAAATAACATTTTAACAAGTCACTAAACTCTTTATATCACTTTAAATCCCTAAATCCGTTGAATTCTTCATCCTCTGCATAAAGGCCCGTACACACCGGGACGAATTTCGCCGGCGATTTTCACCGACGTTTAACGCCTCGTGACTAAACAAAGGGCACCAATGTGAGTTTGCACACCGACGCGAAAAAACGCCACGCGTCGAAGCGTCAAAAAAAAAAAACGCCTCGGGTTCGTTTTTTTTTTCGACGCGTCGCGTCGAAATCTACTCGACCAATGAGAATGGCGCTTTTGCACACGTGTCTGGAGCTTCTGAAGTTACAGTAAAACACAACTTGGGGGCGCTCAAACACAAAACTTTCTTGCTGAGCACACATACCAGCGAAGAAGACAGACGCCAAGTAGCGTCTACACTGCCGCGAAGAAATAATGACGGACATTATAAAATATCCCCGAACCAAGTACCAGTTGGAGCTACTGGTGCTTGAAATATTCATGTTTTCTTTGTTTGATTCTGACAATCGCGTAAATACTTGCTCTCTTCTTCTGAGTGAAAAGCGACTTTAAGAAGCGTAAAGTTGCGCAGCGCCACCTTGTGTACAGGAGTATTTCTGTTTACATTAAGCGCTATCTAACGTCAGGGAATGAAATTGCATGTTCGCTCGGTTCATCGTCAGCGAAAATCGCCTGGGTGTGAACACAAAAAACGTGGTGAAAAACGCTGGCGAATAACGGCTGGCGAATATTCGTCCCGGTGTGTACGGGCCTAAAGACTGAGTAGAACGTCTTCTTCTGCTTTGTTGTCAGTAGCAAATACTGATCCACACACCTACAGTGCCCTCTATTGGAAGTTGACATTTGTTTTTAAAAAAAATCACATATAAGTCGCACCCTCGGCCAAACTATGCAAAATAAAAATAAAAAGTGACTCATACTCCAAATACTGCGGTAAATCCTTTGCTGTAACACCCTAAAGTCAGTGTTTGTACAATACCAAGCAGACAGATATTTCTTTTTTGTCCATAATCGCTGTTTGATCCATCTCTGCTGAGGTTTTTCTATTAAACTTTGACTCTTTGGAAGCACATGAGCTGTGTTGATATTGATCAAGAAAAAAAAGAGCTGTGCCATGCATGGCCTGAGTACAGACAGCTGTAATGCCTCGCCACTGCATTCGTTATGCGTCTGATGCTCCAGACGTATTGACAGTCGATCGATCATCACTCAGTAGTGACTGATTGGTTGGGGACTGCTGTCGGAGTCAGTTACAGAGACAGATTGGTTTGTGTTATGCCGCATAACAGAGGATGGGCCTCGCCTCCTGGTGGCCAATGTGGGCGGGGAGAGGTCAAAGTTGAAGGAGTGCCAATACGGGTTCAGGTTTTCACGAAAATCTGAACAAATGCTTGCCAAAAGCACAGAAATTGTTTTGTGAATGTAAAAATGATCAGAGTGCTCCCCTCTGCATCTCACCAATTGGTGAAGGTCTTGTGCTCATAAGTTAAACATGCAGCAGCACCTCCTGAACACATCAAAGGCACCTGTTCGGCATTCTTTCCACCTCTGTCCTTAACGTTTCCCCTGATCATTGCCGGTCAAGCATTAGCCCTGGTCTACAGTCAGATGCCCCTGGGCCGTCAGAGAGAGGCCCCCCAGCATCAAGCCGCTCTGACCGGAGGGAAGGCTGCTGGGAAATCTTTGAAGTGAAGGTTCTTCCAGCGATATCAGGTGATAAATGGGTAGAGAAATTCCCTTTAATCAACCTGGGCTCTTGTGTTTGGAAAGCCATCCATCTTTAAATCAATGAGTCATTATTGCCTTTAAGCCACATCAAGTTTGCAAATTCAATCCAAGCAGCTCGTTTCCAGAGCGCATTCATCGTCTCGTAAAACACGAACAAATCAAACCTTCGGCAAAAAAAAAAATGAAATGGTTTTCTGTTAATCTAAGAGTTTTTTTCATAAGTATGATTCTGGGCCTGTATTTAACTCTCATGAAGAAATTCCTGGTATTTTCTCTGACCCTGCATCAGTATCTAAAGAATATCAAAGTAGGTTTTCAATGATCGACGCCATTTTCATTCCTTCAAGAGGACTCTGCGTTTCGCTCTTCTCATACATGACAACTATAGAACCTTAATGCAAAGCAACACTATACTGGCTGAATTAATTGCAGTTAATGTATACTTAGGGTGTAAATCTCACTGGATTGATTTGGTTCACTGGGTGAAAATTGTACATAAAATGGAAATCACTAAAATAGCGGCTCGTCTTAGGAAGGTATGTGCAAGCAATATTTCCCAAAAGCAGGAAAAAGTTTAGAAAAAAAATAAATTAAACAAGATCTGTTTCATGACTTTAAGGAAAACAGGAAAATAAAGCAGGAAATCCTGGCGTAATTTATCCACGTTGCGCAAAAACTGGATAATGTGTTGAGTTACCATGGAGTTACCATGGAGACACACTGAGTGTTGCCTGTGCTGGGATAACTTATCTCGGATAGATTTAGCAGACTCAAGGCAAAAATAAGTTACTGTTGAGATGTATTAATGTTGGCTTAATTCAAAGCAGACAAACATCAGGTGAATAATCATTCATTTTGCCTTTAACTATAACAGATAATCGTCCACTAAAACATTCTTGACCTTTTTATTACTTCTGTAATAATCTATTATTTATTCACAAAAAAGTTGTAGTGACTGTTTGATCTGTCTTAAATCAACAATTCAATCTGATTTTTCAGACGTGTCAGTTCACAGATCCCAGATATCTACGCCTGCTTGGTCTCACCTGCTCTGCCGTAGCAAATGTGCCACTAAATCAGTCAGCATGAGCTTGGCAGAATAGGTCAAGCTAGAATTATTCACCGGTCATGAATGTCTTAATTCCACTTCAGTGCCAAACTCCTCTGTTGTGTTGCTATGTGTGGGCCTGTTGTTTCCATTTCTGCACAATTTCTTTCTCTAAAGTTATTATTATATCTGTTCTTATGGTTCTCCCCATTAGAGGGAGTTTCCTCTACCTTAGTTCCTTCATTGTAAGCTTAGTGTGAGGGATTCACTGTCTGTTAGTCACTTATGTGGGCCACATTCAAAACATAGATAGTGGATGGATAAATGAATGGATGGGTGGTTGAGTAGGTGGGTGGATGAGACAGCAAATGAACAGATGGATGAATGGAGGGAGGCATGGATGGATGCATGAATCAGTGGGAGGGCGAAGGGATGGGTGGGCAGTTCCATGAATAGGTAAACAAATGGATAAGTGAATAGATATTGGAAAAGATGCACAGATGGAGAGAGGGAGGTGTAACTAAATAGATGATGGATTGGTGGATGGATGGAGGGAGGTGTTGGTGGATGGATGGATAGATAAATGGATAGGCTGAGGGAGGGTGAGAGGCATGGGTGGATAGATGGATGGTTGGTTGGATGGACAGATAGATATATGGTGGGAGGGAGGGGGTGGTGGAAATGGATAGATGAATGGAAGGAGTGAGGAAGGGAGGGATAGTTGGTAAGTTGGATGGATGCGATAGGTTGATGGTTGGGTGGATGGATTGATGGATGGATGGATTTTTAAGTGGATGGATGGATGGATGGATGGATGGATGGATGGATGGATGGATGGATGGATGGATGGATGTTGTATACCCCTCAGAATCTTTTCACCTCGGATGAAGTAACTCTCCTTTCAGACATGGAGCCTCAGCCTCGGGACCTTCAGACTCAGATCATGTGGTCGAGTGAAGGTCACAGTTGCAGCTGAATTGATAACAGTATCAACTATTGCCATCAGCAGAGCAGAAGAGCAGGGTAATAATGAGGAAGCAGAGAAAGGAGAGCAGACGGGGACATGTCTGCAGCTCTTGGTGTGACAGTGACAGAGATGACGGGGGAAATTTCATTTTCCGTGATGCGCTCGAGGAAACAAAGAAATTTCGAAAACTTTGGGGAAGAGACAGGCGCTGATTCATATTTAATGTTGTAATATGTCAGGGTTCCTTCCAGCACCTGATGCCCCCACAAGGACAGATTGAGAATTTCCTGAAAGGACCAAATGTTGACAAAGAAGGGGTCTCAATGCACGAGAAAAAACCAGCTCTAAAACAATCCAGGCGGAGCCGGCCGTCAGGGTTAGGGTTAGGCGGGTGAGGCAGAAGCAGCTGGTGTGTTAAACTGACCAGCATTTGCTCCACAGAATGTGAATCCTGAAGGCCGCGTCACAAAGCCACTAAGTACATTATGTGCATTTTCCACATATGGAATTTCTATGCTTTGTGATACAGACATGATGTATGTAATCAATAAGTATTTATTGCGTTCGGTGTTCGAGGATTTGTGCAGATGTCCGCTGAATTCGGTTTTGAGCTCATCAAAATTTTTGGCCAATTGAGAATTACCCAGTTTACTCGTATTTTACGTAGTTTATACACAAGGAGGAGTGGTCATCAATTTGGCTGACACAGCATTCTCTGCTCAGAGGAGTTCTGTCAGCAACCGCCTTGGCTCACTGCTGAGCTCCATTGAGCAAAATAGGGGGGCCATCAAGTGCAGTTAGACTGTATAATGATGCTGGAAGGGGGGGTAATGGGACGAGGCATGGCCCACTAAAATCCAATGACTTTTTAATTCTTTTAATTCTCTTTTTATTATTTCTATTGGGTTATTTATTACATTTTGACATAATTCTTATTTATTTATTCTTTTTATGTATGTTTTAATATGGGTAAGTGATCTTATGGGTGTGGAGCAGTGGACTCCAGTGTAATTTCCCTTTGGATGAAGAAATTATCTATCTATCCATCCATCAGCCTACCCGCCTGCCTGCCTGCCTGCCTGCCTGCCTGCCTGCCTGCCTGCCTGCCTGCCTGTCTGTCTGTCTGTCTGTCTGTCTGTCTGTCTGTCTGTCTGTCTGTCTGTCTGTCTGTCTGTCTGTCTGTCTGTCTGTCTATCTATCTATCTATCTATCTATCTACCTATCTATCTACCTATCTATCTATCTATCATTGCATATAAACTGCATAATTCATGCACGGTTCATGTTCTACGTTGATTCACGTGTTCTTTTTTCGTGGTTTGTTTGTACTTCTTCTGTGGTTTTCACATGGCTTGGTCCGGATACGTCTGTAATGATTTCCCTTGACCACAACTTTTCTCACTTTTCCAACAATTATTCAAATACGACCAACTTTCATCTGTGCAAAATGTACGCAGCGGTTGTGTGGCATGCTGAACAGTAAGATTTCTGCAAGGCAACAAACCCTGACAAAGAAGGGTCAAACTTCTCCAGGAGTACGAGGACAATTGCAGAAACGGTTGGGAGGGAAGCCCTGATAAGGAGGAGGATTGAGTCCTGAATCCTCTGAACGTCTGTTGGAGCTCTCAGTCATTTGTGCACAGGACTGCACTGCTGTATCTGCAGCGCATTAGAACACAGCTGCTCTTCTCACAAGAGTGATGAGGTGCATTGGCTGCTGTGCCACAGTATCTCTCTTCGTGGCTATTAGCTGTATCCATTGAGTTGCTTTTACAGTCTATGGCTGTATCCCAAATGAATTTGTGCCAAATTTTGTCCAGAGCAGGTTAGAGCTTGGGTCATGATGATCATAACGATCCAAGCCTTTCCCATCCTTCTTCTTTATGCGGCAGGGAATCAGATTTATTGCAGCAATGATAATTGTCAGGACCATTGTTAAAATGTACGGCCGGGAGAGTCACTCGGGTTCTAAAGATTTACTGCGGCTAAAAGGAAGGTTTCAATAAATACCAATGGACAGATTGAGCTTTCAACTCCAATCACATTTAACACTCCATAATGTTAAAGGGGGAAAAAAATCTCACGATTGAGCTGAAACAATGGACCCGTGCACTTTGTTACAAAGAGAGAAAGAGGGCCACCTCAGTCTGATTCATATATAAACTGTCTGTGTGACCATTTTCTGGCCACAAGCAGTAGCATTCTGGTCCACTGAAGTCACATTTTCAGACATCTATCTTCTTATTTTCTCCTCACTTTGCAGCAGTGCAGTGGATGTGGATGATAAATCTCAGGAAGTCTCAGGTGCGCGCCGTACAGAGGCTTTATGGCCGCCTGCCATGGCCTGATTTTGTCGGAGGCTGGTTTTATTGACAGCACATGGACTGCTGAAATCTACAGAGAAGGGCAGTTCATCACTGCCACACGGGAGGTTGGCGGCCAAAGGCTTCTGGGAACGGGTATAAGAGGAAAACGACAGAACACCTCAAAAAGAACAAAGCAGTGGTTCATATGAAAACACTGGAATAAAAGGCCGAACTTCACTGAGAGAGCGGAACGTGATTTGTCCAGAATTTACTTTTTCAGTGATTTCTTTATTTTACTATTGTAATGAAGGAACATCAAATGACTCAGAAAGCTGCCCCTGGATGTGCAGATGATCCTGAAAGTCTCAGGAATGAACCAAATCCTGGTTGCACTGTATAAGGATGCTACATTGACATATAATGATCCATGCCAATGGACTCCTAAAATGTGACTAAGAAGACCTTTGACCTAACCAGAGGTGTTTGCCAATTTTGGGGATGTTGGGTTAACATCCATGGCATTGCATGCGTGATTCTTGATGTGGAAGGAGGGGAAAAAAAACTTAATGTCAAAACAATCTTTCCACAAACAGACCCACTTTATTAAAATTGGTGTTTTTAACAATGTGCTTGTGTCCTTTCTTCTGACGATGGAGGAAAATTAAGCTCAAAAATGCAATCCTCAATAGATTTTTATTCAAATTGTGAATCAGGAGCAGACAGAAATATGCCGCCTGAGAAAAAGCTTATTTGTGATGTACAAAATACGCTCACAGTCTCCCTGCTCCGCTCTATTCTGATGCATCCACTGTCAGACACATAGATTCATGTCTTTGTTTTTCTCATCTGAGCTGGAATCTGAATCAAAACCGAACGGGTGGAGTTGGGGTGTGGGGTTGCTTTGTGCCAATGGTCCTGCCCACAATGCAAAGACAGATTTCTGATGAACTCCTGCCGCTCTGCAGAAACTATGTCCTAGAAAACGACACAGGTTTTTTCGATTTTGTCTAAAAAGGGAAAATTATAATTAAAACGCCACTGGGAGCGCTTTGAAGATAGATCAAAAGATGATCAGAGTGGGACTTTGAAGTCTTAGGCTCTAAACATCCGTGTCCAGTGCTTTCAGACGGTGACCCCTGCAGTCTTTGGATCTTGTTAGCTGCTTTCATTTGAACACTACTATTTCTGTGTGAAAACGAAGCAGTTTCACTCAGCACCACCTCCGCTGAGACTAGTCAAAGAAGGTGGGATCCATCTGAACCATTAAACAGACATTGACCAATAAAATGTGAGACTTTCCGATAAAATTTAGTAGAAATCTGATGTATTTAAAATATCATAACATTGGGACGCAAACATTTGTGCTGAATCTGTTGGACCTGTCCACTACACAGCTCTCATTCAGGCTCAGAAAAAAGATCTACAAAGAGAGAGAAGAACTGCTGGAAATCAGAAAAATAATAGGATAATTTATTTCCTGTCTGTCAGCCTTTATGCACTCTGCTCCCACTGTTTCAGCACCGGTCCACCAAAGTAGTTTTCTGCACTATTTTATGCTTGTATGCTCAGGATCTATTTTTAGCACGATCAATACTGCATGTGGGTCCGTGATGTGATGTGATCCTGACAGTATAGAAGATCCTCTGAAGAGCAGCACACACCTATTACCAAACATATAACGGATAGACAGACTCATGCAGGCTCTGCATGTCTGATTTTGGTTTCTGGTCATATTGATGGGATTTTCTACCTGGGTTTGCAGGGTTAGGAAAATATTTTGCAGCTATTGAATAGTTTCATGGCCTGTGTTTTTCTTTCAGTTGCTGTTATTTTGATCATACTCATGCTCACTACTTTTAGATAGTTATGAAAGTAAACCTGTGAGGTATATTAAAATTGTATAACTCATGAGCACACTTTTCTATAAAGATCCCTCAAGTTAGCATTTTGTGCCCACAAGCTAGCATTTTTTGGTAAAACCTTGACCAAAAATTTTCCTACATAGTCCTGAACATATTATTATACAAAATTACTTAGTTTTGTCAAGTTAGCATTGTGTGATCAAAAATTACTAGTTTGTGGCCACAAATTAGAATTTTACTAGCATTTTGTAACAAATTTTTGATTTAGAAGTATGCTACAGAGGCCTGGACATAACATAAAAAATAAAGTTAAATCAGCCTTTTGTGTGCAAAATTACTATTTTGTAGTCACAAATTAGCAATGTATTAGCATTTTGTTGCCACAAGCTAGCGTTTTGTAGCAAAATCTTGACCTAAACGTTTTCTACGGAGCTTTGGACATAACATTGATAACCAATAATGAAATATTCCATAAAATTAGCATTTTGTGGCAAAACCTTGACCTAAAAGTTTCCTACACAGTCCTAAATGTAATAATATACAAAGTTATTAATACTTAGTTTTGTCAAGTTAGCATTGTGTGAGCACAAATCACTAGTTTGTGGCCACAAGTTAGCATTTTACTAGCATTTTGTATCAAAGTTTAAACTAGAAGTATCCTATAGAGTCCTGGTGTCCTGGCGCTCAAGGCGTGAGGACCCAGATGCTGGAACTCAGGACAGGTAAGTGTTCTGGCAAGAAAATTTATTGTTTCTCCAGAGATGGTTGTGGTAATAGTTGGAGGTCCGGACTTGAGGACTGCTGGTGGCGTGGCTGGAGGGCTTTGTGCGGTTTGTGTGAGCCGTGGAATCTTCTGGCTTCTCTAAACAGGAGAATGGCAGGAAACGCTGACGTTACTCGTGAGATGATGATGATCCTGAAGCAGAGAGCAAGGATCAGTACAAGGCTGAGAACAAAGCAAGCACATGAGAGCATAAACTGTAGACCAGGCTTAGTCACCATAAGGGGTAACAAACTGGCGTTGAACTGATGAGTGAGGTCTCCTTTTAAGCAGCATGGTAGATGAGGTGAGTGAAGTCAGCTGGTGGCAATCAGAGAGCAGAGCAGGCAGAGCTGTAGGGGGAGGAGTCTGACGGGCACCGTGACACCTGGACACAAATTTAAAAAAAAAATGTTCCCTCAAATTAGCCTTTTGTGTGCACAAAGAAATATTTTTTAGTCACAAATTAGCATTTTATCAGTATTTTGGGTGCACAAGTCAGCATTTTGTGGCGAAACCCAGAAGCTTCCTAAGAGCCCTGGATGTAACATTGAGAAAATACATATACTATTCCCTCAAATTAGCAATTAGTATTAGTATTTTGTGCCAACAAGTTAGTGTTTCGTGGCAAAACCTTGAGCCCTGGACATTACGTTAATAAATATTAATAATAAAGTGGCATTTTGTGCCCACAAATTACTAGTTTGTGGCCACAAATTAGCATTCTACTAGCATTTGTAGCAAAGCCTTGATGACCTAGAGGTTTCCTACAGAGCTCTGGGCACACAAAAAAGTTCCCTTACGTTAGCATTTTGTGTGCACAAATTATTATTTTATGGCCACAGATTTGCATTTTAGTAACATTTTGTTGCAAAACATTAACATTAAGAAAATACATAAACTATTCCTTTAAACTAGCATTTTGTGTGCACAAATTACTATAATTTGGCCACAAATTAGCATTTTATCAGTATTTTGTGCAGACAAGTTAACATTTTGTGGCCCAAGCCTTGTCTTAGAAGTGTTTTACGGAGTTCTCGACATAAATAGTTTCCTCACATTGGTATTTTGTGCACACAAATTACTGTTTTATAAAAGTACGCCACACATACGTCACCTCCAAATCCGAGTCTCTGATTTACGCGTCCTTTTTAAACCTTTCATTGTAAGTTGTTGCTTTAATGCGTGTTGCAGAGGCAGGTGTAAACGAAGCTTTATGCCTTAATTGTGTCACTTATTTATTTATGAAACTGAGGAAAATATAAAGGTAATATCCAATGTCCACAGAACAGGGCTGTTTAATCCTGGTACTGGAGTTCTCGCTGCACTTTAACTGCTCATTATCTGGATCAGGTGTGCTCAGTCAATCTGAACATCTTATAAACAGCAATCAGCAGCAAAGGGGGAAGAGAGGGCTGGAAATCAGACCTCCAGGACCAGGATTGAAAGCCCTGTCATGAAGAGAGCCTTAGCAGAGTCCAGACATGACCGTATTAGAGAACACTGCCTCTCTCAGCCCCTTTTCTCTGCATCCCTCGCTCCTGGAAAGAGAAAAAGGAAGCGCACTCCCCGGATCTGGTAGCACTTTGTCGAAGTGCCATTGCAGCGCTGGAGGCATGTCTGTTTAATTCTGCGCATTGCTAGAAAATGTTCAGTAATGCCCTGCTCTGCCGAGAGGCTGACACGCCGAGAGGTAGAACGGCTCCGAGCTGACAACGTGAAGCATGAAAGAAAAATGATCCTCTAATGCAGAGCCTGTTAACCTCGTGTCTAACTCCAGAGTGAGCTTCAGATTCTGCCATTTAATGCTCACTGTTCAGTATCTTAGCTTAAAAATGGAATTCAAGTCTATAAATTTTCCCACTGGCGAGGAAACCTGCGTTTGAGCCCCAGGCATCCCAGGACCTCCCAGTTGAAAACTGCCTCTCTCTTAAATTGATGACATCCACTCGAGTGATTTGCTTCAAAATGACAATACAGCCGGGAAGAAGCTGATATAATATGCCTTTATATTCTGTTCAGCTTAGTCACTGATGCCTGAACAGCAATTGGCAAATTGCATGCGGAAGTGCCCCCTACGTTGCAAGTAGTCTGAGCCGGCTGTGAGCCAGAACACAGTGATTCATGCTGGAAGAGCACTCCACACTGGTGGATAGTCTCTTGAAGAGCACAGAGTCGCTGTGGCGTCGTTATCAGGTGCACAATGGTAGAAGATGCTAAAAGAGGTCTCTGGAGAATCCTTCATGCATTTATTTTTTTCTGTTTGCACAGAAATATGATGAAAGATTTCACAAAACCACCGTAATGCAGCATAAACATACAGTATGAAGCCTTTCAAGGTCCTGGAGTGGCCAAGCCAGTCTTCAGATATCAACCCCATGGAAAATCTTCAGAGAGAGTTGTGTGTTTCCCATCGGCAGCCCCAAAACATCACTGCTCTAGAGGAGATCTGCACGGTCTAATGGTGGTTATGTGGTTCTCAAAAAGTTTCTGTTGCCAAGGAAATCCGAAAGCGTACTTTAGCAGATTCTTCTAAAAATAGAGCTGTTTATTAGTATTCCCCAGATGGCCAAAACATTTATAGTTCCTATGGAGACAAAATCAACAGAAAAGCTGCCATTTAAAAAAAAAGTAGTTTTTTTTTATGAACTTGTCACTGACGTCTCTGACCAAGGTGGCATTAGGAGAGTGAGGGGCGTGTAGCAGCCATTCACCCAATGAGGGCAAGTCAAAAGGGGGCAGTGGGGCGTCTGTGGGCCATACGACGGTGCTCACAGCTTTAATTTTGATTGTTTTTTGCATCCACATATCTGTTAATTTTGATTTAAAAAGATGCAATCAACATTTTCTCAGGACATGGGCTGTACTTAGTTCTCAGGAGATGCAGAAAAAAGTTCGGTGCATCAAATCCCGTAGTCAGGCCATGTGTGGGGTAGCCGGTGCCAAGGTAACGGCTGTATCTCACTGAAGAATGACTAGTGGAAAAACCACAGTGATATTTTGGAGGGAGTTTCCAAACTTAAAAACAGGTGCAGGAATTCCTAACTTTTCCTCCATGTGAGCCACAAGCTTTTGTGTTGTTGAAATTGTCATCAAGCTGAAGTCGATGATGGTTCTCATTTAAGTATCTTGAAGTTGAGTTGTGGCATCTGGACCCATTGTCTTCTATTCTTGACAGGTTTCATCTGTCCAGACTAGGTGTGTAAGGATTCGTTTGAACAACAATTTGATTCATATCATAGTCTGATCAGACAGTGGATATTAGTCCAACCTAAATGATCTGATTCACTGACCTAACATCGATCCAAGACATCTTTAGCCAAAGGTTTAACCAGTGTGATTCAGAGAGACATACGTGGGTACTGAACAGTGCTGGTGAAGTTTTTCAGATTGCTTGTATTTCTTAACCCTTGTGCTATCCTATGGGGTCCAGTTGACCCGATCTTTACATTGACATGTTATTCCTACCATGATAAAGGTGGAAAGATTTCATGTAATCCATGGACACCAGTGAAGATCACAAATCATTGAAGAAAAAAGGTTCAGCGCACTGTCTAGTGGGTCTAGATGACCCAACTCCCAATGTTAAAGTGCCTAGGATAGCACTAGGGTTACAACAGATCGAAAATGAATAATCATTACACCCCTTGTCTAGACTGATGAAGTTATGTGGATGAGACATCAAGATTTCAGGTCTAGTGTTTGCACAACACATTTGATCTCAAAACAGTCATGAAATCATTGTGAGTGTCTCAAACCCACTCTAACCCACTGCCGTCTCTGAAATAGTGAGAAATGGGATTACGCTCTGTCTGTGAGAGGCTGGTGAAATATGGAACCGAATTGCAATTGAACGGTGGCAAAATATGTGAATCCCATTTGCAAGACAGGTACGGCAAGTAAATCTCAGGAGAATAGGAGGATTTTGGCACAAAGTTTTCCACATCAATTTATACGGATTCACTGAGATTCTTCAAAAACATGAGAAAAAAAACTCTCCCTTTTGCAGTTTGTTGTAGTCCAGTATAAAAAAAGAAAAGAAATAGCTAACCCAAACCAAAACCTGCATTTGTCACAACTTTAGCTATAACTGCTCATGAATGAAACCGCATACTGAGAGCATCTCCTGTCTTTGTGGCTTCTCAGTGCTGTTGCATTTGGCACTGCAGTGTATTAACTATCAAGTCTTATAAATAATTGGGAAGAAGCAGTGCACTTAATGCATATTTCAGATTCAGTGGTGTTTTATAATAATGCTTCATACTAACAGAGACATGTCAGAAAAGTGAACAATGCTAACTGGCTTGCTGGCTGGAGTCCAGTGCACTGCAGAAAAGATTAGGGTTGTGTGAAAGCAAATAATCTTATTATGGTATATTTTCCATGTCAGACGCAGGGAAAGTGTTCAAATCACCAATTTCTGAAAGCATCCCGGGTATCATGCTTTCTGCAGACATACCTGGGAATTAAATCAATCGAAAGTACCTTGGAAAATGCTGATTACGGCAGAGCAATGCAGATATGTTTAGATACAGTATATCACACTAGGGGCGGTTAAATCATGAACTGGGGTTATCAAGACAACTTTCCAACAAGCATTTGATTATGTAAACCAGGGATGCCCAAATCCAGGCCTTCGAGGGGTGAACCGAAGCTCAGTCTAATTGGAAACAAACCAAGACCATCTCAAAAGATGGGTCAGAGAGCAGTAACTGGTCCTGGAACGGGGTCTGCTTGGGAATATTCAGACTGAAAATGTATTATTATTTATTATCTGGGAAAACGAACTTTGGTTCACTTTAAGCAGACCAAATGTGTCCAGTCTGAGAAACACCCTAAGAAACAATCCAAGGTCATAGATTTGGTTTTCTTCTGTTGCCTTTAATAGAGGCCACACCAATTACACTTCATCTTGTGGTTTCCAGTGTTTGTCATGTTTGGCATCTTCCCTGCACTCTGGTGGTGCTAGGTTTCAAAAAGCTGCTAACAAGCCAAGTGAATCGCATGAGGTTCATGTTGATGTTGACATGCAGGTAATGTTTGAAAAATCCAGCTGTTTGTGTAAAAGGTGGGGTTACTTACAGTTAGGATTTTGTTGTATGACCTTCTAGTATCAACAACAACAAAGAGCCTTGCATGTTAGCTTGCTCGTCTGAAATATTTGTGTCTAACATAATGCATGTCTCTGGACTTTATAGTCACCTGGTTTGTGCTTGATGCTCCACACTCGAGAACTTTAAACACAGCAGTACAGTCTTTGTGCTTGCACCTGCTTGCATCACCAAAACAACTTTTACTGCTAAAAAAAGGCATTCCATCTGAAAAACCACAATTTATTTAACCATGTTTTGCATGAACTACTGTGCTGCTCTGATGATGTTTTGATTATGACTAAGTCAGTTATGCACAATATCAGATATTGTACAGTGTAATTCATGTCATAGGTTTGGAGAGTGTTCCATGTTGCACCAGAGGGATGCCAGAGATCCCTTTCCTCAAACACAACATTTTGAACCACGCCTGAGCATGGAGGGTTAAACAGAGGGGACTTTAGGACTCCCTGGGGATTTATCGTTGGGTTGGTAGTCCGACCTACAAGAGTTATAGACATCAGCCCAAGGCATGTATGGTTTTATGGTTCAGCACTTACCAGTTGGAAGCAGGCTCTAATAGAGGCTAACAACTGACAAATATCTTGGATCAGTGTTCCTTAACTTTTTTTAAGCCACACACTGGTTAATGTCGGACAATATTTCCACAGGCTGGCCTGTATGAGACCGAAGTGTTTTTTAGCTTCTAGATTCCCTTTGAGGGTAAAGTTTATATGCATTCTGCGCAGCTGCTTTATACTGAACCCAGGAACTGACAGTTGAAATAATAAATATTCCGTTCCCACAAAATAATATTTTGTTCCTTCGAAATGATATTACGATCCCTTGATATAAATTAATTTGTGCGAACGAAATAATTATTTACGTGATCAGTCATTCATAAACACGGATGGTAGCAATACTTGAATTCAAAGCAGATACATTGTTTGGAAGACACTAAGGATATTTAGAGATCAGATTTATTTATTTTAAAAAGTTCTACAAAAGCAATGGTAATCATGTCTCCGTGTTTGCGCTTATTTACATCCCGGTACGGTCTTCGTCCTGCCGCAAAAGTCGCTTTCCGCCGCTACTTTCGTGTCTCTGTGACCCACATTCTTTCAAGAGGGGTAAAATAAAAACAAGAATGATTGATTTATTATTGTCTAAAGAAAAATATAATATTTAGGATGCCCACGCTTGCAGCCACCCCATACCGCAGCGATTCTCCGGACATAGCTCGCTCGAGATTTGTGCTACGAGCTCTTTTGCTTGTCATTCCGGCATTCGGGCAGCTGCGGTATGGGAAATTGTAGTTTAGGGTCGAATAGGAATAATAATATTCAGGACTTGTCTTTTATCAACAGACTCGTTAGCAGTCACTTAACATCCGAAGGCTACATGCTATGTATCCCATCATGCATCTCAGATATCCCGTAATGCATCTCGACCAATCAACATGTCCCTGTAACTGTGGTGCGCTAAAAAAAACAGGATATATCAGAATATTATTCCGTTCCCACGCTTTAATTATTCCGTGGGAACGAAATATTATTTTTTGGGAACGCTTCATTTATTTTTTTACCCACATCAGATCCCGGGCTCCGTAGCTTTAAACTTTATTTGTTCTCTAGATTTTGTGTAGGAACCATACGAATGTGATATTGGGTGTCTTTTGACCCATAACTGTGGAAATTAAAAAATTAGACGCCATCTTTAGCCTCGGCTGACTTCTGTGCTGTGATGGAAAAATGGAAAAAGAAAGTCACTAAAACTGGTATTTTCTAAATATATTGAACAACTTTATTAGCAGCAACATTGTAACATTGGACAGCCGGTTGCTGAATATTCTGCATTATTAATATGATTTGTGGGAACAACTGTCAAAAAAATTCCAAATTTGGAGAAAAGACTCCAGTTTTTTTGTCTATTAAATGCAGATTTCTATTATTTTGAAATCAAAGGATCTGCTTTTGTTTTCGTATTTGCTCTGCAAAGAAACTTGGCAAATACGCTAGTTTTTTGTTAACTTCACTGGTTTTGGGGGTTTCAATTTCAGCTATGGTGCATCCGCTTTAAGGAAGTAGTGGATGGTTTTCCACACGTGACGGAACAACTTGACATGCGCAAAGAATGACTTGATTTTTGTGAACAGAAACCAATGGTTTTCTCAAAATAAGACTTCCTTCAGAATCAGATAATTAAATAAAACTGAAAAAATATGGGTCGTGTTTTCTTATTTTCTTTTTCTGCCGGTTACCAACTGTACCACGGCCCAGAGGTTGGGGCACCACTGCCTTAGATGGTTGTCCAAATCACTGACGTACATGACCAATGGATGAATGTTGATTCACAATGTTGTTTCCATTCACATTGATTCCAATCAAGTCTGCTTTTTTCTAAGCAGTGTCATACTTCCCTTATTGAGGTATTTCATAATTGCAGTTTGTCCAAAAGTATTGTACTTAATGAGATGATAACATCTAGCTTTTTTTTATTTTGTCTATTCCCAGTGGTCTTTTAACTGTGATTATGCTGCTTTTAGCCAAACTCGAAAAACCTGTCGTTTACTAGGACAACCCAGTCAATGCAGAGCGGCAGGAGTTCATTAGAAATTTGCCTCGGAGTTGTGGGGGACACTGTCAGCCCAGGGTAAGCCTGCCCTCATTTCCCATGATCCCTTTGTTTACACTCTCTCCCACTAGCTTACAACCCCCTTACATCCTCAAGCTAAAGTTGGGGGCAAATGCAAAAAAGTCTAGGAAATATTAGAGGTATCTAGCCGTACAGTTTCAAACCAGATTCTAGCTCAGACTTGGAAAACAAAGACGTTCATGGATCCATTTGTCTGCATCAGAATGGAGCAGAGCAGGAAGACTTTGGCCTGAATTTTCACAATAATTTGAATAAAAATATACTTTGAAATACAATTTTAATCTTATTTTCTACATATAAAACCTTTATTTCACCAGGCAAAACATTACGAACTATTTCTTATTTACAATGTCACATATTTACATATGTCCTCCATCATCAGAAAAATGCTACAAGAACAACAATACCCCAAACACAACATTCATCATTTATAAACACTGAATCTCAATGCTCTTTGTTATTTTCTGCTGTTTTTCTGCTCCCAACTGGACCCCCACAGAGGGCTCTGCAGCTCTGCTTTCATCCACTTGTGGGTTTATTGAGAAGTTTAAAGCTTTGACTGCTAACACAGTCATCAGTGCCAGATCTGTCCATGTCCACGGAGCGATCTGGGGTTAAACACCACACACAGACTGGCAGGATAGATGAAAACACCGCCTGCCTCACTGCGGAGCAACAACTCAGCCCTGCTAGGCTGCTCTGTTCTGTGCAGCTGTCTCAGTGCACTCTGGGAGGTTTGATTACTGAGGGGCTGCGTCTGTGTTCACGTCTCTCTGTGTGTACGTCTGTCAGCGGTTGATGTCCCACTGCGAAAGAGAGTAAATCCTCTGATCCTTAACCAAGTTGTTGTGCTCGCTCCTAATTCTCATCCATCAAAATTGCTTCTGCCTGGTCCCCTCCCGTCAAAGCCCCAGCCCCCCAATAAATGCTGAAACTTCGCTGTTGTTTGGGGTGGGTGCAAAATTATTCACAACAATCTTTCAAAACTAGACACAGAATACTGAATTCACGTCTAAGACGTTTGTTACTTTTTCTATTTTTTGTACATCCTGCTTCAAGGATTTACTTTTTTTTTCACTGAGATGAGATTTTTCCATGAAAAAGTGAACTGGAGGCATCAATGATCTATGACTTGAGCTGAAACCCGTTTCCTTCCCTCGTTGGGGGTCTCCGAACTGCCACAGAAAACCCATCCAGCCGCCTCCCATTCACTTCAAAGGCATAGTGGGCCTTTAAAGCTGCCAGATTTGAGGATTGGTCAGTCCTTCAGAGGAAGCCTAAGGCTGTTTTTGCTTCATCGCAGTGCTGACAGGTTGTGCAGTCACTCCAGATTTGTCACCAGGCTCAGACCACAAACCATAAAGTGGTATTACGGTGAATAGAGAACGGATTCTAACTCGGCAGGGGAGTTGGAGAGAATAAGCAGGTCACTTCTCCTCACTGCAGATTCCCTCTCCTCCAGTCGACTCGAAGCTTTTCTCAGAAGTGCAGCTGTGTTAATAATACACAGGAGAGGAATATTTATGAAGAAATATATAGCCTCTATCCATTCTTCTTGCTGAAATATTCCAGAAATGCTGTGGGGCAGCAACATTCAGTGAAGACCTGGTGTGAAAGAATGAAGTTAATGAAAGCTGCATTGAACGGTCTGCAGCAGGTTTTCACCTGTTGCCCCTCTTAGGACTATGCAGACTCCCTCTTTTGTTCAAGTCCAAGTTAAGCGTTTGAGCAAAAATGGCTGCAATTGTGAAGATAAGCTAAAAGGAACCATTTCTACTGTTCATCTGGATCTGATTGTTTGGATTTCTCAGCACGAATCTCAATTTGACCAATTTCCTTATCAAACTTTGTCACATATGACACTTTTTACACAGTGTGACGTTATTTTGGGCAGCCAACCAGCCTCCTGCTCTGGTCTTGTGTTGATAAAAGGTGTGAAATCTGAGATGATTCCTCTAACTATAAAAAAAGTGTAGCCAGTACTCTGGCATAACCCCCCCATATAGACACATTCTGATGAAAATAGTGTTTTTAACATTTTCTTTTGGTGTTTTCCTGATGGAGGACATTTATAAAGAAAATTGGGCTTAAAATGGCATTTCTGAGAATTTCTTTGTTCAAATTGTTGTAAATCAGAAGCAGATGGGAAAATGCAGTTTGAAAAAGATGGTATTTGAGACATAGAAATCCGCTGGGCGGGCTGCAAGCTCCAGTCTTTGTTTTCTCCGTCTGAGCTGGAATCTGGCCCCAAACTATACGGCTGGATTGCTCCAATATTGCTCTCCATTTTTGTTGCACTGGTCTAAAAGCTAGTGGGCAGGGTTGCTCCATGCCATTGGCCCCGCCCACAACTTGGAGGTGAAATTCTAATGAACTGGTCACGCTCTGAGTGCGACCGACAGGTCCAAGGAAAAAAAACAAGAAAATCCACTCCAGAGGTTTGTGTGAACAAAAAATACTTATGATTTTATTTTATTTTTTTACTGACGTCAGCACAAGCTGTAAAACACAGACCTTTTGACATCTAGAACCACAATGCACAACATTTTATAGGACATGGCCGCTCCCCTGGGCCAGGTGGTTCCATTTAAGCTTAACGGTTGAATTTTGGTCAGGCCCTACAAAAGCCTACCAAACCCAGAGTTTGGGTCCTTTGACACGGGAAGTGAAATTGAAAAGGCGAGCAAAACAGTCAGCAAAACATACTAAAAGACAAAAAAATAATACACCCAAATAGTGAAGGGTATGAGGCCTCATGAAGCGTTTCAGCCCCTTGCCCAAACTGTTTTGATACTGCGTCACTACTGTGTCACGTCATACTGACTCCTGCTGGACCCAAAACGTCATTGCAGGCAACCAAGAGAAAAAACTCCACTGAGATATTAACCCTTGTGCTATCCTAGGCACTTTTACATTAGGAGTTGGGTCATCTAGACCCACTAGACAGTGCTCTGAACCTTTTTTCTCCAATGATTTGTGATCTTCACTGGTGTCCATGGATTACATGAAATCTTTCCACCTTTATCCACCTTTGTCATGGTAGGGAGAACACGTCAATGGTCATCTTAACCCCATAGGATAGCACAAGGGCTAGTTAAATTTAATCTAAACACGATATTTGTCATTGAAGTTCCTCATTCCCATGTCTCGCTCTATAATGTAGAGTCAAAGAGCCACACCAGACACTGACCTGTCAAGACGGCCACACACAAACACCCAATTAAAGCCGTATTATTTTCCATAACACACTCCTTTCCCTACAACACAACAGCAAGTATTGTACTTATGTTTATTTCAAGGAAAGTGTCCACCCTCAATACTCACGCATCCGAAAAAACCAAAATTCCCCAACTCTGTTAAACTCACCGCCGGACTGATTTAGGACCCAAGTGACAGTGATGTAACTGAGAAGATCCGGTGATTTTTCAAAAGAGAATATCTTTCAAAGGGTTTTCAAACCCACAGAATCAACACTGTTGGTAGACGCGCTTCCTTGTGTGGCTCATCTGTGACACACCGACACAGTGGGTGTATTGGTCATGTGACTTCTCCGTAAGCGATACACGCACCGACACAGGGTTGCACTTTAGGAGCTCGACGCGTGAGTCCATGCGTCGGTGTTGCCAGACCCATCACTACACCCTAACAAACCACCCAAACTAAAAAAAGAGCTGACCACAGAGTGTATGTCATTGTGTGTCATCATTATCAGGGAATGTTTTAATGGTTAAATGTGTGCACCCACCCGACCAGCATTAGCTTGATCCCTGAGCACATGATGTCTACGTGTGTTCGGGTTCCAGTGTGGAGTTTCAGACTGCCACAGAACTCCTGCCACTCTGCAGAAACTATGCTCCAGAAAACGACAGTTTTTTTTTCTCGTTTGGCTAAAAATCATAATTAAAAGACCATAAAAGTATTTTTCTTCCATCCCTATCTTAATGTCAGACATGGGGCCAAAGTTTCACCGTTTAGGAAGCTTACAGATGGATTCTATGAATGTGTGGTCGTGGAGCTCTTTTGAGCTGAATATAAAAACAGAATTAACATTTTCATCCATCCATACATCTGAAATAGTTTGCCCCCATTTTGACGAGCAACCCTTGGTTGTGCGGTTTTGCATGAATTTGGCCCTTTAAAAGACCCACGTGTTGACCATTGAACCCTAATCATTCACTGAACTCCAGTTTTCTCTTTCTATGTTGCTTACTTTCAGGTCATCTGACTACGGCACAACCTACACCAAGCTGAACCTGATGCCGGGGACAACCATTGTGGTGACGAGTTTCTACATCTGTCCCAGCAACAAGAAAAAGGTAGGACGGCCTTTTTGATTCTGCTCATAGATGACAGAACCATCAGTCCTTCTTGAGCCAAGCCCTGAAATTTGTCCCCAGAGCACTCTGTACTCTGGGGACAAACATAAACTCCTGCTTCAGAACTGCAATCATTCGGTCCACATGGAACTGCGGGAGAGAAGCAGGCAGCAGATAAGCTGAGAGGCACAGTAGCGACTTAAGCTGTGATAGAAGTGGGCTGCCAGCTGTGGGGTCTGTCTAATTGCTGGGCGTTATCACCAGGGTCCAGAGTTCTTTCAGTCGATGAAGAGATGGAAGGAGATTAGATCGAGTCATTCCTGTGACTTTCCGCTCTGGTCCCCTTGACAGCGGCGAGAGCAGTGCAATCTCATCTTCCTCACACACAAACAAAAGTGTACGCAAACACCCAACAGCTTGGAACAGACAGCAACGGGAGCCTTTAAGCGCGTTGGGGCTGTGTCATTTTAATTCAGCTTTAGTTCTGAAAAGAGGCAAAGCAGAAAGAGCTGTCGACTGCAAGAGCGACTTTTTCTGACAGTGGCATGTTGTGTAATAAGTGCTGGAGATAAGCTGCTGCCTAAAAACACCCTGGGCTTGCAGTGGGGGGGGGGGGGTCTGCAGGCCCAGGTTCGGCGCTGCCTGCTGGAACGGGTGGGTGTGTGTTTGGTGTAGCTTGAAATGAAAGTCTCCATTGAAGGTGGATGAAGGGATTGTGTCTGTGGATTTATTTGCAGATGGACATTTGCTGTGATAGTTTCATCCATGCTTTCTACTGTCTCCTCTTCAGAATCCAAGTTTGAAGCCATGTTGTCCGTGAGATGGTCTGACACTCGATCAAACACAAACACACCTGAGTGCGTGTGTGAGCAATATCGCTAATCACAGGGGGAAAAAAATGGCAGACAAGTTGGTCTGGAGGCTCAGGGTGTGCGGGGGAAGGGCACAAGGTGTGAGGACTTCAGGTAATCAATAGCACTGGAGGCAATCAGAGTGAAAGGTTATTCTTCAGACTCAATGTCGTCCACTGGCTTTCATGTATTTCAGTAGGATTTCCATTAAATGTCCTCTCTAGACTCTCTTCAGGACTTCTAAGACCCCTGACTCTTTTCAACACCAGTGGAATTGTAAAAACTTTGGGACATCGTCTCCTTTTGCTGACGTACTTTTCAGAAGACGCGTCAGAGTACTTTTTACCCCCTAAGAAATGTTTAAAAAGATTCAAAAATGTGTTTCTCCAACAATAAACATTTCATCAGTGTTGGATTACTTTTAAAGAGTAATTTATTACTTTAGTTACTAGATCAAAATGTAACACATTAACTTTACTCATTGGCCAATTTAATCCTCAAACTAATAAAGCTATTATACACAGGATTCCCTTGTAAAATCCACAAGATACAGAAACGAAGACGCAACAGAAGGTCAATCAGGTTTGTAGGACCACCTTACTCATTTCAGCACACAAACCTATGAAAACGTACATTGTATAGTATACTACATAGTGTACATTGGCACTAGGGCAGTGGAAAGCAGCTCATTTCCAAGACAAGAGTTGCACTGAACCAAAATGTTTTTCTTTTGTTTTTCTTCCGTTTGTTCCCTTTCAGGGTCACGGGGCTGCCGGAGCCTATCCCTTATGGGCGAAGGCAAGGGGGCACCCCGAACAGGTCACCAGTCTGTCGCAGGGCCACAATCACACACCCATTCACTCTCACATTCACACTTATTGACAATTTAGAGTTGCCAGTTAACCTGTGCAGATGATAGATAGATAGAAACTTTATTAATCTCCCAAAAGAGAAATTCAGGTGTCCGGTAGCAAAACACACAACCACACACAACAAACAACAGTAAAAAGACAGTTCATAAAATATTATCAGTTCATATCAGGCAGGTTCATTAAACAGCCTGATAGCTGTAGGGACAAATGAGTTCTTAAAGCGCTCTGTCCTGCAGCGCAGTGAAAGGAGCCTATTACTCCGTGAGCTCCTCTGACCAGACATCATGTTGTGCAAGGGATGTCTGGGATTGTCCAGGATGCTCTGAGTCAAGGCCCTCATCCTCGTGAAGCATGTTTTTGGACGGTGGGACGAAGCTGGAGACCCCGGAGAAAACCCACGCATGCACGGGGAGAACATGCAAACTCCACACAGAAAGGTCCCCCATTGATGTTCTGTTTTCCGGTCCCCCAGCCGGGACTTGAACCGGAGGGTTAACAAATGTGCCACCGTGCAACCCAGAACGCTTTGCCTGATTTAATTTCCAGTTGCTGAATGCCCCTACAAATATTTCCACTCTCTTCTGTTACTTTGACCAATCTCCAACTCTGCATTACCACACGCCTAAAAAACTACAGTTTTTACCACAGTTTATTAGTATCCAATTTTTTTCATTTAAAAATAGACAATGTCACAAGTGTTCACACAAAGTTGTGTAATAAGTCACCTATGGTTTCACTGCACCAAAATGTGAGTCATGAAGTAATGAGGATTTTTTTTAATGTAATTACTGAAATTTGAACTGTAATTTGTTACATGTCTCGGTTACTGACAAAAGTAATTTAATGAATTACCACCAACACTGCATGTGATTAAATTGTGTTCACACCAAACGCAATTTGCACTGTAAATTTGCGTCATCCGCTTTTGTTTTGATGCTTTTCAAATAAGATGCTCAGTGCTAAAAACTAGACGGTCTAGACGCATGTGGGAGGAGCTACTGTCAAGTATTTCATTCAATTCAATTTAATTTTATTTGTATAGCCCAAATTCACATCAACAGTCCTCTCAATGGGCTTCATACCTGTAATTGTAAAGTAAACATAAAAAATAAAAAGGATCATAGATGCGTAGAATTCAATAGGAAAATTCTAAACTGAATTAACTAAACAGACTAAACTAAACTGGGCATTTCTGCCCTTAGACCCTCCTTCGCAGTAAGGAAAAACCCGTTGAAAAACGGAATTCTGTTTAGACAGGAAAGCATTGAATGTGTAAGAACGGAAGACACAGATGATGTTGATTTATTTTGAAGAGTTTTGCATAAGCATCAGCAAGAACGTTTCCATGTCTGGGTTCATGAGATCATTCAGTCTTTTTGTTTTACCGGCGATCTTCACCGTCTACTGCAGCAGCTGCGTCTGAATGACGGTGTTTTCAGCTCTGTGACCCACTTTGATGACTTGCTGTCCCGCATCAGTCTGAAAAATAAAAACAAATAAAATAGTGCCTAGATGGAAAGAAGATAAAGATCTTAAACTTCAGGAGAACGATTAGATTTGTTTTGGACGATGCTTGTTCCTCTGCATTGCTGTCAGTTGCAAATGTGACACGTACACCTACAGCGCCCTCTGCAGGTTGTTAGTGGGAAACAATCGCTAAAGGGCAACTGGTGGTTAGCAGGAAAACTATCAAATTAATCAAACCTCATTCTTAAAAAGTGCTTCTCATGCATTGCGCAGAGCTCGAAGTGCTTTGAATTTAATAACAAAGACATATACGGATATTATAATAAAAACCCAACTCTCTCCTCTCCCCTCCATTAACAGCAAATTACGAAACACAGCAGCTAATCACAAAACTGATTCATCTGTTGCGCTGCGTTGCGTTGCGATGCGTTGCACTGCCCTGCGTTGGGCTGAATTTCGTTGTGCAGACACAGAAATGACGGAGGTGATGTGAACATTCCGAATGATTAGTGAACAGAGAAGATGATCTAGTAGTGAGTCTAAACTGGAGCTGAAAATGTCAGAATGAAAACAGAGAAGACAGAAAGAGGAGGGGGTGTTAATGAAAGCATTAGGGACTCTGGTGTTTTCTGATGTTGGTTTCCTGGTCCATTAACAGTTTAGCAGAGTGTGAGCCCGATGTGCGGAAAACTTCCAGTCCACATTTCGCCTCACCAGCTCAGCATATCTGTGAAAAGCAAAAGGTCTCTTGAATGTTTCTGGTTATAGCCAGCAGAACCTCTCCTCAGGAGACTCACAGCGTTAGCTTTGGGAAATCAAACATCAATCGTAGCGCGAAACTCAAACCAAGTCAGGACAAACATTTAAAAAGTGATTTCATAAACATAAGACTCTAACTTTATTGATTACACAAACAGGAACACTGCTGTATTTTACTGATGATGATTTCAGTTCTCAAAAATCAATTGCTTTTTTTATGTGCAATTAAAAGTTTTCTTAGCAGGCAGCAAAGCAACAAGTTCAGGAAAAGCAAATTATAGTTTGACTAAAATAATCAAACCCCTTTTGTCAGACAGAAAAAGCACAACAGACAGAAAAAAGTGTAGAAAAGAGAAGTGAACTAATTTTGTAGTCGGAAAAAAAAACGAAACCTGAGGGGAGGAAGTATCATACTAAATGATGCTGCAGATTTACTGTCAGCTGTGTGACAGTTCAAAGAGCTTCAAAGGCGAAGACGCTCAGAGATTCAGATATGGAGACATTACGTCAAAATGAGGATTGAGAACCACTTTTGTCTTTCCAGATAGTTTTTCCTGAGACTGACAGTAAACCAAGTTCTGCAAATTCTCTGCAGAAATGTGGTAAAAAAAGACATAAAAGAGCAGCTCTGCTGTAGATGAAACACTAACATGCTTAGAATGTCCTGTTTTTAGGCAGAAAATACAAACGATTGGAATGAATCTAGCTTTTGTTTGTACTGATTGGGGTAGTCACCCCAGATTGAATTACACTAAGAGGGATTTGGAATCTTTTGGCTTTCCTAAACATTTGCATTTAGAGGACATAAACCGTTGGAACAAGCAATCCAAGGGATTATTTCCATTTTAGTGATAAACAAGAAGAGAAAGCATAGAACTGAACATTTGAGCCAGGATTGTCATTTTAGTTTCTATCCAACCAACCAATTTTTTATAGCTTCTCAGGGACCTGGTTGCTGCGGCAACAGCTTAGATGCTTCTTCCCTCTCTGTCACCTCTTTAGTAAAACCTGAGGGAAAGGTTCTACATTCCCAACATGTTCAAGAGACAGACTATGCTGGGCCGTCTTTGAGAGGAAACAAACCTTGATGCTGGACTCAGAAAGCCTGAAAACAAAGTCAATCGTTACTTAGTGATCTGAATTCTGAATTTAGCCACCAATATGAAGCAATTTGACAGCAAAGTGCATAGTTGACACACATGGAGAAGTCAACCCTTTAACACCAGAGATGTTGGCGGTCCTGGGCGCTGCACAGCGGGCGTCACCAGAGGTTCCACAGCATCCCACAGCTCATCAGAAGTTCAGCGTGTCATGTGGAATTGTTGCTCCTCTATAAAATCCCCAACCATCATTGACCAATATGGCTTCATCCGTAGCCCCTCCCACATGTAAGGAGCTCGCCGCTCCATGGCCTGAAGAAGACGCTGACGTCTCCGTTGATAGATAATGATGAATGTTCACATCCATCGCCATGTTTCTGAACGACTTATCATGTGAGTTGGTTTGTGTTTATTCACACAATTAGGATTTAATGAAAACAGTGTTATAGGGAAAATTGTGTTTTTTTTTACATTTCCAGCATTTCGATAAACTTCTGCGCATATGTGTGATGGAAACACAGCTACCATCACTGGGAGAAGGGTGACACTAAATGAAACGGACTCTCAGAATGAATCCATTATTATTTAGCATTATAAGGCTTAGCTGAGGTTTAGGTTTTGTGGTGATGATCTTTGGCAGTAAAGAAGCTACATTTATGAGTGGCTGGGGGATGAGCAGCAGAGCTGAATCGGGCTCATAATAACATGCCAAAATGTTGAGACTTTAAGGAACTTTAAAACCTTACATCTTACACTTTGAAACTAGAGGCTGACCAGAAGGCGTTGCAGATCAACAGAGGTTCAGCAGAGTTCACAGTAGCTGCTCTGCATGTAGGCTGTGTTGTGGAGGAGCAGAGTGGAGGGCCTTGCAGTGGGTTTTCTCTGTGGGTGATGCATTTCGGTTGTGCTTTCACTCTAACGGCATGTATTTTGGGGCCTTTATGACGAGCTCCAGGTTTCAAAGTTAAGATCTGCATAAAAGCCTCTTTGGAGGCTTCTGACCTGATTACAGCTTTTGGAAGCTTCAGGTCTGTTCCTGAGTTTCATAAAGCCAAACATTTGCAGTGAGAAAAGGAAAGTGATTTTTTTTCTTTCTGTAACACATGTCTGATGCGTTGGCTGCTGTCTTAATTGAATACGGCCGTCTGGGATCTGTTGTCGTTGTTCATGTGCTGTTAAACTCCGATTACATGCTGCACTGTTGGGTTTCCCCACTTTACTGCCTTTAGTGATCAGACAACATAAGCAGTAATTAAGTGACTGCAAACATGAATACTGTCTTTTACCAAGCATGAAATGAGCCCTGGAGAAGCTATCAGTGCAGCCAGCTTGAAAAACACCCGCAGCAGTATTTGGTGTGGCTGATAAATGCAGAATTATTGCGATTCTGCCATGATGGGCGTTCGGAACGAGCCTTTGTGGCGTGTAAGTGACATTCTGAAGGGGGGGGGGGGGGTTGCGTCACATGTATTATTCCTGCGCCGCATGCATTAGTAAGATTTATATGGTGCTTTCACTGTGAAATAAACAAAGCAACAACAACAGAAAAAGATGCACAGCCCATCAGTAGGGCTCTCTCTGCTCCAGCGAGCTTGTTTTCCAGCAAAGAAAACAATTTCCTGGACGAATATCAAAGAAGGACTATGCACTGCAGAGCTGTGTGCTGGTGGGAGTTGTTGCAGAGTTGCTTGGGCATCCAGCTGCATCACAGCAGGGATTGAAGTCTGGACAGTCAACAAAACATTCATCATATGTCTCTTGGAAGCGGAGACTATTCGTCTCTTTTGTGGAAGAGAAACTTCCTGTTTTCTCACAACCTGAAATAATAAACTGCTCAAATGACGCCGAAATTCTTCTGAACCTGTTCCAGCATGAACCATTCTTTGCCAAATCTCGTCACATAAACAAGCACTATGGCATCGGTTCACTCATTCAGACGGAAGCTGCACAAAGCTGAACGGACACACCGGGCATGTGACACGTGTTCAAGAACTTGCTAAACGGGGGTTACTGAACGTTCTACAACTCATGTTGTTCAAACCGCTGGACAAGCAGGGAGGTGCTTCTTCTTCTACTGTTTACCAGCACGTCAAGGCCCACTTTTTGTGGTTGATTCAAATCAGCAAGCGCCAAATGATGCAGATCCTCAAAAGACCACTGGAGGCAGGTTGCAGAGGGAAATCATTTTTCATTCTCTGTGGTGTTTAGAATATAAATTTTAAACAAAATGAACATGCTTACAGTCTGGTGTCAAGGTCTTATTCATGACAATTATAGGAAATTATTTTATTGTTTGTTCTTTAATGTTAAAACATACTTATGTTACGGAAATAGTCTTTGATTGGCAAGTGAGTGGACTTAACAGAGCTTCAAACTCTACTTTGCCCCACCCAATTTACCTTTTTGTTGCTAAGTTAGGTGTAGTTAACTGCAGATAACCTGCCCATACTAACTCAGGTATCATCTTGACCTTCAGACTCCCTTTGATGGTGTAGAGAAACACTCTTTATTTTAAAAAACAAAGAATAACTAGAAAATTGACTGAAATAGAGATAATAATGAACTAGAAGGAGCTGCATTTCCAGAAGAAAATGTAGGTTGAATGCTGTATTACTGGATGAAAATGAAACTTAAAGGGTAATAATTGACAATAAAAATAAACAAATAAATAACTAAAGAAATTATCCAAGTTGACCATAAGAAAAGTGAAAACGGCACAATGACAAAAAAAATGTTTTTGGGAAAAATGCGTATGCCGGGTATCGAACCAGCGAGCTTCTGCACCAAGGATTCCCCATGTATTTCAATGGAGGCAAAAATCCTGGAAATCCTGGAATATCTTTAAAAGTTCAAGGATTTGAAGGACCAAAGGTCATAGCTGGAAAAACGAGCTGAATATTTTAATAGTAGAATGGTGAAAATAGCTGAAAAATTGTAGGAGGAGTTACGTACCAAAAAAAATGGCGGAAGAAACTATAATAAAGAAAGAGAAACAGGAAAACAATGGGTTAAATACTTTATAGCATTCAACCCATTGAGAAATGTTTAAACTGTACAAAATGTTTCAATTCACATTTTTGGATTTTGTTTTGTTTGAAATTATGTGGAAAAAAGGAAATTGTAAACTCAAGTTATATTCACACGTTGAAAGACTTTTATTTTGAAAAGCTCCTGCTGATGTGAATCTCCTAACTCGTGACAGCCAGCCGGATTGTACCCAACTGTTCCACTTCAAGGAATAAAAAAAAAATCATAAATGTTAAACGCCATTTTTGCAGTATTCATGTGTTCAAAAAGTTCAGTTCAGTCCCAATTTAGATCCCCGACCTCCACAAAGATTTTTCCGCTTTCTGAGAGGAAACTAAAATTGATTCAAAAACGCTTATAGACGCTTGCAATAGTGCTGCAACTCTAACTGTATTAAAGTTTTAAAGATGTTTTAAAGATTCGGACAAAAAAGAAACTGACTTTCAAACATGAAGCTAAATCTTGCAGCCATCAGACTGAAGTACAACCATTAGATCTATAGAGGTGAGTCTCACGATAGCTCACAACTACACTCTCAGAAAAAAAAGTACAAAACGGTACCTTTAAGGAACAAAAGCTTGTCACTGGGGTGGTACCCTCAAAGGTACATTATTGTACCTTGAGTCAGAGGAGCAAATTTGTACCTTACTTGTTTGTACCTTCTAAGGGCCAATACTGTACCTTTGAGGATCAATAATGTACCTTAGACAAAGGTACAATAAAGTACCTCTGGAAAAAGGTACAATTTTGTCCCTTTAAGGTACCACCCCAGTGACAAGGCCATTTTGTACCTTTAGGTGGCAAAAAAGTTCCTTTTTATTCCTTAAGGAGTGAAAGAAAAAAAAGACAAACAACAACTAACTGAATTTTAGACATTTATTTTAGTCCTTAAATGGAAAACTGTTTAATTCACAGATTCAATAATAATTCATCTCACAACCATAGAATGTAACATCCCAAAATAAAATGCCACAATGTTTAGGATTTCATGTCTGATATAAAAAACATTAAAAAATAGTTACATTTTTTAAGAAGCATTTCACTGACCAACTGACAACTTACTGCCACTCAACAAAATGAACAGCAATATCAGATACAGGGAATAAATACAATGGAACCATTTATATTTTTCTTCTTTCAATTTCATGAATATCACTAATAAGAACAGCAATATAGTGCAGAAACACATACGTTTATTCAAACTCAAAGACCAAGCAAAACACTTTAACACACCACACCAAAGTAAAGAGAGTCACTTAAAACCCTTTATCGCGCAAGTGACTGTTTTTGGTAGTGAATAAATAGTAATAAACTAGTAGTAATAAACTACATGACACTTGATGTTCTGGATTAAAAAACACAAGCTTTGAGCTCATCCACAATGCTATACAACCCTCCCAACACAGTTTAACATAAATGCTGCATACTAACAAACAGTTTATCATCGACACAGTACTGTATGTATCCAAAGCATGAATATCCATCACCTCAAAACTTCATCAATGTGAGCATGGATAGCATTTAGGACAGCTGAATGGTGTAGGCATTGCGGTTGTTGATCAAGCTAAAATGTTGATTACCCTGGTCACACTAACAGGTAGAGGCATTATCATTAACCTCAGACATTTTTAGAACAAACCCCTAAATGAAAATCAGGGGGTTCTTCAGTCGAGATGGATATACAATGTTGTAGATAAAGTTAATCACAAAAAGCAGCAATAACACCTTCCTCCAGACCAAGCGCCCTGCAGACTGACCGCCCATCCAGTTTGACCACTGCAGGGACCCTTTGAGTCAGCACACTTCTCCAGTCAGTGACAGCTTCGAGTTGTACAGTAGGATATGGCGATGCTGGCTGTTCCTGCAAGAGATTCAAGTCAAGTCAAGTCACATTTATTTATATAGCGCCTTTTACAATGCAAATTGTGTCAAAGCAGCTTTACAGTCACAATTTGTGAAAATTGTAATAAGTAAGTTCAATATTGATTAATTATTGATTTCTAACAATCAAAACAACTAGGGGTTAAGGCTGGGACAACAAAAAATGAAACATGGCGACACAAAATATAATTATTAGACCAAAATGGCAGCGTCAGAGAAGTCGCGACACAAACTTGTTCTTTAAGCGATCATAAAGGTCATTAAGTAGTTACCTTAAATCTACCACAAACATTCATTAAAAAAAAAACAATAGTTCATTTTATATATATATATAAACACACACATACACAAGAAAACAGTTGGACTGTCTCTGTGGGAAGTAATGTAAAAAAAATAAAAAAATAAAACTATATGCAAATTACACACCTCCCCAAGTATGACGAGAATGTCATTTTTCTCCCTGAACAGAATCGGCAACAGCAGGATTGCAGCTCTCAAATCAATCCCTGAAAATTAAGTTTAAAAAAAGTTAGTGTATTACGTGAATTTACAGTGTATTTTGGTTAGTTAGACCTTATCTTATGGACAAATAGAAAAGTCATTAAGCTTAAATGGCTCCACAACACTAGGGGTGACCATGGCTGATCAGTCAGTCACTTACCAGGGACATCTTCGGTGAGAGCAGCCTCTCTTTCCTCCAAAGCCAGATCTGCAAGGGGAGATTTCCTTTGAGTCAAGCTAAGCACTCTGGGTACTCGGACCTTAAAGCCATCTTCGAATCTTCGGCAGATATTCATTTCATCATGAAGCCGGCCCATTTCCTGAAATAGCTGCAACATGGAAACATGTCACAACATTATCATAGGATTTTAAAATTAAAAAAAGACAGCCTTTAGTAATTTACTATGAATTCCCAACACAAATGTAAGGAAATAAATATAGACACACCCCGCATGGACTGTTAAGGAATGGATATTTGTTAATGGCTTCTTTGACAGTCATCCCATTGGCAATCTCTCGCCTTCTCCAAGCAAATGTCCTCATCATCCGTTCCTCCACCATTCGGGCATCTGGTCCTGCAGGACTTTCACATGGCTTGCTACTGAGGTATCATCCTCCCCAATATCCACCTTCTACGACACACAGGGATGACAAACATTTGCTCATTTGACAGCTGCTTTTACCTTTTTTAATGTTTATGAAAAATGAGCCCCTAATAATTTATTACATTTTATATAGCGCTTTATCATAGCTACTTAAAGCACTTTACAGGGGGGACCATTCTATTCCATTCCGGGTTAAGGGGCTAATCATTGGGTCACAATACTTGTGTGTAAAACATGCAGACATAGATACACAGCAAGCCAAAGAAGATGCTCTGACCTTTGATGACTTGGCTCGTTTACTTGTGTTTTATTCCAGTTGTAAAGGCTTTCTGTGATGACCAAATTTCTGTTTCATTTTCCTCACCTCTTCATCATCTACGAGCGGCACCCGCTCATATTTGAACTTACGTTTGAGAGACATGTGCCAGGTATTCTATTTAAACGAATATAAAACAGAACAATTAAATAAGCATACAAACCACTTGCAGAAAACTGAAAGCGCAAGCATGAAAATACATGGTGAAAAACAATGTGTGCAACAAAATGCAGAAAACATAGTTAATATCTTGACTGGATTAGTACTCTAGTATAATAAATAAAGGTTGGCAATTAATATTCTGTCAACTCACATAACAATTGCCTTCTTTGTCCTTTAAGAAAGGGTATTTCAAAATCAGGTCCTTACAAACTTCCACATAGTCATCATTGGTCGGAAACCTGTAACAGCGATGCAAAATAAGGTGAGGAATGTAACATCAGACATAGTATTAATAACTTAAATGGCGGGATCCAGTTGGGTTTCAAAACTTACATTTATCAGGGCCATGGTTTCATACAATGTGAGAGAGAAAAAAACGTTTTTCCCGCTCATTTGTCTTTTGTTCTGAAATAATTTATTAATATTTCACGTTAACGTTAACTTTTCAGCGGCAGAGCCTGAGCTGGATGAGAAGCGTTTTTGCCGCAGAAAAGTTAACGTTAGCTTGATGGTGAACTATAGCCAAGATAGTACCGCTAAATTACTTATATTATTTATTTATACTATTATTATTTAATAATTGTTTAACTAATGTTAACATTGATAATCTTGGCAATCATCAAATTGAGTCTAGCTAGCTAATGTTGTTGACAGAGAACTTGGCTAGCGGCGCTAACAGTAAATAAAAGTTACCTTCCAACTTTGAATTAACACCACAAACACTAATAAAAAATTCAAATACTTTACCTTTATATTTACTTCTCTCATCTTCAGTGACCTCTATCCCAAAATGAAACAACTCCGTGATTAAATCCTCCTTGGATAAATGTCGAAGCGCCATCCTCCCACCTTTGATCGACACTGACAGAGACTGACCGTTGGATCATTGTCGATTCACTCATGTATCCTTCCGCGCTGCAATATTTATGCTTCCGCCGAGTCAAGGTTAGCCTGTAGCTAGATCCTTTCAATAGAACACAACTTAAATGTTAACAATTATTTGTATGTTTTATTCTAATATAAATAGGGTGAGGGGTTTGAGAATCAAATTCTTCAATACTGTTTGTGAATGTAAATGATTACATAGTCCTCATTAACATGATTAAAGATGATTCAAAGGGACACTTCACAAAACAAAAACATTCTTATTTATTTTGCCCATATCTCAAAACTTTAGAGTTAAATTTAGTTTGATAATTGTTGAGTTTGATAGTATAGGTTAACTTGTGTTTCTATATTGAGAGATGACATTTTTAGCATCCACTAATTCCTGCCATTTTATATTTAAACATTAAGGTACAAATATGTAAGGGACAAATATGTACCTTACACCTCGAAAAGCTCACAATGTACAATGGAAGGTGCATAATTGTACCTTAAGGGTGCACAATTGTACCTTAAAGATACATTTTTGTACCTTTAAGGGTACATATGCAAAGTTTGTACCTTAGGGAACAAATGTGGACCTGTATTGTACCTCTTTTTCTAACAGAGTATTTGGACACAAAATTGAGAGAAAGATGCACAAATACGTCCACTATTTTTTCTTGGAATCATTGTATCACTCACAATTAAAGCAAGAAACCATTAGGTTTACACTTAAAGTTTCAGTCTAACAAACAGAGATTTTGTGAAACCTTTCAGTAGCTGTGTTTACAAAAGTGATCAGAAAGAACCCCTGATCGGAAGAAAAATGCGTCACGCAAGCACGCCGTTCAGAATACTCTGCCCCGATCAGACTCGTTTGGATCAAAAATTCTTCTAGGTGGGTTATGCCGATTGTTGATCCGATGGTTGTGCATGTAAACGTTTCATTCCGATCGTGTGTCACTACTTCTCTGGTTTTACATGATGCATTGAGGGTGTTTCGCTCCAGAGAAGGCTTTGGAGCTCAAACAGGACCGACCGGCTGCTCCGCAGACGCCTCTGCATTCCGTCCTCGCCCCGCGGGCTCCTCGCCTCTCCCTTTCCTCCAAGAGGCCCCTTCGTCCCTCCGACGTCCGGACCCTGCACGGTCCGGGCTTGGCTGCCAGTGGACCGAGCGAACCGTCTCTCTGAGCAAAGCAGGCGGACTTATAGCTCCGTGTTTGAGAGGAAGGGAGGATGCTTTGTTACATGTGGGCTTTATGTGGGAGGCATCGGACTGCGATCCATCCCGCAGCTCTAGGTGAACGAGCAACCGAACTTCGGAGGACCGGGTCTCCAGGTAGAGCCAGCAGAAAGCAGAAATGCAGCTCAGTCCTTAGAAACACCAAGCAATCACATGGATTTGTGTTTCCAGTCGTGTCCCGACTAAATAAAGGCAGATGTTATTCCCACATATTTACGTGCAGCCAAGATGCAGATAGCAGCATTTCCCACATGGATTTTATGTTCATCCACGGCTAAATGTTTTTAGCCCATGTAAGCATACTGCTAACCCTTCTTCCAGGTCCGTTTCGACACTTTAATCCCAGATTAAAAATAAAACGATGAGCAAACAGGCTCTTCATAATAACCATAACAATAATAAAAGCACGTTTAGAAGATCATCTTGTCCTGCTTGTTTACAGTGGGACTCATTTCCTCTTCGGGTATTTTAGAGAGCACTGCGCATGTCCAAATGATTTATTCTGACTGAAAGTGTGGCGCATGTAGACGTTTTTCTGGTTCCATGTACACGGTTGAATTCTAATCCGATCTTTGATCCGATTAAAACATTGTACACATGTAACCGCGGCTTCTGTCAACTTTCTCCTCTGGCTGAGAAACTATTGGTTTCTATTGGTCCTCAGGCTGCAGGGGGCAATGCAAATATGGAACCACTTCAAAACACACAACTTTTTTATTGTTGCGATCTGAGGCGTCTGCATTTATGGACCAAGAATGAACTTATGGAGTTAATTTATGGTCTTTTCTCTGAGCTGGCACTTTGTTGGCAGTCGTCTCGGTGTCGTGTTTCCATTTACAGCTCAAAGAGATCACTTCTCATTAAAAAGCAACAAAAAATTCTGTTTTTCTTTTGAAATCTATTCTTTGTTCATACAAACTGATTGAGATACTTGCTGTCATATTTGAACATTTCTCAGAAGAGTTTTTGAGGTCTGGATCTTTGAAGATCTTTCAAACTTTACTGGACTCACTTAGCTTAGCCTCCCTTGCTTCAGCTCATACATCCACTAAAGGACTTCCAGGTGACTGTAAATAAATACACCTGAATGGGAAAATAAAAATACAATCCAATACTTGTTTTTCAGCCCCCCCCTCCGGAAATTAATAATTAACTAAAGCAGCTTTTTTTGTTTCTGTTTTTCATTGTTGGCTTCAGTTTGAAAAGCGGATGTAGGAATAAAAGACATTTTCAACACGCCTGGTTGGCTGATGAATTTGATTGACAGATTCATTAGCCGATGATGACATTTGTTGACCTGGCACGTTAGGAGAGTCTCCATATTCACCGCACGCATTTCTCTCACAAATACAGAGATTCACAAGTGGGAGGCGATTTGTAAATACACATTCCTATTTGTGAGTTTATATTACAAGCGTAACTCAAAATTATGTTTGTGGGACATTTTGTGTGCATTTCTGATTATTGAGACTGAATTAACTCCTTACCCTCTGATCTGAACACATGTTCTCTTCACACCCGATTAGAGGAAAATGGCAAATGCCTGAGAGCGTGAAAGTTTGGATGAGGCTCCAAACAATCACACAACTCTGGTGGTCTAATTCAGCTGAAGCACTGGAACAGAACACTTAGTTAATTGAGTCTGAAGTTCATTGTTTAGGGAATTTTGCTGGCATCAATTCACATTGATCATGAGTCGGTGTTAATGTTACTTGACTCCTGGACCTCTTCCTGTGTGACAGGAGTGGTTTAGACGGCAGAACTGGGCTCTGCTGAAGCTGTGTCATCACATAGACTCCTCCTTTGAAGGGGGCGTTATAGTCCAAGGCAAACCTGGAAAAATAATGTCTGGACATCGGAGAGTCACAGTCCGGGTCTCCCAAAGAAAAGGATGAATCCGTTTAAAGATGAGGTGAGATCCTCAAACTGATGTCAGATAATCTAAGAAATCAGGGGGACCCTTTGCCCTTTTATACCGTAAGTTCTGCTAGTTCTGTCCGACAACACATTGTATTGTTCCTGGACAGACCCCCATCCCCACTCCAATGAGGAATGTTGACTTTTGTTTTTACCGCTGTTTTTAAAGATTTATAATAATGTTAGAAACGCTATTGCACAGACAAAAAATGAATTTCAGAAGGGCCGCACGGTGGTGCAGTGGTTAGCGCTCTTGCCTCAAAGCAAGAAGGCCCCCGGTTCAAGGACCTGAACCAGAACACCAATGGGGGACCTTTCTGTGTGGAGTTTGCATGTTCTCCCCATGCATGCTTGGGTTTTCACCAGGGATTCCAGCTTCCTCCCACTGTCCAAAAACATGCTTCATAGGTTCAGTGGTTTCTCCAAATTGTCCATATGTGTGCATGGATGTGTGATTGTGGCCCTGCGACAGACTGGCGACCTGTCCAGGGTGTCCCTCGCCCACAAGCGGCCAGGGTGGGCTTCTACAGCCCAGTGACCCCGGAAGGGACAAAACGGGTTTAAAAGATGAATTAATACATTTCAAATAAGTAGAATATACTGCATTTAAATAAATCTGAAAGCCGTGTTGTATTGTCTGAAGGGGCTATCTGCCCTTGCCACACCCTTTGACCCGCCCTTACTGAGCTTCTGACTACACGCCCCCCCAAACCCTCCCTATCTGCCTCTGTCACCCTGGTTAGAGCTACACATGACCAATTCATGAAAAAAAATCTGTTTTTTCAAAATGGCAGCTTTTCGTTGTTCAAGATCAAAAATTTTGAATTTTGTCATTTTTTTCTCAAGTAGTTTCTTAATGATGCACAAGGAGATAGGAGGTGATAGATTGAAATCCCTAGGAGGTCTTTGAATTAGTTGCTGATCATTTGAGATGGCAGACTCTTCCTCAGGTCAAAGGTCAACAAAACCATGGTTGCCGTTCTAGACTTAAGGGTCTATATCATGCTTTTCTTAAACCTTTCAGAGTAAACAATAGCCATGTATTTGATAAAATATTACCTTTGGCACACTAAAAAACAATGATTTTATTATAAAATATTTGTTGTTTTCACAGTTTATTTTCTTATCCAGAACAGACAACTCGATCTCTGAGGCTCCGCCTTTCTCTCCCTGTGGGTGCCATGACAATGACCTAGAGTCAGCCTCTGCAGCATGTCTGCCCACAAAAACAAACATCATTCGATTTTTTGCAAAGATGGAGGTGCATATTGTGCATAGAACTGAAAGCGTTTAGCCCATCACTGCTATCTCCATGGAGAAAGTGGGTGTGTCTGTTAGCCTGGGGGCGGAGCTGGCAGTGCAGACTTTTCCTGGAAAGGGCTGTTACTCACTTTGTGATGTCATAATGTGAGGACCCACTTGTTTTCGTGGATTGGGAGGGGCTGGATCTCAGAGAGCAGGTTTTTAGAGAAATACTAAGCGATGCATAAATGGATGGTAAATGGGGTTGTTTTTTTGTGAGGAACGAACATTATAAAAACACTTAAAGGAGCTACATCATTCAAATTTCCCATTTTGCCACAAAATGGCCCGTAGGTCGTGTGGCCATCCCATAATAATATCCTCGACACATTTGTTTTGGTTTTGACACTTTTTTCAGCCCCATGAGGGATTTTGTGCATGTTCATTTTTCCTGACAGTTTCTCCCGGTGTGATGTCATAATTTTTAGGGGAGATGGGGGGGGGGGGGGGTCGTTCACTATGCCCAATATTGATTTCTACCATGTACTAGGTTTGTGCAAATTGTGCAATAAGACAGGAGAATTGTGAAAATCTGGTCCCTGCAGTCCAGAACAGCTGCAGGACAGAAAGACAGGCAGCAGCAAATAAGGAAGTGATTCTTGAAACAACCGATCATTTAGAAAAGACAAGCAATCATTTCAAGCAAGCATTTCAAGCAAAAAGGAAAAATTACAACCATGAAAATGTAAGAAATACAAAACTAGACTATTTAAAATGATAGTAAAAGTAATATTTTGACCAGAAAAAAGGAAATAGGAAAAAAAACACACATATTACACAAACAATTTAAAGAATTCTGTGTTTTAAATGATGATTAATAGCCATTAAATCAATATGCAATATTAACCTTTGATAAAAAATTATTAGAACTAGTAGACTATCATTTCTCCATGCAGGTAGACGGTCTCTGATCATCGTGGAGGCTGTCCCCCGTAATGAAATGAGCTCAAACTCACTCATAAGACCAGAACCAGACGGACCCGAGAGTTCTGTCTGTTCTGTGAGGTAAAAAGAGTTCTGATAAATTAGAAGACGTAGAATCTTAAAGATGCTTAAAACCAATGCTAAACTCCCCTCTAAAGACCTGAAACCAGAAGTGATGTGCACTCCCCAAAAGAAATGTCTGACATCACACCGCAACAATGTGACATCAAAGCAGAGTCAGCAGCTGAAGGCCAACCTCAGCCTGTTTCTATCAGCTGTTCCCGTCACTTAAACCAAAGAGTGAGGCAATTAGTGATGAAGCAGAGCGAGCTGGTCGCCGTGGATCCCAGTTTGTGGGACTGCCGGCGCGTCTGCAGAGGATCAGAGGCCTGCGTTGCTTTGCTGCATTGTTAGCGCTGCCAGTCATCCTCATCGTGCACATTCATCTCCATTCAGCGCGCTGTCGCCGCTCCAACCGTGTTCATGCAGCGTATCCTGGAGCTCATTACCCCTGCAGCTCACACACAAGAAGCACACAGCCTCGCCGCAGTGATGCATAGAAAACACTCTTGTTTCATTATTAATTTGCTTATTTATGCATTGCATCAATAAAACATAGTGGGGTCTACAGACTGACGGAGCGATACGGAGCCAAAGTTGGAAGGATCGGAAAGTGCTTGGCGGCAACTTCTTAGATCCCTCGGCAACAGAAAAGTGTTAGGACTGTATTTCTAGTTCATCTTTTTGTTCAGTGGATGCAAACATCCTCTGAAAATGACAAGGTTATGTACATCATACAGGAACTGTATTCATGAACCTTGGAAACACGACTGAAGCTGAGAAAGCCACAACTTTTTAAGGTACATGAACCCTGCAGACGCTCATTTAGTTTGTATCACGGAAAGAGATCATCGATTTTTTTTTCCCCCACCAAAATAAAAGCTGTGAGGAAAATGGTAGCATTCTAAGTGAGTTATGGAATAAAATCCCTGCATAACGCATTGGCGTTTCTTTATTTCAGCTATTTTGTGTCAGAAAATGTTAAAAAACCTACAGGAGAAACAAGAATTGAACCCAATGCAAAGACAGAGGGGTGAAGCTTCACTAAGAGGGACTTGAAGCAGGACGATCAGTGTCCTGGTGCGTTAAGGTTTAAGTCCTAACACCCTTTCCAAAAACAGATAAGCCACAAAATATATATCTGGCATTACCTGGTTGAGGATATCTAAAGAAAAATGCAAACGACTGTGAAAGGGCTGCAGGGTTGCTGGTTGTTTTTGGTAAAGTGAGGGGCTGCTTGTTCTGGGCACACAAAGTCAGAGCGGTTGACCGGTAGATCCGGTTCCTGCCTTGCAGAGGCCTAACTTAACCTGCAATGTGTCGCAGTGTCCTTGAGCAAGACGCATTGCCTCTGGTGGATATAGGTTGACGCCAGTGTTCACGTGTGTGTGCGAATGGGACTGTGACTGAGGAAGGTAGTATACGCCGTTTACCATGTACCCCTTACTTCTGAATTATTTGTACTTTTGTGTTGAGGTTTCATGCAAATAAAAGGCATTCCTAGTTATAAAATGTATTGGCAGACAAAACTAAAACACCAAGAAAAATGATACTTTTTTTAGTTTTTTACTTGTCCTGTCCAACAGCTGAGCAAACAGATGAGAGCTGGACATATTTTACTGATGCAATAGGGATTATGAATCACAAAGTGTACATTTGAATCAACCTCTTTTGTCATTTTAACTAAACTTTATTTATATTAATTATATTTATAACCGTTTATTTTGGTGGACCGGACAGAAAAGAAGAAGCGGAAAGAAGTGAGGGATGTTGGAGAGGGAGGGATTGGGGGGGGATGTATCATGGGGGGGCAGAAACGTTTGTGATCAAAGTGAAGTTAAAGGGATCATAAACATCAAATAGCCGACTGACAGACTGAAGCCTCCTAGCCGAGGCTATTGGATCATTCTTCTGTTCCTTGTCCTTTCAGGCACCTAAGTGTCTCATAGCTTTGGATAGTCCAACATGACTGTCTAACAAATTCACCTCAGCCTCATTTCAGGACCTCTTTCTATGATATTTAACCCTTGTGCTATCCTAGGCACTTTAACATTGGGAGTTGGGTCATCTAGACCCACTAGACAGTGCTCTGTACCTCTTTTCTTCAATTATTTGTGATCTTCACTGGTGTCCATGGATTACATGAAATCTTTCCACCTTTATTCACCTTTGTCATGGTAGGGAGAACACGTCAATGTAAGGGTGGGGTCATAGGATAGCACAGGGGTTAAAGGATGGAAGCTCCGATGACTATAATGGAGGGTGTCACCAAAGCACCAAGGTAACAGTTGTGAGAATCTGTCAGAGGTGAGCAGATGGAGAGTGGAGCTTTGGTTTACTGCTGACTGACCAAGACCCAGCGTTTCTTTATTGGATTCTTAATTAAGAGCCTTCACTCGGAGGAGGATTACACACAGACCTAACATTTATTTGTGATTCTGCGGCGTAAAAGTGTCCTGCAGAGGGACGGAGTGGCTCTTTAATGGAGCTCTCAGTGCAATCATGGAGAGGAAAAGAGAGTCGGGACGGCGTTGTCTTTGTCTGAGGAGACAGCTCAGCTCACAGTCTTATTGCCTCAAGTCTTATTGATTAGCAGACGAGCCTCCCGCTCCCATGTGATCCCTTCTCGGGGTGTGTAATCCGTGCACAGGGCTGACAGCCTCCCGCTTGTTGTTTTCTTGTGCGATTAGCGCTATTGATCAAAGGACCCTCAGGTTTCTCTGAGTCTGCCTTTGGTTCAGGACGTTACAAACGCCCTCATCAAAACTTTGAGTTTTGACTGGAAGAAGGTAAAGATGTGCTGCAGCAGCAGGTCAGCCGATTCGCGAGTCTCCGCTCGGTGTCAGTCAGTCAGTCAGTCAGTCAGTCAGTCAGTCAGTCGGGCCGCGAAGGCGGCACAAACCCACGCTGACCTCGCAAGCCGCCGACAGCTGCACCCGTTCCCGGACACATCTGTCGTATTGCAGCAGCAAAGGCACCAAAACGTGGAGCCGGAGTCACCGAGGCTCATGAGAGGAACACGTGTAACCATAGTAACCCAATACAAAGACGCTCATTCGTCAATTCCAGATGATCAGAAAATAGAAGAATAAACAAATAAAAACGATCAAATGATGTTAGGGACAACACAGTGTACTTTTATGATTAAAACCGAATTCTTCTTAAAGTAAAAAATCAATAGCGGTTTGTCAGAGCTGGTAAATCGTAACAAATGATCAATTATGAACACAAGAGGAGATATTTATTTTTCTAAATAGGAAAGTAAATACTCTATTGTTTACTTGTTGATGATGTGCCTGGTCTAAACTCATGAACATCTTTTGATTGTTTAAGCAGAGATGATGGAAACGTCTGGAATATTTTTTCTTTCTCTCAGGAAAGCTGAGATGCTGACTGTCACCCCAACGTTAATGTGTCCTGATCCAACAAAATGCTGAGTTGACTAAAAGCAAAGACTTTGTAATAGTTTTGAGGTTTGTGCCAATGGAAAGAAAAACATCAGTGGTATAAAGTTAGTCCTTATCGCAGGTGTCTTCAATGTATTTTCTATGATTATTGTAGGGAAGTAATTTGGTTTAAATAGAAACAGATATGGGAATCTAAAGCTTTAAGACATTGGTATGCAGTTCTGTAGTGAACCTACATTCCCATACCAACGTACCAACGCACGGTAGGTGACCACTTCCATGTAATCAAGCCCAAATGCGCATTTCAGCCTCCCGCTTTCAAAAATCCCCGGTGTAGCTAAGCCAGTTTCTACGACTGTATTTGGAATCCACGTACAAAAGGTGTGGCCATTGAAAGGGCTGAAAGTTAAACCAGGTCCAAACTGGACAAATCAGGGACTTGGACTTGGTAGTGACCGGTGGATGGCTTCCCTTTTCATAAAAAAAAAGAGGAAGAAGCCCCTTTCCTGCTTGTCCAGTGTGAATACCGAGGGCTAAACGTGCCTGGTGTGAATGTATCTTCTCCAAATGAACCTGCAGCTGCAGATTTTCTCTCAATAAACTCTCACGGTTCCTGTAAGTGTTTTGAAAGTCCCACAAAACCTGTGTGGACTCTGTCTGGACCATTCTAGTTTCCAAAAGTCAAAGTGGGACAAGCTGCTGACCTGTGGGGACAAAACTGGGTCAGACAGCAACCATAAGGTTACCCCAGTCTGCATGAATGCTGAGGTAAACTTTAGGGAGAAGTCTGCATTATTTCTTCATTACTAATTCTAAAACATCCTTCCATCTTCCAAACCCACTAAATCCCTCTTTGGGGTCACAGGAGCCAAACCAGCTATTGTTGGGCAGTCTGTCACAGGAACACACATCTACACACAGCTAACTGACAATTTAGATTCCCCAATGAACCCATGAAGCATATTTTTGGACTGTGGGAGTAAACCAGAGTTCCCATGCCAAACCCACACATGTACAAGGAGAACATGCAAACTCCACCCAGCCAGGACTCGAACTCTCCCTGTGAGGAGAGAGTGCTAACCACTACACCGCCATGCAGCCCGTGCAAGAGGTCATCTATTTGCTACAATAGCTGACATACTCAGCTGGAATCCTGAAATGATTGCTCCAAAGCTCTCCACGGAGGAGCAACACCCGCTTCCTGTGAGGTTCCTCCCAGAGGAAACGCCGTGTGTGTCGTCCCCAAAGACGCTCCCCGATCATCGGGACCTGCATGCATGGACTCTGAAGCCTCACATGGGGCATCCCAATGTTACGCGTTTCTAAAGTGTTTGTGCTGGTTCTGTTTTGTGTGTCTCTCCTTCCCTGGCCGTCTCCCGCCAGTGCAGCATCAAAGCCCACACTTTACAGTCAGACAGAAAAGACTGCCGACATTTTCAGTACATAACACTCAGTCTTGTAAATTAGCACTAATGTACTGTTTATCATCAGATTCAATTAAAGCGGTGGAAGCGAGGGGATCAGCGCCCAAGGGATCGCCTTTTAACAGCCGCACAACAAATGAGCTGAGGTTCAACTGCTGACATTTAAATTGGTGTAATGAGGCAGCTTGTCATTGCCACTCTTCTGCCAGCCACAGAATTCCGGCCGCCGCGTTTTTTCGCCTGTTGCTTAACCTCGTTTTCGCAGCTTTCATTTTCATTTTCCCTCCTCTCTCTGCTGCAGCTTTCGTGACGGAGAATGAAGCATGAATTTGTGCGGGCAAAGATGATTCATTTGTCTCACCCTGCTGTGCTGTTTATCCTGCTGTCGTCACGCCGTTCATCATCTCTTGGTGCTGGCACAGCTAATGCAATATGCTGCTTCTGCTCTGCAGGTCTCAGGCAAAGCCCAGTTTAACTCGGAATAAGTGGCTTCTCGTTTTTCTGCCGCAGGAATTGGCTGTTTATAAGCTTTCAGACAGCATTATTGTGTGTGTGTGGGTGTGGGGGGGGGGGGTGCTTACTCAGCACCTCTGCACAAATGTTGATGAGCCTTGATCATAAATCTATGAGTCTGTGGATGATTAAAGACAAAGTAGTCGGAAGTTCTGGATCTCCTGGAACCATTCCGTCACTAAATTCCTCATTCTGTCTCTCACACACAGAGGAAAGACGGCTGCTATGCAATATGCAGCGAAAGTCTTCTCTGCTAATGGTGGCGTGCCATGAAATCCAGGCTCACAGTGAAGCGCCAACAATAGAGAAGGTCAAGTGAGTCTCTCCTCCAGTCGCCAATCGTCTGGCACCGTCGGGCCATTGTGTGCAGATAGTGAGCGGGCAGGGCGTCGCGAGGCCTCATTAGTGCGGCTGGGAGGGACGGAGACGGTGGCTCATGAGCCGACAAGATGTAAAGTCCTCCATCCGAAAGGAACGGGGAAACCAGCACCGCACACATTCACATGCATGGCGGGGTCAAAGTGCAGCACCAAGAGCTGCTTAACGGCTTTTTCCACACAGCTTTTCAAACTACGTTACACCACGTGTGTGCACAAACACACGTTTTCACTTAAAGTTCCACTCTGGTCATCTGTTTATCTATTTTCAAAGCAGTTGTCTTTTAATCATCATTGTGTCGTTTTTATATGAACTAGGAAAGGGTTTCTAAAGAGCAGCAGATATCTAAGGAGTAAGCCCACCCCAACTTCCCAATATTCCCTTGTTTACGCCCTCCCCTCTGCTGGCTTACAGCCCTTTACAACCCCAGCCTAACATTACTAGTGCAAACAAAAATGGCGAGCAATCTTGGAGCTATCCACTCGTACAGTTAAGATCCGGATTCCAGCTCAGACGAGAAAAACAAAGACGATCATGGATCTGTTTTTCTGTAAGTGGATGCATCAGAATGGAGCAGAGCAGGGAGCTTGTGGCGCCGCCTAGCGTGTTTATTACAACCTTTTTACAAGGGCATTTTGGTCTGCTCCTGATTCACATTGATTAGAATAAAGAAATACTCAGACTGAATCGGAATTGTTTCCTTCTCCCTTTTACCTACATTTTTCTCTCCAAGCGGAGAAATATGGAAAAATGGTGTCTTTGAATTCAGACATTACTACTACAGTCATTACTTAAATCAAATGTGGATTTAAATTTGCTGCAGAGCACACCCACGTGAAGAAATGCATTTCTCCTCCCCGCCACAAAAATACATTTTCGGACAAGCTAAAGCTTTAAATACTCCATAAATTAGAGCAATAGGGAGGAGGCAGAGGGATAGGGAAGCAATATGAATTCAGCCTTGGAAATGCAATTTTAAGATTAGTTTTCTTTAACCCTTGTCCTATCCTAGGCACTTTACCATTGGGAGTTGGGTCATCTAGACCCACTAGACAGTGCGCTGAACCTTTTATCTTCAATGATTTGTGATCTTCACTGGTGTCCATGGATGACATGAAATCCTCTCCACCTTTGTCACGGTAGGGAGAACACGTCAATGTACGGGTGGGGTCATCTGGACCCCACAAGATAGCACAAGGGTTAAAAATGTCCCCCATCATGAGAAAAATGCCACAAGAACATGATAAAAGCAACCCGATTTTTATTAGGGTGGATCTTTAAAAACATTTACTAAGTTGAACACCAAAGTTTGAGCTAAGGAATTTTCTTCATCCTTCATGAATGTTGGACTCTCCAGCTTCTAACCTCTGGTGACTGACCCAAAAAAGTCATGCAGCAGCATGTAAGAAGTCTGGGGTGATGTTGTCACACGTTTCACTGCAGCTGTGAGAAACGTTTTCCAAAGATAACCTGAGGTCTGCTTTCCGAACTTCTCTGTGACTTCAGCTCTCTTAAGGAAGTGCAGTGTGACTCTGCATTTGAATGGAAAATGTGAGAGATAAGTCACAGTGAGGTACAGCGTAGGGTAAAGACAAACCGCTGTCATAGTTTTGGATTGTTGCTGTGCTTTCCTGCATCTCTTCAGAGGTTCTGCTTTTTCAGTAGCTTGGGCTGGGCACATTAGTGCATGACACTTACATAAATCAAATCAAATCAAGCTTCCGTTGTTTCCTAATTATTGAGAAAATGTTCAGAAAAGTTCCTCACATGAAAGCAGGCCTCAATCCACGACAGAGTTCTTAGGGCCACGGCAAGAAAAACATTCTGGAGGATAATTATCTTTTTTTTTGTTCCTCACTTACAGGGAAAAAAAAGTCAAAATGTCAAGATGATGGTTGAAACAGATTTAACCCGCTACATCTAAGTTGTCTGTTTATCAGAGCCTAGCTTTAAGATGAAAGATGTGGAGCATTTTGTGAAGCTTTATTTACAGATAGGTTTCAAAAACCAAGGAAATTCCGAACCTTTTTGGGGACTCAAACTTCAATTGTTGTTAGTGGAGTCGTTTTTCCGGGGTTCGGTGTCGGTAAAGCGGAGTTTCACATGTAAAATACGGAGCTCAGAGGCACATTTGGGTATAGAGGACCACTTCTTTCTTCTGCCATCATCATTCCCATACCTAGAAGTCCATTTGTCTCATTACGTCATGAACCTGTCATGCACAGAACACCAAAGCAGAAGGAAAACCCCCTCCTGCAGGTGAAATGTCCTGTTTCAACATAAAACAACAATGAAAATAGTCGGTTATTTTTGCATTAGAACATTGAAAATGCCGAAAAACTGAGCATCTATACTTCAAACTTTATTGATTTGTATAGCGCCTTTCGTTTTAGTTAAAAACACAAAGCGCTCAACAGAAAAGCAGATAAAATAGTCATAAAATATGAAAATTATTTAAAACAGAAGGGACAGGACAATCACACACAGATGGGACCCCTCCCTCACCAGATTCCTCCCTCCACCCACCCAGTTCCCCCAGTAGAACCCTGAACAAAAACGAAGAAGTGCAGCATAAAGAAAAGGTTGGGCTTGGTTCTGCTGTGAGAAAACGATATCAAGGGGATCCATTTATTCCAAGGCCCAGCCCGACCGTGGGGGTCATTACCACAGCGCCCGCCAACACAGAGCGGCGTAGGGCCCACTCCATGGATATTAGACCACAGAGCGGGACCCCAGCCAGCCCAACAAGAACAGGCACCGCAGCAACAGCATCCCCTACAGGCGGAGCTGCTAGTGCCACAATGGATCCCCAAGAGGAGACGGAGGTGTCACACAGGCTTAGAGATCTTGAAAAAATAAAATAAAATAAAGATCTTGTCTTTGGTGGAGGAAGGCAGGATTGAAGTGGACAGCTGCAGGGATACCGACGACTTCATTAGATCCTGCAAGCTGCCAATCAATCAATAAAATATTAATACATCGTAAATCAAACAAATGAGCTTCCAAGCATTTGTAATTTCTGCACTGTATGTTCACTTCAACTTTAATCTAATAAATGTACAATTTTTTTTTCCTAAATTTAAGACTTTAAAACTAGTAATTTTACCTCTTTTTTTTTTTTTTTTTTTGGTGGCCCTTTGATTCAGCTCAGCCAAATATCAAATTGTGGGTTTTGGTTTTCAATTTATGCATTTTGATTCACAGATTTGGGGTTTTGATGCACAGTTTTACTGTTTTGATTCGCAATACTTTAGGCGCTAATTTGACACCATAGCCAAAGCGGAAGTTTGATGTTCCAAATAATCAATCAACCGATGACAACATCTAGTAGTTTTTTGATTTAGTAACCATTCAGTGATCATGTTTTCTCGTGTTACACGTGTGAAGATGAACGGTGAGCTCATAAAAAAAGACAGTTACAGCAAAGAAAATCATTTGGGCTCATCATCACCTCACAATAGACACAAAGCTTGTGGTGAAAAAGCTGCACAGGATTTTGCAGCTGTGGCTAAACGTTGCAGCAGCAGAGTAAAACGCCTCCGTTTGTCCCATCGATTTTCCATTTTTCATAGCGGCCCTGCAGACAGACGAGCTGCCTTCTTATTTATTCCCCACTCAGCAGAGCTGCTTGTGCCACATGTGTACAGTCTGGTCACCAGAGACACAACCACTCTAGGAAACACGAAGGAAGAAAAAAAACAGCTTTAACACAGTTTGATGGTGTTCTCTAAAGTGCTACTCAAGCTTCTGTAGGAGGACTTCATACATGTCAGAGAACATACGTGTTTGTCACACCTTACCACGCCTTTTACTTCTCCGTCTGTCTTCCCGATCCTTTCATGAAATATAAATCCTACAGCAGGGCACGAGGGTTTGTAGGGAGCAGAGAGGTGTGGTTTGACTCTGTTCTGACCTGAATTTGTTTGGCTGATTTCAGGAATCTGACTGTGTCTACAGGTCTTCAGCTGCTGCTATTCAGCTTTGACGCTTGAATAGCTCCAGAAGAGAGCTGAATCTGGAATCTGTAGGGATTGGGGTCTTACAAGGGGACGTTAGGAGCACCAAGATTGAGACACTGTTTGGTTAAAGTTTCAGTTCTTGTGCAGCCAGTGATTTTTAAGGCTCAAACGTTCTGTAAAACTGAGGCCAAACCAGTAGTGTGATTGTCAATCAAGGGGTCAATGAAGGGCTGACATTCAAGAAGTAAAAAGGAAGAAATAAGTGACTGATTACCATCCGTTGACTGTATATAAGGACTGGAGCAAATGAGTGTGACGCCATCCATACAGAACAAAATGAAGTCAGTTCAGTTGCCATTTTTTCATGATACAGCCATGTATGCCGTGTTAGGAAAAATATTCTGGGGAAAAAAAGAGGATTATCAAGAACATGTTAAAAATGTATCTGACCAATAGAATGACTGAGTACTAGCTGTTTATTTCTCTCTAGAAGTCTATGGGATTTTGGATTCTCAAAGCCAGCAGGTACTTCCTGTTTGGAACCCCTAGGGGGAGGAGTCACTCAGTCCAGTCCTCATATGCAGTCAATGGTTACCATCTATTGAGACAGAAAACTCCACATCAGAGTCCCCGTTTTAACTTTGAATGAGGGTTTTTGGAGTGTGGGGGGACACTGAAGGAGAAACTTCCCACAGGATTGGGAAAAACACAAAGACTCCACGCAGAAAGAATCCAGCTGGGATTTAAAGCCAGACGTCTTGCTGTGGGGTGGTTTTGCCAAATGTAGAGCCTACCAACTGATCCCCAAGTATACTCACAGAATAAAGTAAAGTACCAGTAAAGTACAATTAGCATAGAATAGAGTTAAAGAACAAAAAAACGGGATTTTCAAGCTTTGACTATTTATGTTTTAATCACACCCTTTTCTTTTATTGGCTTCACAGTTTTCCTAAACGAGTCATTTCCTCTGTCCATGTTTTACTTGCCTTCCTAAATACATCCTGTTTCTCGTTGATATCTGACACCAGATGGTCAAATCAATTAAAATTATATCTCAAGTTTATATCCTATAAATAGAATCGCATCTTGGTGAAGGTAGATCTCAATGTTCTCCACTGCTTCAGTAAGCTCTGCTTCAGTAAGGACAGATCTTAGGAATGCGAGAAAAAAAACAGTTATAATGGTGGTACTAAATATGGGCATGAAATAAGTCCATAGTCTTTGGTGGTGAGACTCTGGGTTGATGACGTTCTGCATGCTGGTGGGATCAGCTCAGACCATGAACGGACTAACCCCAGAGCCATAGATGCTGATGGTGGTTGCGGGCCAGCCAATGACAAAGCATTGTTCCAGTTTCCAGATTTCAATGAGGAGGATCTACCTCATTTCAATCCACCCCCTTTGCTGAGAGGTCCACTGGTCATGACTCCATCTGCTCTTCCACTGCTGTGCTGCTTGAGTTCACCTGAACCCCCTTTGCCTCCTACCAGGTCCTATCAGAGAGCACGAGGCTAAAGCAACGTGACAGCTCGTTTCAGCGCCGAGCGTGAAGTCTGCTCGAGAAATGTCAGCCGCTTGTGTATGAAGGTGCTTACCAGTGTACTGGGTGTGAACATAATGGATGACTAGCTCCAGGCTCGGTGTGCGAGCTGTCTGCTTTTAAGTGTTACTTTGTGTGTTGGTCTGCATTTTATTCCAAAGGTGGAGGCACTCCCACATCTAGCACGTCAACACTTGGGTGTTATTTGAGGTTTTGTGCTGTCACTTGGTTACTTCTGTACATAAGGTACACCTCAAAAACACTGGAGTGTGAGCGTGAGCCACAGTGGAAGTGAGGTGTTCGGTGTAGGCTGTAAAAATGAGCATGAAAGACATGACTTTAATCAAATATTTCATTCAGAGTTGTCACATAAAAACATTTATGGGTCGACCCCAAACCAGCCTTTTGGGTAACCAGAAAATTAAGCATTAAGATCATATGGCAAAACATAAACATAGGTCATAATCTACACATTACATGGATATCGCTGTATGGCCCACACATCAAACAATTCAGAAGTTTTTGGAAGATGTCTTTTATATCCTTTGATGAATATGGAGATAATTCAGTCTCAGTAATCAGAAATGCACACAACCTGTTTCACAAATACACACGCTTTGATTCACAAACACACTAAACGTTTCACACATGCACAATAAGTGTTTCTCACAAATGTGCTCGCTGTGTTTCACAAAAACACAAGAAATGCACAAGAAATGCTTCACAGTCATGATTTTTAGGAACACTTATTAAATGAATTCACACATCATGCGAATTGCAAAATGTGCATTTACAAACCTCCTCTCATTTGTGAATCTCCCCACATTTGTAAGAGAAATTTTGAGACATTTTTTATGGGATATAGATAGTATTAACTATGATAAGTGATTTAGCACAGTCTCACAACAATGGTCATTTAAGGTCATGAGTGTTCAGGAAAAAAGCACCTCTTAAACCCCCGTCTTAAATGTGATCCACACGTTTTTGACTGTACTACAAAGAATTATTAACAACAAGTTTAACATGCTTAAATACAGCAAGTTGTAACTTTTCCCGCCAAAAGTGGTTTTTAGATTTCACGGAACTGAGCAGAAGAAGCCCTTCTACACCCTCTAGTGGAATTGTGATGAACTACAGAGCAGAAAACATGGAGTAGGTTTTGGATCATGCTAATGAGATTGGGGTCTCAGAAATCCACATCACAGATAACATCAATAGTTACTGGTATTATAAAGAGTTAAAATGTGAAGTGTAATATTTTCACCGTGTCTTTTTATGCGTCCTTTGTTAGCTCCACCCCCACAAGTACCTGATACCCATGCATAACAATAGGCCAGTTGGTGCCAATGCCACAAGAAGCTAAAACACAGAAATGATGATTTATTTTTGTTTAAGAGTTTTAGTGGAGGAAATAGCCAAAAAAAACGTCCATGTCTACAGTCCCTGCATCAGCAGCAACAGTAATTAGTTAATTTAAGTTGCTTTGGTTCAGTACAGGACAGATGGACAAGAAATGCCCAAAGTTCCAAAAGACGTTGGATGTCAGCTATTCAGTTTATTTGACATAATTACGTTTAATTATGAAGCTTGCAGTGCCTCTGGATCAGTAACTTTGTGTTGAAGGGGGAAAGAATACCTTAAAAAGATACTGGAATAAGTTGACACTGAGAATCGTATAGTCCTGTTATAGAAAGACCAGTAAGGATACAAAAAACATTGACAATTAAAACAACACATTACTTTAGAATTATTTTTCACAAGAATCCTTCTGCAAAGCAAAGTAATGACACAAGCCTGGACATCATTTATGGCAACAGAAGAGCCTGGAGACCTGCTAACTCTGTGTCCTCTAATTAGCATCGCAGGTGTTTTCAAGGCTGTAATCAGTCAGTCTGTCCATTTAAAGACTAGTCACTGAGCTGTTTGGTTACACCATGTGTGCCACACTGAACAGGGACCTCGGGAAAGTTGGGTGAAAACTACTGTAGTATTTCCAAGCAGCTTGATGTTCCTCTGCCTACAGCTGCAAAGATTCAGAAGTTTAAGGTCCACGGGATGGGAGACGGCCAATCAGGAGGTTGCTGTGATAGAAAGATACGATGACCAAAGAGGACACCAGTGTTTAAGGAAAAAAGGTTTAAAAATATAAACTGCAGTGCAAATGACAACCTACGAAGCTTCTAGAGGACGATGGACAGATGGGACAAACCTGAAAACATTAGCTGTTTGTTCACAGACACAAATGAAGCATTCCAAGAAATGAACACTATGTGAAACACGGAGTAGGCCTGGTTATGGTCTGAGGCTGCTTTGCTGCCTCTTTGGTTTCTTTAATATCTGCAGGTTCAATGAAATCTCAATACCATCAAGGGAATCATGGAGTGAAATATGCTGCTTAGTGTTAGGAGGCCTCAGGCACAGGTGAAGAGTCCTTCTACAGGATGAAGATCCAGTACACAAACACCGTACCCTTATGCTATCCTAGGCACTTTATCATTGGCAGTGGGGTCATCTAGACCAGTGCTTTTCAACTTTTTTTGAGCCAGGGCACACTTTAACCTTGACAAAAATCCCCCAGCACACCAGCATCCCAAAAAAAAAAAAAAAAAAAAAAAAAATCATAGTCTGTATTGATCTACAGCAGGGGTCACCAACCCTGTGCCCGCAGGCGCCCATGCAATAAAAGTTAAGTTAGAAGATTTTAAAACCCTTTTGATGTGTGTTCGTTGTGGCTTCAAGACACTTAACAAGGAAGACTGATTGTATGCTAAATCGGCTAAATCGCGGTACCGTCATTCTTATCAAAATGTCATTAATAGAATCAAATAAACACAAAGAAAAAAGTATTTTATGATCTTTCATATTCCTAACTACTCAGTGTTTTATCAGGGCCTGTTTGGATGAACAAAGAGCTGATATCATGGAGATGGGAAATGTTTTTAGATCAGTTAATGAGGGCAATTTCCCACGGCACACCTGACCATCTCCCACGGCCGTGGCACACCGGTTGAAAAACACTGATCTAGACCCCACTAGACAGTGCACTAAACCTTTTTTCTTCAGTGATATGTGATCTTCACTGGTGTCCATGAATTACATGAAATCCTCTTCACCTTTATCATGCTAGGGATAACACGTCAATGTAAGGATCGGGTCATCTGGACCCTCTGGACTGTTTTCATGTTATCAATTTCGTCAATTTATTTTTCTGTCATTAACAGAGGGGGAAATAATAATTTTGGGCTTGTACATTCAGGAAATTTAGACCTATTGGTAACAATGGGGTGGGAATTACAAAGGTTTTGTCTCTTTCCCATTTGAAGGGGAGAATAGAGTTTTTGGTATATTATGTCCTCCAGTTTAGAGGGAGCCGGTTTAGCTCGTGCTGGTTTGCGGCGCCTTCCGTCCGTGAAACCAGAGTTTGAATCCGGGCTGCTCCCTGTTCCCTTCTCTACTTCTGTGCTGGTCCCAAGCCCGGTCGCTTTGAGAAGGTTGCGTCAGGAAGGGCATCCGGCGTAAAACATTGCCAAGTTTACCATGCGACTTGTACGCTGTGGCAACCCCTGATGGGAAAAGCCGAAAGAGAAAGAATATGTCCTCCAGTTTAGGTTTTAGTATTGACCGTATATCTCAGCTAATTCTAGAACAGATCAGAGTTTGTTTGGGGAAGCCGGAAAGAGGAAAGTCTCCTAATCCCTGTTCAGTTATGGTCTAGGATGATTGTTGGAGAAGAGATGGATTACTCTATAGCCTTTATGTGGCTGCTTTTAGCTCCTGCAAAGGAATGAAGCTAATTCAATATGTGTCATGCTTTGCCATGGTGACCACTTCTGGTTTTAGGTAAATGTTTGCAGTTCAGTGACTCCAGATTTAACAGCCTAACCCACTGATACAAACATAAAGATAACAATGTGGTGGAAAAATGCACACAAACACAAAGCCACAAAAAAAGGCAAATCTGTCATTTTGTGAGTGTGTGTTTGCAAAGCATTTGTGTGTGTGGTTGTGTCCTTGTTTGTCTGCACTCCTGGGTCCAATTAAATTTTGCTTTTGTGTCGCCTTCTGCATGTATCAGAGGAAGGGTGTCACTCTGGAAAACACGCTCATGCACTATGATATGGAATAATAAGAGCACAATTCCCCTCATGGTAAACAGATAACCATGAAGAGTCTGTGGTGAGCAGACGGGGGTGCAGGGATTAACACCAAACCAGTAGGAGGTAAAGACGATGTTACCTTTGGTTTTACTGGGGTCAAAAGGTGTCAGAGGAAAGAAGAAAGAAGGGAAACAATGCTGAAAATAATTGACATTGTGGGACCTCATTACATGAAAATATGTCCACCTTTGTTTATTCAATATTTTTACTATGTCTTTTTTAAGGCCAATGTGTTTGAAATAATTTTTTGTGTTCCTCAAAAAGAGTACATTTAGGCAAAAAAAAAAGATTTCTTTGAAATCCTGAGGAATTGGCTAAACCGATACCTTTCATATTTAGCCGTTAAGACGCTGTTTATGAGGTCTGGTCCATGTCCAGGAGTGGGTGGTGGGGTTTCTGATGTGAACATAGTCATCATTTTCTACAGTCTGTAAAACGAGTTGACTTTGAAAATGACAGCTTTCTAATCAACGTCTGGCGAAGAGAGCAAAGCCGCCTCCTGTCAGCTTCCGAGCGGCGGCTGCAGGGACAGTTGGGAACAGGAACTGAAGGAATTTCCTCCATATGAGGATCCGGGGCAGTCATCTTTAACACCTCATCTTTAACCCCAGTGGTGACTTTTTATTTAACTACCGTAGCTCTTTAACTGCTTTCAATAAGACTCTGAAGCAGAGAAAAGCAGTTTTGCGCTGATATATGACTCTTTATGTATAGTGACGTGTTTAGCATACATCGGTTGTTTCTGTCGTAGAGAAAAGCTGCTTTGTTCCGTTATGCAAAACTTTACGTTAAAATGTTGCAAAACATTGATAGTTCGATATGAAAACAATTTGCTGATTCACGTGGATGGCGTGACCGGCTAAGGAGTTAGAGTGGATCAAAGACTGTGTGTTATTTAGGTGTCATTAGCTGCGTTCCACATTTGCACAAAACTTTAGCGAAATTCTAGAAATGTTGAAAAAACACAATTTCACAATTACACTGTTTTTATTAAATCATAATTATGCGAATGAACACCAACCAACTCACGCGATAAGTCGTTCAGAAACATGGCAATGGTTGTGAACAACACTTTGATTGACAGCAGATACTTTCAAAATTCTGGCACGGCACTAGAGCTCATCATCTTCTATCAAAGGAGACGTCGGCGTCTTCTTAAGGAGCGGCGAGCTCCTCACATGTGGGAGCGGCTACAGATGAAGTCCTTTTGGGAAAAGATTGGTTTGTGATTTTCCAGAGGAGCTGTGGATCCAACAATTCCACATGACACGCTCAACTTTTCATGAGCTGCGTGATGCTGTGGGACCTCTAGTGGTGGCCACTGTGCAGCACTCAAGAAAGCCAACATCTCTGATGGTAAAGGGTTGACTATTGGATATAGAAACAATCATAGCCTTCTCTATGTGTGTGTCACATGCACTTTGTTGTCAAATTGCCTCACAATGGAGGTTAAACTAAACATTTGGCTCCTACAACTTAATGGACTTCAGTTATTTTTTCTTTTTCTGGAATTAGTGGGTTATCGTTAAACACAGCTATTGCAGTTGTTTACACAGAGGCTGAGTCTTCTTTCTGCTCTGGCTGGATCTCAGACGACCAAAACATGTCAGCGGAGGGAAAGCTTCTGTAGATCCTGTGAACCGTGGATTCACCTTTCCTATCAGAGCTGCAGAGCACAGGTCAACGAAGCAGCTGCTCCCGTTCGTTCCAGGATCTGAGCTGGAGAACAGAGGTGTCACCGTTTTTGGTCACGGCACCAAAACTGCAGAATAGCTTCCTTTTCAGACCCCTGAGTCTTTTAAATGACTGTCAAAAGGCCAACTGTTTTACTAGGCTGTGTCTGAATTCACAGCCTAACCCCTAACTGCTAAAAATGTAGTGCCCTGAATCTTAAAAGCAATTCGAATTTTTTTAAACGGCAGATATGACATCATCTTTTTCACAAAGTTAAAATCTAATTAAGATAAGCATTTTGCAACGATTGTTTATGAGTTAACTGTCTTGTGAAGATAAAAGCGTTGACGATTTATTAAAAAAATTCTTTTAAAAACATTTTCTTGGCAGAAATTGTTCCGACGCAATGCATTGTGGTCTATAGTCGCTGATCTAGTGAGCATTGATGCACACTGGTTTTTCACAGAGACTTTTGGGAAATTTCTAGGGCACTCAATTTGGGAATTGTAGATTCGGACAGCACTACAAAACAGCAAACGTACTATATGGTGCACTATCTAAGGGTTTGGGTGGGAATTCAGACACAACCTTAGATTCTGGTCCTACAAGATCTAGATGTTTAAAAAACCTTTGATTCTATTCTGAAAAGATGGGCAGATAAGAAAAAAAGGTCCACTCTGATAAGAAGCCTTTTCCTTAGTCTGAATGGTAGATGTGAGGAGACTTATAATAACCACAACCATGGCTTGAACAACTATAGAATTAAAAGAACAGCTTTGTGCTGTGATTGGTGGTTTGCATTCATCAGACTGGATCCTCTAAAGTGAGCATTTCAGTTTGAATACTTTGTGGCTTCTTGATGAGTGCTGTCCAGATCGGAAGCACACTTCAAGGGTTATTGGGTGTAGTATGATGACTGCAGAAACAAATCCCAGGAAAGTGAATGAAACACAAAGTTAATTTAAAGAAACACGATTTTCTTTGCTAATCACGTACAATTCCTTCATCCGTTAAGTTTCAAAGGTTCGGGTGCTGCTGGGGTAAACCTGTACAAGTGGGGTTGACGGCGGAGCGGTTGGATTCGATTGCATCAGGTCATCATGGTGTACCTTTCATGAGGGACGGTGATGCCAGAAGCAGCCCGTCATTCTGAGCTGCGATGGCAAGATCTCTGCTGCCGGCCTCTGCCGTTTCCACGCACGGCAGACATATCTACACTTCTGACTTGCCCTGGGTGTTAGAGCAGGTATAGCTTGACAAATGCATCAATTTATATTCAGTCCTTCTCGCAGTCAGAAAAAAAGGAGAGTATCAAAGAAAAAGATTGATTTTCCAGTTCGGGACCCTGGTTTTCATCACATCTCCCTTCCCTGTCACTGTCTGCTTCTTTCTCTTTGTCCCCGACTTTCTCTCTTACCACATAATTGAGGGAAGATAAGTGAAAATGTTTGAGAAAGAGAAGCCGAAGGACAGCAAATGAGTTCAAAGCAGAGAGTCGGAAATCAGGAAATTGAAAGAGTGCAAATGGTTATGTGGGTTTGGGCGTGTATGAAAGAACGGGATAATAAACAACAATGATGCACATGAGAGGAGATCCGTGTTATTTGAAGTACATTCACCAACATTATGAGGATCGTCTTTATTTTTATTTGGTGCTTTGTTTCTCAAGATATGCAAAGTCATGTGACCTAAAAAACAAACATGGTGGATGTGTCTTTGCTGCAAGTAGAATCCGATGAACTACAGTATAAACCCTGTTTATTTTGTTGAAATGTGGTGACGCTACTGTACGAAAAACAGAGTATTTCCATAGTATGATGTTTTTTTACAGGCTTACTTTGGTACTCGGTATTAGGTGATCACTTTGGGCCCTTGGATACTCTGCAGTTTAAAACTGAGCAGCATAAACAGAAAGTAATTTTTGCGCATTTTTTAGCCCATCCATCCATTTTCTTGGTTTCCCTGTTGGGGTCACAGGGTTGTTAGGGCCTGTCCTGGCCACTGCTGGGTGAAGGTTTACACACTCTCCCGCTAGCTTACAGCCCCTTAGAACCCTAACCTAACATTAATGGTGCAACAAAAATGGCGAGCAATATTGCAGCTATCCAGCCGTACAATTTAGATCCAGAGTCCAGCTCAGACGAGGAAAACAAAGACGTACATGGATCTCTTTGTCTGCAGGTGGAAGCATCAGAATGGAGCAGAGCAAAGAGCTTGTGGCCTGATGTTGTAGCTTCTACGTCACAACTACAGGCTTTCTCAAACCGTCTGTTTCTGATTTATAATGATTTGTATCAAGAAATACTCAAAAGTGTAGTTTTTATCTTTATTTACTTTATGCGTGTCCTCCATTATCAGAAAAATGCCACAAGAAAATCTTAAATACACTAAAACACACAACTTAGATTGGAGTGGGTCTTTAAGAAGTAATGGATGTTCCACTTTAAAGACCGTGAACTTCTGCTGCATCTTCTTTTGCGGTGCGGCTCAAACATGCACTTCATAATCTCATCAGAGAAGGAGAAAAATGTTTCAGTCCCAGACAGCTTTGCAGCAGAATTACTTATCAGCTGATGACGTGAGTCAGGTTATGTGGGTTATTGCTCCTCTCTCTGTCTACATCTGCATCTCTCATGTATTTATGAGCAGAGCAACAACAGGGTTACAACACCTGCTCCTCCTCTGCCTCCAGCAGAAATCCAAAGTCTCTGCCTCTTTTTGCTCATTTGAACCAAAGAGGCTCATTCTGCCCCAACACACATACGAGTGCTGCTTGCTCACAGTTAATCTCAATCAATCTCCAGCGCCCGACTCCTGCACTGTCTGCTGCTTGAGCAGAAAGTAAAAAGGTGGGATAAAAAGACGAGACAGGATGTTCCAGAAAGGAAACAGGTGAGGAAAATGAAAGACGAGCGGCTGTAATGTAAACAGACGGCACTTCAGACGGTGATATTTAAGAGGCTGTTAGGGCAGAACACAAGTTTTTGGATGAGATGAAATAGTTTGTGGGGAAAAGACAGGAGGTGTTTGCAAAAAATATACATATACATGTAAAGTAAGCAGAATGAAAAGACATAAAAGGTAAAAAAAAAAACATTTGGAAAAGGTTAAAGTCAAGAAGTTAAAAAACTGAAGTGAAGGAAAAAAGATGAAATGAAATGCAGGTGATGCAATGGAGGTAACCAGTTAAACTGCAATAAGGGTAAGTTTATTTAGGAAAAAATGACAGCATTTACCAGGACAAATGTTTTTAAGAAGCCATCTTTCCAAAAAGTCAAACAAAGGTAGTCTGGAAAACTGGTAAACTGAGCCTGCAGCCCTGTTTCATCAGCACATTCAAACAGGGGCTGACGCCCCCTAATGAGTCAACCGTGGCAGAAAGTTGATGGAAAGTAAAAGATGATCCCTCCCTGAGTCAAAAACGCTAATATAGGAAAGAGGTGATTATAGGGAATTTATAAACGTTGCCTTTTATTGGTTCATACGCTCCAGTACAGCTTTGAACTTTCTGCTTCTGGTCTGTATTAAATATTGATGAAAAATTCTGAATCCGAAGATGCACATAATGAATAAAAAAGTCGTTTTTCTGAAAAAGGTTGTATTACAGTGCTCCGTCGCTGTATCGCGATTCACCTATTCCAGTCTCGCTGGAATAGGTGAATTTTAATAGCTTTTTTTCAGTGCAAATTTGCCTTTTTTTTGCCTATTTTAACAGTGCATTGTGTTCAGCATCCTGATTGGCTGTTGAGATTGTCAAATCAATCTCCTCCGTGCCTCCTGCACAGAATTTTATTTTGACACATTTACATAAATCTTTGATTGCGATCCGATTTTTGTTTTCATTTTCTAAATCCTGGAGGTCCAATGTTTAAGAGTTTAAACAAAAGAGAGAAGCGTAAAAATGTTCATGTTGGTCTGTAAATAAAGTGTAGTAGTGAGGGGTAGACTGGAAAGTAGAATTCTACTTTCCAGATTTCACATGTCATGGGTTATTTATGGAACATAACCCTCGCGATAAACAAGGAAACACTACACAGGTGGCCTGATTCAGTATTGAAAATAAATTTTTTTACTCACTTAATTGTCAGATTAAATTTTGTCGTTATATGACCCCCTACAGTTACTTATGGTGTCCCACAAGGCTATGATCGTGTCCCACTCATGTTATGTTCATTTTCTTTTTTCTTAATGTAGCTAATGTCAGTTTTGTGAGAATCGGTGCATTTTAAGCTTTCAGTTAAAGTTTCCTGATTATGTTTTAATTTGATCAACTTAAATCATGTTTTGTTTTGACCTTTTTAGTTTCCTCCATATTTAGAGATTTAGAGGCTTCTGTCACTTCTTTTAGTCTCCCTGTCTGCTTTTTCTGTCTCATTTTTGCTTTCAGATTTAGGTTGTAAACCTTTGGGTCTTCTCTTCTGACAAGTGTAGGATCATGTTCGCAGCTTGAATCAGTTTTCAAATGTGTAGCAATTCAACTGCTGCATATTTACCTGACTGAAGCTAAAAGAGAGGTCCAATCATTCCTCTGAAATCCAGCCGTCTGCAATCTTTCCTTGATCTTTTAAAATAAAGTGGAATAAGAAGCACGAATAAGCAGATGTACAGAGGCTTTGATGGATGTCGGGACAGAAAAGATTTGTTGGATTCAGAAAACAACCAGGACTGCAGCACAATCAAAGGAAGCAAGCTGATATCCGATTTCACATTTATGTAACAAACAAAAGCTGATAAGAAATTCTTCAAGTGTAGCAGCGACAGAAAATCCATCCGACGGACGTACGACTGGAGAAATAAGTGCAGACGTCTGAAAAGAGCAAAGCTGAAAGTTCACATGAACATTCAGAGAAAAGACATTTAAATGACCAAAAAAAGAAAAACAGAAAGGAGGTTCCAGGTGATGATCTCTGCACAGAGTGAGGGTCTTTAAGGGTCCATCATTTACTTACAGTTAAACATAATCAGGAATATTTGATTCTGATAAATTGTTTGTATTAATGCCTAACCCTATATAACCATTCATATCATTTAATGCAGGCATTTCTGAGACCTCTATATCAGGGGTGCCCACCCTTCTGGCATGTGAGCTACTTTTGACACGACAATGTCTCAAAGATCTACCACTATATCCTCCTGAGACCCAGTCCATTCATTTATGTCCATTATAATGGACATTTTGTTTACCTGTTTATATATATATATATATATATATATATATATATATATATATATTTATACGACCCTAATGTCCTTGAACCGGTTGGTCGCAATCGATGTAATGAGCACCCCTGCTCTATATCATTAACATGATCCAAACTTTTCATAAAAACCTGTTGTAAACCTCATATCTTCCAATTGTGGCCCATCTCATATTGGCGCCGGTTTCCAATGGCCGATGGGTCTAACAGGTGTTTAGGACGCCAGCCTCCAATAGTGGGTGGGCTCCTTTAAGATCCACCCATCTTCCCCGGGTCTTGCACAGTCGTCTGTGTTATTTGTGTGATGAGCCAGTGTAGCGACGGTCAAGAAACGCTCATTCGATTTAGCGTTTAAACATCATACGGTAAACCAAAGAACATTCTGGTGGGGAATCTTTGCCACATTTGGGGTGGATCGTAAATGAATGCAAGTGTGGCGCGAGTGGATAGGTGAGAAGACAGCTGCAGAAGAAGGAGCAACAAGCAAATGATTTCCTGGTAGAGGTGCAAAGAAAGCAAAGGAGAAGAACTGGTTTGAACAGTGATTACAGAGCAAAGACGGAAAGGTGCGGATACGGAAATTGATGCGTCAAAGATTAGCCAATGCTAATCAGAACAAAATATGATGTTCTGATCATTTCATAAATCCTGAAATGCTCATCTGGTGCTTTCTGCATTTCGTGACCACATTTCACAGCAAAAGGAACCCATTCGCCACCGTGGAATAAACACAGGTCTCCAACTTTATTTTTGTGGTTATTTATGCTTGTTTGCCTGCGATATACCCTAATGTTCTTGAAGATCTGGCAGTTGTCTTTAATAAACACCGGGCCGGCTGCCAAATATTTGGAATAAACATTCGGGCTACTAAAGACAGATTGTCTCTGCCCTGTAGTTCATCATCATTCCACTAGGGGTAGTAGAAGAACTCATTTTGTGATGGCTGAAATCTCAAAACCACTTCTGGCAGGAACATTTTGGCTACTGTTCAACTTTTTTCTGTGAGAAAACCTCCTCTGTTGTTAATCAAACAACCGCTTGCTGTATTGAAAGAATGCTATTTTTGTTGATAATTCTTTATAAAACAGTTCTAAAATGTTAAAAATCTGTGGATCACATTCAAGACAGTGGGTAAAAAAGTTTTTTGTTTTTTCCTGAACACTTAGTATTTATGCATCTTAAAGTACCATCGTAGTGAGAAAAAAACGTACTTAATAATTCAACGTATCACAACTGACACGATCTATAGCTCAAACGATATTGCTAAATTAGTTTGTGGATTTCATCAAAGGGTTCAAAATATGTTTTAATTTCTAAAGATTTTCAGTGAATTTTTTGATGATGCTGTTTCCAGAAATGCTATTTAATTTACTGCAGACTTTCTAAAAACACTTATAACATTTAAAACACACTGGAAGTAAACTTGGCTTTGAGATGTTCAGTAGTTCAGTAGTGAAAGACAGCTTTTCAGACAAGAAACCTTTCTGACTGATTTTTCTTTTATTTATTGGCCGAACTGCAAAAAGAGTTTTAAACCGTGTCGAAAAAAATACTCATTTCTGACCTTACTCCACCTTTTTCGTGTCCTCTTCCTCCTCTGACATTGCAATCTACTTCAGCCGCTCTGAAATATTAACCGAGCTCCATTAAAGTAAAATTCCGAGATAAGCAGAGAGCAAAGTTGCTGTGTCTTTAAAAGCTGCATGACGAATAATTCAGAGCTTAGGCTCCTTCCCGGGTGGGTCAGCAGATAGCAGTGTAAGTCAGTGGGTAAGGCTGACGATCAGAGCTGCAGGATGGAGGTCAGGGCCGTCTATTTAGGCTCAGTGTGTGAGAGCCTGAGAGCAGCAATGCTGATCCTATTAGGAGTCAGCAGCACAGGAGGCCATCGCAGGAGCCCAGCTGGGCAGAGTGTTCAGGTCAATGCTGGGTTCAGAATGATCACAGCCGTCAATTGCAGCATCCTGACTCCTCATGCTCTGGTTCGACCCACAGGAGCAGCATGGCACAGCAGCAAATCATATCCAAACAGCAAATAATGGGTCAGTTTTCCTTTACCTGAAGTTCTCATTATTGACACAATTCTATGCTGTAAACTCCTGCTGATGGAGGAGGACGCTGAAGCTGAAGAGCAGGAAAACACACCAAACCCTGAAAATCATACGTACATCATACATGCCTTTTTTCTGTTTACTCTGAACCAACTGTGATTGTGATTTCTGTTTTTCAATAGTCTGTTAAAGTAATGATATCACACAACATTCTCCCTAATTTAAAATAGAGATCAAATGTTCCTTAATGTCCCACTCCGATCATAACCTCTGAGTTATAGGTTGGACTGTTAGCAAAGGGTGAACCTCCCTTCATTTCCCATAATCTACACTCTCTCCTGCTGGCTTACATCCCCTTACAAGCTAACAGTGGTGACAAATATTAGAGCTATCCACTCGTACAGTTTAGATCCAGATTTCAGCTCAGATAAAAAAAAACAAAGACGTTCATGGATCTAATTGTCTGCAGGTGGATGCATCAGAATGGAGCAGACAGGAAGCCTATGGCCTGCCCAGCGTATTTTCCACTGAACAAATATGCTCTTTTTTTTTCGAATAGCATTATTATTGGAAAAAAAATACTTAGAAATGAAATTCTAAGCTTAATTTTCTTTATATACTTCCTCTATCATCACAAAAATGCTACAAAAACGTTTCAAAAACACCTTTTTCATCCGAGAGTTTAATTCTTTCCAGCACTAATGTACGCTGCTTGTAATGATCAAAGTCTACATTGATTTTATTTGAAAGCCTAGCAAAAAATAATAAATAAAAATAATACAATTTAAACAAAAGATCCTCCTTGCTCTTCCAGACGGCATCAAACAGTGATGAAGTATGAATGTCAGCAGATCCTTTTCATGCAGACACAGAAGCAAACTTTTCCTAAAAAGATCTAAAAAATTAGGACGATTCCCTGAAGATGCCCCCCCCCTCCAGAGGAACAGGTCGATCTGTCCAGCTGTGAAAAAAAAGGAAAAGTAATGACGAGGCGGTGCAGGTTGTACTGCTTCTAGTTTGCCTCTGAGCAGTTCAGTGTGTACTGTTCAGGTTGAACTGTAACCACAGCATATAGGTTATTCACCAGGCAGTCCAATGTTAGTGAATCATTTACAGCTTAAGTACTGTGATGGCAGGTATTATGGTCTGTGAAATGTTTGTATGTTCTGTAGTTATCAATAGTCCATGTGGTTTTATAAAACCCACCTTTGAGTTTTGTTTATCACCCTTGAATGATAAATATGGAGGCTGAAGCACACGTGTTGCTTACCGGAACTTAATGCATGACCATTTGAGAAAAGGTGTAAATCACGGTATACACTTTGCTTGTAAGAATTCCATCTTTGTTTGATTTTAAAGGCTAAAAATACGTAAATTCTTCCTCAAACATGTATAATGATAATAATAATGGATTAGATTTATCTGCGCTTTTCCAGATGCTCAAAGCGCTTACAGTGTGTCCATTATTCATTCACTCCTCATTCATACTTGGTGATGGTAAGCTATGGTTGTAGCCACTGCTCCCCTGGGGCAGACTGACAGGCGTGGCTGCCAGTTCGGCCCCTCTGACCATCACCGGGATCATTCATACACATGTACACGCCAGTGGAGCCACACTGGAGGCAAGGAGGGTGAAGTGTCTTGCCCATGGACACAACGACAGTTGGCTGCCGCCCCATGTATGTTGAATATCAGATGCGGTGTAATGTAAGAGTATGTATGTATGCTGGCTATAAGGTGGAAGGAGGAGATGTTTGGATCGTACCCAGCCTCTAATCCAGTGAATGGTTGGAGAAGAGACACCTGAAGCTACGTTCACACCACCCTCTGCTCTACCCTTTCAAGTGCCCACTTCCAATGAAACATCTAAGTAAATGCACGTTTTGGACTTCATCAAATTCTCACGATCACATGCAGCTGTGAACGTTTCTATGACTGGCTCGACGAAAGTTAAACCAGGTCAGACATTTAAAAAAATCAGGGAGTCGGATTTGGTAGTGACGTATGGATAGCGTCCTTTTAATTCCCAGAAGTGCCAACCATTCGAAGATTGATCATGGAGGAGAAATTTAGAAACTATGGTTCGTGCCGGGCTGGAAATATCTGACACCATTTCTGAATCCAAATTGCTTTCCTATCCCCATGTCTTCTACATTTATCGCTCCAAGCGGAGAGATATAGAAAAAAAAAGTGTATTTAATTCAGACATTACTACCACTTGATGACGTCATCAATAGTCGGCGGTATGTCGCCGGTACATAGCTGCCAGTGCTCAGAAAATACATTACAGTATGGGCTTTGTAACTTTGTAGTTAAGAGTCATTTAAGTCATTCACCCTACCGGGGGAGGACCCAGTCCTTAAGTCCCTACGGCTGCTCCTTAAAAAATGTTTCAGACACCACTACAGCTCCAAATGCTTCTACAATTGGTGCAATAGGGATTCAGCATTCAGCCCAAGTCTTTCATATATCGCAATAGAGCTTTGAAAGAACAACGTTTGCACGCTTCCACCTTTCGCACCAAGCCTCTCCCAACTGTGGTAATAAACAGGAAAAAACAAGGAAGCACCTCCCTGCTCATCCAGTGTGAACACCATGGGCTAGATCACCGTTTAAGAACCCCCGTTTAGCGTGTTTACATGCCTGGCGTGTCCGTGGCTTAAGAAGTTACAGAAGAAAGGAAGAATCTTTATGTGGGTTAAGAAATGCACACAGACGTTTTTTTAATGGTTAGAACTGGTTTTCTATTTAAAAACCTGATCCCGTGGATCATCTGAAGCTTTAGATTAAGCAAGCAGTCTCACAGGTTGACCTCTGTTGCTCTACAGTTCTGTGGGCAGGCTGGGCATTGGCGGGGCAATTCTGAGTCTGGAGCCTGGCAGCCGGTATTAGCTCTGGCTTCTATACTATAAACGTTTCTGTTTGCCCCACACTGCTGCTTTATCAGCCTAAAACGTTTGGACGAATTACCCGTGGTGCATTTGACATGGCTGCAGGGGTGTAATGCAGAAAGTGGAAGTAGCATTCCATCCCATTTTATCCATCATGCTATTGGCCAACACAGGAAGAGTCATTTAACATGCTTTACTTTTTTCTTGGAAAAATGCAAACAGTCCAACATGTTCATATTCCATTAGCTTAGCTTGTCTGCAGGACTGGACTGACAAAAGTTTGGTTTCAACTCAGTGGTTGGAAGAAAAGTGTATCAATAAAAGATGTCTGTAAACCTAATGAATTATTGAAGGTTAATCAGACAGAGAGCTACTGTGGATGCATCTGCTGTTTTAAGTGCCAGCAGCTTCAACTGGTCTGGTTATACCAACAGAAGAATCAATGATCTAAAAAAAAAAAAAAATCACAACAAGGAAAAATTGAAAACCTGGATTTGGAAACATGTGGCATCGTTTGACTGTTTCACTCTAACTTCACCCATTCAGAGTCAGGGGTAGTGTTGATTTTGGGTTTGATTGTTGAATCCGGTGAAATCGGTCATTCAAAGTATTTAAAAAGTTTCAGGGTCTTCAGGGATTTTCTATTACAGGATATTTGGTCCAGAACCTAAGAAGAGAAAATAGTTTGAGTCACACTTTTGGCAGGAAAGTGCGAAAATTCTGAACAACTCTACAGCTTTGTTCACATCGAACACGATTTGCACGTCAAATGTGTGTCCGCTGTCTCTTTTTTGATCAAATTCACTGCTCGGCGCTTCCTCAAAAATGTGTTCATAAGCCAGGGGAGGGCAAGTCCAGGCCTAAAGAGCTGGTGTGTTTGCATGTTTCCCAGATAGCTGTGCCCCACTAATGGCCAGTAGCTGTTTTAGCTATGGGCAGTACGGGTGGCTGCCTGGGGCGCCAATTCAAAGGGGGCGCCGGCTCAGCACTTGGAGGAAAATAACTCTGCGCCACTATTGTTTTTTTCTATTATTTGTTATATCCCAGAGTCATTACATGTCTTTACATTCCATATGATAAGTATTTTACGTTTGCCTGTTGTTTATTTGCTGTTAGTAGTCTATTTAACATAAAGACGGCATGTGATGCAATAAAAGAGCTGCTCTTTTTCAGATATCAATAAATAAATATGAGATCATCTGTTTATGCATGCATAAAAGCTTTAGGAGGATTTTTTACTGCTGGTGTTTCACAAAATTAGGAGAAACACTCAATATTTTTTGAGTACGGTAATATCAAATGAAAAGTTATTGATAAAACGACTTAAAAACAAAGAAAACAGATTAATATCATATGTTGTTGGTGAAGAGCACAACCTTTATTTTTATTTTCAGGCTTTTTTGTCTTGTTTTGTTTATATTTGTATTAATTTGACAGGATATGTATTATTTAAGGTTTGAAAATTCTGAAACAATATTTCTGTATGTTTTTATACATACCGGTATTTATGTTATAAAAGTCAAGGTTTTAATTGTAAAAGTTCTAAAAGTGTAGCTTTAGTCTGTTTAATAAATGTTTATCCCGGTTGGGTCCACAACCTTGAGCGTGTTTTGGATTTTGGGCCCCTGTGGGACTGAGTTTGACACCCCTGTGATGCGAGTAAATCACATTCATACATTTGTTTTTGTGTGAAATGGCCAATTGAAAATAGGTAACACGAAACAAGTTGGTGGGTGTGTGTCTCATTTTTCTGTTATCTTCCTTTTCATTGACCTGCCTGAAACACTTTTGACTGTCTGAAGAAGGTGTCCTGGGTGCGTGCAAGGTTCCTGCATCAGTCGGTCCTTCTGCAGGAACCTTCCTGCAGCACAAATGCTTGATTTTCCACCCACTCTAATGGTTGCATTGCGTTTCTTATTAGAGTTAGTTGTGCCACACCACGCGCACACATGACATGACATTGAATCTCCGTCACCAGCCTGCCACAGTGTTAATTGATGTGAGCTTCTGCACTGCACACTGCTCTGAGGGTTCCTCTGTTCCACAAACATAAGCGGGGGGTCACTTTAATGATGTTGATCAATGTCTGTGCATGGCTGTGTGTCTCCCTGTGTGTGCCGAGCATCCGTAAAATCCAGACAAAAGGAACACGTGCCACTCGGGATTAGTTTAACAGTTCACACAACCAGCATGGGGAGCGATGGTCGCCCTATTTGTCTTTAAAATGAACTCAATTTCCCAACAATCCCTCTTTAAATCTATTAGGATTGATTCTTGGGAATAAAAACCCTTTTAAAAACATTTTCTTGATTGAATTCCCTAATCTCTCTCTCTTCCTTGGGTTTTAAAGAACTTATGCAGACGGACAAAATGCTGAATAACAACAGGTTGTAGTTGGAGACGACACATCCTGTAGCATATATAGCATGTCAAAGCAGGCTTCTGTGGAAAACTGTTGTTTTTTCCATTCTTTTTAGTTGTTTTTGTTAAATTTCTATAGAAATATCCACTATGAAGTGAATGCCCTCCTCTCTGTTGATTGACATTTAATCTTGTTACATACATTAGGGGGTTATGGTCAGACTGTTTGCCTTAATACTAGTAGCGGGTGTGTCTAAACTGTCTCTGTTTGCTGGATACAAGCCTGTGAAGCCCTGGACAAAATCTGCATGTTCTCCTGGTGATCTGTGAGGGAAATAAAGGAAAGAGATTAACAAGTAAAAATAGACCTAATGCCCCTAATTAACAATCTGTCCCCATGCCCTGTTAATGCAAACATGCCAGCAAACGTGCTTCCATTGTAAACCTCTAAAAAGCTTTATTTTTGCTTACATGTCTAAAATAGAGCAGCTACATGTTTATAGTCAGAAAACTCAACCTAAGGCACAAGGCGCAAACTGAGAGCAGGACGGCTCATCATCAATCTCTATAAGCACAGCACCAAAATAAACTTTTGTAAGAACAGTAAAAAATCAGGATGTAACAATTCATAACACAATTTCTGGTCCCTGCTATGATTCATATTCAATATTAGAACATTTTGAACTATGCAATTCAACCGATTCACTGACCTAAAATGGATCCAGAATATCTTTAGCCAAAACTTCATCCAGTGTGACTCAGAGAGATATACCTGGTACTGAACAGTGAAGTTTTCCAGATTCCTTGGATTTCTTGCAAGATAATCAAGTGTGTATTAAATATGTGTACAAACAAACAAGTAAACAAGAATGAATGAGAAATCCATTCACATTTTAGTTTCCTAACGTTCAGCCCACTGTTGTTTTTCCACATCCGAAGAATCCAAAGGGAACATTCTTAGAACATTCTAGCACACTGAATGGTCACATGACTTTGCTAAATTCAAAGTGTTTCCGCACATTGAACTGGAATGATGGACTTTGCTGTAATCAGGTGTGTTGTCCGCTGTGACGCATATTTTTACGTTAAAGTGAAGTATCCTACCGCACCCTTAATCCAAATAGCATTTTCCAATATCATTTATCAATTCATCTCATTTTCCGTGGTTGAAGTTGATTCAATTTAAGTCAGTTAACAACTTTCCACAGACAGATAGATCTTTATGGATCATAGGAATAGGAGTTGATTTATTGTTACACCACCAGTACATACCATTTTTACAAACACAGTTTTTGTATTCATAGGGATTTAAGGAAGTCAACATAATTAAATACTTGGTCACAGAGGATGGACAAAGTAGAAGTGAATAAGAGCAAGAAGTCCTTTAATAATCCCTCAGTGGGGAAATCGCACACCTGGAGTTCCCAGGAGTTCTTCGAGCCAGGTACCTGCCATGTACGTCCCTAAGCTTCTGAGATCAGGCTTGTACAGGAAGGAAAACTGAAAACATAATTGTATTTGGTGGTTGGTTCTTTGTTGTGATCCTGCTGACTTGCTGTAAATATTATAGTCTTGCAAATCTAGTTTACTGTTAAATGGTCCCATGTTTGTGAGGACAATTTGAGCTTTGTATGAGTTGTGTTTGGTTTTTCTATGATTGAAGTGTAAAGAGAAAAGACATGTAGGCAATCCCACTGAGAGCATGAGAGAGCCACACAGCCTCAGCTGTGCTGGTCTCTGTCAAATCAAGCTGGTCCTATCAGGGTCCAGGTCTGGGCTGCAGGTCATGTCACCCCTTAGTACCCCATGTCTGGAGCTTACCTCTGAACCACTGAGTATAATCTCAGAGGATCAAATGTTGTTCTAATGGTAGAATACTGAGAAGTCATATGGACAGTGAGAATATATTTGTAATGCTGCAGAACATTTTTCCAAACCTCTTTGCATTGGTTCAAATGACGAGAAGACAGTCTCTTCCTTCCAGCTTTGCACTTGCTTGGTAAAGCAGTACCTACTGTTAGCATGATGCCTTTACACTTTATGAAACACTATGATTCAGTGTACAATGAAATTCCCATAGAGTATAAATGAAACCATGTGTCATCTTCAGCGTAAATGTTTCCACAGTTTGAGCATTAGCCTGTTAAAGGTCACGTCTTTGGCATCAATGTGTCTGTAATAAACTTGTGGTGTGATAGATCATCAATAATATATTGACTGGACTGTTGTCTGGAGTCCGGCACAAACATGTCTGATAACAAATGCACACCTCTCAGAGGTCTGCATGGCTATGATATCAGTGACATGTCTCTCTGAATGAAACAAATAAAGATTTAGCTAATTTTAGAAATTAGTTAAAGTTGAGATTTTTAATTGATGAAATCTCTTCGACCTGTGTTTAAAGGGTCAAAGGCAAAGTTTGGAAATAACAAGAGCAGCTGTGATTGTGTCATTGTTGTCTTTTATGCCATCTACCTGGGAATCGTGGCTATGACCATTGAGTGCGTACGAGAACTGCAATGAGTGACTCCTCCCCCCTGCGCTGAAAACAGGAAGTACCCGCTAGCTCCAAGAGGCCAAAATCCCATAGACCTCTAGAGAGAAATAAACAGCTGTTACTTTGCCACTCTATTGGTCAGAATAACCATTCTTGATCTGCTACTTTTTTTTTCTTGCTAAGCATAAATGTTTTTCATTGTATATATATATAGATATATATCTATATATCTATATTTATATATATATACACACACACACGGTACAAAGTAGTCCAAACTTTTGGTCTGTACTGTATATATTATGATATGATATGATATGATATGATATGATATGATATGATATGATATGATATGATATGATATGATATGATATGATATGATTGAGAATTTTGTTCTAATCTACCAAAAATTACAATTCCCAGAGACCCACCCCTTCACATTTTGCAACATTGAAAAGCCCAAAATTCCTCTGTAGATACCAAATTGAGTTATTTCAGTAGTATGCAGTGTTTGCGAGGAATTCAGGCCCAAAAAAAGTCCTTTTCAAAGAACACATTTGCGTGGCTGGTATTCACTTAGCATATGAGAATCTTTCAGTAGCCTCCATGGTACATGATGAGCTACCATCATCCTGGATGAATGGTGACGAATAAAGTACACTGTTGTGTGTTTTTGTTCAAACAGAACCACATAAAACCCTGAAAATCTTACTTTCAGTCCCATACCAAACGAAGTCTTTTTTTAAAGCTTTAACCTACTTGAGGTAAAAACTATGAATGTCTGGGCACTAATGAAGAACTGCGAATATATAGAGTGAGAAGGAAAAAGACAAAGAGGGTAGAAACTTAGTGGAGACTAATGAGGCTGAATTAACTCCAGCTAATTGGTGCTTTAACCTCTGGCTGTGGTCGTCTCGCTGCTCTTCTTTGCCAGCAGGAAGTCCTCAGAGAATCAGAGCAGACACTCTGTCCTCTAACATCATTTTCACCATTTTTTGTGAGCAAAAGCAAAACTCCTTTCTGGCTTGACGGGCCATCTTCAAACCAATTTCATTCCTCCGATGTTTGGTAAAGGTGAGTGGAGCTGAATGGAAAAGAAAATTCACAATAAAAACAGGAAAAAAGGTGAGATGGGGCAGAGAGGGAGAGAATGGATTGGTGAAAAGTAAAGTAGGTTTGGATTTTTCAATCACAATTGCAGCAGACTATTTTTTTTTTCATCCTCTGAGTTGAGAAACAGAAAATCAAAAGCAGGTAAAGATCCCGGATGCAAATTGATTTCTTGGTCTCTATTGCTGACTGATGAGTCAGTCTGCAGCACTGAATGCCTGGATGGATGTTTGGAAACCAATAAAGAATGTGCCAAGTCACAGAAACAAGGACAAAGGAAGGCTATTGATATAATGAGTTTTCATTTATGAAAATAGAATTCTAAAGCACATGCACTTATTTAAAGCGACTTTTTTCAAATGTAAATTATGCTTATTATGCGCTATGAGCTGCCAAATGGAGGGATGTCTCGATTAGGTTTTTTCAGCCCCGATCCGATTGATGTTGAGTATCTGCCCATATTGAGTCCCTATCCAATATTTTTGTATTACATTGAACAATTGAGCAAACTTGATAAACAAATCCAGGTTGGTCCCTGTTTTTATTTTATTAACCTGCTTCTTTTATCAGTCAAAACTTAAACAGAGTACTTCCCTGAAGTATCTTCAACAATTAAAGACCTACTCCAATGAAAAGTAATCTCATTTCTGTGATTGTCTCCCCAATAAACATAAATAAAGCTTTAAGCAGCAGTGAACCAGAGGCAGATGTGATAGAAAGAAATTTAGTGATCTCCACAGTGTCACTCTGAAAACACTTGAGATATCTCTTCAATTCGGTCTTTCATTTCATGTCGGGATATATTTTCAGGTTACTTCTTAGAGTAATGGTTATTATTGGTTTTTTCAATTGTTTCATTTTACCCAAATTTATGTTTGTTTTTTCTAAGTTAAAACTACCCATCAACAAGTTCTAGACAAGATCTGTTCATATTTACATGAAGCATGCATTCATCCATCCATCAACTAAACCTGCCTAATCCCATTCAGGGCCACAGGGTTGTTGCAGCCTATCCCACCCACTGTATAGCAAAGACGGGGTACACCCTGGACGGGTTGCCAGTCTTTTTTTCTTTCACAAAGATGCCTTATTCTACCAAAGTACCATTTAAAGCCAGTTTATTGTAAAAGTAAAGAGTCTATTAGAAAGCTTTTATTTTAACGATGCATCAGAGATTCTAGATGAATGATGCCTGAATGCTCACATAAATGCTTCTCTTTGAATGTAGATGGATTACTTGACTCTATTTGTAAGATGACTCCTATAATCATTTGTCTCAGCTGTAAAGCTGTCTCTTCATGGGGCCAAATCCAATGGGCCACGCCTCCATCACTTATGACTACTCCATCACACACTTTAACCTGCTCCAGAATTTATTAAGGGTGTGTCAAAAGTCTGGCGATACGACACGTATCCTGATATTGTACCGGAGCACATTTTCTTTCTTTTTTTTAAACTCAGAAAAAACTCTACCTGAATTTCAATACGTCTTCCATTGTAAAAAAAAAAAAAAAAAAAAAGGTCAAATTCAGTTTATTTAATGATCACAATGTTAATCACTGCAACTGCATCTCATGTATAAGTTGCTTTTACCGTAACAAATTGGTAGTGCTTTTATTTTGGTAACTTGAAATGTAGAAAGGAAACAGTCCTGAATGTGCCTTAACTAATACGGTTCTAAAAGTATGATTGAGGAAAGAACGTGCTGTTTATTTTCTATATTACTTAATGTAGCTTCTCCAGATCGCCGTGACGTTGGCCTTTTTTCAGACATCAGTCTGATCAATCGGGTCGCTAAACTAAAATCTATTGCTTAGAGGTTTTGCAGAACTTTTGCCCACTTTGACGACAGCCTTTTGCCTGATGTTCCGTGCATAATAGACGTTGTGAAGCTGCACTTCTTCACTCGTTCTTATCTGAGCTGCTAAAAAGCACAGCAACCAGCATTTTTCTATGATATTGGCAGCAACATGGCTCAGAGTTTCAGTTTGGCACCCATCCCAAATAAAACTGAATAGTTCATGTCTCATAACAACAAATCAAGCAGCTTCTTGCTAAGACCTTGTTGTAGTTGTTTTGTGTGGTGTAGAGCTGCTCAGAGAGGCTCCGTGGTCGGTGCTGCCAACTAGTGGTCGGAGGTTGAAGTGGGAAAACAAGAGTCAGACGCTGGAGGAAGTTCATAAATAATTAAATAAATATCGTTCAGACAGCATTTTAATTCGATACAAATATCGCCAAACGAACTAACGCGATATATCGCCAAAAGGATTTTTTCTAACACCCCTTAGAATTTATACACCGTCTCAATTGGGGTTCAGAATTATGCTTGTTAAAAGGCCATGGCAGCTCTGAAAAAATCAGTGTCCTACCAGAGTTACTCAGATTTAAGGAAAATATATAGAAGACGTTTTTGTTTTTTTTCCAAGAGAACTGCAAGACATGCCTGCGCTCCCCGTAAGATCACGCCACGCTTCTCTATGACCCTCTACCGGGCCGGACATATCGCTCTTTAATTACCATTCATTTATCGCACTTTCAAAGAAATGGTTGTGTTTAAAAATCCTTCACATCAATCTTTTGAACATCTTTTCAAGCTTCAGTGATGTGAAAGGGATGTTAGTGTCAGAAATCAACAACAAAATGTATCCAAACAGGATCCTCGTCTTTCCTTTGAAGTTATGACACGATTGGAATCATTGCATTAATGGTTTTGCATTAGATGACATGACCACTACAAGCTCAACATTTATAACAGAGGCTTTCCATGACCTCGATTGGATCTTTTTTTATTTCTTTCTGATGGATCCCCATTCTAAAGTCAAAGGCTTGAAGGCAACAGCATCCCCATCACTTCTTTCTTCTTGACAAAAACTGGCCCCATCCCATTTCCAGCATGCTCTATGAATTGGAAAAAAAATGGTCTGACACAGAAACCGTTTCTAAATAATTGATTCGGGCCCTCAAGGAGGCTCAGCATGCTTTGTCAACCACGGTTCAGATAATTGAGTCCTGGCCAAGCAATTGTTCAGAAAATCCCGGCGTGACTCCCCACTGCTTACCCCACTCCCACTCCACAGTGGAAGTGTCTAAACTTGTTAAGACAGACGCTAGGTTCAAGGTCACAGTCTGAAGTTAGGTGGCAGGTGAGTTTCTTTTCACTCATTGCTTTTGTGTTTCTAAATCTCAAACCACATTTGAACCCCTGCTGTTATGAAAACTCAAAAGCATGAATTAACCATATACAACACTCTCCAACTCCCCTCATCTGCTTCTGCGCTGAGCCGCCGAGCTATTAACCTCTCTTCATGAGAGCCAAATGAAAGTAACGTTGCCTGAACTCCGCCTAATGTCAGCAGTGGATGACCCAGAATAGAGGAATTACTCATTCTTTTCAAATTTAGCTGGTGGAAAAATTGATTTGAAAAAGGAAGATAAAATTGTTTATGAACGTTTTGTGAACACTGTGTGTGAACTTATGTTCACAATGGATCAAGAATAATTTTTCTTACCTTCATATTTTCCATTCAGTTACTGATAAAATTGGCATCCATTGAAACGAAAAATGTAATTGTTGTTCCCTCTAAAAATAGTCTTTTTCAGCAGAAATTTAGAGACCCTTGATGAAGAAAAAAACATTAAAATCCAGTATTTATAACCGATCTGATCACATGATCAGAAATGGGGCTCGATCTGGTAGTTTCAGACTCGGTTGAAGTCATGTGTTTCTTGGGAATCTCCCGGTTTGTAATGATAAGTTATATATGGATGTTAGAGGCTAGAGATGGTATCAATGACCTTTTTCACCACTGTTATATCCTCACAATGCTTTGAGTTTTTACACTTGACTTTATTGACATTTGATATTAACTCATTTTTGAGTTGATATCAATAGTTATTGAGGCCGTTTGCTGCTTCATCGATGTTAAAGCTTTGATCCTTCTCATCTGTAAAGTAATCTGAGTATGTTCGCTTTTTTATCCCATTTTTAATGATGTTATTTCATATTTCCCAAAGTCACTTCACATTGTTTTTATTTTCAATCAGTAGACTATTAAAGGACCCTTTTGTACTGTGCCGTGTTATTTCAGTGAAATTATTTTTGTTTGACTTGTATCTTTGTTCAGTTTCTCTTGTCCTCTGTTTTAAGAATTTTTTATTGAGGTTATTTTTTCTTTTTACAAACATTTTGTAGACCGGTAGTTAACCAAAGGCAATTGGCAAATTTGTTCTTGCATTTAATGTACACAGAGTTCCAGTTTTGTCTGGATAAATCATAATCGAGAGAACTCATTGTCTTTTGGGTTTCTTAACCTATTGTAGACTGGATCTTTTATTGTTTTCTTTGTCTTCACATTGATGTCAAATAGTGCAAAAACTGATTCTGCTGGGTAAAACTCATCCCATATTTTCTGCTGATAAAGTCGTTGGTTGCTTTATGTTTGCTGGGGTTTATTGAAGTCTCCACAGATGTATAATGTTTAGTTATTTAGAGAGGTAAACATCTTTTCCATCCAGTCACTGAACACTTCCAGGCTTGACCCTGGCGACCTATAAACACAGCTTATGATGACAATTTTCACTCAAGCGTTACTTATTTCAATTGTAAGACATTCCAGTATTCCATCCACTGCAACTGACAATTTATCAATTACTGTAAACTTTGTATTTTTTTCTCATACATTGCAACTCCTCTACCTTTTTTTGTTTACTCTGTTCACACAGTTTTCCAATTCAAAGTCAGTGTCCTTGTCGTGGCTGAACTAAGTTACTGATATGGTTATGATCTCAAATGAATGCCACGTATTCTGTACATAGTACTTGATGTCTCCAAAGTTGGTATACATGCTTCTGCTGTTAAAGTGTATGATTGGCAGATTGTAAGTAGTGAAGGAATTTGGACACACCTTCTGGTTGTCCCTGCTGATGTCGTTTTCATGAGTTTTAAACAAGGTTGAGAGTTATCATAAATACGCTAGCGCGGCTAAAGTGTAGCTGCGGCCTACTGTGTTACGTGTAACTGAAAGGTTTAGGAGTTAGCGTGGTTACAGTAGCATTTGTTTCAGTCTGTTTTAACTGATTGTTTTTAAGAAAAAAGTACCAAATGAAAGTGGGACGAAGAGTTCATTCTGAGCAGACGGACCCCCGTCAGAGTAGTCTATACAAAGCTGCATCATTCAGTCATTTATTTAGAAATATTTTTAAGCAAAGAAAAACTGTGGGAAATGTTTCTAGGAGGGGTTCTGGGGATGCCAGGCAAAAAACTTTTTTTTTCCACTGGAACAGGAAGAAGCTCTAAAGGACCAAACCAATAAGCTGTACAGTATTTAGTGAACGCTTTTCACCATCTGAAAACTAAAACTTCTCCTCAGGTATCCTCAAAAGTCTAGATGTTTGGTTCTGTCCAACATTTTCTTTCCATAAAAGCATTCAAGGCCCCAGAAGTGTGCTTAGGAAGCTGAGTTCCTCTGCAGGCTGAACGCTGCGTCTCTGATGTGCGAGGCGCCAAGACAAAAGTCCCGGCAGCTGCTGTTCACACATGCACATCATGTGGCAGAGCCACTTGAAAGGGGAGCACCCCTACTGTGCACACGCATGTTGGACTCCATGTAAATCAGACAGGCCGGTGTGTTTAGAAATGTGTGGGAGCTCGTGCGGTCCTGACCCAGAGCAGAAACCGCCTGGTGTGTTGGTTCCTGAGCGGGGTAGAAATGACGTACCTGTAGACGGAGGAGGTGTAGTAAGGGATAGCTGGAAGTCACGCAAGCAATTTCAATGTGATAGAAGCGTTTGGTTCGGGACAAAGGTGGCTCATTATCCCTTTGGGAGTTGTTGGGTATCTGCTTGGATAATCTTAATGGAGGTTGCAGTCTACTGTCTGCTTGTCTCATCTTCCTTCTTTCCCACACTCCACTGATTATCGAATTACATCAACAGCACCGTCTTTTTGCACCTCCACCGTCTCATTTCTCTAACAAATCTAAACACCTTTCAGCTCCTAAGTTCTGAAATTCAGTCCGAATAACCGTATTTATTCAACACCAACCGTGGGAGATGACACCCAGAGGGCCCCACTGATCTGATTGATTAACAGATTACTTGTTTGTGAAGCCTATCAGCCGCTTGTCTCCTCCCCTGACTTTGATTGACAAGTAACCTGAGGTAATTAGGCTTGGTTGTTCTGCTCTGAGTGGCAGTGCTGTTGCTATTGGCAACCATGTCTCCCAAATGGCTTTAAGTCAGAACATAATGAAAGTTTTATGATCATGTGGATTTTCGGAGAGGCCTCTCCTTCGTTCTTCTAGTTATGGGCAAAGAGTTTCAGAAATGTGAGACATCTCGGTGTGAGGTGGAGAGCATATGGAGCAATATTTGACACCAAGGATAGCACAAGGGTGTCACATAACTGTCACACAAGTTGTTGTGCACCTTTCGGCACATCTCTTCAGGGCTCAGCCAATCAGCTTTCACTGATTCGCCCAGGTGGTTTTGGCAGAGACTCCGGATGCCCTTCCTAACACAACTGTATTTTTCCGGCTGGGGACAAGTATAGAGTCTAATCTGTAGCATCGGTTACTTTAACCCATGCAGGGGCCTGCAACGGGGCGGACCTACCATTAGGCAAAGGTAGGGGATCCTTTACCTAATGGTAAGGTGGGGCCCTGAGCCGTATACTTAACAAAAGTGCTTAAAATAAACCCTATGACTATCGTTATTTCACTTTGTCAGGAAAACATACATTCCAAATCACTGAACTGTCAAAAGATCGATCATTTAAAAGTGTTTGGTGTTCCCTCGTCCTTCTGCAGCAACGCTAGATTCCAGTCAACAGAAAGTCCAAAGACTTGCAAGTTGGCCAGCAGGCTAGAACGGCCGGAAGTAGAACTCGAAACCATGACAAAGAGGAAACCTTTCAAAATAAAACAGGAAGCAGAACTCAAAACATGTCGTAACAAAAATGGAACCAAAAACAAAAGCAAAGAAACTCAAACTGTGACAGTTATATGCATGTCAGTATGTCAACAAGGAGCCAAGGTTAATTACAGAAAATAATGTCCACACAGATACTGTTACTACACAAACACTGAATTCATTTACGTCTTCACAGCATCATAGGGCTTCAGTAAAAACAACAAGATAAATAACAGAAAAACAATATATAGAAAATAAGATTTCAGATCGGTACAGGACTTGATAAAGTTGGCTTCATGTCGACAGAAAGTAGTGGAGTAGCTCCCAAAATGCTGGAGACCAGGCTTGATGGTAAGAACTTCCCAATAAACCCAAACGTGACACAACTATGAAAAAAGGAGCAAATAAACAGAGGTGTTGAAAAAAGAAAAAGAAAAACCAGAGACTGAAATCCTCCGAGGATCAAAAACATAAATGAGGACAGTTGATGATAACTAACTGGAAAGGCTCCCCTCCTGTCCTGTCTATATGACATCAAAGATGGGATGGCTTTTTAACGATCTAAAAAACACTAGTGATGCTGTTTGGTCCAAGCGGCTCCTGTGACCCCTCCAGGGTGGATTTGGGTCCCTTGACTCCACATGTTAAACAGTTGGTTATAAATTTGGGTTTTAAAATGGATAGTAGTTTTAAGCTGGACTCTCATATCAGCTCAGTGGTAAAGACCAGCTTCTTCCAGTAGAGGCAGTTAACCCTTGTGCTATCCTAGGCACTTCACCATTGGGAGTTGGGTCATCTAGACCCACTAGTCAGTGCTCTGAACCTTTTTTCTTCAATTATTTGTGATCTTCACTGGTGTCCATGGATTCCATGAAATCTTTCCACCTTTGTCATGGTAGGGAGAACACGTCAATGGAAGGGTGGGGTCATCTAAGATAGCACAAGGGTTAACAAAGCAGTAATCCATGCCTCCATCACATCCCGACAGGATTACTGCAACTCACTTCATTTCGGGGTGGGCCAGTTGTCCCTCTACTGTCTGCAGCTTGTTCAAAAGGCTCCTACTCGTGTCGTGGTCGGAGCGTGAAAGAGGGACCACATCACACCAGTTCTGGCTTCCCTCCACTGGCTGCCTGTTCATTTTAGAGTTCACTTTAAGATTCTCTTATTGTTTTTTAAATCTTTGAAGGGTCAGGAAAACAGACTGTTACAATAGTCTAGCCGTGTATACACAAAGGCATATATAAGACGTTTAAAATGTGACACAATTTTCCTGAGCTTAGAAATGTTCCTCAACTGGAAGAAACAATTCTTGGTCAGCTGTTTGGAGTGCTGATCCAGCGACTTATCTTGGTCAAAAATGACACCCACGTTTCTAAGGCTGAGTTTGACAGCCTGGCCAAGAGAACCCAAGTGCTGCTTAATCCCTGGTATAGCATCATCAGGGGAAATACTGTGACTAGCGTTTCTGTTTTCTCTGAGTTTAGTTGCAGAGAGTTTTTACAGAGCCATTGTTTTATCTGCATCAGGCAGCTCATCAGAGAATCCAGCTCAAAAGAGCAAAATAGCTGGATATCATCAGCAAAGAAGTGGTAGGAGATATCGCTGAACTCCGCTGAAATATTAGACAAGCGTCTTCACTGTGCATTTTTAAAACTCGGCTTAAGACTCATTTTATAGCCAAGCTTTTAGTCATACATAAGATTTTGCTCTGTTATTTTACACTCAAGTTTTATTGTGTTTTATATTTTTAGCCTCAATGTTTTCTTTTATTATCTTCTTACTTTCATGCTTTTATTTTGTTTTGCTTTGATTAAAACAGTTTTTTGATTTTAAAATCTTGTGTTTATATTCATTTTGTGTCTGAAATAAGAAAAGTTGAATTGATTTGAAATTGAATTATGTTTTGATTTTAATTTACAGCGCTTTGTTCCATTTTAATCGTGTCAGAGCACTTTATAAGGTTGAGATTGAGATTTGAACCTGGTGAAAATCTAACAACACAAAATCAAACAAAAGGGCACAATCGTCACACAACTGCTGTTTTTATTTAACAACTTTTACTTAGTTGATCATTTTTAAATGAAGTCATCTGCACATGCTGGCTTTCATGCACATTTGTTTTGTTGCCTCTGTGAAAGTGATGTCTTTGTGACCTGCAGCATCAACCAGGCATGTTTCCTCAGTGAACTATCACTAACCAGATTTATTTTTTACACCGACTGTAAGGTCTGATGGGTTGTGGTGAAAATCCCAGTAGATTGGCAATTTATAAAATATTCAGTTGGTGTGGGCTGGCTCCACACTCGGTCGCTTTATTCATTTTTCTTTTTTACATTGGTTTGAACAGCACAAGGCCACATTTCTGCAGTGATGTGCAGTGTGGAGCGGCAGGTGAGAACCCTTCAGAACATACAAGTTACGTAAAATACTAATGTATCTCACAAACATTTGGTTAATATAAAGCAGTCCTGTAGCTGCGTTTCCACTACACACACATCCACAAAACTTGATTGAAATTCTAGAAATGTTGAAAAATGAGTAATTTGGCAATTCAAATGCTCCCATTAAATCCTAATTATGCGAATGAACAATGAAAATAACTCCTGCGATAAGTCATTCAAAAACATGGCGATGGATGTTAACAATACTTTGATTGACAGCAGATGCATTGACATTTCTGCCACTGTACTAGCGCTCATCTTCATCTATCAAAGGAGACGTCGGCGTCTTCTGTAGGTCATGGTGCGGCGAGCTCCTTAACGTGGGAGCAGCTACGGATGAAGCCATGTTGGGAAATGGTGGTTGGGGATTTTCCAGAGGAGCTGTGGATCCAAAAATTCCTCATGACACTTCTGATGAGCTGTGTGACGCTGTGGGACCTCTGGTGGCGCCCGCTGTGCAGCGCTCAAGGCAGCCACTTCCTATCTAGAAGCGCATCGCCAGCCGTTGTTGGTCATATGACTCGTTTTTTTCAAAAAAAAGTGTTTTAATTGCGGTTTTGCCAAATATGTCAATTTTGATACGTCTCAAAAAAACACCTCCTCCAAGCGCAAAAACTTTTTTTTTATAAATGCAAGTTTTTTTTTTTAACTGTTGTGTTTCCATCAGACAAATTTATCATCGTAGATCTAATTTGTGCAATTGTATAGTCAATGAAAACGCAGCTAATGGCATTTACTATAAAATCCTATTTGATCAAACTGTTTTTGATGTTGGGAGGGGAAAAAATTAGCATAACTGGGTCCAAAGACAAAAAGAGGCATACAAAACCGTTTTTACATAAAAAAAGATAATTGATTTGCTAGTTAGTCTTTGCAAGTTTGCATCACAAAGGTGTGAAATAATTTTAAAAGACAAGGTGTTTATTGTTTCTTTCTCATTTGTGCCTGGGACATTGATCAGAATCAGAATCAGTTTATTTGCCAAGTACAGCTCATGTACAGGGAATCTGACTTGGTTACTTGTGCTCTCGTGCAAACTAGCAAGGTAAAAAGGATAAATAATAAAAAAAGGTAGATATAAGGTAGCTGTATGATGATTATAAATAAATATAACTAAATAAAGAAATAGACTAAAAATAAAAAATTCAAAAATGCAGCAGCAGTAGTTCCAGTTTGAATTCATCTGGAGAATGACTCAAATAAAAACACTTTAGATTAGAAACCAGCAGTTTAGAACATAAAAAATGTTCAGCTAACTGACGATTTGTGATTAACCAATTACAAAAGAAACTCTGAAGGCAATAAGACAAACGTCAGTATCAGCCAATCAGTCAGAATTGCTGACTCTACGCCTTCGTACTGTCAGAAAGACAATCATCTTTCTATAATTCCACAGCTGAGATGTTGCCACCAACTTCCAAATAACTCACTTTCTTTGACATGCCGTGAATCTTCAACTGTTTGTACAATTAACGTGATTCTGATGAAAGCGGCTTCCCCCCAAAGTCACTTTTCCAAAGTCCCATGCAGAGTTATAGTAGTCAGGAGAATGTCAGGACTGGAGGCAAAGCTCTGTGTTAAAGGGTTCATCCAATCAGATGACGATCAGAGAGTGGTGGATAGAAAGTTTAAGTACCGCATGTTTTTTAGGGATGCAAAGGATACAGATACATGTCAAAAAATCGATCTAGGACCGAGTAAGATACACATAAGATTATGTTGATAAAAAAGTATAAAAATACTCAGGAAGCAACAATCAGTTTCTGGTCAACTTTGTCAGTTTCTCTTCCTGTTGTGTCTCTGCCGTCTTTGCATTTTTGTGTACGTGTGACGCAAACAAAAAGACGTCCAATCACAAACTCGCATCTTCCGTGTCGAATCAAATTACAATTGGCTGAAGGTAAAAACCACAGTGACATCTGATCAACCTTTTTTTCACCACACATCAAATCTGAATCAAGTATTATGTATCCACTAAAAACAAAACAGTCTAAAAGACTCAAAATGTCAGGTCTGAATGTTTGAAGCTTTTATGTCCTTTGTCTTTGTTGATTTATAAAAAGAGACAGTTAGAAGAAAACAAAGTTTTTCTGTTGAAATTGCCTTGTCATTTCTAGTTTTAAATCGAAATACAGAATAATATATATGGATTGCATCTACACTGACCAAAAATATAAACGCAACACTTTTGTTATTGCTCCCTACGACTGAGTTTTACGGCCACGGTGAGGAATAAGAATTCTGGCCAACGTGACGAGTTTTTTCTCGCCATGACGAGATTAATGCCACCATGACAAGAAAAAACTCGACACAAAGTTTCGAGAAAAAACTCGTCGTGTCAAGATAAAAGTCGAAATAAAGTTTCGTAAATTTAGGAGTTAAAAAGTCGTAAATTTACGAGTTTTTATCTCATAAATTTACGACTTAAAATCTCGTAAATCTTCGAGAAAAAAGTCGTACATTAACAAGGAGAAAACACAGAAGTTTTCCGTTTATCAGAGCGTAGCTTGAAGATGAAATATGTGGAGCCTTGAAGCTTTATTTCAGGATTTTATAGGTTTAAAACAAAGAGATTCTGAACCTTTTGATGACTCAAAATCGGATTATTGTCAGTGTAGTCGGCTTTCCGAATTTTTCATATGTAAAATAAGGAGCTCAGAGAAACGTTAGGGTGTAGAAAACTGCTGCAGCCTTTATTCTCCTTTTCATTCACATTCCCTGAAGGTCATCTGTCATTTTACGTCATGAACCTGTCATCCGAACACCAATACGGAAGTAAACAGTGTGACATACGCCCCCTCCTGCAGATGAAGCGTCCCGTTTCAGCATAAAACAACAAAGATGAATGAAAATAGTCTGTTATATTAGCATTAGAATGTTGAAAATGCCCAAAAAGTGCTCCTCCTTTGGACGGAAGCGTCACACAGACGTAGAGATCTGGTCTTTGGTGGAGGAAGAAAGGATTGAAGTGGAAAACTGCAGGGAAACCGACGGCTTCATCGGGCTGCAGAGATCCTGCAAAAACCACCCATCATGGAATTAAACTTTGATAAATCAAACAAATGAGCTTCCAGACATTTGGAACGTTATCAATACATTCAGATCACCTGTTCCACCAAGTTTAGTCGGTCTGCTCTGTTGCTGCGCGTCATTCACCTGCTGCTCCGCATGCTCACTTCCACTTGAATCTCGTAAATTTGCAAGTTTTTTTCTCATAAATCTACGACTTAAAATTTTGTCAATTTATGAGTTCTTTTCTCCTAAATTTACGAATTTTTATCTCTTAAATTTACGAGATAACATAACACAGAATACTCCTGAAAGACTGGCAACATTGCGACTTTAATCTCGAAACTTTATTTCGACTTTTATCTCGACACGACGAGTTTTTTCTCGAAACTTTGTGTCGAGTTTTTTCTCGTCATGGCGACATTAATCTCGTCATGACGAGAAAAAACTCGTCACGTTGGCCAGAATTTTTTTACCTCACCGTGGCCCTAAAACTCCGTCGTAGCTCCCATTTATTATGGTATGAACTCAAAGATGTGAAACATTTTCCACATACACAAAATAACCAGTTCTCTGAAATATTGTTCACAGGTGAATAAATAAGATTTACAATTTGCTTCTGTATTCTACAAACATACAACTTGGCTGTATGAGTATAGACTGCAAGTGTAACCCTCCCTGACCCTTATTGCCTCCCTTTGACCCGCCCTTATTGACTGATCGACTGGCACATGCCCCTTACTCGCCCCTTTTATACCTGCCACCCTGGTGAGAGCTTCACGTGAGAATCTAAATCAAACACTTGTTTTCAAAACTGCAGCTTTTCTGTTGGTTTTTGTCCATAGCAACCAGATTATTGGGGGTGACGAACAGGTGTATATAATTTTTAGAAGAATCTTCCAAAGTAATTTTTTTAATCTCCTTGGCAACAGAAGTTTTTGTTCACTACATCCACTTTCTTCATAATGCATTGCGTTGGAACAATTTTTGCCCCAAAAAAATCTATTTTAATGAATTTTTTTAATAAACCACCAACATCTTCACCTTCATAAGACAGTGGACTCATAAATAATCGTTGCAAAACGCTTATATCAATTTGATTTTCACTTTGTGAAATCCATGACGTCATATCTGCCATTTGAAAAAGAATTAAATAAGTAGTGAGCGTGGTATCTGAATTGTTTTTAAAATCCAGGGCACTACATAGTAGCGCCATATGGCTTTTTAGTAGTTAGGGCTTAGGGTGGGGAATTTGGACATAGCCTAAGCGTTTCAAAATATTGTGTAGATGAGTTTTACTGCTCATTTTATAAACTTTAAGTAACTTGATTTTTTCTAAGATGATCGTCTTCAGATTATTATATGGACACTTCAGCTTGAACGTTCATCAGAGCTCTCATGATTCTGAAAAACTAACACCTACTCAGTCTCGCTGCCTTCAAACCACTTGGACCGTGTGACCGACGTCAAAGCTGTAGCATTTCCTTGTGGGTCAGGGGGAATTTCTAATACTGGCAACAGAAAAAAGAACTGAACTGATAAGTTATTGGTTCTGATGCTGCTTCCAGAATGATCCCAAAATGTCAGAGGAGCTCAAAAACACCTGTCACCTGGAAACGATCAACCGTCGGCCGAACCCCTAAATCCCACAGAGGAGCAAACACTACATGTGTACCTGGAGCGTGTTCGGCCCCCATGACTGGCAGGCAAGAGGCTAATGAGCCGCATGCAGTCTAAAAATAATCATCATGTGTTTCACACAGTTTTTCTGTTGGTTTTCCTCGCGTTCTGGTGAAGAAAACATGTCAGCCCTGCGTGTCGCCCTCGTTCTTTAGTCTGGAGGGTTTTTTGAGGAGGAAGAGTGAAAGCATCTGCATCCATTGGACTGAAAACCCTCACCTTTTCGTGTCATTCAAATGGAGAAAAAAGTAGTTCTTAAATGGCCATCAAGGAAAAGATGCTTTTTACGTTTTTTTTTTCATGGAAAAAACTTGTGTGCCTGATAAAATGTGTCATAAAAGCCCGGCTTTTTTTTATCTTTTTCCTGCCGGCTTTTAAGGGCAAGTGGTGGCTGTGTTTCGTTAAATTTTTTAAAACCGACAAGGCTGTTGGAGGGGGATTATGTGAGGAGGGGAAATGGAGCGGGAGTGGCAGTGATGATGGTGGTGGAAGAGGGCGAAGGAGGAAGGTGACTGCAGGAATGCTGAACTCCAGCTGAACCCTGTCCGGGCCGAGGATGAGTCACTGCGTTCACAAGTCTTCTCCACAACAAGGTGACAGAAGTGATGGCTTCTAAAGACTGAGATACATTTTCCTGAAAATCAGTGAATTTATGGATTTTGGTGAAACAGACGGTTCACGTTTTGGACCGTCAACTTTTCACTGTCACCATAAAGCAACACACGGCAGTGGCTCAACCATTGATCATAGGGTTGGTAGTCCGATTCCCCGCTCCTCCCAGTCAAGTGTCATTGTGACCTTGGGAAAGACACTTGGGAAAGTCCCAGTGATGATAAGCCCGAACTGGCAGCCACGCCCTCTGTCATCACTTGTTGTGAATGAGGAGTGAATGGATATTGGACACATTAAGCACTTTGAGCACCTGGAAAAGCTCAGATAGAGCTCAGATAAATTGTTATTATTATTATTTCTCTTTTTAAAGAAACATAAACACAAAACATAGAGAGCAAGTAATCAAAGGAGAAACCTAGACATCTTATACATCAATCAACCATTCATTCATCTTCTTCCGTTTTATTCCTTTCGGGGCTGCTGGAGCCTATCCCGGCCACTTGTGGGCGAAGGCAGGGGACACCCTGGACAGGTCGCCAGTCTGTCGCAGGGCCACAAACACATACTCATTCATTGTCACACTCACATTTTACAGTTGCCAATTAACCTATGAAGCATGTTTTTGGACTGTGGGAGGAAGCCGGAGTCCCCGGAGAAAACCCATGCATGCACGGGGAGAACATGCAAACTCCACACAGAAAGGTCCCCCAATGATGTTCCGTTTCAGGTCCCCCAGCCGGGACTTGAACCAGGGGCCTTCTTGCTGTGAGGTAGGAGTGCTAACCACTGTGCCACCGTGCAGCAAAGTCCAGTAGCTCTGAAAAACAGAATGCTGTCATTTTTAAAACAGGGAATAAATAAGTGACTCAGTGAAGTGAGAAAGTGGAACTATTCTCTAAAACAGTGAACAAGTCTAAACCCTTGAAATGAATTCATGTCAGCAGGAAACACGTTGTGACACAGTCTGGGAAAAGCTGTTTTCCCAAATTAAGCAGCCTTTAGTCAAACGATGCTTATCAAGAATATCAATGATACATTTTCTGTTTTCTTAGGGAAGCCCCTCTTTCTGTCTGTCACTGTCTTGATTCATTTCGAAAAATAAAATCATTTCCGACTTCACACACAGAGTTTTGTCAACATCATGAATCGAATGTGACGTGTTTTTGTCTATCAATATCTAAAAAATGTTGTTTGTTTTAAAAGTCTCCATGAGCTTTGTGCCATAAGATGAACTATTGTTTCATTTTGTACCACGTCAGCTTCCTCCTTAATCTGACTCGCCTCGAAATGATAACATTTAAAAAGTTGGAACCGCCTTGCTGCTTCATCGACCTTTCACAAATGGAAGTCAAAGCTAATGACGGAGGCGGCGCTGCATGCAGGCCTCATTGGGCTCCAGCGGGGCATCTGTGTGTCTCCTCTTTACCGCTCTTCCCTCTGAGCCACAGTGGAAGCTTTCTATATGGGTGCTGCATCCTTTAGGATCAGTGTGACCTTCTACTAATGACGTTTTATCTCCTTTGTGTCTCCTTTTCCTATGTCTGACCCACGACCGGCCTTGTCCCGCCCTCCTCAGGTGAGTCCTCCAGACACAGGTTGCATTTCTTGTGAAAAGCGGTGTAACAAATCATTTTAACAACGATTTGATTCATTTCGTAATTTGTGGTTGCCGATCCGATTCATAATCGATAATGGTTCATTTTAAACGATCTGATTCACTGATCTAAAATCGATTCAGGACATCTTTGGCCAAAAATTCTACCAGTCGGGATTTAAGTTACGTACACACCGGGCACGTGATGCCCCTTCAGGAATGGGCTTATAGGGTGTTCTTGAACGCACTTTTAGCATGTGGTGTTCACACTGGACTATTGGCCGACACTAGTGCATGTACGCACAGTTGGAAGAGGCTTGGTGTGAGATGTTGACGCAGTACAAACCCGGTGAGTCTTGCTCCAGGCTTTTGTCTTTCACAGCTCTATTCTGACACAAGACACAAGGACTTGGTGTAAAGAACAAGTATTCATTTTTCATTTATAATTCATTGTTAAACAGTTGGCACTTCCATTTTTTTAAAAGAACACTAATCGTACTTCACGACCAAATCAGAGTCCCTGATTGGTCAAAATTCAACTGGTTTAAATTTTGGTGCACATTCAATGCCCAAAAATGGACTTAAAAACTGGTATAGCGATGTGTAAACACGAAAGCTTTGAACGCAGAAGACCGTAGCGCACATATACATGCGTTTACACGCGTGTTTTTCGAGGCCAGTGTGAACCTAGCATCAGAGATAAATACCTGGTACTGAACAGTGCCGGGGAAGTTTTCCAGATTCCTTGGATTTCTTGCAAGATAATGAAGTGTAAATGTAATGTTCACAAACAAACAAGTAAACAAGAATGAATATCAAATCCGTTCACATTTTAGTTTCCTAAAGTTCAGCCCACTGTTGTTTTTCCACATCCAAAGAATCCAAAGGCAACATTATTAGAACATTCTAGTAGGGATGGGCGATATATCAGTGGTAGGATTGGTATTGGCCGACATTTGCAAAATTACAGTTTAATTGGATCGGTCCGATATTCAAACATTTACCGATATTGTTCTGACTTGAGTTTTTTAATGTATACTTGTTCCTAATGGATTGGGAAGCTTATGTTTACAGTCATTGCTAGTTAATGACTATTTTCAGGTATGTGGGTTTTTTTTTAATATGGTTATACGTTCCATATATATGTTCCTAATTAATCTCTGGCAATAATGGGAAGTTTATGGTTTACAGTTATATCCAATATTCAATTAATGGTCTAAATCTTTGCACATATACTTTCAAAGTTTTAAAGTCATAGTTTTTGCTTTGAGATCCCTTGCTTTATGTTAAAAAGGTCAAGTATAATGTGATTGAATAGCAAAAGAAGTCGAGCATTCCTAATAAAGAAACATGAAGGAAATTTAAATGCTCTGTTATACTAGACCAGGGGTGTCCCCCCCCCACCCCCCAAAAACACAAAATCCCCCTGCGGCCGCATCAGAAATAAATACAATTACAACGTAGTGTTCTTTATTAACAACTCTATTAACAACTAACTACTACCTATCTAACTAATGAACTAACTATGTAGGTGTTGTAGATTGACTCTGACTGTCAGCGCGCTGCGTCGGGTGTAGGACTGGGAGGAGGGAGCGCGCACATGTGTGTTGGGGGTGCGTGTTGATTCCTCGGACCGCTCTCTAGCTGCACGTGAGCCTTCACCTGTACTCTCAGATACAGACATGTTCTCAGAATATTACGTATTGCCCAGTAATAAACAGACTGCAGACACTTTGTCACCTCTCCGGAAGCCGTGAGCCTGACACCCATGAAGAACGCGGGGCAGGAGGCTCCGCCTTTATTTATACAGACACGTAACGTTGCGCTGCACAAAATAGTTTCCAAACAAAACATGTAGTGATATTCATGGAAATCTGACAGTGCGCTTTCCTGTCTGGTGTTACAGAGTGAAGGAGAACAGTAATAAACCCCCCCCCCCAACACTAAATCCTCCGGCAGCCGTGTCGCTCACTTAAGAACGCACGTAGCTTGTAACGGAAATTGGAAATGGAAATTAATACTTAGAACGCAGTAAATTTTTTGTATTTCCTCATGAGACGGAAACTTCTGTTTTAGAATGAGGATGTGTGCTTCTGTTCAAATCACGCACAATATGCTGAACTTTCAACAAAAAAAACAACAAAAAAAAAGTGAGGTGATGCGGTGATGACGTCATCATCACAGCCCTACTCGCGGGACACATAAAATGACATGGCGGGCCACATTTGACCCGCGAGCCTTGAGTTTGACACATGTTCTAGACACTTAAATATCGGTATCGGCAAAAAATCGGCTATCGGCCACAGATGCGAGGAAAAGCACACTGTGTGGTCACACGTCTTTGCTAAATTCAGAGTGTTTCCACACTGTGATGAGAGGCTGATCAGTTTTTGCTGCATCACGTGTGTTGTGATGATAGTAAAATAAATTAACAACTTACCTCAGATCCATGCGGTTGGATCGTATAGAAATCGATTCATCGACTAATCATAACACCCCTTCTTGTGTGTTCTTCTCATTGAATGATCTATTTTTCAATGTGCTTCAGGTGGACTTTTGGTGTTCTACTGATGATGAAAGTATGACCCCCCCCTCCCCCCCGCACCCACCCACCTAACCCTCAGCATTTGTCCCAAAGCTGAAGTGAGGGAATAAACTCTCAGCATCTCATTAGAAATGATTAATTTCATTATTGCGCAGTGGCTAAGTTTGTGCTTTCATTACGGCTAATTGCCTAATAAATTACCTCCACTAATGAAAACCGCCACATGTGCTCACTTGTGATTAGTTGGTTGCAGGTGCGAGGCGCTGCTTTTTTTTTTTTGTCTAATTAGACAGAGGCCTTATGTGTAGTCTTTCATAAAGGACTGATAAAAGGTGATGGGGAAAGGGAAAGGATTATGAGATTTGTGAGATCTGAGTATAAGGTGTTACCTTTTTAATTTCAGAGACAATTACAGCATGGTATCAGTGGTGCTGCACCGCTGCACATCCGACTAATACCCATTGTGGGAGTTGTAATGTGTGTTTAGACACCGTCCGTCCGCTGGGACGAGGCTTGTGCACGGGGATTTGTCAAACCAAGTGTCGTGCTGAGTGTGTGCCATCCCAGAACCCCGAGGCCCATCACACCATGCGGGTTGTTCAGCTGGAACAGATGGGCAGCGTTCGACAGTTTCAGTGAGGAATGCAGGTGTTGTGTATGATTAGTGCAGAGCTGTTCACTCTAACAACAAAAACTTTTGAAGAATATTTGTTTCCAATTTGATGTATTGACTAGTTGGTCAAATAAAACATAATAAGCTCAGTAAGCTGAGCTTTCAGCCTAAAAACCCTGACTGCATTTCAATTCCAGAGGATAAAGAGAAAAACACGGATGTTTGAAAATTCACTTTTATCACCTGAATTCTCACATTCTGAGCTGTAAGTAATCATGAGACAATGTCAGACATTTACAATCATAAGTACCGTATTTTCCGGACTATAAGTCGCCCTTTTTTTCATAGTTTGGCAAGGGGTGCGACTTATACTCCGCAGCGACTTATATTATAAATAAATTGAAATAAATACATTGTTAACCCACCTGTTATGTTCATTTGTGAGGAACAGAGATGATGTTCCTGGGTCAATTTGATGTATGAGGTATGTTAAGTGTTAAGAGTATGTTAAGTGACTCAGAGAATCAGCAAACCTTTTTTTACGGTAAGATCTTGAAGGCTAACAACATAATGTTCTATTTTCCAATGATTTCATAGATTCAGAAATGCAATAAAAATGACAACTTTTTCTACAAATACAGGATGAAAACAGAGTATTAGATGTCCAATGATGCTTCATGAAAAGAATAAATAAATAAGTATGAGAAAGAATTACTGTGAAATTATGAGATAAACAGTCTGCTATGATTGTGTCAAATGAGGTTGTGAAAGATATTAGTTCTTGGTCTCAGATTTTGTCAAATAAATTTCCCGTCAAAATGCGACTTATAGTCCAGTGCGACTTATCTGTGTTTTATGTGACTTATAGTCCGGTATAAATAATTTCTTGAATACATTTGAATTCATTTGTTCTACAGCTTGACTCTGGTTATGATGATTTGATTGGTTGTTGGGATGGATGGATGGATGGATGGATGGATGGATGGATGGATGGATGGATGGATGGATGGATTGATTGACAAAAACAGAAATACTCTTCACATGGCCGTGGCAATGGAACCAAAAATGAGTTTAACACAGAAATGTTTCTCACCAAAATGTCTTTTGATCTAAGATTCAATGATTTTAATGTGTCACTTTTCTCCTGCAGTTTTCAGCCAATGCCGATGAATGACACCCAAAGTATACAGCTGTAAATTTAAAGGACTGCAATTATTCTAATGCTGCTCCCCCCTCAGACAAGTGCAGTGACAAGTGCAAGCAGAGTTGATTCAGAGGGACTTAAATCAAGAAGAGGGCTGTGCATTTTTCCTCCCTACCAATTACTTTCCCAGCAGGTGACTGAATGGTTTGCTGGTAATCCTTCATTCCTTCTGTCCTCCCACTCTCCTGTGGGTCATTCCCACTTTCATCCATCCTCCACTGATCTCTTTTCTTCTTACATCAGAGTAGGATGAGGCAAACAGCAAGGCTTTCCGTGCAAGACTTCATTCTGCTATTGGAACGGTTGTGCTCATGCATTCTCCTGAAGGATATTTTGACTTTATTAACATGTCTGTACTACTGGCTTTCCCAGCATCCTTATGCCTTGTCTTCTCTGCTTTTTTCTATTTTTTCTGTCTCTTTTTTACATTTATGAAGAGCGGCTAACCTCGCCTCTAAGATACGCTGCTTGAACTTCAGATGGAGTTCTTCCTTGAAGACAAATTGATCAGAGCACTCAAGGAGAAAACCCAATCATTCTCAGCTCTGTCCTCTAAACGGAATCTATGTCATCAACACATCGCCGCCCGAGCGGGACAGGAAAACGAATCACCGCCATCATCCTTGAACACTCCCCTGCAATTCAGAAATGACAAGAGAAACAGGAGGTTGTTAAAGGGTCACTGCAGAAAGAAGTTCTGGATTTTACCTTCGAGAGGAGAGAAAAATCTTTTCATTTTTTAACCACGACTTGAAATGAGGTCAGTGTCACCTCTGAAAGAGTGATTGCTTTTGACAAAATCTAAATGCCAGGATATTTCCTGAGGCTCAGTCCATAAAATCCCACATGCTTTATTATGGAAATGTATTATTTCTGTCTTGGAGGAACTATTTTTTGTGTTGTTGGACTGCATTGTTTTGGATTGGGTTATAGAACCCCATTTTTGCAGCGACATTTTTCTCATCAAAAAATGCTTTACTTACCACAACACTCCTATAGAGTTGAAATCTATACCTAAAAATCTTCCCAAATGACCCATCCTGACCCGTAAATGTAACGGAATGTCCAAGGGAGAGAACCCAGGTGCAGGAAGAACAACCCAAATCCAATAGTTTACTCGAAGGGGCTTTAATGCCAGAGAACCATAACACCAGAGCATAGAACGAAGACGCTCCGACACAGAAACAAGAACAGAAACGGCATATATAGACAAAACCTAATCAACATAATACAGAACACCTGTGACAAGCGGGAGAGTTCAGGAAGGGAAGGGCCTCCAGGAGATCACAGCAGGAGCAAAGTCACGGGCTCCATGACAGTAAAAAGACATGCTGCAGAGTCTGAAGGTCACCCTGAATGTTTCACTCTTTGGAAACGATCTTTCTGACGTTCTGAACTCCAAATCACGCCGAAATGCCTCCCAGCCCTTCAGGGTTGATTGCTGCTGATTCATCCGCCTGACAGCTGAGCACTTCAAACCAGCAACCCGCCTAAAAGTCTGATTTTACCGATGTCATTCTATGCTGATGACCAATTAATTAATCACTTCAGAAAGCATGTGCCTCTCTTCTTGGCTTGACATCGAAATTTCCCTCACTGTTGTCATGGTAATGGCTGTGAGCAGGTTGTTTGACATTTTGGCACATAAATGTGCAGTTAGTCACTAACTTCATGACAGTCTTTGTGCATAAGTCAACACAAAGCAATAAGCGAGATTTAAACTTTGCCTTTGTAACAAAGTTTGGGGAAAATCAGTACTTTGGTCACCTGTCAGAGTTGTTGACGTGTGAGTTTTCTTCAGCAAAATCAAAGAGTTTCATGTTCATTGTTGCTGGCTGTTCCTGCTCTGTTCTGCTGCTAATTACAACAAATAGGGCTTTGAGGTTCCTCCTAACCAAAAGACAGTAGGTGATACCAACAGCAGGTGGGTTTCTCCAGGCTTGCAGACAGCTCAATTCAAAGTTTCTATTAGCAGAACTAATTCATCCCAGCAGGACTTTCTCCATCACCTCCTTGAACAGGATTCATTCAATGAGGGAGGCCTCTCCAGAGAATAAAAGGTGCATCTTTGAAAATATTACACAGGCAGATGTGAGGAGAACGACAGGGTTTGTGGAACAGAAATTCGTTTGACTTTTCCTCTGGCTCGTACTTTGTGTGAAACAATCTTATTTGACACGCCTGCAAATGAAGCAGAGCCAGCTACACTCATTCAAACATGAATAAACAAACATGATTAAACTACAACCACAGTTATTTTTTTCAATCTTTGCAGCACCTGCTTTTCTACAGTTGTCTCTCTTGCACATTTTCAGGATTTCAAAATGTTCGTGTTTCATGCCAAAAAAAAAAATGTCAAGAAAAACAATTAACCCATCCATAGCAAGATTTATTTGTTTGTAAGGTAGTTTTGTCTTGTGAAAAGGCACTTGAGTAGCTGGAGAGCCTGCCTACATATTCCCAACAGCTCTGGCTCGCTCTACGTTCCATTCCCGGCTGGCTGTTGCTCTTGTTCTGCTTGTTTTTATTTTACCAGCAGAACCCAAAGCCAGGAGCCCCTCATTAATAACCTCCTCCCCCAGACCTGGCTTAAAGTTTGAGCAGCAGCATATTTGCCCTGATGGAGGTCTGCTGACGGTTGACAACATCCTCTCCTTTCTCTGCCTTTAACATGTCTGGTTAGGAGACAAACATCTTCAGCTCTGTTTTTTCCTAGAAAAAAAAATCCAGACGCTTCATCTGTGCAGTTATACACCAAAAAAAAAAAAAAAAGAAAACTTGCCACATGGAGAGAGATTTGTGTGGAAAACATATTCTAACAAAGTAAACCTGCAGAAAATGATTTGATTAATAAATATTCCTATAAGAGGAATTGTATGTGCTGCAGGTTTGGTTTCTAACAGTCTGAATAATCCAAAGTATTTCCTCGAGGTGAAAAGACGACCTCCTTTTGTCCGAATCTCCTCTGTGCAACAAAGGCTGCAGCTTTGTTGTGTGAAGTCGTTCCGTTTTGCACCTGCCTTGTAAATAGAGACGCATTGCGTGCATCATGTCCCTGTGGTTAACGGATGTCAGTCTCTGTGCATCAGTGAATGCAGTTTGACATGTTTTTGTAGACATTTGTACACATGCAAACTTCCACTGAATCTGTCCCAAGCTCAGCCTGAAGCGCTGTTTCCACAGATCATCCAGGACAATGTGACGGTGAAAAAATAAAAACAAACACATTCAATGCCAAAACTTTAGGGCACCCACCTCACATAAGAGCAGACGCAATTTACAGTTTATTTATCTGACCGTTTGAATTGATTTGAGTTCATGCGACACAAAGACAACCCATGAACTGTGACTGTTAAGCTAGTGGGCGGAGCCTCTGATGAATTTAGACACATGAGGGATTCAAGAGTGCCCCTCCCGCCCCGGAGCACAGTCCATGCTGTGCCCCCCTCTAACCCCCAACAGTCACACTTCTGATAGAAACCAAATGAGTTCATTGAGCCTTAATGAGTTCTGGAGTTCTACACACTTTGTGAATTTGTAGATAATTAACATTTAACTTTGCTGCAGAAGCGGCTCCGCCTTCGTGACATGCTCAACAGAACTGGTGCTCCCCTCTGCCTCCTCCTTAATTGCAGACAACAGTGCTGCTGTGCTGCTATTCATCCATGGGGAAATGATGGTTTTCTTCATCAGCCTGCAACAAATAGAAAAACGCTCCATCAATTAGTCCTAATTTTTTTTTCTAAGCTGGGCCTCATTTCAACATCTGTCGCTTTGACGATTTTCGCGACAAATCCAGCTAAATGTGTCACCGTAGGACCACACCGCCATCCCGCTCTGAGATCTCTGTTTTCTGTGCATGTTCTCAGCAGCTTGACTTCAAAGAAAACTGCTTTGCCTCAATTCCTTTGCATGCAAACTAACTGCAGCATCTGCAAGGTCATGCCCAGCTTCTCTGTTTCCGAAACCCAGCTTTCAACGGGCCCTCGTCGGCTCTTCGCTCGAATCCCTTCTCTGCAGAAACAAGTCCCCACCGTGTCACACCACTGCTCACATCTCTGCACCAGTTTTGTGATATGAATCTCTGACACTCATCCAACCTGTTTCCATCTGAACCCCTTCATCCAGGTCTACAACCTCGTCCCCGTCCCTAAGACCAGCGTGATCACATGCAGGCACAGCACAAACCTGTTTGAGTTGTTGTGCACCACTCTCTTTGATAATCCCAACACTTAAACCCTTTCACGTGAAAAGTCAATGAGTCGTGGATGAGCCTCGAAGACAGGAAGCCTGGATCAGTCCTGAGGAACGGGATGAGGAGCTCGGTTATCCAGGAGGATCTTAGAGGCTTGGGTTTAGGACGCGTCCCACAAAGAGAGCAGCTCCTGAGAGGAGCAGGAGACGTTATCGAAGGTTTCTCCAGTAATGAAGCTAGTGAACAATGAAAAAATTAATGGAGAATGAATAAACACTAACAGTATACGATTAAGTGGGGACTTAATTTATAAAGCAATAACAAGTCATTTCATTATCATTTAAAATAGAAGTAGTTGAAATCCTTCTTGATCTGTTTTGTCTGAACTTTAAGCAACAGTTCAGTTGATGGCTAATGTTATCAGTGAGCAGCATAAATGTGATATTAGCTTTTTTTTTCCCTTTGCAGCTGTTTTCTAATCTCTGGAAATAAACAATAATCTTGTGGAGAGTTTTAGAAAACAACGTTCAGGCTGAGAAACACCAAGCTAAGCTGTCATGGAGTGTCCTGAACTCATCACGTCACAACCTGGATCTTTATTCCACCAACCTCTGGAATGATTAAACGATTATAAAAACAATAGTATATTTTATTGGTAAGGTTCTCCTTTAGATAATTAAGGCCACAGGGCAGTTAAAATAGGAAAACAAATTAATCGGACACAGAAACCAGTGTCAGAATAGGTAAACAGTTTTGAGCTTTGATTAGTTTTTTTGAAGGAAGCAGCCAAAAACCGGTCTGCAGACGCAGGTTTCACACAGTTCAGAAGCAGCTTCACTGAGCAGCTTTGCAGAGCAGAAAAAACAACAAGAAAGCTGCAAAGGAGTTTGGATTTCCCTCATCTGTACAGCTGCGTCTTTGCCATCAGACCCCTGAGGCACCGAAGCGATGCGGCTGTTTCTGACCGGGTTCAGCAGCTGTTTGCCAACTGCTTTGTCTGAGGGGGGTGGGGGTGGGGGGTGTCAGGTTCAAGTTTGGCACCAAATGGCCTGACCTCACATTGCCCTCAGTTATAGGAGCCTAGAAGATACAATCCTTTGAAATGAAATCTAAATGATGAGTAAAAAAAATCACATCTGAGATACCAAAATGAAGGAGATTTTAAGAAAAAAAGTGTTTTTTTTATCATTCCAGAGACAGAACTCTGGACTCTGTGTGTCCCACTTGTTTAGCTGGATTCCCACGACTTTACTTTTAATTCATGGCTTTAAAAATGGCATATTGGTTTATGATAATCTTTTAAGATCTGGATGCACTGAAAGGACAAAAAAAAGCAGTTTTACCGGAAACTAAGTATGTACCGGTACTTAAGGGTCAAGGGATGCAACGCTCTCTCCCAATTATCACTAGTAAATATCAAATATCATAAATCAACAGATTATTTGGTTTAATCTGGACTCTGCATGCAGGAGCCAACAGATGGGAGGAATGACCTCTTCCAACAGGAAGAACTGAAGGCAGATCCAGAGTCTGTTGTCTACCTGGTTATTACTCATTTGGGTTTCAGTGCAGTGAAATACAAGTGTGAGCTCAGTTCCATTTCTGGAAAAACGTATTTTATCATTTACAGCTTATAGTCAACGTTGCTCTTACAGGTAGATATGGGCTGTTGGCGGGTAAAACATAAACCAACCTGTACGCCGATGGTCTGACCAACATGTCAAGATTGTAGACACTGTGAAACCGTAGGGAGAAAAAGTTCATGCAGACTTTTTCTGGCATGAAGGGTTTTCTTTTGAGTCATTAAAACGTCTAACTTTTGAAACAATGGTCTGACATCCAGACTGATCTTGTCTGGCTTGTGCTGCGATGATGACACCCCCCCCCCCCCACCCCCTCACCCTCCTTCTCTCTTTCAGACTTGTTTTTTCTGTCGCCTCATCTATCCTACTTTGCTCCTTTAATAAGCTGTGCGGTCAGGACTTCATTAAAAAACAGCTGCCTCTTAATTTGCCCTGAAAATCATAATATAAAAATGTCATGAGGCAGCAGAGCCGTGATGAAAGAGAGGCGTGTTATGAACAAAGAGGAGGAACGGATGAGTAATAGTTTTAAGAGTGGAGAGAAATAAGGTTACATCGAAGAGTAATTAAACCTTTTTTTTTTTCTTTTTGTCCCTTTTGTTACGTTTCTGTGAGATGTGCATTCCTTTTGCTTGGTGGTTTGGAGTAATCACTGTGTGATGATGATGCTGACGCTTCACATGCACAGGTGTGATGTACCTGGAAATGGTAGCCATAGATCTTTATGCGAACCAAAGGGAACTCCAAAATACTGGACACTACGTTCACCTTGGGCACAACCTTTAGTTTATTTTGATGTTAATGTTTTTGGTTTCCTTTTTTTTTTAAATCAATAAATCGAGTCTTGTGACCACAGACAGCAAACATTTTAAAATGCATGTTATTTTTAACATGCATTTAACATGTTTTAACCAGAGACACAGGCTGCAACATCACCTACTTGTTGGGAACACTGTTTTTTTTTTTTTTTTTTTTTTTTTAACTAGTCCTGTCCAACAGCTGAGCAAACATATGAGAGCTGAAAGCCTCTTTTTTAAAACATATTTTGCTGTTACAATTGGGGCTTATGGAACACATGACACACAAGGTGTATATTTAAATAAACCCCTTTTGTGATTTGGACTAAACTTTATTTATACTGATTATATTTGTATTAGTAAACACAAGGAGAAGGAGAGGAGAGGTTGAGAAAATAGGAGGAAGATTATGGGGGGGGGGGGTATACAATTATAGGTAACAAGTTGCTGGAAGTTTATAATCATTACATCAGGTGTACATGTTGGTCTAAAAGGGGCGGGGCATGTCAAATGCTGCAAACATACCTGTTGGCTCCAAAGATGTTGACATACAAACATGTCCACATGTGCACAGTACAACTACAGTTCACACACACATACTTATGCATACAAACCAACACATGTAAAGCATTTCATTCAGTCACACATACTATTTGTGCAAAGGTGAGCTGACACCTGTGCTTGAGTGAGTGTTCATTATCTGCTGAGGTGGATGATGGACTGTAAAAAAAATAGATGGAGAGTGTGCACAGCCGTCCCCATACCAAGACCCCCCGTTGAAGCAGCAGTGGTAACCAGGACCCCCCGACACCGGCACGGTCTAGTAGGTAAAATAAATCTGTCTGCAGGACAATCACGTCCACCACCCACACCAGGGCCACAGAGGCACAGGAGTACAGAGAGTGCAAGCTCCAGCCCAGCCAGAGGGAATAGCCCCCCCACCGCACATGAGCCGGGCCCCCCAGGGGAGACCCGCCCTACGCTCATGGCACATTACAGTACATTGGGGTTGTGTTTAATTCTCCAATAAATATATAAATTCATGATTGTTTCACTAGCCACCCCTCTTTTAGATGTTTAACCCGTGCTATCTTGTGGGGTCCAGATGACCCCACTCCCAATGTTAACGTGCCGTTCAAAATTAGACTCACTGAAGGTTTTCCATACGTATTACTGTATGTGTGACCTTACAGGTGATACCATTTAGCCATTTAGTGTTGACAGTCTTTAATCTTATCTAAAATTTGCCCTTGTCAGTTGTTTTTTCTGTTTTTATGTATGGACGTATGTATTTCAGAAGAAATTTCAGTCTTTTTATTGTTTGTCTCTTTATCTTCAGTCACCTTTGTTCATGAAACATTTAGAAGAGTACAGATTACCAGGAAGTAGAACGTTGAAGCTGCAGTGGTCCCTCCTCATCTTCATCTTTGATTTAGAGCCGTTTTAATCTGCGACAGACGGTCCGTGTCAAACTGTCATTTGCCGTTTTCAATAAGAGCTGGCAGACCAATTTGCCATAACGACCGTTTGATGATGAGTCGTTTTAATTATTATCATCTTGATCACACATCATCATCCTCTTTAGTTCCTATGGAGATAATAAGACAGGTTTTCCTGAGCTGATGGAGGGCGGGGGGGAGGGGGGGTAGTGAGTCAAGGGGAGAAATGAGAATGGAAAATGGAACCCAGAGACGAAAGAATTGAAGGAAAGAGAAAAGATGAGATGGAAATTATGAAAAATAAAAATAGAGGAAAACTTAACAAAAAGGAGAAGATGTAGGATGCTAATAAAACCAAAATTATGAGAAAAACATTTAGAAAAAGCTGCAGTTTTACAGGAAAAAGTGCAAAGGTTACAATCAATTACATCTGAGACTTCTCTCTTAGCAATAGGGTAATGTTGGAATGCGAGTTACATCACTTCTCCGTTTATTTAGGTTTTGATAAAATGGCAATACATCACATTCTTTTGTGCAACCAATTGTTTAGCGTGTTTGAATGTGACACACAGTAGTGCAGTCCTGTGCAGGTGGTGAAGTCTATCCAAGGTTTTTCTTATGTCCCGTATGGTTATATAGTTCATGTGTTGCAAAAGTCTCCTCTTACGAGAAAGGTGATGTGAAAAGAATATTCACTGCAAAAGGCTTTAACCCATAGAGAGAGATCAGGACACTTCGGAGGACGTTGACCAGAAAACACATTTCTGATGTTTTTCTGTCAAGAACATCAGCCACGATGAATGTTCTGCACATTTTCCACGTCTGAAATTTCAGCCTTTCGTGATACATGCTTGATGTACGTAATTCATACGTGTTTCTTGTCATTCCTCGATGTGTGTAGCTGTCCGTCAAGGGTCTTTACGTGAATTCAGCTGTTCAAAATTTTTGGTCGGTTGAGAATATGGCAGTGTTTATGCGTATTGTACTAGTTTGTACACAATAATTATGTAAATGTCATGCAATGGTGCGTGATTTCTGGCTTTCCACGAGTGGTCCACGTATGTTAATGAACTTTTCAGGCATGTACTACGACGTATAACATCTATATCGTTTATACAGCACACTTATACCATTCAAATATCGTAATTAATTCACAAATCACTTCTGAACTGCAAATAAGTAGTTCAATAATCATTAATAATAATATTTTATGTGTTCTTTGTGTGGCTTATTCGTACAAAATTTCATGTAAAGAAAACAGCTTTGCTCGCACATGTATTTTCACGTGAGACCAATTTTCATCGTGCAGTATTCGCAAAATTGACGCCGTGGCTGTGTGACTTAGCCTTAACACTGATGTCATCGTGCTTTCTGATGGGTTAAAATGACTTGATTTAAGTCAAAATGCAGTTTTAAAAAGATGATGTCAGACAAATGACCAGATTCTCAACCTTCCTCTTACATTAGCTGTGTTTGTCTGGATTCATTGCCACAAATCTTTGTGCTTGCACATGTTGTCACTTTGTGAACCTTATGGTAAATCAGACTGTAACCCTTGTGCTATCCTAGGCACTTCAACATTGGGAGTTGGGTCATCTAGACCCACTAGACAGTGCTCTGAACCTTTTTTCTTCAATGATTTGTGAACCTCACTGGTGTCCATGGATTACATGAAATCTTTCCACCTTTATCCACCTTTGTCATGGTAGGGAGAACACGTCAATGTAAGGGTGGGGTCATCTAAGATAGCACAAGGGTTAAGGAGAAATCTGTGCAACACTGGTACCAAAGTAGATTTGATTGTCATTTGATTTTCCAACTAAACACAATGAGACTTCAGTTTTACTACAACTGAAAGTGGGAAGAAAGGACAAAAGTACTTTGTGAAGGAATTGTTTAAAGTGATAAAGCCGGATGCGGCTCTTTCCTCTCTGTGCTGCGGCTCTCTGTGTTTTTGTAAAATAATTATCATGTTCTAAGATTGTTGTGGTGCCTTTAACACCGTTGGGCAGTGCGAGCGGGCGGGAGGAGGAGAGCAGCATGAACGCTGTGTTATGGGATGGAAATACAGTCAGTGGCGATCTCGTAGGGGACACATGAGCGCCCAAAAAACCAAAAAAGCCTTTTTTTCCCCCTAGACTAAAACCACCCATTTCCACATAAAATTAATTAAATTAGCGTCAGGACGCCCCCACTATCCTGTTACCTTGCTGTTACGATGACCGTATTTTGCGCTGTCTGTGTAGAACACGCTGGACGGGGGGGTTGCATGCGGGGGAAAACAACAAACAGGTAGAGAAGGAGGGGATTAGACTCAACGCTTAAACTAGCAGCTGCGTCCTAATAAAAAATAGTTGTCATCCATAAAATTAATATAATGCATTGGGTTTACTGGATTTAAAGAAAACAAAATTTGAAACGAGTCTGCTTAAAAGTGAATTTGTTTTGACAGACGGAAAAGTCTGTTCAAGGTTGTGGAAAATGAACAAAAGATCAAAAGAAACATCATGCTCATAAAGAAAAAAAATAATTAAAATAAATAATTAAATAAATACCTTACCTACTAAGAAAATTGGACTACCAAGTAGGAGATCTCTTCATCAGAGTTTTAGAGTTTCCTATTATGACCTACTTGAGGTCATCTTAGTACTAAACATGGGATTGAGATTCACCATCAGGTGAGATTCTCCAAGAGTTGACCAAATTTATTATTTTAGCACAAAACAAGACCAACTTTGGCCTGGTGGTTGGGGAACGGTCATAGAAAACCAAACAGGTTTTTGGAGAACAGACACTGCTACCAAAATAGAATATGTAAACTCTGTTGGTGGTTCCCAAAAGGAAAAGGATTCCCTTTTCTCTCTAAGGTTTGCCTCAGTTCTGCTCTCATGCACAATGACTTTTGTCAAAATCTCAGGGATCCCGGCTAAAATCTTGTTCTGAAGATTAGTTTGATGTTTTGAAGCTCAACCAGCTGCTTCTGAGTGCGGACAATTTGTTCGCAGCCACGGTTACTCATCACAACAGATTTCAAAAGCAGCTAAACACTCACTTGGGTTGCACAAGAGACAATAATGAAACATCTTCAAAATAGATTTTCTAAGAAAAAAAACTAGACTGAAAAACCCAAAAAGCACACAAAATAAGAAAAATAACACACCCATTCATTACAGCAACTGCAACATTGTTGAGACAAAATGTGGAGATCACAAAAGACAGAGGACGATGAAACTAAAGTCAGAGGAGAAAAAAAGGACGAGAAAATTAATTAATAAAGAATTAATTGACAGCTTGGAGAGGCATTTTGTGGAGAAACAAGAACTGAGTCTGATTGTAACAATTACATTGATTAAATGAGTGGCACTGTGCAACTGTTCACACTTATCCCTCGCCTAATTTACCATGCTTTCCCTGTCTTCTAACATGCCCGAGAGGGTAAACAAAAGAGGCTCCCCTCAGTAAGAGTCCTCCCAAACACATGCATGCATGAGGCGCACGCTATTCCCCTCGCCTGTGAGGAGGCGCCACATTTCCCAGGCTGAGTCAGCGTGACCCACAGCCGGCGGGCATGGACGAGGCCTGGCAGACTGATTTTTGGTGCCAAAATCATAGATTAATGACCAGATGAGTGACGGGGATTGTTTGTCTGTCTTGTCTCGGAGGAAAGGGGCCAGTGTCTGTACAGAATTAGCGAAATGTGAGAGTCTGGACAAGTACCATATTGTATGTGAATGTTTCAGCTCCTGAGAGTGTTGGGGCTGTCTTTATTGGATTAGACGTTTAGAAAAACATTCAGAGCGGCTTGTGAAACACATCCCCCGCTCTTGCTCTTATGATTGCTGTGGATTTTGCTTGGAAACAAATGGAGGAAAATGGAATTGCTTTTTTTTTGGTTTCTGAAAGCAGCTGGGAGTGAACATTCTCTCCAAGGCACGCTGAAGCAGACCGGCAGGAACAGGTGCAGGAAGAGGCAAAGAGGAAATAAGGCCGAAAGCTGAGAAGCTGTCATAAACATTCCCACCATCAAGCTGCCGTCCTCTTCGTCTCCTCCAGCTCCGCTGTGGAACTGCACTGCACACATTTCACCTTCGGAGAATTTTCTTATAACAGAGCGGACTGAGGTTGTTGCGTTTACTGCAACTATAAATTTAGAAAGTTCAACCGGAAAATCCAAACTTTGTCCATGTTTATGACATTTATATTCTGTCCTGGAGTGAAGGACCAGATTGTTTTTGCAACTCTTTTTTCTCGCCACAAACTCAAAAAGCCACCAAAATTTGCACACACCTTATACCTGGTGGAAATTAATTTTGTGCAGAGAAAATGATCCTAACACCCCACCCCACCCCCTTAAATAAATGATGACATCACAGTGGGAGAAACCATCAAAAACATGATTGCGGCCAAAATCTCTTAGAGAGCTCAAAAAATATATTTTTTAAACAAAATCAAAACTAAAACACACATGTCGGGGACATCCGAAGGATGTTATTATATATAGTTATTGTATTTTTATGGGATGGCCACAGCACCTGCAACTTGCCGGCCAGTTTGTGCCAAAGTGTGAAATTTGATGAATTTCACATATTCCCAAATTATGGGATATGGAAAAATTGTTTGGGCATCCTTCACAAAATTTCACACACATGCCACCAAGCTTAAGTCTACAACAAGTTTCCTTGATTTGGCAAGTAATTTTCCCCCAAAAGACTGCCATCCGTACGTTCTACAAATTCAAACTCCTCCTATGGATTTTAATCTAGCGCCTCCGAACTCCTCGAGCATCATTAGGAATCTACTGAGAAAAAAATGTTGAATTTACAATTAGTAGATTTTGAGCCACGTTAGCATGGCGAGCTTGCAAAAAAAAAGTGGCTTGCCCGTTGCTGGCATTTTGTTTATAATATAGCGATATATTTAATACATGAACCGTGGCCTTAACCTGAACAAAACAATATGACATACAATATGAAGATATTATAGGAATGCGGTTTACCATAAACCTCTGCTGTCAAGAAAATCCAAAAGCTTACTTTTGCCAACCGAAACATGCAATGGTTGCTGTGGAGATAAAACAAACAGAAAAGCTAACATTTTTAAAGAAAATCTTTTATAATTTGTCACAGACAGCTCTGACCAGGGTAGCAGAGGGGGAGAAAAATGGGCATGTAGCAGCAGCTCAGCCAATGAGGGCGGCTGAAAAGGAGATAGCAATGGCGCTCGGGGGGGGGGGGGGGGGTAGCACCTCCAGCCCATAGAGCTCAGCTCGTGACTTTATTTTTAATTTGTCCCTCCCAAATTGCCATTTTTGACTGCTGTCAATGTGCCTGTCCCACTTGCAGCTCCATTTTTCGCAATTCAGACTCCCATGGGTGGGTGTCGGTCTAGTGTTTGTTTGTCTATACTCTGCCCCTGCTTTCTTTCTTACCTGCTGGCCACCAATCAAAAATTTGCTGATCTGGTGCTCCATCTGTCATTTTCAGTCTACATGAGACGAAAAATTCTGTCGAGGAAAATACCTTTTTAGTGGCAGAGGTCAGAAAAAAATGACCAAACTGGTTCCAGATGAACGATGAACTAGGTATTTCTGAGCAGCCTCAACGTTAAATCCTGAGGCAGATGGGCCACAGCAGCAGAAAGCCACACAAACTGTTCCTAATGCTTTGGTCACATCTGGTCCATAAAACAAAACCATAACTCAGGTTAGGGTTCTATGACTTTACTGGTGACTCTTTAGAGAGAAAATAAAAACATAACCAACACTAGTCACGTGGAACCACCCTGTTTATTTCAGGGATTTCTTCACAAAACGATTGGTATCCATTAGTTCTCCTATTTCCCTCTTATTCATTCTGAGTTTATTTTCTGAAAGTCATCTCAAGAGGCTACAGTGTGTGAGGACTGTAGGAGAAGTCCTGTGAGTTGACCACACTGATGTAACCAAACGTATCACTTGAGAACCATTTAATGGTCTAAACCCGTGTGTCCCAACCCTGATCCTCGTGTAACACCGTCCTTGATGTTTTCCATGTTGCCCTGCTAAAGCTCACCTGATTCAGCTCATCATCAAGCTCTGCAGAAGCCTGATAGTCATCTAATGGTCATCTAAAGACAACGTCACACAGCCACTTTGCACATTGTCCACGTATGAAATTTCGCTCTTTCGTGACACACGCATGATGTACGTAGTTTATAAGTGTTTTTTGTGTTGGTCAGTCGTTGATGTGTGCAGATGTCAATGGAGGGTTTTGGCCGAGGGGTCTTTATATTTTCAGCCGTTTAAAATTTTTGTCTAGTGTCCAATGACGCAGTTTGTGCGTATTTTGTGTAGTTTATACGCAATTCTTAGGCAACTGTGCGTAATTTTTTTTTGTGCACACGCACATTTGTGGCTTTTCACCACCGTTCCACATATGACCAACGGACTTTTAAAACTTGTACCACCGATGTATAACTTTCATTTCACGTATACAGCGCACATATTACGTTCAAATTATGTAACTGATGCACAAATTACTATTGAAATACACATAAACAGTGCAATAATCAATCCACTGTTCATGTTCTACATTGGTTTACGTTCTTGGCGTGGTTTATTGGTACTTCTTCCGTGGGTTTAACATGGTTTATTCGTGATACATCTGTGAAAATTTCACATAAAGACCACAACTTTTGTCACTTTTTCCACATAAGTCCAATTGGCATACGTGCAATATGTGCAAAGCGTACGTAGTGGGTATATGACACGGCCTAAAGGGTGGGATCAAAAAAATGAAACACTGATCTAAACATACACAAAGAAATGCAATCACACTCATACCTAAGGGACATTAACCTGTGAAGCGTGATTTTAGACTGTGGGAAGAATCAAGAAAGGTCCACACATGTGCAAGGAGAACACGCAACTCCACACAGGAAAGTCCCCGCAGGGATCTGAACCAGAGCCTTCTCGCCATGAGTGCTAACCAATACTTCACTGTGCAGCCCAACAAGAACATATTTCCAAATCAAAATCAAAACAGAAAACTTTTACAATGCCATTCAAATCCAGATTAGTTGTATCAACATAGTTGTTACAGAACCTAGAGGGATGGTGGGGCCTCAGTACCGTCCAAAGACCACAGTCCAGTCAACAACACCAAAGCAGTGAAATGAATGGCAATGAAAGCTGAGACTGCAGCTTGATGATCACTTTGGGGGTGTTCGCACATTCCAGCAAGTGAATCAGGCGTGTCTCAATTAGCCACACCTGCCCGTGTAGGTCTACCTGCCACATAATGATGGATCAGATCCCACCATCTCCTAATTTCTGGCCAAAAGTTCAGCAACTTGTTTTTCACTCATTTTGCTAGCTCCTGGGTTTTATTTTAGCGGTAACCTATCACGTGACCGAGAAGAGCGCCTTGGCCTGCGTCAAGAGTGACATAGATGTATGTAACAGAGAATCGGGAAATTTTCAAAATAAAACGTCTCTCAGATTCAAAAATAAATAAAAGAAAGTAATGTAAGTTAACTATTCTTTCTGTGCGTCCCGGTACCAAATAACCCACGGACCGGTCCGTGGACCGCGGGTTGGGGACTGCTGCAGTAAGATACAAGTCTGGGAATTTCATTGTGACTCATTGACAGCAGCATCTGAAAAAAGCCATCTGTCTTGAGTTATTTTTTGGTCATAAACACAACTTCATTGTTTTTAGAAGAAATCAATGCTGCAATTTTGTGTGAAAACTAAAATGGGTCTATTCTGGGCCTTAACAGTTTGCTTTGCTGTCATTGTGACCCTCAATAAATGACCAGACTGCTAATAAGAGAGCTAAGGTAAACGACAGGAAAACATTGGCTCTCCCACTAAGCAGCTTGAGAATGAATAAAATTAGTGTCACAGAGTTTGCTCCTTTTGCTCCCTGCACTCCGGTTCTGCTGCCTCATTATTCCATCTGTCAGACCAAGTAAACAGAGCTGGAAACACAGGAGAGCATCACCAAGCTAAAGGGTCAAGAGTCAATAAAAACAGATAACATCACTCCAACAAACTCTCTCTCTCTCTGGTGCTTTGAACAAACGGGAAGATTCAATTTCAAAGAGCCGGAGACCCCCCCCCCCACTCCAATTCTGGTTCAGGTTTCCACTTCTGCATCACTCACCTGCTTTGACTCATGTTTATGGAACAGATCCATGAAAACCAAGGCTAAATCAAGAGCATCGATGGGATGTCTCTTCAGTTCATTCAGCAGTGAAGCTTTTACATGCTGGGTTTTATCCAAGGCAACCCCAGCAACAAACAGCTGTTTAGAGAAAACAGGCGTTTCATGTGGAAAAAAGTAAAGATGCACCTGGTGTTGGGTTGGGTTAGCTTTTGACAGATCAGGTTCTGTTGTTGCAGTTCTGCTTTCCTGAATCAGAACTAAATCCTAAAAAAGTGAGACGAAGGTGACGAAGCGGACGGTGACACAACTGAAACCCCTCACAACACTAGAGGGATGCTGCAACAGGAACAGGAGGGATAGTTGCAAAAAAAAAACTAAACTGTATTCCCTTTTAGATTAAAATGTTTGTATTTTAGGGGGAATTATGTGGACTTCTTTTTTTTTTTAACCAGCAGTGTTTATTTCATTCACACTGTCTGAATCAGTGTAGCTAAAGTCTGACTTGCTTACAAAGGCTGAGTCTAAATTTCCTCCAAATTCTTTAACTAATAAAAACTATATAGTGCAGGACTATCCAGTGCCCTAGAATTTAAAGTCCTATTCCAATTGCAGCATTATTGCAGCTATCCAGCCGTACAGTTTTTATCCAGATTCCAGCTCAGACGAGGAAAACAAAGACGATCGTGGATCTATTTGTCTGACACTGGATGCATCAGAAAGGAGCAGAGGAAGCTTGTAGCCCTCCAATTGTAGTTTATACATAACATCAAGCCTTTTTCCCACCACCTTTTTTCCATCTGCTCCTGATTCACAACAATTTGAGTAAAGAAATACTGAAATCTTTTTATATATGTCCTCCATCATCAGAATAACGCTACAGGAACATGTTAAAGAGTAAACTACATCTATATATATGAAAATAGATTACCTTAAGCACACTAAAGAATGATTTTTTTATGAAATATTTGTTATTTTTCGCAGCTCATTTCTAAGTAAGACGACTCTCGCTCCGAGGCTCCGCCTCTCACTCCTTGTCGGTGTCGCCCACTTTGTGAGGCCAACCTAGATTCAGTCTCGGCAGCGCATCTGGTTTTGACTCACAAAAACAAACAACATCCAATTCATTGTGCATTTATACATTTTGTGTATAAAAAGAAAGCTCTACATAGAAAGTGGTTGTATGTGTTAGCCCGGGAGCGGTTCTGCCAATGCAGACTCGTCCTGAAGGGGCGGTTCCTCACTTTGTGATGTCACAATGTGAGGAACCACTCGTTTTCTGGGACTGGGAGGGGCTGGTGCTCAGAGCACAGGTGTTTAGAGGAATACTCAAAAATGCGAGAATGGATAAAAATACCACTTTGGGGTTGTTTTTGTGAGGAATGAATTATACACACTGAAAAGCTAAAAAAAAAAGTTGTTGTCTCATGTTTTAGGGCCTTTAAAAACACCAGGGAGTTTCATTAAAGTGGGTCTTTGACAGCAAAGACACCTTGTTTACTACTTTTTTAAATTTTATTTAAACTGTAAATATGATGTCACTTATTTCCCGAAGGATTATGTCCTACTTATTAGGTTTTTATTAAGTAAAAACTTAATAGGTATGAACATTTTATGAAGTTTATTGGCTGTTCTGATGAAAGTTGGATAATTTATAAAAAATAATTTAAAGTATTGTGGTCTATATTTGCCAATCTTGAGAGCATCGATGCACAAGAGTTTTTTCGCAGAGCACTGAATTTTGGAAATTGCAGATTTGGACACACCGAAAACCCACCAAACAGTGCCTTAAGTAGTGAACAGGAATTTCGACACAACCAAAGTTTGCTGTTTGCTATTAGAATTAGCCTGCAGCTAGCTAACTTTATCCTGTATCTAGCAGCTGACGAGCACTAGCACAACAACACAGCAGGAGGTTGTCATTCATAGTGCCCTCTACATCAGGGGTGTCAAACTCATTTTGGTTCGGGGGCCGCACTCAACCCGTCTGATCTCAAGTGGGCCGGACCAGTAACATAAAAACAAAATAACGGCTTTGTATTTGTTTTTTCACTCAGTTGGAAAAAATGCCTCAACCAACATCACCAACCTAATAACTTATTGTTACACATTCACAGAGGCCAATGGATCTCAAATAAAACAAATCTCAAATAAAATGAATTTCTCTTAAAAGAAAAAGGTCTATTCAGTTTTGTACTGACTTACTGTTTTACATCTGACACTGAAGCAATCCCGATGATAACCTAAAGAGGGGCTAAGCAAAAAAAAATGAAACACCCTGCCTAAAAAGAAAACTGTCCATTTTTCCTGGAAAGCTCAGCAATCCACTTCTTTTTGACAACATTTTGGTCATTATTGTGTCACTACTGATCATTCTTATAGCAACACAACAGCCTTGAGGCTCGCAGGGAATCAAACTGCATCTTACCCAGAAGAAGAGCTGTTAGAATTCACCTTTGGCACGCGCAAACATATGTTTCACCTGTTTTGCTTTTCCTTTGCTCCCCCTAGTGGCAGAATTGCGCATTTTGGTTATTTCTTTAAAAAATCATAACTCGCCACAGGAATGGACTGGACACGTGCTTTCTTTTTTAAACAAGCTTAAGATTTTTGCTCTTCATGTGTGGGCCGGACTAAACCAGCTGGCGGGCCGAATATGGCCCGCGTGCCGTATGTTTGACACCCCTGCTCTACATGTTCATAATGTAGATTAGGTTAGCACTGACTACAATTAGCTGTAACCTACAGAATTTCCGTTTGGATTGACCCATTTGAATCTGGTCCAGCTAACCCTTTCAGTGTAACTCGCAACATTTCAGCGGTGAATTTCTTGGTGTTCCTGTCATGGAGCCCGTGACTTTGCTCCTGCTGTGATCTCCTGGAGGCCCTTCCCTTCCTGAGCTCTCCTGCTTGTCACAGGTGTTCAGTATTATGTTAATTAGGTTTTTGTCTATATATGCCGTGTCTGTTCTTGTTTCTGTGTCGGAGCGTCTTCGTTCTATGCTCTGGTGTTATGGTTCTCTGGCATTAAAGCCCCTTCGAGTGAACTATTTGGATTTGGGTCGTTCTTCCTGCTCCTGGGTTCTCTCCCTTGGACATTCCGTCACAGTTCCTTTGCCTTTTTTGACACCATTTCTCCTTCCAAGAACTGTCATAAAGCCACGTGTGGGTGTTTGACGCTTGAATGGTTTCCTTCGTTAACAGCAAAAACCCTTCAGGTGTACAGTCATTTAGTGAAACTCTACAAGGGCACACACACATACACACACACACACACGGGCCTATTGAAAATTAGGTACTTTCTTCTCAATGTAATTAAGTCGTGAATAATTGTTCAGACTTCCCTCTCCTTTCCCTCCTCACGCTCTCCCTGCTCATTTTTCATGACAGAGGAATGTAATTAAAAAGGAGCGTAAGCTTTCCTGAGGTTTGATTGTTGTCCTTTAACGGGCCGCTCACCCCCGCTGTCTTTCACTGACTGCAAGAGAGACTGGGGGGGCATTATCGAGAGAGAGCTCTGGAAAAAGAGATCCATCAAGAGGGTGAGGCTGACGGGGGAAGGCAGGGGTTGCAGAGACCAAACGCAACATCAGGCGTGCAGAGACAATGCAAAGAAGAGGAGGAGTGGGTGGATCTTTAGGCTGAGGGAGAGAAAGGAGGCAGAGATTGATATATGTGGAAATAAAAATAAAAAAAGAGATTTTCTTAATATGTCATTAAGTGAAAGTTTAAAAGCTTCATTATAAAGGATACATGCGAATTGAATATCAGTTACAATTCTTCCTTTTTTAAATAAAAATAAAACCATATAGTTAGAACTCCACCTACTTTCTGATACTTTTTCTATTTTCTTAGTATGGATGTTGACATTCTTTACTCCTAAAGAGTTTAGTGCAGGGATTTCAGTCACATGTTTAGATCACCTGTTGTTTTGACACTAAAGCAGGGATACCAAAGCGGATCCATTAGGGCAACAACCTATTCCTGCCTCAATCTCTGCTTATTACCCCCTTAACACCAGAGCTTTAGCTGACGTTCTTTCGACTACCGTAAAGGCCCGTACACACCGGGACGAATATTCGCCAGCCGTTTTTCGCCAACGTTTTTCAACATGTTTTTTGTGTTCACCCCCAGGCGATTTTCGCTGACGATGAGCCGAGTGAACATGCAATTTCATTCCCTGACATTAGATGGCGCTTAATGTAAAACAGAAATACTCCTGTACACAAGGTGGCGCTGCGCAACTTTATGCTTCTTAAAGTCGCTTTTCACTCAGAAGAAGAGAGCAAGTATTTACGCGCTTGTCAGAATCAAACAAAGAAAACATGAATATTTCAAGCACCAGTAGCTCCAGCTCCAGTGATGAACAAATTATTGTTCTGTTGAATGATGAAAGACGCCGGAAAAGACGCCGATTTTGGGTACATCCCATAATTAGGAGAAGAGAAGAACATGGGGAGTTTTATCGACTGGTACAAGAGCTGAAAATGTATCATGAGTGTTTTCTGGGATATTTTATCATTATTTCTTATTATTTATTATTTCTTCATTATTTCTTAGCGGCAGTGTAGACGCTACTTGGCGTCTATCTTCTTCGCTGGTATGTGTACTCAGAAATCAGTTTTGTGTTTGAGCGCCCCCAAGTTGTGTTTTACTGTAACTTCAGAAGCTCCAGACACGTGTGCAAAAGCGCCATTCTCACTGGTCGTATAGTTTTTGTTGCAGCGCGTCAAATCAAAAAAACGAACCCGAGGCGTTTTTAAAAAAATGACGCTTTTACGCGTGGCGTTTTTCGCGTCGGTGTGCACACTCACATTGGTGCCCTTTGTTTAGTGACGAGGCGTTAAACGTCGTGAATATCGCGCGCGTAATTCGTCCCGGTGTGTACGGGCCTTTACTCTTAAGGCAATGAATGGAATTCCTTCATATCCTGAAGCCGGGAAAAGTAGCCTCGTACTGATAAGCAAAACTTCCCAGTTGTGGAATGTCTCAGCAAACAACTTTTCTCCATGTCAAATTCAGCTGATTTAGGTTGATCATCTGAAAAAGCACAGAGTTACAATACATCAAGGGCATATGTTGTTTAGGTGTTAACACATCTGTTGTTAAAGGGTTAATTTGCTGATTTCAGGAACACACCTGATCAAGGTCGTTAGCAGTAAGCTCCGCTGGAACATCAGGGGGAAAAAAAAACTTTTAACAAATATTTGTAAAATACAACAGATTTTAGGGCCAGTTTGCAAACAATTTTTTTTATGAGAAAAAACTTGTAACTTTACGAGATTTAAAGATGTAACTTTATGAGAAAAAAAGTCATAACTGTTAAATTACGAGAAGAAAACGCGTACATTTACAAGAAAAAAAGTCATAACTGTTAAAATACGAGAGAAAAAAACACGTACTTATACGAGAAATTAAGTCATAACTGTCAATTATGGAAAAAAACTTGTGCATTTGAGAAAAAAAGTCATAACTGTTAAATTACAAGAAAAAAACTTGTTCACTTACGAGAAAGTCATAAATTAATGAGAAAGAACACCAAAGTTGTCTGTTTATCTGAGCTCGAAACTCGTAAGTTTCCTTTTTTTTACTTTTCTTTTTTGTGGCCCTAAAACCTTCGCAGTAAAATACTAAAAAATGTATTGGATTTGCTTTTTAATATGTGGCCTTGTTCAATGGAACTCTTCTCTGTACAAAGATGTGTTGGCATTTGCCTCGGCAGAGCATCAAGCCTCACTTGCTGTTCAAACCTGGTGGCTGGCTGATTATCCAGAGCAGGGCTGGGTATCGAACTTTGGCCAAATACGAATTCTTCGCCTAGCCTTCCGGCTTCTCCCAACCCTTACATTTAGCCCTCAAAGCGGAGAGTTACTGAAAATTAGTGCCTTCAGATTCAACACTACAGCTCCAAATGCCCCAACAATTGGAGCAATAGGGAGGAGCCAGAGGGGTAGGGGAAGAATTCGGATTCGGCCTTCGACTCTGACCTTCTGTCAGGGACACAGAGCTTGTTGCAGCTCTAGTTGTTCCTGTGCATCAAAATTTGATTGAAATAACTGTTTAGTGACACTTGAAAGGTGGTTGACATTGTGCATCCAGCCACCTGCTCATCTGTGTTTCACATGCTCAGGTGGGGCGGCCTGGATGAGCCCCATGCTCCATCTCTGGTCTGAACAGAAGCGTTTTGTCTTCTGCCTGTCTGTGTTGACTGAAGAAACATTTGTTTTATCTGCTTCGGGACTTCCTGCTCCAATAAAGATTAAATGTATATTTCAGAATTGCAATAATGAAGAAAAGTCCATCTATTTACTAATGATATAGACTTAAAACACTCATTTACGTGTCATTTACTGTAGTTCTACAGTATTAAAGTACACCTGACTGACGCAGTGTTGAGTCTGTGAAGCTTTTTACCGAAGGTTCAGCAGCTTTTAACAGATTCTCCGATATTTCATCAGACGGAACATAACTTGCTTTGACCTGCCCTGTGAGTGCAACCCTTAGGTCAGGAAGTTGCAAGGCATAGGGGGAAAAGACAGGGATACACAAAGGCTAATGCTTAAAGACCATCTTTGGTCACGTTTTTGGTGTTTCTAACATGATTTTGTGCCATATTTTTGGATGGAGGACACATATAAATAACTTTAAGATTAAAATTGCATTTCTGTGGATTGTTTTATTGTTCACCTGCAAATTTGAATTTGGTGCTCTTTATAATTCCAGTTGGCATCTCCATTTAAAAAAATATATTGCCGATAATCACCAAATCCAACACTTCAAAATTTCAAAACGATGTCTGCCACAAGAACAGGCAGATGGCTTGATCCAAATGCAGCAGGCTTACTAGTCCACAAAGATAAATCAGGGTCAGGCAGGTAGTAGTCGATAACAGGCATAAGATCATCAGAGGAGAGACAGGGTGTTCAGGATCCAGGCAAGAATCGCAAACAGAGTCAGAAAACAGAAGATTAGATCTAAATACAACGCTCAGTAAGGAAGGCAGAGTGGCACAAACAATACTTCACATTGAGCTCAGCTCAGTGCAGTGCTTAAGTATGTAGTGGGGGTTTGAGTGAATGCGAGTCAGATGTGCGGCATCCAGGAAGTGTTTTTCAGACTTCCACACAGCAGGGGGCGGTGTGCACTGTTTTGTTACTTCACTGTCCACAAAACAATGGAAAAGGAAAACAACTTTTGGATGCAAAAGGGAAAACAGTGTTTGGCACCGCATGTTTAACATTCATACTGGACCGGAACAGGGCCAGAGTCCACCAAACCTTGCCTTGGTCCACTTCTGCAAGCAGGCCACGGCACAGTTCCCAGCCTTGTGGGAGTGGACTGTAATGTCTGGAAGGCTCAAGGAAGGACGTCTTAAAGTTTTACAGTTTTACATTACCCTTGTGCTAACCTAGGCACTTTAACATTGGGAGTTGGGTCATCTAGACCCACTAGACATTGCGCTGAACCTTTTTTCTTCACTGATCTTCACTGGTGGCTATGGATTACATGAAATCCTCTTCACCTTTATCAACCTTTGTCATGGTAGGGAGAACACGTCAATGTAAGGGTGGGGTCATAGGATAGCACAAGGATAAACCCGACTGGAGCATCCTGCACAGTTTGTCTCTTGTTTTCATCTTCTCCATCTGTGCTGTCTTTACTTTTCCTCTCCTGTCATTAGACTCAGTCTGCAAACCAATCAAACTGTAGATGTAAGGTGAATCTTCCAGCTTTGTCACCCACTGCAAGATGCCCACAGTCTTCCGATTTTGCTTTAACTTGTCATCCTGTATTTCATGTTCAGTGGTGTTTCTTTCTTTTTTTCTTCAAATTTTGTACTGAGAGCCATCAGCTGTGCTTACGGAATCGTAAATGTCTTTATAGAAGTAGTGTGCCGTTCTTTTCGATTGACCAATAAAGTTGCATATGTGAGAAATCACAAACATCTGGCAGGTTTGCCTCAGACCTTCGCTCTCTGCAGGAATATTTAACGGACATGAATAAAGGACAGACTGCAGCTTAAGTGAAGAAAAACAACTTCACCGATTGATTTCTTCAGACGACGTTACCACCAAGAATTCTGGAATTAAGTGATCTTTCATCGTTTAAAGAAAATGTGATAGATGAAGCCTTGGATTGCCTTTTCTCTTTGTTTTCCTCATTTTAATTACTGAAACATTTGCTTGTTAATAGCAATAGCAGCCCTTTTATCAATTCAAGGAGAATGCTCAACCTTGAATTGATCCCGTTTTCAAAGTCATTTCTCGGTTGCTGTTCTTTCTTCCTTCTCGTCACACTGGAGCTTTTGTTATTTTAGGAAACCTTTTCTTTCTTTGCGCGGAAAAAGGGCAGAATTCACTCGTTCAGCAGTGATGGTCTTTCTGGCTCTTCTCCTGCTGAATGCATCTGGAGATGAATTTCTCTTGTTCTTTGTTTCAAACGCACACATACATTTTTCTAGTCCTGTCGTTCTTTACAATCAGAAGCAGACCTGATCTGTTTTTTAAACTCTTTAATTAAATTTCATTTCTATATTCCTTTACTACTCTTTGTAGATTGACATATTTTGCCCGGGTTATTTTTTTAATCATCGCTTGAGCGTATCGTAAATATTTCAAAGAGTCGATTGTCATAACACAGTTAACTTTATTTGGACCATTGTAGAATAGGCAAGGTAAGGCACGTTTATTTGTAGAGCACAATTCGTACAGAAAGTAATTCAAAGTGCTTCACAAAACAGGAAAATCTATTAAAATCACAATACATAACAGTGCAAAGATTAAAAACATACATAATCATTATAAAATGTTCTTTACCCTTCAGTTATGTACATGGCTGCACAGAAATGTTTTGAGTCGAGATTTGAACCTTAGCTCAGTAGAGGCCTGTCTCCCAACCTCAGGGAGACTGTTCCAGCTTGTAGCAACGTAAGACTGAAACGCTGATTCCCCTTGCTTAGTCCTGACTCTGGGCACCTGCAGGAGGTCGGTCCCTGAGGTCCTCAGAGTCCGAGATGGTTCGTGTGGCGCTAACATGTCAGAGATGTACTTTGGTGCAAGACCATGGAGAGATTTGATTAGAAAAAGATGCAATTGTTTTTGCTGCAAACATTTAAGCTTCAGCTGCTTAAAAAAAGATTTATTGGGGTTTTTTTGTTTGTTTTTTTTGGAGTATATTGATTAAGTTTCTTGAGGTATGTTGAAGTATGGTTGAAGCTCCTTAAACTGCATGTCGCTATTTGACAACATACAATAAATACAGGACTCCAGATAACTTAGCAAAACTTTGAAAGGAAAAAACACTGATGAATATGTTTTGATAAATTAGAAATAAAATGAGGCATTAAGGGATTAAATCTGCTGATAATTGAACAGCGTTTGTTTGGTTTTAACGTTTAACGTTTTGGAGGGGCACCTTCCTGTGATAAGTCGCATTTTCTTCATCATTTCCTGCTTCAGAAGTCCTCCTGGTATCTCTGATGTTTCAAATGTGTTTATTAGAAGGAACGTTGTCATCACCGACAGTCTCATCTATTGTCTTTTGTTTAGTTTTTTTACGAAAAATCATTTATTTTTGAGGATTTTGTGTGCAGTCATGAGAAACATAATTGTCTTTGGTTTCTTCATTGGCCTGTCTCTGATTGATGTTCTGCCTGACGTTTTTATAGATTTCATTCTGCTGATATTTCATCCACCTTCACTCTGTTTTTGTGGTTGTGAAAGGTTTGGGTTGAAAGGGTTTCTCGCTTCGTTCGCTCTTCTTTCCTTCTAAACGGGTCGAGCCTTTCTATCCAAACATTTCTTTGAGATGTCATAACATTATCAGTGCCGGATAACAGTGAGTTCATTTAAGCCTCGGGTTTTTAATCAAGAAAACATCCCAACAAAAATGTTCCATGCAGAACAAAAACTAAAAGAACTTACTTTAGCTCGTTGGAGCAGTGGTTAGTGCAAAGAGGTCCTGGTTCAAATCCCAGCTGGGACCTTTCTGGATGGACTTTACCTGTTCTCCTCATGCATGCATGGATTTTCTCCAGGTACTCCCACTCCGATCATCGTTTGATCTATTTTTTTAAAGCATTCCCAGTGGTCTTTCCAATTATGATTATGCCGTTTTTAGCCAAATTCAAAGAACCTTTGTCGTTTTCTAGGACAGTTTACACTTGATTATCTTTAAGAAATACAATATATCTAAAAAACTTGACCAGCACTGTTCAGTACCAGGTTTTTCTCTCTGAGTCTTACTGGTTGAAGTCTTGGCTAAAGATGTCCTGGATCCATTTCAGTGAATCAGATGAAATGAACCGATATCAACTATGAATAGTAACCACAACAGCAAATTACGATATGAATCGAATCGACTGTTACAGCCCTAGTTTGTAGGTTCACTAGTGTTTCTTAGTTGTCTCTGGGTGTGAATGTGTGTGGGGCCCTCCAACAGACTGGTGACCTGTTCAGGCTCTCCCCCACCTTTAACCCAACAGTAGCATGACCCTGAAAGGGATTCAGTGGGTTCAGAAGATGCTGTTGGATGGATGGCTCAAGTTTGTGCTGTTTTAACACAGAAAACTTTATTTGCTTTCAGAAAAGTGAATGGCCATAGCTGAAGCTAGTCGTTGAACATGTTGAGGTCTCCTAAAGCACTAGAGGAAATTTACAAGGCTAAATAAATTCATGAAACTCTAAACCTTAAGTTTAACTGTAGGAGCTGAACTAACAGAAAAATTGTCAACCTTAGTGCAGATTTACATATTGAATGTGTTCAGTTTTGTGGATTCTTTATAAACCTACGCACAACCCTGTCTGAAACCATGAACTGATACCAGGAGGTTTGTAGTCGACTCATTTCTGCTGCATTAAAGCAACATTCAGCGGAGAGGATCTTCATGCGGAGAAGGTTTGGACGTTCCTTCCGCTGCAGTGCTGTGGGCCGTGTCACAGGAACGGAGCCACAGCTCGACTGACAAAGGTCACAGCTGAGTTTTACTTATTTAAAAAACCTTATTTTCTTAGACTTACCCAAAGCATCTTTAAAGTTTGATAACAGTGCCTCCTGTTGGCCAGTAAAATGACTGCATCACTGTACTGCATGTCAACCAATAACTTTTAACCCTTGTGTTATCTTAGATGACCCCACCCTTACTTTGATGTGTTCTCCCTACCATGACAAAGGTGGATAAAGGTGGAAAGATTTCATGTAATCCATGGACACCAGTGAAGATCACAAATCATTGAAGAAAAAAGGTTTAGAGAACTGTCTAGTGGGTCTAGATCAGTGTTTTTCAACCAGTGTGCCGCGGCACACTAGTGTGCCGTGGGAGATGGTCAAGTGTGCCGTGGGAAATTGCCCTCATTGACTGATCTAAAAACATTTCCCATCTCCAGGATATCAGCTCTTTATTCATCCAAACAGGCCCTGATAAAACACTGAGGAGTTAGGAATATAAAAGATCGTAAAATACTTTTTCTTTGCGTTTATTTTATTTTATTAAAGACATTTTGATAAGAATTACGATTAAGCTGCAGCTCCGGCTGTATTTTGGAAAAGTCCCGTCCCTTTAACTGTCTCCACCAATCATTCTTGGGGAGCTTAATCACATGTCATCAGTCTGACCAATCAGAAGTGGTTAAAGTCACTTCCTTGTCCCGATGTAGCTCGTAAAGTCCCTCAGTTCTAACGAAAATACCAGCTAAAGCTCGTCTTTATCGGTGTAGCTTTCCACAGAATCCGGTATCAGACCGTGAAACAAGTGAACAAAACAATGAAGCTCCGAAATGCGATCTCCGCCGGCCGTTTAATGCACTACATCTCCCATGATGCATTGGGTTGTGAGAGTGACAGCGCACAAGGAGATCTGTTGTTAAACGTCTTGAAATCAACGAACACACATCAAACTGTTTTTACATCTTCTAACTTAACTTTTATTGCATCTTTTAGAAAAAAACAGCTGCAGTTTCCAGCTTTTTCTGCAACAATTATCTCAAAAATGCATGTGAGATTGTGGAGGGGCTGTAGATCAATACAGACTATGAGTTTCTCCGTTTTTTGTTTTTTTAATTTTTGGATCCTGGTGTGCCGCAGGATTCTTTTTAAGGTTAAAGTGTGCCGTGGCTCAGAAAAGGTTGAAAAACTCTGGTCTAGATGACCCAACTCCCAACGTTAAAGTGCCTAGGATAACACAAGGATTAGGGCTCCCCATCCTTTGAATCCCTCCTCTTTTCTATTGGACACTAAAACTAACCTTCATCTTAAAAGGTTAGAACTGTGGGTTTATTTTACACACAAATCTACACTGAGCAGGATTTCTGCTTTTTTCAAACATTTTCTGGATTAATTTTTTAGTTTAAAGATCATAAAACTACTGTTTTTCCTCTGCTCTACCTCTGATCTGCATCAGCCCGTGTAAGACAGTCTCTGAATGAAAACCGTCTCAGTTCGTTAGACATTAACGAAGCCGTCTCTTTATGACCTGATCTGTTTGTCATAACCCAAAAATAATGAGTAATTGCATAAGAAATGAGTCATTTTTAGATTTTTAATAATTTTTGTCTATGGATATATGTCTATTAATGTTTGATTTGTGCTCCACATCTCTAACATTCGCCTTCTTGCAGTCATTGGCAGCATTAGTATAAATACAAGGCATTGACAAAAAGGAAAGACAGCATAGATAGACAAAGGTTGCTAAAGGTTTGGCTACGTCCAAATTCCTTCCTGACCTTAACTACTAAAAAACGAGATAGTGTGGGACGATCTAGTGTCCTGAATTTTAAAAGCAATCAGACAACAAGATCAAAACATTTTTTTCTAAACGGCAAATATGACGTCACAAAGTGAAAATCTTATCAATACGAGCGATTCTGACAATTATTTATGATTTATGATTTTTTTATGAAATTGCGTTCTGGCGACACACTGATGGTTTGATAAAAAAAATACACTGAAACACTTTTTTTTGTGCAGAATTTGATAAAAAGCCATTGGATTCTAATTCTAGGGCACTGGATTTTGGAAATGGTGATTACTGCCACCTGCTGTTGAGTTTAGAAACATCTCCACATAACGGTGCTGCATGTTGGCTTCGTCTTTGGACATGGCTGCTGCAGCAGCTTCAAGTGTTCTGGAATTCTACGTCCGCTTCCCGGTTACTCAGCCGAAATCTGGACACGATCTCAATGTGGACAGCGCCCAGGATTCAGGAGAGAAGAGATTGTAGATATCTGTCTCGGCCTACGCCCAACATGTTGCCCCTCGGCCCACCATGCTGTAGCCGGGACCAGCAGGGGTCCGGGTCTCTGTGTAACCCTTGTGCTATCCTAGGCACTTTAATGTTGGGAGTTGGGTCATCTGGACCCACTAGACAGTGCTCTGAACCTTTTTTCTTCAATGATTTGTGATCTTCACTGGTGTCCATGGATTACATGAAATCTTTCCACCTTTATCCACCTTTGTCATGGTAGGGAGAACACGTCAATGTAAGGGTGGGGTCATCCAAGATAGCACAAGGCATACCCACGGGCTTCCTGTGGGGTTCGTAGTGAGTCCGCACCTTAGCCCGATAACTCTTGTAGATTTCAACATCGAGCGCTATATAGTGTACCAAGTAGTGAAGGAATCCGGACGTAGCCTCAGTGTCAACCCACACTTTAAGAAGTACATTATTTTTCTACACATTTTTCTGAAATAAAAATAACGTTTATGTGGAAATAGAACGACTTTTCCCTGGTCTGCCTCTCACAGACTTCTTTTCTGCTCAGTCCTGTTTACTTTAAGTGACTTTTTTCAAGTCTCTTTAGTGCAGAAAAGATAACAAAAGATAGGAATGTCTCATTTTTCTCCTCAATAGGCTCTAATGGGTAGGTCAGTTTAATTTATAAAAGTAAATCATTTTGTGGGAAAAAACCTCCAGAAAAACAGAAAAGCAAACATAGCCATCACTTTTAATGAATGTTTAAAAATGCTTTATGACCTTTCATGTCGCAAACTGCCTCTGCGCATCGTTCACTAAATTTTGTCATTGGTAGCTTTAAAACAGCCCATAATTGTGATTAATGTCTGTTTAATGTTTTATGTTCCACTTTATGAGCTGCACAACTTTGAACAGTAATCAATGCAGCGTTAGCGGACCTAGGAGCTGTCTGACGTTGGTGAGAGGTTGAAATGACTCGTGGATAATTGAGATTTAACGGAGTCTGGCAGCCGTCCTTCTTGAGTCTGATGGTTTTCACCTTTGGCCTTCAGGCTGCTTTCTGTCTGCCTCCCTTTTCAGGTGATCCTGGTGGGTCCTGTGTGGCGCGATCGAATGCTCTTCATCGCACCGACGAGGGCTCTTCCTTCCAACGGCAAGCGATCGACTTCACGCCTGAGACCCTCCTGTTTCACCCCAAAGAGGAAGATAAGGTGTTGGCCTACTGCAAGGAGGGCAGGTGAGTTCGCCACAATGCAGGACGCGGACGCAACTTCTGCAGAGTCCAGTGCAAAAAATGCATGACAGAAAATCAATATGTTACGCAAAGGAATATGCCGTTGCTCCTGTAATCTCTTGCCTTTCAAATCTGCTTTACTTTTACAGTTTCATGTTGATAAATCAACTCTTCTGGAGACTTTCTGATGTGAGAAAACTGAAACATCTTTGTTTCAGTGGAAAAATCCTTTTTTGATTTGTTTTTTTTCTTCTTCTGCACAATGAATAAGCTCAATGTAAAAGATGAAAGACGAATTAAGCCAGGATAAACGGCCAGTTAAAGGTATTTATGGCAATCATCCACAAATGATGACGAAGCTGCCGGCATGGATCGATTACATTTGAGTTATGAGCGTGTTTACATTGTGTTCTGCAGCCGCAGCACACAGCTGATGATCACTGAGGCGGAGTCATTAGCCCACTTTTGACGGCAGCAACGGCTGGATCGACAGTCAGAAAATTACTGACACCGCTGATGATTTGCTCTTAATTAGTGTTTTCAGCTGCGGGAAAACTGAGCTGGATTGTTGGATTCAGGTGTGTTTAAAAAGATAAAAAATTAAGTAAAACTGAGGTTTTCCACCTGAAGAGAAGCAGCAGCTCTGACATCATTCTAAACAATTCCAAGGCTAATCGAAGAATTTTTATGATAAAATCCTCCTTTAGAGCAGTTCAAATTGAGCAATACCAAAAGTATTGGCTGTGTCCAACGTTGAGTTGTGTTTCTGGAAATTTTTACCATTCTCTCTAAAGCACATTGGTGAGGTCACACACTGATGTTGGTGGAGAAGACCTTGGCTCTCAGTCTCTGCCCTAGTTCATCCCAAAGGTGTTCTATGGGGTTCAGGTCAGGTCTCAGTCCAGTTCATCCACACCAGACTCTGTCCTCCATGTCTCTATGGACCTTGCTTTGTGCTCTGGTGCACAGTCATGTTGGAAGAGGAAGAGGCCCGCTCCAAACTGTTCCCACAGGGTTGGGAGCATGGAATTGTCCAAAACGTTTTGGTATCCTGAAGCATTCAGAGTTCCTTTCAGCGGAACTAAGGGACCAAACCCAACATGTGCTGTTGTCATGGCAACCTCCAAACCTAGACTCGTCCATTAGATTTACAGATGGAAAAACCTGTTTCATCACTCCAGAGAAGGCGACTCCAGAGTCCGTGCATTGACGCTTTGCATTGCACTTGGTGATGTGTGGCTTGGATGCAGCTGCTCGGCCGTGGAAACCCATTCCATGAAGCTCTCTGCGTGCTGTACTTGGGCAAACCTGAAGGTCACATGAAGTCAGGAGCTCTGTAGCAATTGACCTTGCAGAAAGTCGGCGACCTCTAGTCACCTCTCCGTCAGTTTAGGAGCGACTGGATTTGTTCCATGGGTGGCATCCAATGTTGATGCAAACTAGTATTTCCCAGAGACTTGTAGAAATTTTGCAGGGGATTGAACTGTGTTACCTAGGGTGTGAAAAGTGCTTTATAAATAAAGTTTGGTTTGATTTGATGAGATACCAATACAAAGGTTTTCCTTTCTACCTGCACTCAAAGCAGCTTTTATTATGACGGGGTGGCATTTTTCTGTGATTCCTGCTTCCTGTGCAGACTGAACCTGGCTCACCTTTCACAGAAACTCTGGTGAACCCTTAGCAAAAGATATTCTATTCAAGTGGAATAACATTATACCTAGTCTATCCTCAAAGTGATGCAGTGCACTTGAAGTTTACTTTTTTTGTATACTATCTATAATGTATATTGTAAATTTAGCATGTTCCAATTGAGTCTGAAGACACAGACATGGTCTATATTATACATGATACTTTTTCCTAACAAGTGATATAGTAGTACAGTAGTCCAACAGCTGGCTGGTTTCTCTTCTTCCTGCTATTGCTCCATAGTTAAGTTGCATCAAGTATAAGTAAAGCTAAAGACATATAGCATAACCTTTAGATCAGAATCCGTCAGCTCCCCTCTCAGTGAGTGCATGTTGATTTGTCGGACATGGTTTCCTCAGAAACCACTGATGGGGATGGACTGGAGGAGGCGTAGACTGGAGTGGGCGGGCAGAGACTGGGAGCTGTGTCGGACCCAGATGTTTTGTGCTCAGCTGCATGTGTGTTTCATGGATGGGCGCTGACTAAAAATGAAAGAAGCATGTGAGCCGGAGTGAAGAAAAGGCATAGCTGTTCAAAGCTTGAGCTGGGACAATTTTTTGCATTTCAGTCAGCAGTGAATGTGTAAGAATCGATGTTCAATCCTCTCACTGTCCTTCAATCACACACACAAACACACACACATCTGCACACACAGCCTCCCAGGTCAATAGGATTTGTAATTAATTGAGCTCAATCTCACCTTCTGAACCATGAAATTCAGTAAGTTGATTGGATGAACTTCTTTCAGACTTTCCATTTCTGCTTGGTTTTGGAAGATGGAGCTGCTAAGAGGTGAAACTGAGATGGAGAGGCTGCTTTGCTTTCTGAACTCACTCTCTTCTCCCCTGTTGTTGTTTTTGTTTTTTTGTCTGCAGCTTTTTGCGTCCTCAGATCTGGGCCGTAAATGGACTTTACTGCAGGAGAGGGTGACAAAGGACAGAGTCTTCTGGTCAGTCCAATTCAGCTCTCAGTTCTCAGCCTGAGGCCTCATATTTCACGCAGCAGTTTGATTCAATCTAAAGAGCAGCATCATGTAAATATAAGGGGTGTAACAATTCAAGGATCCAATTCAGTTCATAGTTTGTGGTCGGAATGAATCCAGGACATCTTTAGCCAAAATTTCAACCAGTGTAACTCAGAGAGATAAACCTGATCCTGAACAGGAAAGTTTTCCAGATTCCTTGGATTCTTCCAGATCATCAAGTGTAAATGAAATATGCGTCCAAACAAACAAGTAAACAAGAATGAAGTTCAGCCCACTGTTGCGTTTCCAGAATCCAAAAGGAACACATTCTAGCACACTGGATGGTCACATGACTTAATTCAAAGTGTTTCCACACATTGAACTGGAATGATGGACTGATCCGTTCTTGCTGACATCACATGCGTGTTGTCTGTTGTCGTGCACTTGGTGGCGTTTATGTTCAAATAAACATTTCAGCTGATACGATTTTATTTTGGTAGAGGTCGATTTGATTAAAACTCACCTCAGATTGATCTGGTTGGATCGTTTGGAAGTTGATTCATCGATTAAATTGATTAATTGTTACACCCCTAACATCCATATATAAATGTTTCAAACTTTGGATAATAAATTGTGAGTATATTAGAAGAACAAAAGTAAAAGAGACATCCACTTACACATGTAAATTATTCCGTTGTAATTATTATACTACATTTGTGTTTATGCATACTTTACAAAACATAATGAATTCATTTAATGTGACGTTATTTAAAATAATCCCACCCCTATTATACTTTACTTAAATATTCTATTTATTTATTTGACATAGTTATCATAACACGGTTTGTAACTTCTAATTAAAGTCATTTATACATTACCAATCCAAGTGAAGATCATTTATCAAATCCATACTAATTAATAACATCAAATAATTAAAGTTGCCTATTGCCTATTCATTGTCATCAGACAAGATTATAACAAACGAAGTGTGTTTTTGTCTCAAATGGTCTTCAAGAAAAGTTTTTCTGAAAAAAGTGTAAAAGTAAAAAAAAAGTTTTTTCTATTTTTTCTAGTAGTGGCAGATTAAAACGTAAAGAAATTATATCTTTTATTTCTTCTGTCATTTGTTGAAATGAATATGAGTGTTGACACCTTGTTGAGTTTAAACCGTACTTATAAAAGGAATTGTTTTAAACATCCACAGTTCTTGAGTGTCACACCACATAAAGATGCTGTAATCTGACAAATCTTCCCTGACTCTGTTTTATATTGAAGAAAACGACTAGCTGATGTAATATTTCCTGAAGAAACAGTTTCTCTTTTCTTCCAGGTCTGTTTCGGGTGTGGATGTGGATCCGGATCTGGTTCACATGGAGATGCAGGATGCGAGTGGAGGTTATCTGGTCACTTTTGTGTTTGTGTCATGCTTTAACAGCAGCGGAAGCTTTCATGTCTGACCTGCCGCTCTTCACACCACAGGCGTCCCTCCTAAAATACATGCCGTTGCGTGTTCAAAGCTGCGCCTCTTAAGGGGGGAGCGGCGTGAAAGCTGGCGTCCTGATTGCGAGGGTGAATGGTGAAGAGCAGAGGTTGTCTGTCTGGGCAGACAGCCCAGATATCCGAGGTCTTTTCTGGATCTGGGCCCTGTCACGCGGTCCTGGTCCCTCCTCCTGCTTTTCATCCCCTTCCTTTAACGCCAGGGAGGATGGAGGAGGGTGACCAGGAAGACCAGAATAATCTCTTTGTGCCTCTTGTCGCAAACAGAAAGGCCTAAATAAAGACCAGATGAAAACGTAAATGACATATAGGCTAAGAAACAGAATGGATGGAGTCAAAATAACTGAGTTACTTTGTCATGCCGGGATCAATGGCTGACAACAGCGACAGGACTCCGGAGGAGCGGAGGGGGTCGATTGATGGATGAGCCGCGTGTCTGCAGAGGAGGCTAACTCATTCCACCCCAGCTGCACAAAAGCAGCATGAAGGAGTGTCTGTCAGTGATGTATATGTGTTGGAGATCTCCTATGGTGGCCAAAGTGCACCAGTCACTTGCTGGAATTGAACACTTAGTCTAGTCTAACAGTTTTTTTAATGACTTCTTTACCGTTTGCTGCTCTAATTAAACGCCCGGCCTTTTCAGTAGTCTAACGGCTCCATTTGTTATCCAAGCCGCCTCCTGTTCAAAGAAGGAAAAAGAGAAGTGCCGATGACGAGGAAGACTCTGTTTGCAAATCACTGGCCTCTGCTTTGATGCTTTTGACAAGCAACAGCCATGTTTTAAATGTTTGCCAGCCTAACATCAATCACATTATAGGTTTATCTTCCATTTCCACTGTTTTGCCCATTTTCTGGTGTTAGCGACACTTCAACGCAACAAAACACGTTTTTACCTCACGGTAGAAACACATACTGTTACCCTGTCGCGAGAGAACATCTTTATTTTCCTCATGGTGATGACATCTACCATCACGCTGTCGCGAGAAAACACTTTTTTTTCTCGTGTTGAAGACGTGGTGTTTTTCCTGATGGTGATGAAATCTATAATCACACTATTGTGAAAAAACAAGTATTTTCTCATGGTAATGACATCTACCATTACACTCTCGCAAGAAAACATGTTTGTTTTTTCGTGGTGACAACACCTACCATACCACTGTCACGAGAAAACATATTTTTGTTTTTCAATTGGTGATGATATGTACCATCACGTTATCGAGAGGAAAAAAAAGTTTTTTCCTCATGGTAGTGACATCTACCATTACGCTATCGCAAAAAAACGAGGTTTCCTCATGGTGCCAACATCTACTGTTACGCTTTTGCAAGAAAACCTTTTTTTTTTTCTCTTGCCAATAATACGTAGCATAACGCTGTTAAGTTTTTCCCCTCGTGGTGATGACATCTGACATCTATCATTACACTATAGTGAGAAAAACACGTTTTTTCCCCGTTGGTATGATATCTACCATCACGCTATTGCAAGAAAGCAAATTATATTCTCAAGATAACGAGATAGAGAGGCCTACATGTTATCGCTAATTTAACAAATTTCACTATGATAACAGTATAACAAAAGAATATGCTCTCATTTTTCTACAATTCCACAATAAAACTAAGCAGTTTGTCAGAGGAAATGTCCAACACCAGAAGAATTGATCAATTTATAATTGATTTCTGTAACTCAGGTTGATGTAGTCAGTCATAAACAACGTCCAAATCAGTCATCGTCATTTGATGAGGAGGTTGGCCCGGCTGCAGCTGCGCAGGCAGTTCAGCAATCCTGCAGCTTTTGTCAGTTCTACCGGTGACGGGATGAGTGGATCAGGCCATCTGCATGGTTACGGAATGATGCGTTAGATATTCAGTCATCTCGTGCTAACGAGAAATTCTATATCTTGTGGTCTCGTGATCAGAAGAAAAAAAAACGTCTTTGCTCGTGAATATGAGATAGCAGATGCCGTTTTCATGAGAAAACGGGGGGGAAAGAAAGGTAGAGACTGGTAGTGACAGGTAAGAAGAGTTTTTACTGAGACGTAGACGTTGGTCCAGAAGCAGCGGTGGCTAGTGGCGAGGCTGGAGGTTCGAACGCGGTCAGCGTGGATGACGAGGTCCGGTGGGTGGTAGTGAATGGATCCGAGGTTCCAACTGACGTCACTCGTGACAAGGGTTTCCTGGAGCAGGAGATCAGGGTTAGTTTTTAAAGCAAGAGTCAGGACAGTAGCGAGACTTAACATGACATGAGACCAGACTAGTCACCATAGAGGTTAACGAACTGGCGTTGAACTGAGGCGTTGGGTCTCCTTTTAAGCAGCAGGTAGATGAGATGAGTGGTGTCAGCTGGAGGTGATTAGGAGCACGGCTGGCAGTGTCGGAGGGGGAGGAGTCTGCCAGGCACCATGACAAAAACAATGCTGTTATCATGAGAAAATGGGCAAATCAGAAGCAAAGTAGGCAGTTCCCGGCATCCACACTAATTTACATATTAATAATTCTTAAAAATATGGGTTATTAAACTGTTTGGGCATTTGCTTCTGCTTTTTTTCAATAACGTTGCATCACTACAGAGCAACACTGCTCCATTTTCATGGCCCTTTTAGAAGACTTTTTTTTCTAACCCATCAGTTAAAAAACAACCTGTGGGACAAGCTGGGTGTTGAAACTAAATGCAGTTCCTCTTTTCATACAACGTAGAATCATTTGTCTTTCTCCAGGTAACCTGTACGTCACCTGTCACATCCAGAACTGTTCAGAGAAGATGGTGACAGCTCAGTTCCTCGGGAAAATTGATCGCAACTCTCTGCTGGTGCAGGATGACTACATATTTGTAAAGGTAGGCGTTTGGAAGATCTCTTCGGGATTATTATAGGCGGTGAATGCAAAATCTGTTCCTGACCTAAACACATGAGAGGCTCCTGAACTGACATGAACGTCAAAACATCACAGGCATGTCTGGAACTGCTTCTACGGTTCATCCAATAGTTCATTTACTTATTTTTCACACACACTAACTGAGCGTTGTTTCTATTTTGACCTGTGCAGCTGCTGAAAAAACCCAAATATGTAAATGTCACATAAATAGAACATTGAGTAGGACAGTTAAAAAACTATGGGCTGGACAAAATAAAGAGTAAACAGAGGAAAGCCCCCTATTACCCAAGTGGCACTCTTTTTCTATTTAGTTCAATTATAATGAATACTTCCTATTGATTTATTTATAACCCCTAAACAAAACAAATAAAACATTGCAAACCAAAAAGTGAGGATTGAAATCAGCAAATGTTTGGTAAGATGAGGACCTGATGTGACAATAATTTTAGTTTGTGGTTTAACAGGTTAATATTATTCTATTAATAACAATTTAAACTTCTTTTGCTTTTGACAGCAGCACATATAAGATCCTTTCAAAATAAAATACACCCTGTGTCACATAAGATCCTCCAACTGCTTCAGCTTTACTTTGATTAAAAAGGCAAGAAAACTAGTCAAGAATGACATTTTATATCGTTTACCATTGAATATAAACACGTCTACATTGGTGTAGAATTCTGTTTGATAAAAAGAATCTTTGCATGTAAATGACAAGACATTGTCATGCAGGAGGAGATACAAATGTGCTTTAAACTTTTCTGATATTAAACCACGCTGGCAATAGATTAAACCTTTTACAGTCATTTTACTCCGTTTTATTACGTGTTAAAAATCGAATATGACAAATGACCCAACTCTGTAACGCTTTATAATAAGAGTCTCTTGTAAACTATTTATAAGACATTAAGAAGTACTGGTAATGTTTTAGTAAGCTGCTTATAAATACATTAATTAGCATTTGTAAATGTCTCACACTGACTTACATGTTTAAATAAGCTGTTTATAAATATATTGAAATATTCCTTAGTAAACTAATTATAAGTCATTAACAAGCATGAGTAATGGGGTATTAAGATGCTTATGAAGACATTTATTAGCATTTGTTAATTAACAGTATATTGAGTGTTTTGCAGCCCCCCAATCTAAAGCGTGACCTTTACGAATACAGGTTTAATGTGTACATGCAAATAAGAAAACAGTGAATTTGTAAATAAAAAGCAACATTTCCAGGAAAAATGTCCCTTTAAAAACCAACATGTTGTCAGATTACCGCATTACTGTCTGTTTGAAATGGAAAAAAATGTGTTTTTAGAGGTTGAGAAGAATTCATCTTGTCTTCATTAGACTCGTCAGGCAGTACAGTGTAGTAAATCCTGCAGAGGCCCTTCTGCCATGTGATGAAAGCAGAATATGCATGAGCTGGTATGGAATGCTGTAATCCCTTCAGTGTGATAAATAAGTCCTTTTTTTGATGGTGTGTGTGTCTTTTCCTCAGCATATTTATGCATATGTGCGCTAAAATGCTTAAATATATAGAGAAATGTCTTAGAAAGAAATAAAACATACAATAAACACAACAAACATACCCATAATCCTCTCTGGATCCTCGCTGAGAGCAGTAAATTAACTGACACCACAAATCTGACTCCAAGCTTCTAATTCATTCACAAAAGTATTTTGCAGAGACGCCAAAATTCTGATAACATGTGAAACAAATTTATATTTTGATCTTCTAAAAGTATTCAATGGAATTAAGATTTATTTTACATTGATTTATAATCTGTATGTGGATAGAAAATGTCATTAAAAAAAACATTGAAAAAACGTGATTTATTTGCTTCCTTCTGTAGTAGATAGATAGTGTCACAACAGACAGCTGGTTCCACTTGCAGCAGGTTTATTAGCTCAGCTAAAAGTCCACAAAGCTTAACCCTTGTGCTATCCTAGGCACTTTGACATTGGGAGTTGGGTCATCTAGACCCACTAGACCAGGGGTGCTACTAGACAGTGCTCGGAACCTTTTTTCTTCAATGATTCTTCACTGGTGTCCATGGATTCCATGAAATCTTTCCACCTTTATCCACCTTTGTCATGGTAGGGAGAACACGTCAGAGTAAGGGGGGGGGTCATCTAAGATAGCACAAGGGTTAACCAGGTTTGAGGCAGGCAGGGGTCAATAACGAGCAGGGGAACATCAGAGAGGAAACTAGAGTAGGCGCCTAGTGGGCGCCTGGGTAAAGCACTGTTTCAGCGTCCGGAATGCCTCAGCGGCCACCTGAATCCAGAGCAGTCGCTTGGGAGCACCCTTCAGGGGGGAGATGAGAGGGGCCGCCACCATGCTGAAGAAGTTGGCGAAACCGAGGAACTACTGCAGCTCCTTCACCATGGTCAGCTGGGATTACTGCAGCAGCGCTTTCACTTTGCCCTGGTCCACTGCCACACCCCCAGCAGTGATCACATAACCCAGAAATGCAACTGAGGTCTTATAAAACTCACATTTCTCCCCTTTGGGATTGATCAGCCGCTGTAACACCTGCCAACGTGTCAGAGTAAATCAGGATGTCATCAATGTAGACGACAACGAAACAGTACAGCGTGTCACCGAAGACGCCATTGACAAACGCCTGGACACAGAGGGGACGTTACAGAGACCAAAGGGCATGACCAGGTACTCATAGTCTCCTGCGTTGGTTGGAAAGCCGGTCTTTCATCCATCACTTCTCGAATGAGGATAAGGTTGTAGGCACTCCTCAAATCCAGCTTTGTAAAGAAGCATGCTGTGTGGAGCTGCTTCAGAGCTGCAGGAACCAGAGGTAGGGGATAACGGTACCTCACAGTCATGTCATTAAGGCTGCGGTAGTCAATACACATCCTCAGACCGCCATCTATCTTCTTAACAAAGAAAAGGTTGGCTTAGGCTGGGGATGTATACGGCTGGATGAAGCCCTTTGCCAACTCCTCTATAGGCCTACATGGCTTCTGACTCAGACTGGGAAAGCAGGAACACACGTCCTCTAGTGGGCATAGCTCCGGGCAACAGGTTGATGGCACAGTCGTGGGATTGGTGTGGACACTGCCTAAGAAACCCTACACATTGCTCGGGGTCCCTGTTGAATTTGTACCAAAGTGCCATTCTCGGTCCCGGTGCGTGAGCGGGAGGTGGGCTAGGCGCGCCACCTTTGGCGGTTGTTGATGACTGAGCGACCGAAGGAGTGGCGGCAGATGTGTGGCTGACAGGCAGATTGATAAACAGGCGCGACATGATGGCTTCAGTCGTGGAGTTCAGATGTTGGAGCGGGCAACCGTGCTCCACCAACAAAGTAGCAAACCCTGTCAAGTTCATCAGACTAGTGTCACAAAAACAATTCTGTCACACACTCTAGAGATGAGATCCGGACTAAACTAAGTTGACGTGGTCTGGACCAACAGATTTTTTTTCCATTGGACATAGTGTCGTGCTGTGAATGTCATGTCACCAGCAGCTGTGCCCAGAAGGTCATAGAAAACCTTCTGTGCTAAGATATTGCCATGTCAAATAACTTCCTGTTGAAATAACAAACCATTGTACCTACTTCCGGTTTCTCATTTTGTTTCATGTTTTTTTTCATTTCCTCTTGATTTCTGGAAATTTATTTTGATTTCCGAAACGTTTCCTTGAATTTTGTTTCTCTTTTTTGAAAGTTTGAGGCCATGCTCATTTAAATTACCAGCTGATGTTTGATTTTGATCCAGAAGTTTCAGCATTCATCCAGTTCAATGGATCATTTAGCACGTTTTCTTTTACCCTTGTGACTCCAGCTGGTTTAATGCTGTTCCTTATTGTGCTTTAATATAGAAATGTGTTTTTCAAACAGTGAAGCTGGTCGTTGAACCAACAGCAGCTCCTGTCAGAAATCCAAAAGGTCCTCGTATGCAGTTGGAACCAAAGAAAAAGCTCAGATTCTTGACAGCTGATCTGGTTGTTATACAGCTACAGCTGCAGTGACAGAGAATCTGAACTTCAGTGTTGAAGACTTAGATACCATCAAGCGCTTTGGAACGACAGGAACTCGGCACTCCCACAGCTGAAAATAGAAACGCTCTCTCCAAAGTTGTGTCACTGCTCACCTCGAGACGAGCTGTGAGGTGACAGACAGTTGTGTATCAGCGTCTATCTTTATCCTTAGTCGATGTTTTGTCGCAAACTGCTGCTGTGTCTGTCAATGACATGTCAGCGACTGGGCCTTTGTGTGTCTGGGTTCAACCCCTTTAGTAGGCGTCCGGCACGATTCACGCATGTGTTGGTCACATTTATCCAGAACTCAGAGAAAATCCGATTTGATTTGCATTTCTATTCAGTCACTGAGTGAACACATGCGATCAAAATTAATAACTAAAAAAAAGCGCGTTTTTCTTCCGTCACCATCCATACCGTGAAGTGTGTCCCTTGATTGGCATGCAGAACGGCCAATAGAACATCCTCCGATACGTCACTGCACATCCGTGTTCCCGCTTAATGGGGGAGCACCAGTAGAACCAACATGGAGTTTTTGTTCCTCCTGAACTTGAGAAAACAGTGAACTTTTAGTGACAGTCTCATAACTATGGATGTAGCTTCTAATGGGCCTTTTTTTATCTCAACTGGTCTGAGGTCAGTCACTCAAAAAGAACCTCAAACATTTCTGTTGTCTGTTCTGTTCAAAATAATATTCAGATTCACCTTAAAATCTGCTTTTCATAATAAGTAATTTAATCCTTGTGCTATCCTATGGGGTCCAGATGACCCCCCCTTCCATTGAGGTGTTCTCCCTACCATGACAAAGGTGGATAAAGGTGGAAAGATTTCATGTAATCCATGGACACCATTGAAGATCATAAATCATTGAAGAAAAAAGGTTCAGAGCTCTGTCTAGTGGGTCTAGATGACCCCACTCCCAATGTTAAAGTGCCTAGGAGAGCACAAGGGTTACATACGTTTTAAATTGTAACGAACAAGCGGAGGCAGATGGATCCATATGCAGAGTGTATTGATAGTGAGGAGAAAAGCGCAGGTGAGGGTGGCGGCTCTTCTGTTTTTGTTTGCTTGTACATCCCAGATTGTTATCTCCACTGTCAGCCCAAAGGACGTCTTTCCAAGGCTTGTTTTGGATTATTGCTCTACAATAATTCTATGGACACTCATATCAATAACACCTTTATCTTCCTGGCTCAAACTGGCCTTATCAAAGTCTTTTCATGATCCCCTCATAAGGGAACAGAAAAGGACTGTGTGGTTAAAGTATTAGAGCTGGTAACTATGAATATGTTCATAATGTTTTGTAATTTGTTTGGCTTCACAGGTCACCACAGGAAATCGCACCAAACACTTCGTCTCCTATCGGCGCAACGAGTTTGTCCAGATGAGGTTCCCCAAGTACGCATTACCAAAGGTAAAGTGAAACCAAACACGGAACACAGATGAAACACTTCAGAGACTCTGGTTTGTCTGGGAATCACTTTACTGTCAGACCTCCTGGTTGGTTTGCTGATGGCACCATCTCTCCTCACACCGCTCTCTTGAAAGGAGCGATGCTGGGCGACCCGGCCGGGTTGGGGGCCGATCCTTTCTCCGGAAAGCGGTCTCTTCCACAGTTCTGCTAACTGCCTGAGCTGACTTTGTGTCTTTCCAAATGTGTGTCAAAGACAGCTTTTCCTCCCAGAAAGTGAAAGGTGGGAGTGGTCAGGCGTGTAAACCCCTGCCTGCCTGGACGCGCTGGCTTTAGTTGAAGTTTAACAGCGTGGCTCAGATGTGTCCTCTTGGATGGGTGAGCGGTGAGAAGCTTTTAGGTGGAGCGGGGCGAGTCCGTGGGGAGCGGAGGAGGTGTGGAGGCCGACGGACGGCGAGTGTTTGCGACCGTGTGAGTGCGCCAGAGGGGGTCAAGGACAGAGTGTTTCTTTTTCTTCTGCTGTGAATTATTAAAAGGATGAAAACTGCAGTTGCCATCAGAAAAAAAAAACAGTTCAATTCTGTTCTTTTCAGCGGGATTTGAACCAAACCTTCTCACAGAGACAGAGGAACGTTCAGTTCGGCGGAGTGTGAAATCGCTGTTAATAATTGTTTCTTTGTGTCTGCCACTCAAGATGTAATTTGTTTTTCTGTATTTTTACTTGCTTTCTTTATCCAAGTGATTGAATCAGTGAAGTCTGCAGAGAGTTGCAGTACACTGGATGGCATCATGCTTCACAGCGTTTCACGAGTCACAAAGTGTTCATTTCTATTTTCTGTTCCTGAATGCAGTTTCTTCATTAGCGAAGACTCTTCAATTCCTTCCAAGCGAGTTAAAGTCTTGTGAAAGACTTTAACCCACATTCAGCTCCTTCGGCTGAACCAGAAGAATCAAACTATTGTCCTGGTTGTGGGTTTGTTAATAGTTTGCTGGACTCCGAGTCTATAGAGCCTTGGTCACTGGGGTTGACCCATACGAGTGCTGTGGGTTTTTGGGTTGGCCTGTGGAGGGTTGTAGAGAGAAGCGGCTGCATCTTAAAGACCCACTGCAATGAAAATTGTTTTTTTTGGTGTTGCATGTTCTTGTAGAATTTTTCTCATGATGAAGGTGACGTGTAAAAGAATTTTAGATAAAAACTACGTTTCTCAGTGTCACCTTCAGCTCGTAGGCCATCATCGTGGTAGAGGCACAAGTGGAGTCTCAGGCCTTGGGTTTAGCTCAAATCTTTATTTTTTCATTTCTTCAATTATCATTTCACAGTCATGCCCCAAGTTGTAACCACTAACCAACCAACCCAATGGTAACAACTCCCACCTATATAGGATTTCTCCTTTGGGAGCTACCATCCACCCAGGTTCCCACAGATATTTACACAAAAAAATTAAAATATATACATTCAAAGTTTGCCCAGCCGCTATGAAGATAGATATTTACCCATACAAGAATAGAACTCACTAACCCTTCCTAAACCATTTCAGTAATTCACTCAAATAATAAAAGTACTACTCTAAATCTCCCCTGTTAACTTTACAATGATTTTGGTTCCCTCCTCAGAACCAATATAAGGTTCTTGTACCCTTAGGGACTTTTTTTTGCTGGCAGACCATTCCTAACACAGAAAACAGAGGTGTAGAATCAGATCCACACACAATAAGAGCAGATATGGACCGGGCCAGACTCGCCTGAACTGTGCCCCCACCCCCCACCACCACCACCTCTAACAGCAATTTTGCTGAGTTCTGTCTGGTCTTCATCTTTGCTTCAGAGACTTTTCCATCAGTGAGGAATCATTTTAAAAAGTGAGCAGCCATGTTCACTATGGTCATGCTTACAGAGGCCACTCCCAAAGACCACTGTGCCCAGTATACCAACCACCACCCCCCCCCCGTCCAATTTCAGCAGTTGTGTCCGTAAGGATGTCCGTAGGTTGCCCTAGGATGCCCTCCCAAACTACACTCCGATTGCCTCATTTCCTCATTTCTATTGCTACCTCCACACCGGGCACAAGTTCTTGAACGCATACACTGTTCACACTGGACTGTCACTAGCCAATCAATACTAGAGCCCCCCCCCCCCGATGTACTAACTTTAAATACTAAGAGAGTGACACAGCCGTGGAATCGATCGTACACCACTCCACATCCTGTTTTTGTGTTTGGTTCAGCATCACTCTCAGATCAGAGGACTGAAGAATGATCAGGAAAAGGGAGGCTGCGGGTCTATCAGTGTCAGACTGTGACAGCGGAGCTTTCATTTATCCAGCTGGCAGGATCAGACCATGAAACCACCCCAGAATAATAATGAGCCATGAATCATTTTCCCTACAGCTCTTTTCCCCAGTTGTTTAAACCAGTGAAGTATGTTTGAGCATTAAAAATGGGGAGGGGGGCTCTCTTAAATACCTCCTTACTGAGTAGAGTACGTCCGCGGGCCGTGATTACAGCTTTAACAGGATTAATGGGACCTGTTAGGGTGTGAAAGAAATATGGCTGAAAGCCACGACAGTCAAGCAGCTCTCTGAAGGAAGTGTGGGAGAATCTGACATCAGAAGTCCTGACTTTGTTTTGTTGGTCGTTCTTGTCATTAATATCTGCTGTAACCTAACAAAGACCTGAATGGAAGCATATCTGCTAAACTCTCTGAGAACAAAGTTGGATTGTTTACTCCATACAGAGGTTTGTGTTGTAATTAAATCAGAAGTTGTTAGTGGATGGTTGTGTTTTATTTTAAAAATCCTTTCTGGCCCTCAAGCATCAGATTTCTTGCCAGCTCAATCACCGACTGTACATGATAACTGCATTGAGTGACTCCTTGCAACAACTTAAATAACTTATTGCAAGTTTTTTAAGTTATAAAATGACCGATCAGATGCTTCAGTAAAAGTATGTGGTCAACATTCAAAACTTTTGATTGACAGATCGTCCTGAGCATGCTTTCAGTGAAAAGACACTCCTGCATAGAGACTCAGATAACCCGTCAAAAGCTGCAGCACACAAACATTCAAGGTGAGCTTCACATTTGGGGCTCTCACCTGGCAGTGAGTGAGCAGACAAAAGGTCCGGGCTAGAACAGCAAAAGATCCAACTGAAGCTGCTGTAGCATCAGGCAGTCTGGGGGGGGGGGGTAACAGGAATCCAGTAAGGAAATACTGGATTTCTGCTGCAGGCTGAGCTGAGACTAAACACACACAGGAAAGGACAGAAATGATTGGAGCCGCTGAACAAACAGAGAAAGCCTCTTTAACGCCTTTAAGAGCTTTAGTTGGTGGATTCTGCAAACATTCAGGACATAGAAATATCAGGACTGATAAAGCAGTTCAGGATTTGTTTAACGACTTCATCTGCTTATTAGGAGATTTGGCGCTGAAAACACGAATGAATGTTCGGTGTTAACCTCTTCTGCAGCTTCTCTCCCCTCAGCAGCATCCCGGTTGTCCTTTTGCACTTTGCTCAGAGCTCGCTAAGTGACTCAAGCACATTATGTTTATGAATATGAGTGCTGATGTACAGCCCTCAATAATGCTATTGCTTGGCACCACGGCCATACATCTTGGGGTAATTGAGCCTGAGTGTTTTTGTTGGGCGGGATGGAGGAGCGTCGGTGATTGGACTCGCCCTCTGGGCCACTTCCCAGCGGCCCCCGATAGATCTGGATCCAAACTCCATGTTAATGTAATGACCGGCTCAGAAAGTGCTGAGTTGCTTTTGTGTCGTTCTCCGGGACGGCAGAAGGTTTGCTATGACCCCTGTCCTTCTGTAAATGTCTATCTTCTGTTTGTGTTTGCTGCTCTGCACAGCTTTTTAAGTCCTGAAAGGCTTTTCCTCCAAACCGTTTGTCCACTTCAGCACTTTCTCGCGTATTCTTTGAGGTTTTCTTTTTTGTTATCCAGTCTTCTATCCTCTTATTTTCTGCTTACTGCTTTGTGCTTCTGCTGCAGTGCCAGCCATGCAGATTAAGAAAACCCTCCACAGCATCTTCCACCCTCCACGCTTCTTGGTGTCATCTCTCTTTCCCTTTTTTAACTTCAGGATGTTCAAATAGTGAGTACGGACGAGAACCAGGTCTTCCTCGCCCTGCAGGAGTGGTACCAATCCGACACCTACAACCTGTACCAGTCCGACCCCCAAGGCGTGTACTACTCTCTGGTCCTGGAAAACGTGCGCAGTGCCAAGCAGCCAGAGGAGAGCGTGCTCATCGACATCCTGGAGGTGAGATGCCTGGAAAACCAGAGGTGTTAAGAAAGCACCGCAATGACCGTCAATGTCGTTACAAAGGTTTGGTGTTGTCCTAGAAGTAGACAACCTAGAGATGCATCAAAAATCTGTGAAACATAATTCTTCAAACAAGCAAAACAAATCTGACAATGGGGTAAGAAAATTGTTATGATTTTAAGAAAACAATATAGTCACTAAGACATGTTTTCTCAATATAAAATTATTTTGCTACTGATAACGTCCTTAATACGACCACTTTTCTTGAAACAAGGGTCTTTTTACTTTCTTAAGATTCAGTGTTTGCCATGAACTCCTGCTGCAGAAATCGGAATCCCTTCCGAGTTCTTCTGTAGAAAAGAGGACAACATCAACACACAAAAAACCTGAGAACTTTACACGAAAAAGCAAAACTACCGATGGACCTCCAAAGACCTAAAGGCCATGTCAAACAGCCACTACATACATTTCGCACATTGCATGGATGAAAATTGGTAATAAGTGAATATACGTGGAAGAAGAGAGTAAAGTTTGGGTCTTTACGTAATATTTCAGAAAAGTATCACGAATGAACCACATCAAGATCACAGAAGAAGTACAAATAAACCACGTAAATCAACGTAGAACATGAACCATGCGTGATTATAGTGCTGTATTTAGTGATTTGTGCGTGAATTACTTAATTTAACGTGATATGTGCGTCGTATACGCGACGTAAAAGTTATACATCTGTGGTACGTGCATGAAAAGTCATTCATGGAACGGTCGTGGAAAGACACAAATCATGCACAATTGCATAAATATTTACGTAATTATTGCGTATAAACTTTGTAAAATATGCCAGAACAGCGTAATTCTCAACCAACCAAAAATTTTGAACAACTCAAACCGAAATTTGCGCAAAGACCCGCCGGCCAAAACCCTCGATGGACATGTGCGCGCACTGATGAAGTCGAGAAACACTCATTACGTTTATAACCCATGAATCACCAAAGACCAAAATCTCACAAGTGGAAAATGGGCAAAATGTACTTCGTGGTTGTGTGACACGGCCTTACGACTTTCTGTTCTAAGAATTCAAAGGCTGATTCCTGGTCATGTGACCCTGTAATGGATGTCACTGTCAAAACAAGACTCAATTGTCTTTGTAGCCTAAATGCCTTTGCTGTCCTGCAAAGATTCAGGCCTTAAAACTCCCTCAAATGTAGCATCTGCGAAGCTACACCGCCCTTGGCATCACACGTTTAAGCGACCACTTCCAATAAAAGGCGTGTACAAACGCACGTAAATGCACGTTTCAGGCTTCCACGTTCAAAACTCTAGCGTCACTACACAAGTTTCTATGACTGTTTTCGGGCTCTACGTACAAAATGTGTGTCCACTGAACGTGCAGTGAAAGCTAAGCCACGAGAGCTGTGACCAATTAGGGATTTGGTAGTGTAGCATGGATGGCGTCCCCTTTAATTTATGTTTGAAAAAAAGAGCATGGAGGAGAATCATATGACACCAAGTATGTCATATATCAGAATAGAGCTGTGAAAGACAAAGCCTGGAGCGAGATTCCCAAAGATCCACATTTTGTACCAAACCTCTTCCAACTGAAGGTGACGGACATGCACTACTATCAGGAAAAGACAGTCCACGTGATAAAACCGCGTTCAAGAAGCTCTCAAGACTGAAGCAGTGATCGTACCTACAGCACCTTACATGGACCTCAATGTTATCAAATTATCCTGAATTGGTTCAAATTTGGAATAAATCAGTAATAAGAAAGTCATAGTCCAGATTATGCATTCTTGGGATCAGCCAGGTAGAAAAGAGGGATTTTCTTTGTTATGTTCTAGCATAGAAACAGGTTTTATTTGTATTAACAACAGACTCTGTACATCCATCGGAGAACACATTAGAAAATCTGAGGCTTTTATGACTTTTATCAGAAGAGTTTTTGTACAGTTATGTCTCTTTAATCTGTCATTTTTAATCCAAGCTTTGTGGGATCATTTCAATGAGCAAAGGGCTTTACTGAGCTTCATTTTTTTGTCTTTGATACCAACTTCAAAGATGTTTGTATAAATGAAAGTGTGATTATCAGCAACAACCACGTTGGGGGTTCATTTTTCGTGGCTCAAATTAAGTCATTTCTTATCAAATTGCTCTCATTTTCTGGCCTGACTGATCTCTGCTGCAGCCCAGCAGAAACATCTTGTGTTTACTCTTCCTGTGACTAAAATAGAAGCTGCATGAACAACTGACCCATCTAGACTTAGTATGTAACAGTCGACAAAAGAAAGAAACTTTTTTCTGTATTTTTATCCGTTGAGAAAACACTTCTTTATTTATTAATTGGTTCCCAACTTGCTTGTGATTGAAAATCGGCTGAGAAGAGAAATCTGTCACAGATCAGAGCCCGAGTCTGCAGGAAAACGTCTGCGGTGGGTGCAGGCGCACCGCGAACACATCATAGTTGCAGTTTTTCATTGCAGTCATCTTTTTTTATTTTTGTTCCGGGTGAAGGTTCGTGGAGTCAAAGGAGTCTTCTTGGCCAACCAGAAGATCGACGGGAAAGTGAGGACTCTCATCACCTACAGCAAAGGACGCAACTGGGAGCCGCTGGCGCCCCCTACCATCGACATGAACAACAAACCCGTGAGCTGTAAAGCGGTGAGAATTCTATGTTTTTTTGTTTTTTGTTTACAATTCATCTTTGTTTTTAGTTGAGAGGATTGCCTTGTCTTGTCCGGCAGCAAGGACCAAATTGTTTTCACCACAAACTCACAAAAATACAGCCCCACCTCCTAAAAAAAGGATGACATCACTGCGGGCAAAACCTGCAAACAAATGAAGGGTCAAGCGACCTTCATAAAGCTTCAGTCTACAACCAAAACAGATTTTTCTGCTGACCTTTGACCTTAGGGAAGAGCGTTTATAAGAAAAAATTACCTTTAGGACCAACCTACAGATTTTTGGATCTATCTTCTTCTAACTCCTCAAGCATCATTGAGGACCTTCTTTTAAAAGATGCTGGATTTAAAGTTTGTTTATTTTTATCAGCGTCAGCGTGAAAATATTGTGAAAATCGATTACATGAATCGCTGGCTCCAGCTGAACAAAACATTAGGAGGTATGATACAGACAAATGTGGGTGTGGTTTATTAAAAATTTCTGTGTTCCGAATGAAAACTTTACTTCAGACGATTCTACTAGACCTGTTCACCCCTAGGCGACCAAAACACTCAATGGTTTCTATGGAGATGAAACCTACAGATAGGCTGCCATTTTGAAGAAACAGATTTTTTAAAGACATTTGTCTCGTACAGCGCGGACCAGGATGGCAGAGGCAGATGGGGAGGTGTGTGTAGCAGCCAATCAGCCAATGAGGACGCTTTAAAAGAGGGTGGCGAGGGCGGGATGGGGTAGCACCTGCAGGAAATATAATGCAACTGTAATCTATGTGAAGACTACAAATTATTCTATGAACGTATTATCTTTGGATATTTTACACAAGGTAGATTTAATGCAGAGAACATTTTTAGGGTTAATTTACTAAAAATATTGGCTAAATATTTCCTTCACAAGTGTAAATATGCTAACAAAAAACAGTATTTTATGTTTTTTTTGCAAAGAAATGATTTTGTAAGTCAATAGTATAAAATCCTGCACCAACAAAAAAGCTGTTTGAACAGTTGAAGCATTTTCACTTTTAAAACTTTAACATATTCTTTTACCTTTTTTTTTTAACCAGTTTTTTATTCCTAATATTAGGGCTTTTTAAAATTGATGTTCACCTTCCTGGCAAATGTGAAAATTTGCACATAGTGTGTAGTGTTAATGTTTGGCATTTGGTATGTGTAATATTTGTTAATAAAGTTTATTTTAAAAGAAAAATAATGCAACTGTAATTTATGACTGAGTTAACATCTGTCAAAAAATGGATTAACTTTAACTTTTTTTTTTTGCCATTCTACATGAAATCAAATCAAATGTTGAATTTTTGTTGTTGTCTTTTTAAGTTTAAACTTTTGGTTTGGGGATATTTTTGCTCAAACTTGCAGGTTCAACCTCTGGGTTTTCTTTTTTTTGTTTTTTTTTTCCCTTTTGGACTTTTACGTCAAAATCAAATGGAGCAAATGTTCTTGCTTTTTGAGGGCTTTTCATTCAAAGCACTGAGAACTGAAGTGACTCTTCATATTATCTACAAACAAGGAAAAGCGATTCTGACGAGAGATAAAAGCCCTTCAAGAACCGTGATAATGACGTCCAGATTTTGAATTAAAGATCTGAGGACTGCCATGAACTGCATGACTGATCATCTTAATTCCTCTTTCAGGGACGTTTTCCCCTGGGATTCAAAGAAAGTGTTTATTTAATGAGTCTGATTGAGCGCATGTGGATGTTTTAGTTGAGGAAGCCAAAAACCAATGAGTTCAGGCTGATAGAGAAACACAAGTATCCGGCTTTTTGAAGAAAAGAAAAAAAAACAGAGGAAGGCTTTCAGACTGAATGGCAGGATAGCAATAATCTGAATGAGTTTGTTAAGATCAGCTTCTCATTTTCATTTCATCTTAATCGTTTCTAGAGCCCCTTCCAGCCAAGGACGCCCAAAGGGCTGCACACAAGGAAACCAGAATGCATTATGTAACCATAAAAAGCATAAAATACATAAAAACAGACATAACGAAAAGGCAGAAACTATGGCGCAATAGTGGAGGAACAGTTTGGCTTTAAAACTTTCCAGGAGTGTAACTTCTCTGATAGCTGGTGGCAGTTGATTCCAGAGTTTAGGAGCCAGCCCAGCGTCACAGTGGAGCCATGACGCCATTTTGTTTAGAGGTAAGATCGGGCCTAAAAAATCCAGCCGGACCCGACCCAGACCCACGGGCATTAAAGCCCAACCCAGCCCGAGCTCAACCAGTTAACTTGATTTACAGGGCCGAGCTCGAACCCGAAATTTCAATTTATCCCAGAAATAAACGCAAGATTTCTGAAGGTTAAATTAATCTACATATTTTTATGATCATGATAAATGCATTTGCACAACGAAATAACGCTGGAACACAGAATAAGAGGCCAGACAAAGAGAGTGAAAGACAGATCTTGATGCGCACTCGCTTCATTACGCAGAGAAATACTGCAGCCCAGCGTCTGCACTTCCTGTTTAGTAGTAGTTATATAGCAATTACCTTACAGCGCCTTCTCTCTGTTTTAACCAAATTATTTATTTATAACAAGTATTCCTTAGTTTAGTATCCACACATCTTTTTAGTATACATTTTTATAAACATATATTTATTAAAAAAATCTGCGAGAGAAAAGCCCGGCCCGACCCGAACGTAATGATTGTCATTTAGTCCCCAACCGGACCCGAATTTTGGGCCGGGTCAGGTTCTGAAAGGCTCGTGCTTAAGATCTTACCTCTGATTTTGTTTCCTTTTCAATTTGTAGATTTAAAAAAAAAAACTAAAAAAAAAACATTTGGAGTCAAACATTTAGCTTGGAACTCAATTTGTTGCTTATATGAGTCACATGAGGAAAGTTCTGGACTAAATTCCATTTTCTTTATAGACCCACACCAATGAAGATGGTGTTTTTAAGTGTTTTTAAGATGTATTTGTTTATGACGGAGTTTAAGGGCCAGTTTACAAACTTTTTTTTTATTTTGAAGTCGCAAATTTACGAGGAAAAAAAAGGCATAACTGTTAAACTACGAGATCTTAAGTCGTATATTTATGAGAAAAAATCTTGTACGTTTACGAGATAAAAACTTGTAAATTTACAAGAAATAAAATCATGGATTAACGAGGAAAAAAACTCCAACGTTGTCTGTTTATCAGAGTGTTTTGTGAAGTTTTATTTCCAAATAGGTTTTCAAAAACAAAGAAATTCTGACTTAAAATCAGATTATTGTTTGTCTGGCCGGCTTTCCGGGTTTCGGTGTCGGTAAAGTGGAGTTTTATATGTAAAATAAGGAGCTCAGAGACACGTTTGGGTGTAAAGGATCAATACTTTATTTTCAATCACGTACCCAGAAGTCCATTTATCTCGTTACATCATCAACCTGTCATCTAAACACCAATGTGTAAACAGTGCACACGCCCCCTCCTCCAGATGAAACGTAAAACAACAAAGAGGAATGAAAATAGTCTGTTATATTAGCATTAGAACGTTGAAAATGCCAAAAGGTGCTCCTCGTCACTGTCAGACAGAAGCGTCACACAGACGTAGAGATCTTGTCTTTCATTGCGGAAGAAGGGATCGAGGTGGACATCTGCAGGGATTCGATGGCTGCAGAGATCCTACAAGCCACCCATCAATAAATAAAACATTAATAACAAATATTTGGAACGTTATCAATAAACATCAATAAACCTGTTCCATTGAGTTTCCGTCTGCTCTGCTGCTGCGCTGCGTTCACTTGCTGTACCGTAAACTCACTTCCACTTTAATCTAGTAAATTTACGACTTTATTCTCGTTAATTCACAACTGTAAATCTTGTAGTTTTCCTTTTCTTTTTCTTTTTGGGTGGCCCTAAAACTCTGTCGTAATTTGTGGCATTTTTCTGATGATATATTGTATATATCCTCCATAAAGAAAATTAGAATTAATATTGCACCTCTGAGTATTTCTTCATTCAGATGGTTGTGAAAATGCTGTTGGAAAAAGCTTGTAGCTGTCACGTAAAACCTGCGATCGGCGGACCACAAGCTCCTTTCAGATGCAATCACTTGTAGACAAATAGATCCTTGAACGTCTTTGGATTGCTCCAATATTGCTCGCTATTTTTATTGTTAGTTTGGGATGTGAGGCGCTGTAAGCCTGCAGTGCAGAGTGTAAACAGATGGATGACGGGAAGTGGGGGCAGGCTTACTTCGCATCAACAGTTCCGCCCACATTACAGGGGTGAGTTTCTCATGAACTCCTGCCGCTCTGCAGAAACGCTGTCCTGGAAAACGACACAGGTTTCTCGGTTTTCGGCTACAAACGGCATCATCTTTGGGAATGCTTGGAAAACGGATCAAAAGGTGATCTTTAAATGTAGTTTAGTCTGTGGATAACTTTCCTTTTTCCTGCTCCTCCCCACAGCCGGACTGCCAGCTCCACCTCCACCTGCGATGGGCAGACAATCCTTACGTGTCTGGAACAGTTCACACTAAAGACTCTGCGCCCGGCCTCATCATGGGAGCAGGTATGTTTTCATTTATCTGATGCACTCATCAGACGGGGATAACGAAAGTTCAGGAACTTTTTAAAATCAGTTTTTCTGCAAAAAGTCAGTGCCGCTCACGGTTTAGCGTATTAGAAGACAAAACCCAGAGACTGATGTGCACGACTAACATGTAAACTGTCTAGAAAGCAGCTTGTAGAATGGAAGGAGGCACATTCCTGGATATCTGTCAGGATTCATGAATCTTCACTTTAAACCTTTTTTTGTGGGTGTTTTTTTTGTTTGCTTGTCGAGTCCTTTCTAATCTCAAACCTCCCCACAGTGAACTGCTTCTTGTTCACTGCTTTATGTTCTGTTAATTTGATGCTGATGACCGGATAAATAAAATAAAGGAAGATCTCTCATCCTTCTTTCAGGAAACATCGGCTCCAAACTCATAGAGTATAAGGAAGAGATGTACGTCACTTCAGACTGTGGGAAGACATGGAGACAGGTGCCTCTGTTGTTTTTTCCTCTGAACAGCAGATGTCAGAATCGTGTGCAGCAGAACTGAACCCAGTGGAAAAAGGAAGAAAAAAAACGCCCTTCTTGCCTCTTGCAGGTTTTCGAGGAGGAACATCACATCCTGTACCTGGACCACGGCGGAGTCATCGTTGCCATCAAGGACACGTCTATTCCCCTGAAGATCCTCAAGTAATATTACCGCCTCCCCATAAAGACATCCTGTGTTTACATTATGTGCAAAACTTTATCGAAATTCTAGAAATGTCGGGGGAAAAAACACTTTTTCCCAATTACTCTGTTTCCATTAAATCCTAATTATGTGAATAAACACAAACCAACTTTCAAAAACCATTTGGAAACCATTTTAAAACTGAACCAGATCTACTAGGTAATCATCTAGGTAATCTCAGAGGTCCCAAAGGATATAAAGAGCTAAAAAAAATTCTGTTATTTTGTGCCACTGAGCTGATGGATCCTCAGAGAAATCAATCAAAGTCAGTCTCCTTGTAATCGCATAGAAAATTCAAAGATGTTATTTCTGTGTTTTAAACGTGTAAAACTGTCAAAAAGCCACTAAAGCTTTAAATATATATTTCTCAACTGCCTGACAAAAATATCATATCATAGTTTTTTTTTCTCAGTATTATGGAAAAGCAATTTATCTGTTTTAAACGGAATCTCCTTAGATGTCATGATCAGTTTGAACGCAGCTATGCTCATGTCCCCAAAAGCTTCATTAGATTAACCTTAAACCTGTTTGAAATTAGTTTCTGAATGCAGATCAGATGCTTGTCAACAAGCAGGAAACCCTGTGCGGTTTCAACTCTTTTCCCTGCAGATTCAGCATTGATGAAGGACGGACGTGGACCATTCATAACTTCACCACCACCTCCGTGTTTGTTGATGGACTCCTGAGTGAACCAGGAGACGAGACTCTGGTCATGACGTGAGTAAAGACAAAGGCAACAAGTTTGTGTCTTTTTAAGAGGATTTGATGACACATTTTGATCTTTAGTGAGGATGATGAATGTTATTTATGACACAAAAACTGAGGGGCCAGGACCAGGAACCACTCTCACGCTCATCTTTTGAGAAGGTCTCAGTCCGTTTCCATTCGGACTGAGCTCCGGTTCGCTCTGAGATTCTTCACTCTGAATACAGCTTGTTCTCGGAGCGGAACAACTGGACCAAAACGGCCGCCGTAGTCGGTGGTCACATGATTTAAACACAGTCAGAATGTAGCGACCACGGTGGCCCTGAAGTGCAAATCACATCCACAAATCACTCGACCCAAAAACATTTGAAAGATCGCAACGACAATTAAAAAAACAAAACAATTGGGGAAAAGCAGCATTACATTTTAGAAAACAAAACAAAACTTCAGAAACCAGAATGTAAAAAACAAAAAGAAATGTTAACAAATGAAAACATTTCAGAAAACAAAATGAAGAATTGGAAAAATCGGAAAAGGTGGATACTGAGGAACATCGGCTGCCTGGATGATGACGTTTGTTCAATTCAACTGAAAGTTTCTTGGTTTGAAGCGATCATCATCCAATCATCAACGTCCCATAGTGCCTACATTTTCCGGTTTTTCACTGTGTTTCGATTTTTAACATTTCCCTGTTTTCTGATTTTTTTGTTTTTGTTTTGAAAATTCCGTTTTATTTTCTGAAATTTTTTAAATTTGTGTTTTTTACGTTTTGGTTTCTGAAATGTTATTGTTTTCTACAAACGTAATGCTGCTTTTTAACATTTGCTTTGTTTTTGTTTTTTTGTTTTTTTATGTTTTTGTTATGAGTCATTTGTTGAAGGATTTGCACTTCAGGGCCACCGTAAGCGACAGGGGAGCCGTGGACAGATAAACGACTGTCGTTATCAACGAGGAGACAAGGAGGAGACATTTATTTTAACACAACTGGAAATACTTCTTGCATTTTTTTCTGTGTCTCGTTACGCAGCACGTCATCCTAAAAGCTACTTTCTAGTTCCTAAGCAGAATTCTATAAAAAGAAATAAAAATGCTATAGTTTTCCCCACAATCTATAGCTGTGTTTACATGGACAAAAGTAATGGGAAAGAACGCTTGATTGGAAGAAAAATGCGTCATGTAAACACGCCGTTTGGAATAGTCTGCCCCGATCAGACTCGTTCGGACCAAAATTTCTTTCCGATCAAGATAGGTGGGTTATACCGATTGTTGATCTGATCGTTATTCATGTACATGGTTCACTCCGGTCATGTGTGTCCCTACTGCTCTGGTCACGCATAGACGGTGTTTCGCATTGGAGAAAGCTTTGGAGCTCAAACAGGACCAACCGGCTGCCGCCCCGCCCTCGCCCCGCTGGCTCTTCGCCTCTCCCCTCTCGTACACCCCTCAAGAGGGGTGTGATGTTATTCCCACATATTTACGTGCAGCCAAGATGCAGATTTCCCGCATGGATTTTATGTTCATCAAACAAGGCTAAATATAGTTAGCGCGTGTTAGCCTTCTCCTGGGAGAGGCTAACACGTTCTTCCACAAAAAAAGCCCTGACCACACGGATTAAAAATAAAATGATGAGCGAACAGGTGCTTCATAGTATTCATAATATCAATAAAAGCAAGTTTAGAAGTTCATCTCGTATATTACCAAGCTGCTGCATTAATGTATATGGCAACTCAGTACACCGGGACTCATTTCCTCTTCCGCTATTCTTCAACACTACTGCGCATGTCCAAATGATTTTCTTTAGCCATGCTTTATCCCTGTGCATTATCACTTTTTAATGCACACCCAGCAGCCAATCAGAATCGAGTATTCACCCTGACCATGGTGTAATTAGCTGTAATTAGAAGGAATGAATCCTGCCTTATTTATTACTTCCCATTTTAAATATAAAGTCCAATTGGGCTGGAAACCGCCCAATCTGGCAACACTGCCGTGACCAACTCTAGGTTGACGTCAGAAAATGGGCGGTACCCACAAGGAGCAAAAGGCGGAGCCTCAGAGATTGAGTCGTCTTACCTCCAGGTAGGAAAATTTGCTGCTAAAATAACTCGTATTTTAACTCGTAAATTATTCTTTAGTGTGCCTATAGTAATATATTTTCATAAATATGGATATGCTTTACTCCAGGAAGCTTAAGAAAAGCACCATATAGGACTTTTAAGCTTCCAATGATTTGCTAAAAGCTACAATCATCTATTTTTTGTCGAAATAAATTCTCATTTGGACTTAATAGAAAAAGATTAAAACAGAAAAAAAAGTTGAATGATTTTTTAGAGGCTTTGAGTCTTTAAAGCAGGAAAGTTCAGTGATGGAAAGGAGCTTAAACCTCAGCAGAAAAAAAGACAAATCTCTAACTTTCAAAAACTGCCAAGACGTGAAGAAAAAAAAAAAAAAACTTCCACTGATTCATTTCTCTGACATTATTGTCGACTGGAGGAGTTTTTGTTGCTCTAATGTGCAAATCTGATTCCGTCCAAAGTGTGTCCATGCTGACGGTGTTCCCATCAGCACTTCCTGGCCGCTAAGCTACATATCTCTGCAGGCCTGATGTCTGTGTCTTTCTAATCTCTGGATCTGGGGAGGTAGCTTCAGCCTCACAGATGAGGCCGGCTTCCAGCTGCTATCTGTGAAATAACGCTGGGACTTATGCAAACAGAAACACGCGTGCAGAGTCAGCATGTCAAACACAGAAAACTGCAGAATCACTGCTTGATGGGGAGCAGCTCATGTTTCCAGCTCGGAGTCCCCCCCCTGAAACCCCCACCCGATCTAGCACTCCGGTCAATTAATTTAGAGTCCAAATCATTTTGCGACTATCGACGATAAATAAATAAAAACTTGTTTTAAGACAGAGATTGCGCTGTAATTTTTGTTTCAATGTTAAAGATGTTATTTTAAAGTTCAATTTTTGGACACAAATTTTTAAATTAATGTTTTAAGAATATGATAATAAGATAGGACGACATAATTTTGTTTCCATTTTGTTCTAAAATGAGTCATTTCCACTTATTACACTAGTTTCTGTCACGGCAATCAAAATAAAGACTACGGTTCGGTTCATGAAAACTCAAAAAATAAACAACATTTGCTCAGAACTAGCACAAAGAAAAATATTTTTGGCTGTACAACACTTTAGCTTTTTTTTTCATCCCTTTCTGAATGGTTGTGAGGAACTCCTTGTTTCTAGATTTTGATTTTTTATGATAACATTTCTCGTTAAGTAAAAATGATTTACTGCTTTTGAGTGATTTTCCTCGAAAGCAGTGTAACATGAAGGTAATATAGATGTCTGCCACCGCTGTGCTGTTTTATGTGTGAGCATCACTTTTCACAAAGAAAGACAGGAGTTGATGATAAACAAAGCTACAAAATAATAATAATAAGTTTAAAAGCTGAACAATCCAAAGATCAGGAAAACAATGGAAACATTGAGTGAACCACACATTTGGTTGAACGACAGGAACGAGCAGAGGGGAAAGTTAACGCCCAACAGCCTCTCCAAGGCAGAACTGAGGCAGTTTGGGATAAAAACAGAATTCCCGACCCTGCAAGTTCTCTCTCAAAGTAGAGATTATAAACATGAGGACTCTGATGAACCTCACCTGGAAGTGAAATCCCCTTTAAAGCAGAAAGAGTTTCCATAAAAAATGTTACCGACCATCCAAAAGACACAAAAAAAATCCATCCTTAGGCTTGCTTTTTAAAAATGAAGTACAAACCGTTTCAAAAAATCAGAATATGATGGAAAAGTGTGTTCATTTGCATATTTCAATTTTTTTTAAATCAACTTTCATTGAAAATGGATTCAGGACCAACTGTTTAATTGATTTCTCATTTAAATTTGTTTATTTTTTTTTACATCATTTGGGGTTCCAGCTCATCAAATTCACAAAAACAGGATTTCTGACAATTAGAATTAAACAAACAAAAAAGGACTGTTTTGTTGTAAAATGGCGCCACCAGGTGGAGAGGAGGTAGAACTGCATCTTCACATGGCAGTTTTTTCTTTTTTGCAGAAAGTGAAAAATTTTAGAGATAAAGATAAAGATACTTTATTGATCCCAGCTTGGGAAATTCAGTTGTTGCAGCGTCGGCGTTAGGCTCAAGATACAAACTTACACACAATAGATGACAGAGAACCAGAACAATCAATCGTAAATTCAAAGAATTCATTCATAAATTCAAAGAATAAACTACTTTTTATGCTTTGGTCTTTAGAAACCTTAATTTATCAGCATTGCTTTGTCTATTTCCATGACAGACAGCTTTCTTCAGATTAATCTAAACACACTCTCAGCAGCTGTGATGTTGTCGTGTTGTGTTTGTGTGTCTGCAGTGTGTTTGGCCACATCAGCTACAGGTCAGACTGGGAGCTGGTCAAAGTGGACTTCAGGCAGTCGTTTTCTCGTCAGTGCGTCGACTCGGATTACGAGTCCTGGGGACTCACAGACCTGCAGGTAACGCTCTCAGTCCCCGTCCAGCCCTGACTCCGCCTTCACAGGTCAGAGGTCAGCTGCAGAACAGCACAGGAAATGCTTTTCAATTTAACCTCAACAAAGTAAATGTATCTTCAAATGATCTCTGAGTAAAAAAGGATTAATGAAGATTGAACTGATGGGGTCTAAATGATGAGGTTAATGTTAGAAACTTGGTCTCTTAAAGGTCATTTTGCAAGAAATGAAATATATCACATGTATATCAAAATTTAATTTGGTGAGAAAAAAGGTTAGCCGTCCCATTTGAAGGCTCAGGAATGAAGAAAAAAATGATTCAGTAGAGCTTTTATTTGCTTTAAATCTTTGTTGTTAAACTCTGCTTATTTGGCGTGGGAAGTTCTAACTACATTTCCCATGAGCACCACACCATGAAGCTTCTTTTGCAACACAATCAGTTTCCTCGTTGGATCTCGGTATTCAGAACACACGTCTTCTTATTTAAAAAATAAATAAAAAAACAAAACTAAAACATAGAATAGATCCATTTTAAATGTTCTGTCTTCTATTGTTTAAGGAAAACTGCAGAGTTAGCTGCATTGCTTTTGGGTTTATAATGTGGATTTTCTCTCCCTCAGGGTGAGAGGTGCATTATGGGGCGGGAGCAGACGTTCAGGAAGAGGAAGGACACGTCTTTCTGCATTAAAGGGAAAAGCTTCACTTCAGTTCTCAGCAGCAAATCCTGCAGCTGCACAGAGAAGGACTTCAACTGGTGAGCTGTGACGGCCGCTGCGCTCGTCTCCTGCCAACACGTCATCGTGTTGGGCTGACGGCGTTGGCGTGTTTGTCCTCAGACGTGCTGTTAAAACTGTGCGTTGTGTTGGTGCAGTGACTTTGGTTTTGAGCGCTCCTTCACGGAGGCTGACCGCTGCTTCGCTGACTTCTGGTTTGACCCAGACTCCCCTCCCGAGGACTGCCATCTGGGACAAAACTACGAGTCCAGTACCGGGTAACCTCACAACTACTTTGGTTAAATTACTACCGCTGATACATCTTTTTATTTTTATGTTGTTTTTGTCTCACTTTTTGGGAATTTAGCTTGTGTGTGACTAAACTCAAGCCCATTGAAAAAACAAAAAAACTATTTTAAAAGGCAGACCTACAGGGACTCCTTCATGTAACTTTAGCAATGAACAGATCCAACTGGAAGATGATTAGATGAAAAGGCTGAAGTTAAATGAGCAAAAAGGCATCCATAACCCAAAGTATTCTTGGGTAATGACTTTGTATTAGGCTAAAGTCTCACCCCGATCACACTTTGATCTATTTCAGTAACGCTCCCATAGCGGAGCAGGGAGCTTGTGGCTCGCCCAGAGTATCAAATACGATCATTTTCAATCAGCATTTTCTTCATCTGCTCCTGATTAACAACAATTTGAATAAAGAAATATTCAGAGATGTAAATTTAAGCTCAGTTTCATTTATTTATGTCCTTCAAACAAACAAAAAAGCCACAAGTTTTCAACAAATACAACGAAAATCGTCTTCAAGAAACTAAAAGAAATGAAAACAGACGAACTAGGTCCTTATTGTTCCTGTCATCCTGTGTACCCAGCTACAGGAAAGTAATATCTAACGCATGTGAAGGAGGACTAAACAAGCAACAGAGCGCCAAAAAGCACAGCTGCCCCCTGTTGCCCCCCAGACGACTGCAGGTGGGAATAAAGGGCCAGATGCTGGCCGTTGCTCCTGGCGACGACATCACGTTCATCATCCATCAGGAGCAGGTAGGACGAGGGAACTGACTCTTCACCTCATGGGAATCTGTTTCGAGTGTTCTGCTCCTGCCGTCAGGGCGACACCAGCAGCACCAAGTACCAGGTGGATCTGGGCGACGGGGTCCGAGCCATTTACCAGAATCTGACGGTGACGGACGAGCCCATCCAGCACCGCTACGAAAGCCCGGGCGTGTACAGAGTCACGGTGAAAGCGGAGAACGGCGCCGGCCATGACGAGGCCACCATGTACATCCAGGTGACAGGTCAGTCGGCTCTCACAGGTTCAATTTCTGCCCCTTGTGAGGACAGTCGCTGCAGCAAAGCTTTCATCACAGACGCATTTTTATAGTCTGATCAGGCGTTCATTGCGGTTACTTTTGTCCATGTAAACGCCGCTAGTGTGTGTTGTGCCTGAAATAATGGCACAAAAATCACTCCGTACCTCTGCAGGGGGCTATCTAGAGAAAAAACTTTGCCTGCTGTTGTGCTTTTGGGGACGTTCTGTTGACAGTCTGGGGGGAACTTGAATAGAAATGTGAGAAGTTGCTACCAAAAACTGTAGCTTTCTCAAGGAAATTGTGGTTCAAAGTTGCATAAATAGAGCATGTGGCGCTAGAATAGGTCAGAAATAGGCACAACTTTTAACACATAAATCTGCACAGGGACTGTTTGGAAACAAAAATGAAATTTGACCTTTATTTGTGCACACAAAACCAAAAAGCTAAGGTTTTTTGTTATTATTTTTGCAAAAGGTGAGCCTTTTTTCATTTTAGAAGAGTTTTAACCCAAAGGTTTGGATAATGTTTGCGTCATTTATGGAAAAACGATTCAGTCTTACAGCTCCAGAACAGTTTTCGTGTCTTAACCCTAGAGCACTATCGCCGGGGGATTTTCACCCGAGCAAAACTATTGACAGGAATTCCAATATGTCGAATCTGTGCCTTCACCAAGGAAGTCTCAAATGACCAATTTTCTAGTATAATTTTATTATTTTTTATAAATTTTTTGCTCTCAACTTCCTAATGTTTCAGTAATTTTTTGAGCACACGTTTTTCATTTTTCTCTTGTTACACATACAGTTGAAAATAAAACCACTGTAATTTCACAATGTGTTGTCATGTTTTGATCTGTTTTTTATGACAAGTACTTTTTGTTGGGTGTATTATACTGGGTAAAAATGACCCAGCAAAAAGGGATGGTGCAACTTTTTATAGCGAAAGTGTTCTAGGGTTAAACTGGGCCAAAGCTGTCACCACCCACTGAGATCCAAGTCCACTATTGGCGCTCTACACATTCACAAACTGATGCAGACACACGTTATCTCCTGCAGCTCCTCTGCATGAAGTGCATCTGGAAGTGGTCCCCATCGCTAGAAGAAACCAGGAAGTCAACCTGACAGCTGTGGTTCTGCCCACTGAGGCCAATCTGACCGTCTTTTACTGGTGGATAGGAGACAACTTGCAGGTGAGATGTACGCTTCAAATGTTTCCTTTTCCCTGAAACTCAGTTGAAAAATAGTCAAATCAGTGCTTGTGCACTTATTTATTCGTCTTCCAACCTTAATTATAAATCATTTGAAAGGGAACATCTGGTCTTTACGTCTTTGGCAGTAAGCAAGCTGAACCTCTCTCCTCCACAGCCGGTTCTGACTCTGCAGAACAGCCTTTTGACCCGCTTCCCCAACACCGGAGAAGTTTCAGTGACCGTCCAGGCTTCCAACGGCAGATCCATGGTTAAAGACACGCGCATTGTCAGAGTCTATGGTAATTGTACCAGAAACCATCTTTATTCAGGGGGAACAAGCATCTCCATTTGAGTGTGACGTGATGAAGAACTTGTTTCCGTCTTCGACTTCGGGTTTGTTTTATTGCTCCAGATAAATTCCACGTCCTCCCTGTGAGCTTCAGCAGAAACCTGGACCGCTACAACCCCAACATCCCAGAGTGGAGGGACGACATCGGCCAGGTGGTCTCAAAGATTGTGTCCAAGGTAAAAACTTTCATTTGATCCAATTCAGCTGCGCAGAATCTGAAATCAATATTTAGTGCTGATTACCAGTATTCATGGTGGAAGCGTTTCGTAAACAAACACAGGATGGGGAAAAGGATAAGAAAATGATAGTAGCATCCCAATGTCATGCATACAGTGAAGGAAATAAGTATTCGAACCCTTTGGACGGAAAGACTTAGTACTTTATGGCAAAACCCTTATTGGCAGCACAGAGTTCAGACGGTTCTTGTAGTTGATGAACAGGTTTCTGCAGACATCAGGAGGAATTGTGCTCCACTCTTCTTTACAAACGGCTTCTGAATCCGTCAGATTTAGTGGCTGTCGCTAAGCAACCCTGAGCTTCAGCTCTCTCCATAGCTTTCCTACAGGTCACTCCATGTCCGCGATCTGCGTCTTCTTCAGCCATTCCTTGGTTGCCTTGGCTGAATGTTTGGGGTCATTGTCCAGTTGAATCATTTTAAGCCTCTTGATGAAAGGAAGGAGGTTCTCACTCAGGATTTGACGGTACATGGCTCCGCCCGTCCTCTCATCCACACGCCCTGTGCAAAAGTCACCACCAAAGCATAATGTTTCCATCTCCGTGCTTGACAGTGGAGATGGTGGCATTCTTGGGGTCATAGACGGGAGGAGTTGGTTCCAAAGAGCTCCGCATTGGCCTCATCTGACCACAGCACCTTCACTCTCTAAATCATGATGGTGTTCGTTGGCAGACTTTAGCCTGCTCCTGTGCCTTCTTCAGCAGGAGGGCTCTGAGTATCACCAATGGTTTTCTCGGTGACTGTGGTTCCAGCTACTTAGAGATCTTCAACTAACTCCTGCCGTGTTGTTTTAGGACGTTATCTCGCTGGTCTCATGACCACGGAAACCCCACCGGGTAATATCAGGTCGGGAGCCCCAGACCTTTAGGTGGGCTGTTGGGCACAGTTGCACCAACAGTTGTCATGGAAACCTCCAGCTTCTTACTGATGCTTTTGTAGTCCGTTCTGGGTCTTGTGCAGGTCTACAATCTTCTCCGTAAATCCACTGCGAGTTAGTCTTTCCATCTTGGAGAGTTTGGAGTCTGACTGATGGACAGATTCTGTGGACAGGTGTCTTTTCCACAGGTGATCAAATACAGATTTCCTCCACTGTATAAACATATTTCTGCCTTCCAGGAGGTTTTGATTTTATAATGTCACGTGTGCTTGCAGCAGATTTCGTGCAGCAAATGTATACTTTAAGTGTAGTTTGGGGAAACAATTCTATCATCTTAATAAGCTTTTAAAAGTGGCAGCTATAAATAGTCATTTATTTCTTCTGAATCACTGTCAGCGATGGAAAATGTCTTTACTTATGAAAGGAACATGTTGAATTTTGTGCTTCTGAAGTCGAGTCATGCATCTGTTCAGCCAATCGTAAGTGATGGGGTAAATTTCCCACAAATCCTTGAACTCCTTAATATTTAGCCTTTTCTCTGACCACTACATAAAATCTAAAAGCAACAAATGACTTTAATCAATCGGTCTATTGATATCTGGCTCACAGCACCAGCAGTCATGGAGGCCTCTGCCGGCTGAGCTTTCTGTGGCACCGCTTTCATGCCGAGTCATCGCTAACTGACTCAGGAAATTGTTTATCCAATTAATTCATTGACCACCCAATCAATTGATCCAGTATCCATTGATCCACTGATCCTTAATGCCTCAGGCACAGAAGTGCCATCTGACCTGTTTAATCCGGAGGGAGGGGGGCAGCTGCAGCGTATCTGGTTCAAACTAAGTCCATAAGAACTAGAAAGAAAAAATGTCTCCTTATAATATTTCAAAATATACACTTTTTGTGCCGCATGTGAGTCGGCATAGAGGAATTCGTCCTCATGTGGCGGTGCTACCAAAGGAGGGGGCACAAACGGGTGTGGATCCGCTGGTTCAGCTTTCAGACTCTAAAACATGAATGTTTGTTTGGTTCTTCCCCCGAGTGAGAAAAAAAAAACACTGTGAAAAAATAGCCCCAATACTCATGAATTCTGACAGATTCATGAAAAGATCCCTGCAAGTTTCTTGTTATTAATCTCTCAGAGAATTTGGTTGCAATGATGGAGGACCTACCTGACCTCTGACCCCTGACCTCAGTCCACAGGCGTACCTCAGGAGTCCCTGGTGACAGTGGTGAAAGCTGGCCTCCCCACCACTGCTGACCTCTACGTCCTCTCAGGAGACAGCACAGCAGGCCAGAACCGCATGGCTGTGGATAAGGTACACACTCACTCACACACACACACACACACACACACACACACACACACACACACACACACACACACACACACACACACACACACACACACACACACACACACTCACACACACACACACACACATACACACTCACACACACACACACACACACACACACACACAAACTGAACTCAACAGAAACGTTTTCACGTCACTTTCTCTCCATTTTAGCACATTCCAGCCGTTCTGCAAGCTTTCAGCAGCAACAACATCAGCTTCATGATCCGGGGAGGCCAGCGAGTGTCGGCCATGCTGGCCGACCCAAACTCGGGTATGCAGCTTCATTTCCTGTCGGAAGGGGGGGGTAGGGGTGGGGTGGATTCTGAAAGGTTTAATACCGAAATACAAGCTATTTTTATACCAGAAATGAAATCTACCTGATGATGGCCCGACAGCCTCAACAGCTGTCCATAAATCCAGAGTATTAAAGCAAACGTTTTCCATCTTCAGAAACAGATGTTTGTATTTTCTTTTTACTGCGCCTTTGAGCAAAGGTATCCCCCCCCCCCACCACCACCACACGCTCAACAACTGAGAGCGTCTGATGACATCACAGCGAGATGAACGATTGTTTACGGGGCTCAAAAAAAAATGAAGCCAAAACACAGGTGTCGCAGATATCCCCAAAATCAGTTTAGAAGGTATTATGGGATGGCCACAGGATGTACGGCTTGGCGTCCATTTTCTGGCAAAGTGTGAGATTTGGTTGATTTACACATTTTCACATAAGATATGAAAAAAAACATTACTGCCGTGTTAAGTGGACAAACACAACCAAAGTTTTGTTGACCTTTGACGTCGGGAAGAGGCTGACATATTGAATTTACACACACACAAAAAAGGGTGGTGACGAGGGTGGGGCACCGCTCACGGCTTTGATTTGATTACTAAAACGAGGGGGGGGGCGCGCCCTTTTTTTCTCCCGATGGCATATGTTTGTGCTCCCTCCAGGCTACCGCGGTGCAGCTGGAGGGCCTGGCGTTTGGGCTTTAGCTGTCATCTTCCTCGTCAGCATCATCGCCACCAGCTCCTTCATCCTCTACAAGTTCAAGAGGTGAGTTCTTCGGAGCGGTCGGGTTCATCCTCATAGAACTTTGTAAACTGTTAGTATTAAATGAATGGATCTTTGTTTAAGAACGAGTTAGGGTTCAAATCTAGACAAATTAATTGACTTTTTCACTTTTTTCAAACTGTGATTTTAATTGTTGTAGTTTGTTGTGATGGTTTTGTGTTTTTGGAGAATGGGGTCACGTTTGAACACCTTCCACAGACTTGGTTATTGGCAAATACATTTAAAGTGTCGGTTAGATAACATGAGAGCTGTTTGTTTGCCCGGCTCGATTTGAATAAAGTGTTTTATTCATGAAAAAAAAACAGATTATTTTGCTCAGAGACGTTAACTGACTTTTGCACGGCTTGACCCCGCATGCTTTCCTCACAAACAGCACGAGTCCCCGACACAGGAACCCACTGAAAAGTCACTTGAAATGAAACCTGCAGCAAAGAGCCCCGTCTCATTCAAACCTGGAATCCCACAGTCCTTGGCTCAGGACTGAGGATGCCTATCCGCCTCTGTGTTTCAGGAAGCTCCGTGGAAACCACAGCATCTACGCCCAGATGCACAACGAGAAGGAGCAGGAAATGACCAGCCCCGTGAACCACAGCGAGGACACCCAGCACATCATCCAAGGCGACGAATTCATCGACGACGACCTGGACACGCACACTCTAGGTAACGCCGGAGGTAGCCCGACCTTCCGCTCCCTTATAAGGACTACCACTAACCACTGCTACTAAAACCCGAGCCACTAACACCAGCCGCTCGCACTCACCAAGGTACTGGAGGACTTCACCTTTTTCTGTTTTCACTGGTTTGTTTTTATGCCTTTGCTCTGGCACATGTTGCATTTTACCCACTTTATCTAATAAAAAAAAAACATTATTGTGGTGGAATGTTTGGTTAAATTTGTTCAACTTTTGTTGTTTTGCCACACTCTTTAGGTAATATGAACACTTTCAGACTGTTGTTTTTCTGTATATGATGGCCAAACAGTGAGGATGTATAATGACCTGAGCAGGGGGGCGGGGGGGGAGTGACCTGGGTTCTGGAGACGACGCTGAAATTGGCTTCCTGTTCACAGCTTCCGATTGGCGAGGGCACTAAAAGAACACTCCACTGCCAGACAGACCACCTGTTCAGAAACCACAGGACCTGGACTGCTCAAGCCTGGATTAAATGATGCATTAGATAGTAAAGAATACATTTAACACAGTGTATGATTTGTGAAACCTTTATTTGATTTCTGAACATGAAGAAGGGAAATATACGGACGACAGAGGAAGAGATGGGTGATGCTGAAAAAGGAACATTAAAATGTCAGGAAGGTCATCGTACAAGTTGGTTTGGTCACGTTTACTTCATGATACAGTTATGTTTTGGTAGCTTTCCTGCTTGCAGCGCTTTGTGGTAAAAAAAAATGTGTTGTTTGGAACTTCTGTTGCCTTCCGTCTGCCTACATCACAGCTCACCCCACAACGATGGGCAGACGGATGCACACAAAAAAATACATCGTTTTAAATTGATCAACTATATAAAATCCACTTATTTCACATTTTCACAAATCAGATAAAGGTTTCACAAATCATGCGCTGTGTTTAATGTAATCTTTGCTATCTAAATCATAATTTAATCCAGGTTTAAGCAGTCCAGGTCCTGTGGTTTCTGAACAGGTGGTCTTCGTGTGAAAAATGCAGTGGAGTGTTCCTTTAGTGCCCTCGCCAACCGGAAGCTGTGAACAGAACGTCGTGTTCTGGAGGTGGAATAACCGGCAGAAAACAGGCCACTGGAGCACAACCTAAAGTTATGTTCTGTTTGTCCAGAATGATGCAGCGAGCCTTTACAATCCTTCCTAAATGACGTTTGTGTGGCAGGAATAAAAGTTCGTGTCTGTAACGTAAAACAAAAGAATTCTGCTCTATTCAGACACAACGCGCATGTGACGCACGTTCAAGAACGCGCTAAATGGGAGTTCTTGAACGTGCGTTTCACTCATGGTGTTCACACTGAGCAACCAGGGAGGGGCTTCTTCTTTTCTTTTTCTACTATTTACTAGTGCATGCCCACCACCACTGTTGGAAGAGTTATGGGTGATAGGGAGGGGGGGTTGGGTTGCTACAACGGTCCCGCTCACAATTCCTGCCGCCCTGCAGATACTAGGTCCTAGAAAGTGAGACAGGTTTCTTTTTTTTCCTGACTGATTTTGTTGAATTAGTGTGTTTTATTTAGATCAGCGGGATGTCGGGAGGTTCAGATTTGTCTCCGTTCGGCTCACGCTCTTTCCCTGCTTGCCTTCAGGTAACCACTCAGGTGTCGTCCTTCGCATCAACTCCAGAGAACTGCAAAGCTACGTGACCAGCTGATGGCTGCCGCGGCAACCCCGATGAGCGGGTCCAGCCTCACCGAGCCAGTTGATGAGCACACTGTACCCCCCCCCCCCCAACCCCCACCCCATCTCTGCGTCTCACCTCACGGGCACAACACCCCCCCCTCCCCCTCCCACCGGCTTTGGACTTCAGCTCTCAGACGTGTTTGAAGAAATTGTAAAGGAACTCGCAAACGTTTCATACAAACTGAATGAAAATAATCTGGACAGATTAAGTTGATTTTTCCGCTCTGATCCTTTCAACGCCACAGCCGCACTCAAGTTTTACTGTCATCTAAAAATATATATTTGGTATTTCTTTCTTCCCCAAACCGGCCACTCGGCTTCTCTCTTTGGCAATAATGATTTCAGTGGAATGTAAAGAGGATCCACGACTGTGGAACTGCGTGCGCAGGCAAACACGAGGGGGCGGTGTTGCACTTTCCCAGATCCCCCGCTCCAAAGGTGGGCTCTTCGGGTCAGCTTCTCCCTTCACCTTCAGCCAAATTCCCTCCTGTTTCAGAGTCATGTGAGGTGGGGGTTTTTCCTGCAGAGCCAGAACCCCCCCGTCTGTCTCACGGTGCCTCAAACAGCAGATGTGCTTCTGCTCGGCGTCTGGTTCTTCGTAAAACTGCTTCAGCCCCTTCTGCTCCTCCTCAGACGTGCTGAGCGAAGCGTCAGAGACCAAGGTCGCCCTCCAGGAGAGAAGCGGAGGGCGACGGATTCCTTTATCAGCCTATATTAGGCAAGCCTGCAGTGAAATTCTCTCCTTTCAAAGTGTTGGTCAGTTGTGTGTAAATGTGTACATATGAACTCTTTGTACATAATCCTGTTGCTATGTGTGTGTGTGTGTGTTTTACACTAATACCAAAAGAAGTGAGCCGCCCCCCCTGACTCTCCTGAACTCCAGACGAGTATTTCCTGATATCACTCACGTCACATGTCTTCATGTTCCTGTGCCGAACTCTTCATGTTTTCTTTTCTTTGTGTGTGAACACTGGTTGGGCTTTTTTGTTTTAGTTTGTTATTTGCACCAATGATGTTAGCTGAAGCATCTCACCACCTGTGGAAAAGACCTTTCAGGCCTGCGGTCGTCTCTCTGGGCTGGACCTCACTGGACTGCCACAAAATCCTTCCATCAAAAGTGGGAAACGAGGGTTTGACACTGACAGAAATTGGGACAAACTGGAGAGAACTGTTTGCACATCTTTGCAGAGATTTTCTTCACGTTCAAATGGAATTCAGTGCATCTCTGAGTAATAAATAGCACTCTTGTCTCTGCGTGGTCACAGATCAGCGATGCTCGCCTCACCTTGTGTACATACTCTGTCCATGTTCAGCTTCTTTCCAATTTTGTTGTGATGTGTTGTCATGGTGACAAATTGGCCTTTAGAAAAGGAGAAAGTGGGGGTTTGGGATCTTTCGCTGTAATGGTTACGAGTTTAACACAGAACCACTTCTATGGTCACTGGTACTGCCCATTGACTGTATAGGAGAACTGGACTGAGTGACCCCCCTGGTACCAACAGGAAGTACCCACTGGCTCCAAGAAGCCAAAATCCCATAGACTTCTATAGACATAAACAGCTGGTACTCAGTCATTCTATTGGTCAGAATAACCATTCTTGCGCTGATGCCTTTTTTTTTACATGTTCTCTATAATCCTCTTTTTTTAATGGTTTGTTCTGTAGGCCAAGTGATGCAAATTATAAACGGACCAATCAGATGCCTCCATAAAAGCAGGTGGTCTCGCATTGGACATTTGAAATGTTTGTCAGATTTTGTGTAGCCCACTTTCAAGAGATGAAAAGTGTCAACTTTCAACAAGCTCACTCCTGATTGGCGAGAGTGGTTGCCATAAAAAGATGACTCAGACCGACTTTGACCAATCAGTGCTTACGGACATCGTCTGGCTCCAACATGGCGACGTCCGTATCATAAAGAAATAGCACATGAATTGACTTTATTTCATTGGAACTGGTAGCAAACCCTTTTCTATGGGCGACGTCACACTTGCTCAGTTTGGACTTATACAGTCAATGGTGCTGTCCAGCTTTTCTTTGATCCCCCCCTCCTGGCTTGTATTATTTCTCGAGTTTTGATATTGAAAGCAATTGTGTGTGCTCTTCAGGAAGCAAAGTGCACTAAACCTGCATCCTGGAATAAACCACTACCATCACTTGTTCACCTGTTTGTGTTCTCCGGTGCTTTAACCCTTGTGCTTGCTATCCTGTGGGGTCCAGATGACCCAGTCCTTACATTGACGTGTTCTCCCTACCAAGACAGAGATGGATAAAGGTGAAGAGCATTTCATGTAATCCATGGACACCAGTGAAGATCACCCCCCCAAAAAAAGGAAAGAAGATGCTGGCTGCACACCAGGTGAAGATGGATGAGCTTCTCCACAGCTGAAACTGATACTCCTCTGTCTGCTGCTTGTCTTCTGGAGCTGCCAGCTTTGCTGCTGAATCTAGTGAGGTGTAGACTTTTGGACACTGCTGCACATCATTGGTCCTTGATGAAGTTGGCCCCTCTCATTTAGCGAGGCCGCTTAGGTTGATATTTCAAACAAATTGTGCATTCTGTGGTACAAGCACCAAATTTGCCATGGATGTATCTTAGGATCACTTTGCCACAACAAAAACCCCATTTGCCTTTAGAACGGTCTTAATCCTTGGTGGCATCGATTCAGCAAGGTACCGGAAACATTTCTCAGAGTTTGGTCCATGTTTACATGACAGCATCACACAGTTGCTGCAGCTTTGTCAGTGGCACATCCATGATGCCGATCTCCCGTTCTACCACATCCTAAAAGTGATCTTTTGGGTTCTGGTAACTGTAGAGGCCATTTGAGTCCAGAGAACTCATTTTCAGAGATGATTCCAGCTTTATGATGTGGCGCCTTATCCTGCTGGAAGTAGCCCTCAGAAGATGGTTCACTGTCAGAGAGGGATGGACATGGTCACCAACATGAATCAGGTAGGCTGTGGCATTGGAACCATGCTTTACTGGTACTAAGGGGACCAAAGTGTGCCAAGAAAATATCCTCTACCAACATGACACCACCACCACCAGCCTTTGATACAAGGCAGGATGGATCCATGCTTTTATGTTGTTGAGGTCAAACTTTGACCTGACCATCTGAATGTGGCAGCAGAAATGGAGACTCATCAGATCAGACAACGTTTTTCCCATCTTTTATGATCCAGTTTTGGTGAGTCTGTGGGAATTGTAGTCTCAGTTTCCTGTTCTTAGCTGACAGGTGTGTGGTCTTTACTGCTGTAGTCCATCTGCCTCCAGGTTGGACGTGTTGTGTGTTCAGAGATGCTCTTCTGCAGACCTCGGTTGAAACCAGAGGTTCTTTGAGTTCCTGTTGTCTTTCTATCAGCTGGAACCAGTCTGGTCAACCTCCTCTGACTTCTGGCATCAACAAGACATTTTCACCCACAGAGCTGGATACTTTCTCTTTTTCAGACCATTCTCTGTAAACCCTGGAGATGGTTGTGGGTGAAAATCCCAGCAGATCAGCAGTTTCTCAAATCCTCAGACCAGCCGTCTGGCACCAACAACCATGATTGAAGTTCAAAGTCCCTTCAATCACCTTTCTTCCCGTTCTTATGCTCGGTTTGAACCGCAGCAGATTGTCTGGACCATGGCCACATGAGGGAATGTGATTGGCTAATTAGAAATTAGTGTTAACAAGCAGCTGAACAGATGTGCCTTATAAAGTGCCCAGCGAGTGTATAGAATAGATTATATACCGGTATATTTTAAAATCTTGGATTTTCTTGTTACAAACATGCTTTTCCAAATGTATGGTACATTGACGTCAAATTTAGTGCTTGTATAAGAAAATGGTTCCACTAAATACAGCATTCTTCCTTTATTTAAAATCAAAGGTTCATACTTTCCTTCTCAGCTGCTTCCGGAACCAGAACTTGTTCTGGTTCTTTGTCTCCATTCACACAGAGGAAGTAGAAAGATGAATCACCAGAAAAAGAATATTACTCATGAAAGCAGCAGATAAATTTGGCAGGAAAAGCAGAGAACCGTATGTTGTTTTTTTGATAGTTACATAAATGGAAAGACCAGTCTGGATTCTGCCAAGAACTCTTTCTACAGAGCAGCTGGGTCCTTTCTGCGTGGAGTTTGAACGTTGTGCCTCATAGGTTCTGTGGTGTCTCTGGGTGCAACAGGCTGGTGACCTGTTCCCAAAAGTAGCTGGGATAGGGGTTCAACGGGTTATGAGGATGGATGGGTTCTTCTTCATCCCCTGTGCTATCCTAGGAACTCTAACCCTTGTGCTATCTTAGATGACCCCGCCCTTGCATTGACGTGTTCTCCCTACCATGACAAAGGTGGATAAAGGTGGAAAGATTTCATGTAATCCATGGACACCAGTGAAGATCACAAATCATTGAAGAAAAAAAGGTTCAGAGCACTGTCTAGTGGGTCTAGATGACCCCACTCCCAATGTTAAAGTGCTTAGGATAGCACAGTTAACCCTTGGGAGTGGGGTCATCAGTGCGCTGAACCTTTTTTTATTTCCAAAATTTATGATCTTCACTGGTGTCCATGGATTACATGAAATCCTCACCTACGTCATCTGGACCTATGGGGTCCAGATGACCCGATAACACAAGGGTTGAATATGTACATATGACATCACAGCCAAGGAAACTGTCAAAAAATGAATGGGACCAAAATATTTTATTGGGCTAAAACAAATTGTTAAGATTCCACTAATGAAACCAAAATGTGTCAGGGATGTCCAAAAGAAATTTTGAGATTATTATGGGATGGCGACAGGGCCTACGGCTTGGCTGCCAATTTGAGGCCTAGTGTGAGCCTAATGTTCGCCAATATTCAAATTTTGCCACAATGAGCGTGTGTGTGTGTTTGTGTGTGTGTGGGGGTTAATGATTTTCGCAAAATTTCAAACGCAGTCTTGTTGACCTTTGACCTCTGCAAAAAACAAAAAAATCACTTCTAGAACTTGCTGCACATGTAACCCTTGTGCTATCCTAGGCACTTTAACGTTGGGAGTTGGGTCATCTAGACCCACAAGACAGTGCTCTGAACCTTTTTTCTTCAATGATTTGTGATCTTCACTGGTGTCCATGGACTACATGAAATCTTTCCACCTTTATCATGGTAGGGATAACACGTCTATGTAAGGGCGGGGTCATCTTGACCCCATAGGACCCCCATAGGATAGCACAAAATCTGCAGTCTTAAGACGAGTTGATCATGAATTGATCAGATCTGATGGAGGCGGAAGGCGAAGGGGCGTAAAAGGCAGCTGCTCAGCCAGTGGGGCCGGGTCGCTCCTGAAGCTCGCAGCATTCTAAAAACTACAGAAAGCAAACCTCAGACGAAACTCTGATCCAATCCAGGGTGAAAAAATATGAAAAGGTTTCTTCATTTCAGCTTTTGCAAATATTTTATTCTAGCTTAAGCAAATACTTGATATGCTTTTAAAGTTGACATATTTGAAGCACCGGTTTACTAAACGTCATTTTTTTAGACCCCAACCGGATGTGCAAGCCCATCACCAGCATCTCCCGGTCTGCTTCCACGTGGAGCTGAGGCAGCAGAGGCGACCTCTGACCCTGAAGATGGTGCTGCTTCAGCTTCAACCCAACCTGTGGGGTGGAAACGCTTTAAAACGCAGCGCAAACACAGGCCAGATTTTATTTTTACTTTTCAAAAAGAGAAACGTTTATTTTTAAGCAGATTGTTAAAATAAATACTTCACAGAATCCAATGTAGAAAAAAAAAAAATAAACTTGATACATGTCTGAGAAAGGCTAACAATCCATAAAGTCATTCGGGAAAAAAAAAAAACGAACAAAAAACTTCATTCCGATCCCAAACACCCCAGGAGAGCTCAGCGTGACTTGTGGCCCCACAGACTTTGAGGTCTGACCTCCAGACCCTTCTGACCTTCCAGCCCCATTGGTAGTTTGGTCCTATCACAACAATACCCCCCCTCCCCCTAAAAGTGACCACCTCGTATTTATATGTTTATTTATAATAATAAAAAAAAGGATTCAAGAACGAGTGCATTACAGGCTAAACGCCCCCCCCACCAGTTCATGATTACTCCAATTGGTTCAATGGTTCAAACTGCTGAACTGGAGTCACACCCTTAAGCCACTCCCCCCTCCAGCGCCGACACCTTTACGGCTCGTCTCGGCGCCGCCTCCCTTTCAAAGACCCAAAGAGCCGTCCCAACAGGCGAGAAGGTTGAAAGGAGCTGTGGACAGACGCTCCTGCTCCGCGTCAGACCTCCGGTGTGGGCGGACACCGCGGTTTGCAGGTGAAGCAGCTCTAGTCGGCCCCCCAGGAGGCCGAAACTAGTTCAGGCGTTTGGATAAGGAGGATGAAGTGGAGATTGAATAAAAACAAAAAACAAGTCTTTCGAAATCGGATCATTTAGAAACAAGATTTTACTTTTTTAAAATAAACAGGGTGAGCCAGAGAAGAGGAGCTCAGCGGTTTCTAAATCAGATCGGCCACGTTCATGGGCATCTCCTCCACGGTGGTGTTGTAGAACGTCTCGATGTCCCTCAGGGTTCGCTTGTCGTCTTCGGTCACCATGTTTATGGCGACTCCCTTCCTACCGAAACGCCCGCCTCGACCAATCCTGTGGAAGGAGGGGGGGAGGGGCGCGGTTAGACCGAGGAAAGCAGACGGGTGAAGCCCACCGGTGGCAGGTGGTGCTGCCTTACCTGTGGATGTAGTTCTCTCTATTGGTGGGCAGGTCGTAGTTGATGACCAGGGACACCTGCTGCACATCAATGCCTCGGGCCTGAGGGGAAACCAAAGGGGAGAGGTCTTAGCTACAGTGAGGAGAACGCAGGAGTCACGTCTGAATCCCAAAGCACAGGCGTGTAACCCGCCATTAAGTTGTGCGCGTGGACTGAAGCCAAGCTACAGTGGAGGGCAGGTGAGTTTCTCTACGAGGTACATTCAGTCCTTCACCAACACAGCAGATGGGAGGAGAGGGAACCTCGGACCTGGAGGTCAAGGAGCACACGGTGGCTCGGGTGTGGAGATACCTGGTCTAAACACTAAAGCATGCAGAAGGTGGACCTACCAGCAGGTCAGTGGTGATCAGGACTCGACTGGAACCAGAACGGAATTCCCTCATGATCAGGTCCCTCTCCTTTTGGTCCATGTCACCATGCTGGGGGGGAGGAGCTCAGTCATCAACAGGGACTTAACGGCAAGCGGGGCTTCTCTTTCAGGAGAGAGGGTCTTACCAGAGCGGACACGGTGAAGTCTCTGGCGTGCATCTTCTCCGTGAGCCAGTCCACTTTCCTCCTCGTGTTGATGAATATGACGGCTTGTGTGATGGTCAGGGTTTCATACAAGTCACACAACGTGTCCAGCTTCCACTCCTGTGAGGACACGGCGGGTAAGTTCAGGTTTTTCCCTCGGCCGTCTCCTCCTCCAGAGGAGGGACGCGCCACAGAGACGCAGACTTCTCACCTCCTTCTCCACGTTAATGTAGAACTGCCGGATACCCTCAAGGGTCAGCTCCTCCTTCTTCACGAGGATGCGGATGGGCTCCCTCATGAACTTCTTCGTGACCTCCAGCACGTCAGCAGGCATGGTGGCTGAGAGCAGGACCACCTGAACACCAGAACACGGCTCCGTTTAACTGCTGGATCCAGCTTTACCGCCGCTTCCCTTCATGAGACCCGCTACCGTGGGTCTCATCAAAAGCTTTACCGTCCTTATCAAAATCTTTGCTATACAGCACTACCAGCTCATATTTTCTGCATTTAGCTTTAAAAAATCTTCATAACCTGAGAAATTGTTTTATCTGAGAGGGAAGTGTTCCATTTCACAGCAGTTTCCATCTGATGGAACCTTTTCCATCTAAACGTTTGACAGCACTCCATCACTGACAGCAGCAGCCTTCCCTCATCTCCTGACCATACGGGCTACAGAAAAGCTTCATGACCGGTTGAAGGCAGGAAGAAACCGTTCTATCATTTGTCGTGGAGCTAAATGACACGCCGTCCCGGGAGGACTTCCTGGTTTCCCAACAGGCGCCACCTGCCCTTGCCACCCCCTTTTACATGCCCCTCACTCTCCTCTCTGCCCCTGGCACCCTGGTCAGAGCTGCACGTGACAAAACTTTCTTCAAAATGGCAACTTTGCAGTAGGTTTTATCGCCACGGCAACCAATTTATTTTTTGGGGGAAGACAAACTGATCCATAAAATGTTTTGGAAGATCGTTTTTGTTGCCACGCCCACATTCCTACTATGTTCATATCCCGTGTTGTATTGTTTCATTGAGCTTAAGTCAGCAATTCATGGTTTCCATTTTCACAATATTCCTGTAAAAAAAACGTTCAAGTAACGGGGGAACGCCATCTTAGCGAGCTCGCCACGCAGACACCGTTCAAAATCTACAACTTCTAATTCCGACAAAGAAGCTTCCCATCGAGGCTCGAGGAGTTAAAACGGGATAAATAAAATCCCTTGGAGATTACATTTCTATCTGGTACTATAGGGGATTTTTTTATTTTAATAAATCAAGATGGCAGCCTCTTCCCGGGGTCAAAGGTCAATGAATCTTCATGCTTGGTTCTTTAAGTGAGCAACAGAGGCGCATTGAGAAAAAAAGCACTGCGGAAAGCATCTAATCCTTGTAGTCCAGGTAGAGGGATCTTACCTGAGTGCTGCTCGCCAGCTTCTGGAAGATCTCGTAGATCTGGTCTTTGAACCCTCGACTCAGCATCTCGTCGGCCTCATCCAGCACAAACATCTTGATGCATTTGGGAGCTGCACAAACGAGAAGGACAACACACGGTTTACCGACTGGCTCACCGTCGCTTTCAAAGAGGAAAGCCTTGGAAACACCTGCACCGCTCTGACAGATGAATCATTTCCTCCCTTCTGGGGTTGCTATGGTAACCAGAGTGCAGATAGTCTGCTGATCCCAGAGAAACTGGCATCTTTTTGTTTTTAAAAGAAGAGTTCCTACTTTGTTGCAATAAAAGTCTGTCCTGGTTGGACTGGAATAAGTTGATGCATCAACGGCTCACTTACAGCTCAAAGTTTGAACTTTCTCTCAAGTCTCATCTTTAGGGCTTCATGTAACCAGAAAGGCAATCAGTTTTAAGGACTGTTAGCCCTAAAGACGTGAGCGGGTATCAAACCTCAGCCTAACCCGACCCTGGACACATTCAGAGGCGGGCCAGCTCCGTTTGAGGTCGTATTCAGGACCATGAGTTGTGATCATGTCTCTGGGTCCCAGGTGTCACGAAAATCTCGGCCAGCAGAACGCCGGCCAGAGCAACGCCACAGCTGAGACGGACAGAGTCAGTTGACACGCATGGATTTCATCATCATACGGCAGACACGCTCCCCACCTCCATGCACTGGCCCGGACAGACCATCCCACCCTGGATCCCAAAAGACCACACCCCCTCTGGATGACTCACAGATGTTTTTGCGACTCAGCATGTCAAAGACGCGTCCTGGGGTTCCCACCACGATGTGGGGGGCCTCAGCCTGCAGCTTCTGCACCTCGTTGCGGATGTTGGTGCCTCCAATGCAGGCGTAGCAGTTGGCCCCCATGTAGTCACCAAGGGCCAGCACCACCTTTTGGATCTGAAAGGTAACAGTGAAAGCTGGTTAAAAAAAGAAAAATCATAAAAAAAAAGGTACAAATAAACGTGAAGTTCTGTTGATGTGCTGGATTTGGATCACACCTGAGTCCACACAGAACTTTACAAGCTTAAAGTCATCTTTGACCATTTTCAAAGCGTTCCCAGAGGGCTTTCGATTGTGATTATGCTATTTTTAGCCAAAAAAAGAAAACCTGTTTCCTATGACAGCTTCTGCAGAGCGGCAGGAGTTCATTCGAAATTCACCTCCGAGTTGTGGCCATGCTTGCAAAGAGCAACTCCGCCCCCTTTCCCTAACCCATTTCTAAGCATTGCAGGGAGTTTGTGGTCCGCCTGGCATATTTACATCATAAATGCCATCTTTTTCAAACTGCATTTTATCATCTGCTCCTGCTTCATTATTTCAACAAGGAAATATGAAAAAATGCAATTTTTAGCTTACATTTTCATTTTAAGAGTCCTCAATAATCAGAGAAATGGAATATGAACATGTTTAAAAAAAAAAAAAGTCACAACATACTAAAAAAGATGAACGAATATAAAGAACACGGAGCCAGAGAGACCTACATCTCCATTCCTGTGAAGCCTACAGCACATCATAAAACCAGCACATAAGTTCCATTTAAATGTGTGTGTTTGGGCCTGTAGGCTGCTCCAGAGGGATTTTACCTGCTGTGCCAGTTCCCTGGTAGGAGCCAAGACCAGAGCCTGAGTAGCCTTCATCTCCACATCAATCTGCTGCAGGATGGAAATGGCAAAAGTGGCGGTCTTCCCAGTGCCAGACTGGGCCTGAGCGATCACGTCGTAACCTGCACGGCAAGAATGGAAAACAAAACACTCCTTTTACCCCCAACAGGACGACAACAACCTCCTAAACATGCACACGGATCCCCCTACCTACCCTTGATACAAGGGATGATGGCCCTTTGCTGGATTGCAGATGGCTTCTCGAAACCATAGGCATAAATTCCCCTGAGCAGAGCTTCGCGCAGGTTCATGTCATCAAAGCTGTCCACGATCTGGTTCCAGTTACTCTGCAGACAAATCAGCAGGACATATTTCAAGATGGAGACCCCATATCTGCAGCGGACACACTTCTGCCTCCAGGGAGTGACATAGGCATGTTGTGTGAATTGGCAGAGAAGCTGGGAAATGCTGCCCCCTATCCTCTGAAGACTGCAACTGGACGTTTCCACGGTGGAGGCTGCCTTATTTCCTTCACCAAAGAGGGTCTGGATCATCAAGTCCTTTCAGAACCACCTCAGGGCCATCCGACTGCCCCTGAACCTCACAAAATCCCACTAAAAATACACCCGCCCCATCTGTGATCCAGACCTGAAGGTCTAACTACACTGATCAATAATTTGGAGCTCCTCCAAAAGAAAAAAAGAAAATCTAGGGGGGACCTGACATCCTCAGCCCCTGCATGGGAGGGGTTCTTACACTCCTACAGGTTACAGGAACTCACCTCGATGATTCCATCTGGCTCCATGCCTTCTGGGCCATTGTTGTCTCTGAAAGAAGAGCAGAAGCCCTTTAAAACCATGAAGCCATGTTAGGGACAACACCCTAAACTTAACCGGGACTTAAAAAAAAACTCTACATAACCACGGTTTTGCCGTGATTGTGAGCTGTTTAAACAATTTTAACAATAAGGTATTTTTTTTAATTATGTAACGATTGACAATATCAGGGCGTACCGAGCCGAGCGACCGTGCGCAGCTTTCTAAACTAGGATGGCGCGTGCGGCCTGCTAAAGCTAATTCGGTTAGCATTAGCAGGCCGCAACTTCGCGTCGACGTTGAATTTGGAGCGAAAACTCGAAGCTAGCTAACAGTACCAACGGCACAAAGCCATAATACATTGAAGTACATCCGACCACGGCAAAAAAACTTGAACCCAACGCGGCTGTTAGAGACGGCACCAAGGGTTCGGTGCCAGGGCTCCCGGTACGCCGACCATGTGCACGGCGCTGACTGTCGAATGCGGTGGTGGTGAAGGGGGTCACAAAAACTCGACACCACTTCACACTTGTGAGGCAAATATCAAACTTTTGATATAATTATGACATACAGATGAGATGGAAACGGAAATATACACTCTGGTGTCGAACCGAGGCCGACACGGTTCGATTCGGCCTTCTTCACGTGCTTCTGTGATAGGCGCCGGCCGGCTTTCCGTCTTTTCAATTTCGGCTCGGATCTGACCCGATACCGACAGAAAAAAACCCAAAGGTCGTTGACATGAAATAATGGCTACCGTTAAAACATCCGCGTCAGATTACCAATTTAATATTAGGTGATCGGTTTAGACGGGTCTCATCATGTTAGAAGGTAACTGATGTGGCGGGACACAAACGCATAAATATTTCGGAAACGCCTTTTTTTTTCGGTCAACGTAACCGTCAAAAACTAAGTATTATCCGCTCGAAAGCAGTTTTTGGCTTTTTTTCTTCTGGTTCTTATTTTCTTTAACTTACCTGTTGTCATATTCAGCCGACATTATCTCAAAGAAAGAAGCTATGGCAGAAATGTGTTATATACGTTGACTGGACAAAGAGGCACCCTCATTGCGACAGACCACTGTCAATCACTGTTAGCCCCGCCTTATATGGGCCGCGATTGGGTAATTTGTCTGACGTAGTCAAAAGGGGGCGGGATTAATCGGAGTACATGACGCCAACATGAAGAAAAGGAGGGGCTTGGGCTGGTGAAGACGCAAAGGAGCGCGGATTGACGAGGTTGAACTAGCAGATTAAGCAACAAGTAGATCTATCCTAAAAAAATTAAAACATTAAAAATATTAGGAGATACATCCTTAAAAGAAAAATAAAAAAATCAAAAAAGGAGATGTATCATAAAAATAAGAATTGAGGGGGAAAAAAATAAAAGGGAGATCTATAATAAAAATAAAAAAAACAAAAGCAAAGAAGCAAATCAACCCTAACCCCCCTACCCCAAAAAACAAAACAAAAATAAGAGGTGGATCCATCCTAAAAAGTTTTTTTAAAGAAATTGAGAAAAAGCACAAAAGGGCGATCCATAATGGAAAAATAACCGATTTTATATCTACTTTAGGTTATTTAATACTCCTTTGTCAATTTCTAACCTATTCTGACCATAAAATAAAAATGATTAGTTTTTTTTCCTGAGGACAAAACCTTTCAATAAGCATTTTTTCTCTGTTTTTAAACTGGAGTTCAAAGACGGTCTTGTGATGTAGGTATGGACAGCTCCAGCTCTGGGCTGCAGCGTTAGCGTGTTTCTATAATGAATTTCCTTAAGCTGACTACCTGGACCAGGTGCCTCCAGCCTATTAGAACATGCTAGAACAAGAAGTTGGAAGGCGAGTCCCCACCCCCCCTGATGTCAACACAGGAATGAAGTTAACAAAAAATAATTTACTAATTCTCAATCAAAGAAACCTCATTTATGTCCAAAAGTGAACCAAAACCCTGAAGCTGGTGATCTAGATGTCTACGGTCTGAACCCTAATAAGGTCAGAAAAGGCTGGGAACTGCTAGATTTTTATGGCAGGAATGAAATACATTTTTAAATCTAATTACAACCGCACAGCATGAAGGAGTCAAACACAGATCTTCTGTTCTGCAAACTTTAAAACATGCTTGTGAGTGTAGCAGCAGTCCGCCGTCTGTACCGCTCATCAAATACACAATCAGTGTTTGCCATCAACTTTTATTTCAGCAACGTAACGCGTCCCGACCACAGAAAGCAAGCCTGCATCGTCTATGCAGACGAAACACTGCAACAAGGAAGAAGACTTGTTCCTCTTTATTTAAAAAAAAACCAAAACGAAACAAAAAAAAAAAAGCTCTGCAGCTCCGCGGTGGACGTGCTGCGCCTGCTGTGGTCCTCTCCAGAATGGCTTCTCTTCAAACAAATATTCATTGGCCAAAGCAACACAGAGTTGTCGTCCTGGAAACATTGGTAAAACAAACAAAAACAAAAAGCATATCACATGTTCACTGACAGCAAAAAAACACAGTAAAAAGATAAATGTGATACACTGTCGGCCCTCAGAGTCCTGCTGGCTCTCGGGTGCGTCGCTGGACGCAGATCCCGTCTCCAAAGATGCGCTCATGTTGGTAATGAAGGCGGAGTTTGTGGCCGAGGACGGCAGGCGGTGCCAACTGCAGAATGTCCAGCAAAAACCTGCGTCTGCTCCAGAGCTCGTGAAACCGTAGCGTGACGCAGGAAAACGCAGCGTCCGAGTTCTGGATGAACATCGTTCTTGTCTGGGGGGGTGGGGGACTGCAGCTGCGGATGGAAGCGTCTGCCAAACAGTGATGTTCAACCGCACTCCTCTCTGCATTCAGGAAAAAACCACCACATTCTGATCCCCCCCCCCCCCCTCAGCACCAGGCCACCTGGAGCCGACCCGAAAAAAAGAGGGCAAGTTCCCGACTGACGAGGAAGTCCGTACGCAGTTCCAGAGGGGGAGGAGAGGAGGGCCGACCAACCACAGGAGGACAACGGCGTCACGTGATCGTGCCGGCAGAGTTCCCGATCAGGCTCTTCCAAGTGTCCCGTCCCCGTTGTCCCCCGACTCCGTGCTGAGCCTCCTCGCCGTCGGGTCACAGGATGAGCTTGCAGTGGCACAGTTCTTTGTACATTTGCCTTCGGAGCCGCTGCATGTCCTGCTGGCCGAAGCTGAAGGGCTGCCCCAGAGCCAGACACTTGCAGTACTGCAGAGGAGCAGAGAGGGTCAGAACCGCAGCAGAGACGACCGGGACGGGGTTCGGGTCGGGCAGAGGAACCCTCCGTGACCCGTGTGTGTTCTACGGGGGAGACTCACCTGCAGTACAAAAGCTCCACAGTCACTGTCGTTGTTCTGGCGCCCCACGTTCTGCAACACACGCATGATTATGAAGACGACGCCCAACACAGAATCATCCAAATGAAGAATTAAGAGTTACCATTTTAAAAAAGCCTTTCCAGCCACTCAGGAAGTCCTGCTGGTTCTTCTTGACGGCTTCAGCTTGCAGGTACTTGAAAATGTGCTGCAATCACAGAGAAGACGATGAACGACAGTACAGAACATCCAGGAGCTCGGCGTTCCTCACAGCTCAGCAGGGGAAAACAAAAAGCACAGCTGGAGAAGAGGGCGGAGTCCTGGATAGCAGAGCGTCTGGCCCCGAACCGTTGACCGGTACCAGCCCGTAGGACAGTTTGTTTCAGACGGCAGAGGAAAAAAAGAAAAAGAAAACCCTACATTTTACAGTTTTGTTTATAATCCGATTTTGAAGGAAGTTTTATTTTGAAAAACGACTGGTTTCTCTCCACCACATCCAAGTCGTTCTTGACGCACGTCGAGTCGCTCAGTCAGGAGGAAAATTCATTCGCTGCTTTCCTAAAGCACAAATCGCCTTATTGAAACTCCCAAGCTAGCAAAGTTGACAGAAAACAAAGGTTTCCTTAAGCAGAAAAGATCCAGACAGGAAATGGAAGAAACCGTTGAACTTCAAAATAAAAGAAAGCTGCATATAAGAGGAAACACCAGGAGTCTGGATTTATGATGACAGTTGTTCCCACAGATCATAATAATAATGCAGAATATTTAGCAGCCGGCTGTCTAATGTAATGAGGATGCAGCTAAAAATGTTGTTCAAAAGGTGGATTTATGTTCGTTATATTTAGAAAATCCCAGTTTTAGTGACTTTTTTTGTCTTCTCTTTTTGCATTTCTCCGTCACACCTTAAGGTTGGACATGGTGGAAGTTGGCGTCTGATTTTGTAGCTTCCACTTCTGAGTTCAGGAAAAAATTCAGATCGCACTTTGGGAGGTGGAATCTGGCGTTCGTATAGAACATAGTTTCCGACATCAAACTATTCTCTGGCCTGAAAAAGGTAGGAGACCAGTGGCTTAATTAACCACCTGCCCTCAGTTCACTACAGATAATGTGACACCACATATACATCACTAGTCACCGACGTCAGACTGTGCGTTACAACCCTTGTGTTGTTTTTGAGAAGGTTTGAAAACATTCTTTGTTCAGAAACAGATTCCTTCTGCACACGTTCTATTTGAAAAAGTTATGAACCATTTTCTTTTTCAATTTTGGCAAAACTACTCGTTAAAATTTCTTTTTTTCTTGTATTTCTTGGTGGTAGTCTAGTAGAATCCCTTGAACGCCCCCCTGGTGGAGTATCTGTGCATTGCACATTTCTGATTTTCTACTTCTTAAAGAATAACCGTCACAATGATACAGAGGGATCAAAAAGTCATGTGATGCCGATGTTCTTCACATTTCAGCTCCTTAGATCTTCTAAAGGGTTTAGCTGGGAGCTCATAGGAGGAGACTTTATTGTAGTCCAAAGTTTGGTTCTTATCTGTTCTGGATCTTCATCCTGTAGGAGGACTCTTGACCTGTGACTGAGGCTTCCTGACAGCAAGCAGCTCATTTCACTTCACCATTCCTTGATGGTGTCGAGAGGTCATTGAACCTTCATAGCTGAGCCCTTTAACACTGGAGTCGTTGCCGGCGACGGCTACATAACCACAGACTACCGTAAGGCAGAATCCGAATTCTTCCCCTACCTCTATGGCTTCTCCCTGCACCTACATTTAGCCCTCCAAACAGAAAGTCATAGAACAATAGAGTCCTCTAATGCGGACGTCACTCCCACTCGATGATGTCATCTATAGTTGCCGGACAGCCAAAGCTGCCAGCACTTTTACAACTTAAAAAAGGTCACGCTAAAACCAAAAATCCTTACTGGCTAGGCCTGAAAAATGAATAGCAAATCTATCGTTATCTTTGCAAATATCGTATCGCAAAAAAGATGGCGAAAATTGCAATAAATGGTTACCTTAAATGTCCAAAAACAATGTCATGGCAGCTTGAAATATTTAACCAATCAGATAAATCCATTTATGCCTTTGACCAATCAGATGGAGCCCTTTCCATCATTGACCAATCAGATGGAGCCCTTCATGTTGTTGACCAATCGGATGAACACCTCTTATGTTAGATGCTCTCCTCCTATGAAGACAAGGGCAATTTGGAGAGTAATGGAAGTTATGTGGACTCTTTATTTAAATTAAACTGTTGCAGTGAAAGGGAAATGATGGTTATTTGTTCATGTATCGCGAGTTATATCATCATCGCAATATTGATGACTAATATTGCATATCGCGAGTTTTCCTCAGCCCTATTACTGACACGTAAACTTCTGTGCTTCAGAGCAAACCCCACGTGAAGCAAAGTGCTTCTCCCTCGCGGGTAGCCCTCCCGGCGGAGTAAAGGCCACACTGTTCACACCGGGACGAATTTCGCTGACGTTTAACGCCTCGTGACTAAACAAAGGGCACCAATGTGAGTGCGAAAAAACGGCACGCGTCAAAGCGTCATTTTTTAAAAAACGCCTCGGGTTCGTTTTTTTGGTCTGACGCGCCGCGTCGAAATCTATTCGACCAATGAGAATGGCGCTTTTGCACACGTGTCTGGAGCTTCTGAAGTTACGGTAACACAACTTGGGGGCGCTCAAACACCAAACTGTCTTGCTGAGCACACATACCAGTGAAGAAGATATACGCCAAGTAGCGTCTACACTGCCGTAACGAAATAATGACGGACATTCTAAAATATCCCCGAACCAAGAAACCAGTTGGAGCAAATGGTGCTTGAAATATTCATGTTTTCTTTGTTTGATTCTGACAAACGCGTAAATACTTGCTCTCTTCTTCTGAGTGAAAAGCGACTTTAAGAAGTGTAAAGTTGCGCTGCGCCACCTTGTGTACAGGAGTATTTCTGTTTACATTAAGCGCCATCTAACGTCAGGGAATGAAATTGCATGTTCGCTCGGCTCATCGTCAGCGAAAATCGCCTGGGTGTGAACACAAAAAACGTGGCGAAAAACGCTGGCGAATATTCGTCCCGGTGTGTACGGGCCTTAATACCCAGCCCTATTTGAGACACCCCGTCCCTCCATAAGGAGGGGTAGGGAAAGAATTGGGATTCAGCTGAACTCTTTGACCATTTACTAAATTAAGGTAATTCCAACAGAATCATCTAATTTCTGTGGATTGCCTTAACACCTCACCTCTGTAAAGTGTTGCATTTCAGCTCAAGCTTCCTTTCTCTACTTCAGAGTACGCTGGAATTATGCTAACCAGTTGAAGAGTTACGGTAATTAAAGGTTAAAGATACCAAAGCAGCCCCAGACCTTAACCAGGCCTCCTCCGTGTTTCACATAATGTTTATCTCTTAGAATCCTTTATTTCTGTCTGTAAACAACTAGCTAATGTTTTCAGGTTTGTTCCATCTGTCCATCTGTCATTTTGCACTGCAGTATATATATCTTTTAATGATTTTCCTTCAACAATGCTGCCTTCTTTGGTCATTTTGTCTTTTTGTTTTGTTTTCTGTTTTTGTCCAAGCTTGTTAAACTGGTATGTTTTTGATGTGATTCTGTTGAACAAGTACAGGAGTTTATTTGTTGATTTGATAAATGTTTGCATGTTTCTACTTTTTGAGGGTTTTTCCGTGGCCATAGTGGAACGGCGACAGCAGTTCGATTCAGATGAATGCTCGCAGTTTTGACAGGATGACATCATCGGTCTTACCTTGGGGCAGCGCCTGTTGAGGGTGCGCTGGGAGTCAAAATATGTGATGGCTCGATGCTGGATGTCCACGCTGACCAGAGACCAGTGCACCTCCAGGTGGATGGGAATCAGCAGCAGGTCTTTCTGAAAGATGTCCACCTGACGCGAAAAGAAAAAACAGGAGAACAAAGAGTAGGATGATTAGAATAGAGGCTCTTGAGGAGCTAGGAAGGTCATTCAAACCCCTAGATAAAGTGAGTTTTAAAGGATTAAAGGCCCACTCCGATGGAAATAGTGTTCTTTTTATGTTATCATGGTATTTTTGTGCTGATGGACGACATGTATAATGAAAATTAATCTTAAAATGGCATTTTTGAGTATTTTTTTCATTCAAATCGGGAAGAGAACGTATTTGTTACTTGGAATAACGGTGGGTGGGCCACAAGCTCCTGGCTCTAAGCTCTAAAAAACAGGGAGGGGAAGGTGTTGGTCCAGGCCAACAGCCCCGCCCACAACTCAGAGGTGAAGCGACATTTAATTTGGTCTAAAAACGGCGTAATCATGAAAAATACACCAATGGGAGCAATTTTACAAACAGATCCAAAGATGATTGGAGTGTCTCCTCTGTAAAGTATCAAGTTATCAAACATCAAGACATTCAATTTATTTAAACTGATTTAATGAACTGTGTGTGTGACGGTGTTGGCAGTATTTTAAGGCTCCATCAGAGGTGGCGATCCCACACTAAATGGTTAAATCTCTACAAAGAAACATGACAAAAAAAAAAAAAAACATTTGACAGATTTTAGCCTTGAAGGATCATGGATCATGATCATGGATCTTGTGGATCATGCTTCCAACTAGAAGAACAGACGTCTGCACTCACATTCTTTGTCCACCGTTTGACTCCTTCATATCCTTTTGTCCTGAGCTTATCATAGAAGAAGCTGTTGAAGAAATGGACCTGAGGAACAGAGCCAGAAAAGACGACAGCGGTGAAAACCCGAAGAGGGCGGAGCTTCATGAACACACGTCAGGAATACATGTGATTCTTACAGCTGCTTCTTCAGGAAGGAGATCCTTAAAGGGTATATACCATGCAAAAGCAGCTTTTCGGTGTATTTTAATGTTAACTCCTCACAAAAACAACCCCAAAGCGATGATCTTTTTAATCACATTTATTTGCACTAAAGTGAGGAACAGCCCCTTTCAGGAAGAGTCTGTGCTGCCAGCTGACAGTCTGCGCTAACCAACACACCCACTTTCTCTGTGGAGCTAGCAGTGATCGCCAAAACGCTTTCCTTTTCTAGGCACTTCCATTTTTGCAAATGTTTGGAAGTTGTTTGTTTTTGTGAGCAAAAGGCAGACACGCTGCCGAGGCCGACTCTAGGATGACTTCATGAAATGGGCGGCACACACAAAGGCGGAGCCTCAGAGATTGAGTCGTCTTACTTCCGGGTAGAAAAATGAGCTGCGAAAATAACTCATTCAATTAAAAAGTTCTTTAGATCAGTGTTTTTCAACCTTTTTTCAACATCTGATTGGTCAGAAGTGGTTCAAGTCAGAAAGGGGCGGGATTTTTCCTAAAAGAGTTATAGGTGCAGCTAAATCGCGGTACCCTCATTTTGATCTAAGTGTCTTTAATAGAATCAAATGAACACAAAGTAAAAAGTATTTTATGATCTTTCATATTCCTAACTACTCAGTGTTTTATCAGGGCCTGTTTGGATGAACAAAGAGCTGATATCCTGGAGATGGAAAATATTTTTAGATCCATTAATGAGGGCAATTTCCCACGGCACACTAATGTGCGCGGCACACCGGTTATAAAACACTACTAGAGTGCCAAAGGTAAAATACTATCATGTATATGGCTTAAAACCAGCATGATTTTAAGTCTGCATGATGATTATTCTCACCTGCAGTAACTGCACCCAATGACAGCCCTTTAACCCCTTGATGCCTGACTTTATTTCCAGCTATAAAAAAAGTAAATTGTGTTTTTGTCATTGGTGCTAAATGAAGGTTAGTTTGGAGTAGAGCTGGAATCGATTAATCAACCTGATCAATAGTGGATCCACAAAAGTAGAGATCAATCTTTTATGCCTTTCCTTTTTCCAACGATGCTCTCGTGAGATTTTGTGAGATTTGGCGAGATCCAGCTTTGAAACAAATCACCGTGTACAACTGTAAAACTGCTGGACAGCATACAAATACAATCGGAGGGTTCATGGAACATTAATTATATGCTCCGATACATCTACAGTGTAATTTTAACAATAACAGCAGTAAAACCAAAGTCTGCTAGCTTGATGCTAACGTATAAAGGAATTTCCCATTGGACGGCTCATGCTAACGTTCGATCGACCCAAACATATATTGCTGACTAAATGAACAGTTTTATAAATTCACAGGTGTAAATTTTCCAAACTCTTTTACAGAATTTTTATTTCAAAAGTAACCATTTGTGGTCTAAAGCACCGGTTTTTACTCAAAACATCTGGAATAAAGTGTAATGCTATTTATTGCGAGAGCTTTACCTGGAGGCCAAACTAAAATGCAGGTTTCTTAACAATCAGCACATTTTTGTTGGAGCGTCTCCTTTCGAGAAGCCATGCAACAGTATATGGTGGTAACAATGCCATTGGTTTATTATTTCACTGATACATTTTACAGTATATGAACTGTATCAAATTAATATGAATATCTTCAAAATTTACATAGTTTATAATTGTATTCCCATACAAATATGTCTAAATGTGTAAACCGTGTACATTCTAAATGGAATTGAATCAAATCGAGTGGATTAATAGAATCAAATGGCATTGTTCAGAAGCCCAAAGCTTTTGGCACAGTACACATTCGTCTTTAGAATACTTTATTGTAGTAGGGGAGGTGATCGTTGTTGACTTTCTGAGTGTGATTTTAGGTCATATGGCTTCAAAGCCTTCATTATTGCCCCACAACAGGGTTTCTCAAAGTGCGGCCTGGGGGGCCAATGGCGGCCCCCGGACGATTTATTGTGGACCTCAATAAAAGAGAGCCAGAGTAGGTTCCTTCGAGGAAAAACGTTGTGTTGGCAAGACGAAATGGCGCTATTAAGCTACGTGGACAAATGCTTTACTTTGTCGTACCTCGTGGGCTGGATAAAGTCATGTGCCTGATTTGCAAGCAGGTAAAAGCAATGCTCAAAGAATACAATATAAATCAACACTACATTACAAATCATAAAAACTATGACAAATTTACCTGCGAGGAGCAAAACAATCAGCCCCAACAACAACAACGAGGCTATGCTGTACAGCAGATAATGTTTACAAAAATGGCTAAATCCAGTGAAGATGTGAGAGAAGCTAGTAGCTACGCTGTGGCTTTGGAAATGGCCCAGCAAAGTCACGCCTTAAGTGATGGGGAGTTTGTAAAAAGAACTTATGGTGAAAGTAGCAGACATTGTTTGTCCAGAGCAAAAAGAAATAAGTCTATCAAATGATACAATTACTAGATGAGTAGAAAACATTTGGAGGGCCTGGTTAACTATACAAATTACGTTTGGTCATTAAGGTTTTTAAAAACACCTTTTTCTGTTTATCCATTTTTTTTTCACCAAAATTGGCCGCCCCCCAGTTTAATGTCGAGTTCTTAATTTTGCTCTCCGCTACAAAAACTTTGAACACATGCTACGTTCACACCGGACATGTGTCACGCGTTCAAGAACGTGCTGAACATGGGTTCTTAAACATTTAGGTTTTGGTGTTCACACTAGAGTGTTGCTACCCAATACCAGCGCATGTACCCACAGTTGGAAGAGCTTTGGTGTGAAACAAATCTCGCAAATCTTGCTCAAGGCTTTTTCTTTCCTGGGTCTACTCTGATATATGAAAGACTTGCTGGAATATAAATCTGGCACGGTACAAACCACAGTTAATTTATCCTCCATGATCAATTTTCAAATGGTTGGCACTTCCATGAATTAAAAAGACGTTCATACAGAACCATTCATCACTACCAAATTTGAGTCCCAGATCAGTAAAATTTCAACTGGTTTAACGTTTAACATGCTTTCAATGGCCACGTGTTTTGCATCAGTAAGCATCAAGCGGATAAAGACTTCATGGAGATCTACTTTGTTTCAGCCCCCATTGTCTTCAACATACCAGAACATATACATTAAAATTCTGACAGCATAAAATCCAGGTTGTTTGGTATAAAAGTCACACCACTTAAATAAAACTTCAATGATAAGAAGGTTTTAAGTATTCTTTGATTACTTTCTTCATGTCTGGACCAGAAAGACATTGATGGTTTTACCTTATCTGGAACAGAATCCATGACCAGGTCACCATACATGTTCATCACCTGCACAGAAGATACAACAAGCGTCAGAAGAAGAAAGTACATGAACTTCTGATACTGTGATGCAAATGTCCAAGAAAAGAAAAGATGTAAAACAGACTCATCTTCTTCAAATGAATAAGCTAAAAAAAAGTGTATATATGTGTGTGTGTATATGTGTGTGAGTGTGTGTGTGTGTGTGTGCATATGTGCAAATAGCAACCTGGAAAAGGTAACAAAAAAGCTGCAACAGCTAAATACCTCCAACGAGTAAGGCAAGTCCTATGAAGCCAGCTTAATGGCAAATATAAGACCCGGGCAATAAACAGCTACGCACTGCCAGTTATCAGATACCCTGCAGGAATAATAAGATGGCCAAAGGAAGAGATACAGACCACGGATGTTAAGACACGAAAGCTCCTCACCATGCATGGAGGGTTCCACCCCAAATCCAGCACCCTGAGACTGTATGATAGCCACAAGGAAGGAGGCCGAGGACTAGTGAGCGTAGAAGCCACTATCCAGGATGAAACATCAAAGATGCATGAGTACATGAAGCTCAAGGCCCCAACCGACAGTGTGCTCAGTGAATGTCTCAGGCAATGGAGAGCAGAGGATACAGTGCAGGAGGACAGATCCTCATGGGAGGACAAACCCCTGCATGGGATGTACCAACCGGACCATAACTGAAGTGGCTGATATCAAGAAGTCCTACCAATGGCTAGAAAGGGATGGCCTACAGAACAGCACTGAAGCACTCATTCTGGCAGCCCAGGAACAAGCCCTGAGCACCAGAGCAATAGAGGCTCAGATCTACCACACCAGACAAGATCCAAGGTGTAGATCTACCACACCAGACAAGACCCAAGGTGTAGGCTGTGCAAAGAGGCACCTGAAACAATCCAGCACATAACTGCAGGGTGTAAGATGCTGGCAGGTAAAGCATACATGGAGCGTCACAATCAAGTGGCTGGAATAATATACAGGAACATGTGTGCAGAATATGGACTGGAAACCCCAATGTCAAAATGGGAAACACCTCTGAAGGTGGTAGAGAATGACAGGGTAAAGATCCTGTGGGACTTCCAGATCCAGACTGATAGGATGGTAATGGAGAACCAACCAGACATTGCAGCGGTGGATAAAGAACAGAGGAAAGCCGTTGTGGTGGATGTGGCAGTACCAAGCGATGGGAACATCAGGAAGAAGGAACATGAGAAACTGGAGAAATACCAGGGACTCAGAGAAGAACTGGAGAAAGCCTGGAAAATGAAGGTGACAGTGGTGCCTGTGGTAATTGGAGCACTCGGGGCAGTAGCCCTCAAGCTGGAGGAGTGGCTACAACAGATACCTGGAAAGACATCAGACCTCTCAGTTCAGAAAAGAACAGGAACAGCTAAGATACTGCAGGACCCTCAAGCTCCCAGGCCTCTGGTAGAGGACCCGAGCTTGGAGGAGAAACCACCCGCGACGGGTGAGAGGGGCGTTTTTTTTTTTGTTTTGTTTTTTTAGATGAGGGAACCAGGTTGGTTTCACGTCACAGATTCTCTACTAGATCATCAGCAGGTTTACATTTGGGATAATAACTGGCTGTTTGACTCCTCTAACATCACAGGCTGCCGATCATCACTTCTAAGCAGAGTTTTGACCTCCTTTACTCTCATACTGAGCATAAAATGTTTAATAAGAACACCATCCAGAAATTCAAAGTGTCATGCCCTTAATTAAACATTAGAGCGGAGGAACTGTGCAGAGCTCCGTTTGTGGTTTGATCAGTTGACTGAAAGCCTGTAGTTAGTAGGTTGATTTCTTTATACATAACCAACGTGAATCCATCCTCTAAACAACTGTATTAGCAGCTTTCTTTTATTTTGAAATTAATTGCTCTTCTTCCATTTCCTCTCTGGATCTTTTCTCCTAAAATAAACTTTCCAAATGTGTTTGTTTTCTGTTAACTTTGCTAGCTTGGGGGTTTCAATTTATCGGAAAGCAGCAGATGGATTTTCAACACGTGACTGAGCCACTTGACATGCAACAAGAATGACTTGGATGTGGTGGAGGGAATCCAGGGTTTTTGAAAATAAAACTCTTTCAGAATCAGATTATAAATAAGATGGAAAAAAATGTAGATTGGCTTGTTTTTTCCTCCCAGCCATGGCCCAACTGGCCCATGGTGTGGTACAGATCCGTGGTCAGAAGGTTGGGGACCCCTGCCATAGAAAATGTATAAACAATACGACATGTGATTTCTGTGAGAATGACTGTCACAGTGCGGGCAGACGGGATCACAGGTTTTAACCCTTGTGCTACCTTAGATGACCCCACCCTTACATTGACGTGTTCTCCCTACCATGACAAAGGTGGATAAAGGTGGAAAGATTTCATGTAATCCATGGACACCAGAGAAGATCACAAATCATTGAAGAAAAAAGGTTCAGAGAACTGTCTAGTGGGTCTAGATGACCCCACTCCCAATGTTAAAGTGCCTAGGATAGCACAAGGGTTAACTGCCTACTGAGACCGTCATCAGTGTAATCAGGAAGTGCTCCGACAGCTCAACATACATCAGTTTTTTTCCTTTTGGTTTTGGGAAACCAATAAAACCGGGTTAAACAACAGTTGACATGAAGACCATTTTGTTCCTTTTAGACAAAAAACGAACTTTTTTTCCCTCCCAGCTGAAGCGGCAGCAGGAGGGTCCGGTGCTTCCTGTACCTGGTCATTGAGCCAGTTCTGTCCATACAGCGTTCCCAGGTCGTCCATGGTCAGAACGTGCCTCTTGTAGTTGACTCTGAATGTTTTGGCCACGGCTGATCCTGACGTGCGCTGGAAGGACTGCATGAGGTGCTGGACCATCGCTTTCCTGAAGAGGAGGATGAAGATGTGTGTTTATGTTTGAGCCTCATACAGAGAATGACATCTGGAGGTTCATGAGAGACTGACTGAAAGAAAACCTTCTACAGACGTGGTTTTATATTTTTATTCACTGCAAAATGCAGAATTTAAAGACCCACTCCACTGAACATGGTGTTTTAACATGTTTTTGATGATGGAGGACATGTATAAGGAAAATTGAGCTTAAAATGGCCTTTCACTGTTCTTTATTCAAATGGTTGTGAATGATATTTTTACACAGATATTTCACCCATGAGGAAACTCCATAAGCATGTTCAGATTGAGGTTTGCTTGGTTTCGTCTTTCGGCTGCAGTTAGGGGTGGGGGGGGGGGTGTCTCTGACCTGTGGGGCTGTGAGAAGTTCTCCTTGAAAAGGTCCTGTAGCTTTTCCACCACGTCGTCTATGTGCACGGGGATCAAACTCCCGTACTGCTGCAGACACTCCTGCAGAATCCCTGCAAACATGCAACAGGCGTCGTGTTCACACCAGTGCGGTTTCATCCACGTGGTTCACTGGACACTAAACGACATCAACGCGTCTCCAAAACGAGCATCTTGGCTTTTTACAGCTTCGTCAGCCATGGATTTGTTGACCTTTGACACTGGCAAGAGGCCGCCATCTTTAAAACACTTTTAGTACCATCTACCACCTAATAACTCCTCGAGCATCATTGCGAAGCTACTTCAGGGAGAAAATAAATATTCTTTTAACGTTTGCAAATTTTGAACAGCGTCAGCGTGACAAGCTCCCAAAGAGTGGCGTTTCCCTGTTGCTAATTAAATACGTGAATCTTTGGTTGAAGAGGATGAAACAATGACATACAACATGAACATATTAGGAAGGTGGGTGTGGTTAACAAGAAAAAAAACTTCTGTTTTCAAGGAAACCCTAAAGTTTCCTTTAACCAATTCTACTAAAAACGTCTTAGACCTGTTCGTTACCTCTGGGTAAGCAAAACATAAAATGGTTGCTATGGAAAAAAAACAACAGAAGAGCCGCCACACATGGCTTTTTTTTTTTAAAAGAAGTGGTCATGTGCAACTACAACCAGGGTGGCAGGGGCAGAAAGGGCGGGCGAGGAGCGCGTCGCAGCTCCTCAGCCAATGAGGGCGGGTCAAAAGGGATCGGCAAGGGCGGGTAGCGTCTGCAGGCCAAACGACGCAGCTGGTAGCTTTAATTTTGGCTTGTTTTATTGTAATGGACACACAGCAAGAACCGTTTTTCTTTAAATCAAAATAATGAGAAAAACGGTCATTTGGATATAGTTAATGATCTTACGAAGAAAAAGAAATATATCAAACAGTACTTGTCTTTTGTTCTGTTTCGTCTTTGTTTATTACTCATTGTAATGAAATCTACGTTGTAAACCTTGATGTTGATGCAAAGCTGTGAAGATTCATTCATCCAGGATAGTTCCACAGCAGGAAAAAAGCCTCTTGGATTAAAAAAAACAAAAACTGTTTAAGCGGCCCAGAAACTGAGGCGGTCCTTGTGGGGATCATCAGAAGATGAGTTGCTGCAGACGTTTCCACCTACGTGGACGACGCGCACACAAACGAACCACCTTACAAACCGCTCAGACTGCTCAAGACCCTAAGCTGAGGGCTGCATGAACGAGTACTCCAGCCCTCCAGAATAAAGCGCACAGGAGCAGGTTGTGCAGGGGAACGTGGACAGACCGGACGGCGTCCTTCGTTGATGCCTACCAGTTACACAGCTGGTGTGCTCCTCGCTCAGCGCCACTTCCACGGGCTTCACCTCCACCGCCTTCCTTGATCCTTCATGTATTTTGTGCAAGGAAGGGCCGTTCATCTGCTTGTCTGCCAGACGAAGAAACACACACGTCAATGCAAGTGCAGCAAAGCAGCTGATGCTGCTCTGACAAAGATGACCAACTCAAGAGAGCGGAGATCCAAACTAAACACAGCCTTCTCCTCATCCTCTCTTGCTTTTCCCGATGCTTCACAGTCGCCAACCCTCAGGAGTCCGGGCTAGAAATGACTGTTTACCTTCATAGTTTCATCTGGAAAAAGGTTGATCTTGCATGGTTTGGCATTATTTTTACCACCACTACTGTACTGAAAAATTACCCCTTAATATACAATAAAAAATCTTGCAAAAACTTAATTAAACTTTAACTTAATTAAAGTAATGTACGGTGGGGCAGTGGTTAGCCCTCCGGCAGCCGTGACCCCGAAAGGAACAAAACGGCTTAAGAAGATGAATGAATGAATGAATGAAAAAAAAAATGTACCTGTAACTTTTGAAAAATGATGTAAAATCAAACATTTGACATAAAAATGTAGCCTTACAGGTTTTTGTACTGATGTTCCTAAAAACAGATTTCAAAATGCGAGAGAGACAGTAATCACTAATACGCAGTAGACGAGACGAAAAAAATGTTAGCAGCGTTTTTGTCAAAACGTTTAGCTGATCGCTGCTAGCTCCACAGAGAAAGCAGGGGTGTGTGTTAGCCTGGGGGTGGAGCTGGCAGCACACTCTTCCTGGAAGGGGCGGTCCCTCATCTTGTGATGTCACAATGTGAAGACCCACTCGTTTTGGTGGGTTGGGAGGGGCCGGTGCTCAGAGAGCGGGTTTTTAGAGGAATACTCAAATGTGTGAATACGGCTTTGGGGTTTTTAACATATATAACATTATAATCCACCTAGAAGCTCAAAAAGATGATTTTGTATGATATGAGCCCTTTAAAGTACAGCACATATTAGATATTACTAAACGTTGCCAACAGTCTTCTGACTGATTATTTGATCGTTTTTCTGACCAACATCGTCATTCCTACTTTAGTTTGACCACAACTAAAGTAGTTAATCCTTTTCGAGTGTCCCGCCTTTGACCGTAGAGGATCTTTGTGTGCTTGCGGCCGTATAGTTTTTAATCTTGCCGTGTTCAGAGCATCAATTCTCATGTCTTTTTTACATCCTCTTAATGCGCGATTGTAGCTGCCTGGCATGTCTGCTGAGATATGGTCAAACACATGAGTTCATCGGGTAACGACGGTCCTGTGTTGGCCATTTATGCTTAAACCAACAATATACTGATGTGTTTTTCTACTGATCTCCAAATAGGAAAGAGTGCGTTCGATTTTCTGGAATAAATGATTTTTTCCTTCCAGAAAATGAGCTGTTGGGGCATTTTCTTGAGAAAAGGAGCAGAAAAAAATGTGGGAAGACGTGGCTGTTCTAGTCTACCGTACTTATGGGCCTCAAAAAAATGTTTGTTTTCCAGCTCAACACACAGGACCACATCACAGGACTGACACTTCTGTGTCCTTCCTGGTTTTGTCAATGAAAATCTGCCTGGAATTCATGCCAGGAATAGTAAAATGAAATGCATTTATTGATTGGTTAATGTGACGCATAAAATGGGATAAAGGCTGTTTTTTCTTGAGTTGTGGGCGGGACTGTTGGCGTGGAGTAACCGTTACCCCCTTTTCCCTGCCTGTTCCTGAGAGCTCTCTGTTTTCATGCCCTTTCCACTGGCTTACAGCCCCTCACAACCCCAACCAAACATTGGCAGTGCAACAAAAATGGTAAGCAATACCAGATCTATTCAGCCGTACAGTTTAGATCCAGTTTCCAGCTCAGACGAGGAAAACAAAGACGATCATGGATCTATTTGTCTGACAGTGGATGCATCAGAATGGAGCAGAGCAGGAAGCTTTTGTGCCCCGCCCAACGTCTTTTAAACATCACAGCAACTATCTTTTTAAAATGTCATTTATTCATCTGCTCCCGATTCACGATTTGAATAAAGAAATATGCAGAAAGGCAATTTTAAGCTTAATTTTCTTAATTTTTGTCCATCAGAAAAAATGCCACAATATGTTCTAAACACCATTTTCATTGGAGCGGGTCTTTAACCACCAGATTGGGTAAAATTGAATCCAAACCAGTTATATAGAACATCTTTGAATGACCAGAATGAGTCTTGGTCATGTGACGTGGAGGCTCTGGAGCGTCAGAATCTGTAGACTTAAAGACCCACTCCGGTGAAAATGGTGTTTTTAACTAGTTCTTGAAGATGTAGATGAAGAAATGAAGATGAAATAAAGAAAGCATTTCTGAGAATTTCTGTATTCAGAAAAGATGCGGTTTGAAAAAGCCTGTAGTTGTGGCGTAGAGGCTGCAACAGCAGGCCATGAGCTCTTTGCTCCGCTCCATTCTGATGCAGACACATAGATCCATGAACGTCTTTGTTTTCCTCGTCTGGGCTGGAATCTGGATCTAAACTAAGCTGGATAGCTCTGATATCGCTGCCATTTTTGTTGCAGCTGTTGATGTTATCCGTCAAGCGGGTGTACCAGATCATTGCTTCATTGTGGACTCCTGAAGAAATGTTCTGTTTTGGTTCATATTTGTAAAACAAAGAGACACAGACAGATGGGAAGCATCTGAACTCTGATTATGGCTGCACGTACCTCTGCAGGAGGCTGTGAACGCCTCTTGGCTGCTGTCCTCCTCCTCGCTGTAGGGAGCCTGCTCGTATCTCCTCATCTTCCTCCGCCTGCTCGACAAGTTAAAGCACTGCAACCTGTGCGAGCTCGTCAGCTGGCGCCTCTTGCACCGGGTCCGCCAGCGCACGGCGAGCAGATGTCCGAGAGCTCCGTGGGCCTGAACGTACCTGCCCCTCTGAACCCTGTGCCATCTGGGGCGTGGCCTCCTGGCTGCAGCTGGGGAGGGAAGGTCGTCTCCTCCGACCCCACTGGACTGATCCGGCTGTTCTTCTGCTCTGTGATGCTGCAGAACGCGAAGCTGCTGGGAGGACTGGGATGGAAAATCTGGGACGTCCCACTCCAACTTCTTCTGGCTCTCCTCCACTTCCACGTCTTTGATTTCCTCCTTCCCGCTGTCCTTCCAGGCCTTGGCCTCAAACTCCCCCAGGTCCTCCGAGTACACATCTGTTAATTCTTCTTCATCGCCCATCGTTTCCATGCCATCCTCTTCCTCCTCCTCTATATACTCGCCCGTCCACAGCTTCTCCTTCTGGCCCAGCCTGAGCTGCATGGGGCTGGAAACGCTGTGGCCCGACACCGGGACGATCAGGTGGTCTCCCGGAATCCCACCTGGACACAAACAGGATCCGTTAACATCGACCACGAGCCGAAAACCAAGCCGGCCAGAGCAGAGAGACGCACAGACCCAAGACCTTCATGGATAGATGGACAAACTGACTCTGGACACATTTAGGAATAACTTATGAGATGTGAAGAATGAGCTAAACATTAGCATGAAAGCCAAAAATGTGAGCATTTAGAAAGAGCGGGACAAAAGAAAGTGTTCAGATTGATAGTCTTTGATCTGTTTGGCATTTCAGAAGCTACAACCATCAAAAGTAAGAGGATGGGATCAATTATTAGACTGACAGATAATTAAGCTAATAGTGAAATTATAAAGCCACTTTACATTAAAACTACTCAATAAAGAGAAAGAAAACAGGGAACAAAGTCACATTGTTTGAAACTATTATTCAGCGGCAAATCGTTCATTTACAGATATACACAGATGAGGTTCTAGACCAGTGGTACCCAACCTTTTCGTCACCGGGGACCGGTACAATGCAAGGCACGTTTACCGTGGACCGGGGGTGGTATTTTTTTTTTAGTAATAATAAACAATAAAGAAGTCCGTATTTTGCTCATTTTGGTTGTTTGGGTTTAATTTTAGCGGGATGTATCACGTGACGTTTGGTGTCGCGTCTTTGACGTGCTTTAGTGTGACGGATGTAACAGAGAGAATCCGGTCACTTTTCAAAATAAAACGTTTTTTTCGAAAGAAATAAATAAAATGGAAATTATTTTTTCTCTCTATGTGTCCCGGTGCCAAGTGTCCTGCGGCCCGATACCAGTCCGCGGCCCGGTGGTTGGGGACCACTGTTCTAGACCACATGTGTCATAAAATGGCATACAAGTTTCTAATTTCTTAAAATAAAAAATGGGTGTATATTTATTTATTTTTTGGAGTGTTTGTCTGTCTGTCCATCAACTGGCTGCACTGGAGAGCTGTCTGTGCCCCACACACTGCACGTATCCGGACAGTCGAGCCCATTTAGTTTGAAAACACACAACGTTGAACATCGCACATGGGTCGTCACCCTGCCCCCTTCCCACACTCATAGTGCAACAAACGAAGTAAACATAACAGGAAGAATTAACTAAGGGCGGAACAAAAAAACTGAAGAATTAAAAGAAACGCAGGCAACAAGAAACGCCCATGCTCAACCCTATTTTGACCAGGGGACCGCATCCCACAATCCCCCGCGAATCCCCCCTGCCAGAAGACCTAACGTGCACGTGACCGCCACTACAATAAATATCAAAAAATAATTTAAGAGCGTGCTTTAACAAAAAACTAAACTGCCCACAATGCCTTTCGTCCTAAATAGCCGCGAAGTGACGGCCTACCACCGCTACACGGCGTTGTTTCCACATCCATGCCAACGAGTGTTATTGAGACATAAATAATCCCAAAATGTCAAGAGAGAGAAAGGTTGACACAGACAGAAGACTGTTTCAAGAAAGATGGGAAGGCGGATACTTGTGTGATCTTCAAGGACAAAGACCTGTATGTCTTTTGTGTTACGAGGCGGTGTCAGTGGTTAAAGAGTATAATCTACGTCGCCATTTTGACACCAAACACGAATGGAGGACATTGTGATGTCATAAAAACAGTAAACTTCATTCGGCCTGAATCACCATCAGTTCCAGCCGTTTTTGCTGGAGATGGGTTCAGAACACGGGGATGTGCCGTACATCACAGAAGGGAGGTGGCTGGGTAGGAGCAGAGTCCTCAAGCTGTTTTTGGAGCTCAGGGAGGAAATTGCTCTTTTTATGCAGAGTAAAGGAAACCCCGCGTCTGAACTGTCAGAACCAAAGTGGCGGTGTGACTTTGCTGTGATATGTGACATAACAGACCATCTTGCCCAGCTAAATCAGAAGCTGCAGGGAAGCAAACAAGTCATAACTGAGATGTCCGACACTAGGGCTGCACGATATGAGGAAAACTCGCGATATGCGATATTAGAGATTAATATTGCGATAACGGTATAATTTGCGGTATATAAACAAATAAAATAACCAAAAACATCATTCCCATTTCATTGCAACAGTTTAAAAATTATACTCCAAATGACCCTCGTCAACACAGGTGACAAACATCTAACATAAGAGGCCTTCATCCAATTGGTCAACAACGTTAAGGCGTCCATCCGATTGGTCAAATGTATAAAGGGATTTATTCAATTTGTCAAATGCTTCAAGCTGCCATAAGGTTGTTTTAACACATTTAAAGTTTACGATTTATTGCGATTTTCGCTGTCTTTTGTGATATCCATATTGAAGAGCTGGATATTGCGATAACGATAAATTTGCGGTATATTGTGCAGGCCTATCCGACACCATCACGGCTTTCCAGCGTAAACTGGATTTATGGATGCGGCAAGCTAAACAGGACAATCTCGTCCTGTTGCCGTTCTGACCTAAAACCAGACATCGACACACTGGAAACGGGAAAACGGTGTCAGACATTTGGCCCGAAAACAAACAGGTAAGAATTTTTTAAGAACTTAATTGAAATATAATTAAACTGTTACAATTTTATGATTGTGCTTGAAATTTGTTTTCATCATTTTCAGAACATGATCAATCGAGAATCCAGTTGGTGTGTTCAAAGACAGGCAGCGTCTACTCATCAAAGACAAACTTAAAATTTGACAAATACAGCTGTGAACTGAGTCAACCTTTATTTTAGTATTTTTAGTTGATTACATAGTATTTATGTTTTCAGGTCTTATGCAGACAAATTGCTGTCATCAAACCATCAGTCGGATGCAAAGCTGTGTGCAGCCTTTTTCTGTCAAATGTTACTTGTGTAGTAATACACGTTCTCTGCAGCTCTGTCTTATGTTATTTTTCTTTATTCACTTGGACAGTTTGATCCTTCATTAATGGAGTTATGTGGGTTTTAATAAGCGGACAAAATTTAAAAGGATTTATGCTAGAGTAACAAGCAAACATATGTTTTCAATGCAGTTGCTATAGTCACTTTAAGAAGTTATAATGAATAAATAAATTTTAGTTTTAGACTTAAGAGATTAAAAAAATCAACTTACAAAACAACTTGGATCAGAAGAGAATTAAATAATGAATATTAAATGCATTATTTCAAGTTAAGAGCTGAAAAAAAGAAAGCAGTAACAATTATAAACAAAACAAATAAAGGTAGAAGTTGTTTTTTTCAGTCCAGAGGATTCTGGAACGCGGAGCATTCTTTAGGTCACTTTACTGCCAGAAAGAGGAAATGAACCGACAAGAGAAAAAGAGCCTCAAACTCAAAGTTAAAGGGATATTAAAGTGATGTCAGAATTCCCTCACCACTCCTTACCTCCTGAAACACTATGTGTAGTTTATGAAAAATACATTTACAATTATTTTTCCCTAAACACAATGCCGTACAGTCTATATTCTCCAATCTAGTGAGCACCGATGCACACTGCTTTTCTGCAGAGACTTCTGGGAAATATCTGGGAGACAGGATTTTGAAATAGGAGATTCTCACCTCCTGGAGGGAAAAATATAGGGCTCCACGTAGTGAGAGAATCCGGACACAACCTTAAAGTTTTTAACAAGTCAGACTCACCTCCGCCGGTGCCGTCCTGCCCCACAGCAGTCAGGCCCAGATCTCCCTGCCAGCGGTTCTGGGCCAAGCTACCGCCACTGTCGCGCATTGTCCACGGACAGCCCACGACCTGCGCCAGCGCGTCAACTGCAAACAGCAAAGAGAGTCAAACCCCTTCATTTTTCTCCCAGCAGTAATCAACAGCAGCTCATGTCGACTCTCACACAGAGGACTCCAGCTGTTCTGGACATTTCTGGACCTGTCTGATGATGCAGGTTCTCTGCAGCAACATCAAAGATCAACCCACACTTCTCCAATCCATTCTAAGTATTCCTTATGGTCTTTTATTGATGTTTATGCCGTTTTTAGCCAAAAATCAAAAAATCTGTGTTGTTTTCTAGGACATAGTTTCTGCAGAGCGGCAGGAGTTCATTAGAAATTCACCTCTGAGTTGTGGGTGGGACAGTTGGCGCAAAGAAAGCCTAAACCTACTTCCCGTTTACATTTTCCCACTAGTTTACAGCCCCTCACAACAAGAATTGCTGCACCAAAAATGAGCAATATCAGATCTATCCAGCCGTACAGTTTCGATCCAGATTCCAGCTCAGACGAGGAAAACAAAGACGTTCATGGATCTATGTGTCTGCAGGTGGATGAAGGATAGCAGGGAGTTTGTGGCCCACCGACCATATTTTCTCCAACAAATATAATCTTGGTTTCAATTTACAACAATTTGAACAAAGATATTTCCAGAAATGAAGTTTTAAGGGTTGATTTTCCTAACGTGTGTCCTCATCATCAGAAAACTGCTAGAAGAACATGTCAAAAACACTTTTTTATTTGGAGAGGGTCTTTAAGAACAAAGGAAAAACTGAATTCATGCAGCTTTTCTGCTCCACTTGAGCAGCACTGCAACAGCTTCCAATCACTGTCACAGACAATGAAACAATGTACTTTATCACCAGTTTAAAAAGCTAAAGAACCTTCAGAGAAAAGGCCTTTTTCTCCTCGGCTGAGTCACATTGTTGCCAGGATATCTCTTTGCTTCTGTTTTATTACAGCCGCTCTCATGCATCAAGGTCACTGGGTGTTTCCGTTCAAAACTACCACACAGAAATTACAGTTTTATGAAGGTACATCTGCATCCATATGCATGTTACCCCTGAGCTACTGAGCCCCTTTAAAGAAAAAACCTCCAAACAGGTTAAAGTCTTTGTTTTTTTCCGGAGACATCCTTCAGATGAAACTGTTTGGGGTGATGATGGGGGTTCGAAGTCTGACCCACGTGTGGAGCCTCTCCTCCAGTAAGGAGCATCATGTCACCTCTGCTAGTTTACAAATTTTGCAACGTGTCATAAACGGCTAATGACCTGCAGTGAACGAACCCCCACCTTTATAACATGGAAATAATGTTAAAGTAGTTCCCTATCAAGGATCAGCAGGAATTTCGTCTCCACGGCACGGTGGGCTGTGGAGCAGCGTTACTCGCTGCAAGGCTAAAAAAGTGACCAGAGCTTCAATAAACATCCAGGTTTCCCTGGACGCGCCCCCGCTCTTCCGCCGCCTGACTGAGCGTTTCACCGGGAAGAAACACCTGCCGATCCTCCCCTCACTCACTTCAGAGCAGACCTGCCGGTGCCACGGTCTGCCTCCCGAAGCGCGTTCCGTTCCCTGCTGCTGCTGGACTCACACACGAGCCACACACTTGCCTAGCTAGTAGTAGTAGTTGTTGTTATGGAAACCTCCGAGCCTAGAGAGCGAAACGCTGCACACTAGCGCAGCCACGATCGGCGATTCAAGTCCGAATGCTTCATGGATTCTTCAGGAAATAGTCGGTACCAGGGCTGTAAGAAGCGCGGACAGCTAACAGAACCGCGGCTACACCTACGGCTGGACCATTTCAGATGTAAGGCGCATTTAACAGCCAGAAACCCGAGGTTTGTAAGGATCTACGGCTGGAGAATGACACAAAATCTGCATAGCAACCATCACAAACGACTTGAGTACCTCCGGTTTTGCAGGAATATGATTAATTGTCCGCGCTAACCTATTAGCCGTTAGCATGCTGTCCTCACCTAGCAGCCGATTAGCATGCTAACAGCAACCGAACCAGAAACTGGGCGCGCGCGCACTGCACGGAGCCACGCGCGGAGGGAACGTGTGCTCACCTGTCAACTGCAGCCTCACTGGCCGAACTCTGGACGTAAACTTTTTTGGATCTGCGCACACACCAGGACCAAATTTGGAGCTGCCCTGCCTCATTCAATGAAATCCGCTGTAGAACAGCCAGATGTCGGCTTTCTTCTGGAGATGTAGGCGGCAGACTAACCAGCGTAGAAGCGCAACGTTGCCCCCTACTGGACTGGACTGTTAAATGCACGGTGAACAAGTCAAAAACAAGGGAGAAAAAATATAAAAAATACACATATTGAATGTTAGTTTGATAAATACACCTAGTCAATTATTTATTTTTTAGTCTTTACTCGTGTTTAAGAAGATATAAAAACTTTATTAGCAAAACGTATTGGCTTATCTGCCTTTATCTATTTGTAAATTTATATTAAATTACATTACAAAACTTCTAATATATTTTTGTTCAACCAACTAGTTAAACAGCAATCCAAGTAAATTATGTGTGACGTCCAAAATTTCACACATTTATGACAACCATGCAAACATATCTATCAGTGCTGTGAGTTTTAAGAAGTTCAATTTTTTAAGCAATAAATTGAACTTTAATTGACTGCAGTTATAATGGTCACTATATTTAATTAACTTAATGTGACCTAAGTGTGTATTGCATGCATCACTGCAAGAAACTCTATTCCCGATTGTCAGTAATTTACTGTTATTTTCTTCTTACATTTTTGTTAATCAATGCATTTCTTTTTTTCTGAAAGGAGTTCGATTAACTGTGTGATTTTTTGTTGTGTCGTCTACAGTCAATGCCTGAAATAAACCATCCATCCATTTTCTTAGCCCGCTGTACCCTTTTCAGGGTCACGTGGTTGCTGGTCCCGGCTACTGTTGGGCAAAGGCGGGGTTCACCCTGGACGGGTCCCCAGTCTGTCACAGGGCACACACACACACGCGCACACACACACACAGACACACACACACACAAACCCTCAAAATAAAGTAGTTAATTACTTTTTTTTAAGTAAGGAATAAAGTAATTTAAGTAGAATTTCATCCAGTAACTAAAGTAAAGTAATGAATTACTTAAGACAAAAAAGAAACAATGTACCCAGTACTGTTAAAATACAAGTTCTTAAGGGAAAACAGCACAAAAAAGATCCTCTTTGTCTTTCATTTAATTTTATTTTTAAAGAGATGATCTTGTGCAAAGAATATGGTTGAAGACAACCTGGTTTAATTAGAATTCAGAGAACAGTGGAAAAAAATGACACAATGACGCTGCTCAAAGTGAGATGTGGAAAAAAAACCTGTTACACCTCCGGTATATTTATATCTATCAAATCTGGAACTAAGTCTTGAACATAAAGCTTGTTTTTGGAAGCCACATGCAAGGGGAGAACATGCAAACTCTAACATAGAAAGGTTGCAGCTGGGATTTGAACCCAGGCCTTCTAACTGTGAGGGAAGAGTGCTAACCACTGCACCACCATGCCACCCAGAAACAAACCAACAAATCCAATTTAGCGGTAATTCAACCTAAATGTTTAAAGCTTATTAGCATATATGTTTTTTAAATGTGTTTTTATTTGTTTCACTATGCGATAAAGATGAATTGTTAACAACAGGAGGCAAAAATAAAAGCATCCAAACCCATAAAGTCACTGTCGGCCCACTCTTTGAACACTAGCACTTTCCCAGAGAAACTTTTTAAATCTTAGAGTGAATCAGAAAAACTCCATGCTTGCTGCTACTACTGTCCACTAGGTGGCAGCAGGCGGCTTTTCTTGATTCCTCTGCATTCATCTTAAAGTGCAAATGCCATAAATAGAGAATTCTACTTGTCTAATCCAGTTTTCAAGCTGGAGTTTGATTTATCGTTTCCCTTCGGTTCGTTTGTTGTTAGAAGGAAAGCTGTGACAGAGTTGGCCCCCCACACAGTGATGTGCTGTGAACGCAGCCCCCGTGCTAAACAAACTGTTTATGCTTTAACAGGCAGCGGTGGTGGAGCGGTCGACCTCTGTTTGGAAGATCGCAGGTTCACTTCCTGCCTTGGCCACCCGTGTGTTGAAGTGGGAAGGACACTGAAGCCCACATTGGTCCTGGTGGTTCTAGGTCGGCACTTTGGGTCCTCTGAGAAGGAAGTAAAGCTCTATATAAGTTAACGCCATTTCCCCTTTAAATTGAGATGTTTTTAACATTAGACAGATAAATATTCCAAAAAACCTGGATTTGTTCTGGGTGTGTTTAGCCTCATGGCTGCAGCTAAACCGTAGATTTTTTTCATGTGTAAAACCAAAAAAATTCCCCAAAAGAAAATGTGTCTTGTAGATATTTACAATAATTTGCAGAAAGATTTCTCAAAGCCTACCTGATGCCTGCTTGAAAAAGCACTGTCACTCTTACTTTTTGAACAAATTGGGATTAAACTTTGTTTTGACTGTCCCTTTACCTGCCATGCCTGGGCTTGCTCACTGTCGGACCTGCTGAGGCAGGAGATCGACCAAACACAGGCAGCTGACAAAGAAACCGAAAGATTTCGGATAAAGAGACCGTGCCGGTTTCGGAGAAATTCAAGAACTATGTTAGTGACTCTGCAATGGGAAAAAAAATTGACAAAAGGGAGTTTAAATGGGAGAGAATTCCTCGAATAAAGGTCTGCTCTGAGTCAGTTAACAAAATCATCTGGATTAGCTCGCTCTATCCTGGTCCTTGAGATCTACCAACCCTGCCTGTTTTCCAGCTCTCCCTGCACTGTTTGCTGCTGATTACCTGGACCAGGTGTGTTCATTCATTCAGAATGTGGAGACATCTGGTTGAGCTAATCAGCAGCTAGCAGGACTTGTTGTCTGGAAAACAGGCAGGGTGGTAGATCTATGGGACCAGGGATGAGCAGCCCTGGTCTGGATAATCCTCCAAAATGTTTGGACGAATATTCAGCAAAGTGGTGAGAAAAAAAGAAGAGATTTTCTGAAGAAAGGGATTCATGAAAAACACAGAATCAGAGCATGGTGGTGGTTATGTGATGGTTTGGGTCTGCTTCGCTGCTGCAGGACCTAAGGAAATTGCTTCATTAATGTGTTCTATCAGTTTTTATTTTTATAACGAACCATTTTACAATTGAGGTTTCTCAAGGTTTTTCACACACACAAAAAAAATTGAGACAAAATAGATACAATTGCTATGACACAAATAATGATGATTATTATTAATGATAGATAGATAGATAGATAGATAGATAGATAGATAGATAGATAGATAGATAGATAGTAGATAGATAGATAGATAGATAGATAGATAGATAGATAGATAGATATGGATAGATAGATAGATAGATAGATAGGATAGATAGATAGATAGATAGAGGATAGATAGATATTAGATAGATAGATAGATAGATAGATAGATAGATAGATGGATGGAATTTATTCCAGACTCAGTCCAATCAATATAAGTAGAGTACACAGACTCACTACATTTAAAAACAACAGGTCAAGAATACACAAGTTGAGGTACAGTCTATAGTTATGCTAATAAAAAATATTTAATAAAAAATAAACTAATTTAAAAAATAAGAATAAAATACCAAGATAAAAAAAAAGAGTAATTTATACATACTAATACCATAAAACATTAATTATAATGATAAATAAAGACAGTCCCTCTCCAGGTTTGACTGACGCAGATGGCAATTAAACTTATGCTACTTATAGCCAAGATGAGGATTCTCCAGCTTAATTTAATCTGCAGATAACCGAACATATGGAGCAAGGAAGACAAGAGATAGTTAATTCCTGATAGAAATGAAAGCCTACTAGCACCTGCCCTCCTTGGCTTATTTTAAAGCACTCTCTAGAGCATCATTATACACCTCCCAGCTTTCATACTGGCACTTTTATAGTTCGCCCAAAGATGAGTTTCAGTACAGAGGAGTGCAAAGTTTTAAATAATGTCACTTTGACTGTTCATATACTCATAATTTTCAAGAAAGAGTGTTGGCTTGGGTACATACTACACGACACTGCCAGTAGATGTCTGCGCTATCCGGGATAAGCCTCTGAAATGACATGCCCAAGATATTTATGGGCGAAGTGCGTGTGCAGCAGGGCTACCATCCCATGACGGCAAGATCGCAGGTTCAATTCCCCGCCTTGCACACCCACATGTGAGTCAAAGTGTCCTTGGGTAAGACACTGAACCCCACCTTGCCTCTGGTGGTAGGCGGGCGCCTGTGTTTGGCAGCAGGCCACCTGTGTGTGTGACTGGGTGAATAGGTCCATGACTGTAAAGCGCTTTGTCCTTGCAGGAAGAAAGGCACTATATAAGTATGACTCATTTGGCTATAATGGATCTACATACACAAGCACATCAATATAGGAGAAAATTTAGTTTTTTTTCTTCTTTTGTACATTAAATATGATGTCATTATCGTTTCCATAAGCCGAAATAGATGTTGGTTAACTAGACCTGGCAGTACTTGGACTCAATACAAGTAGATCGCCAGCATACATCAAAATGGTTGATAGACAGGCGTTAAGTTTAAGAGACAATTCATCCAAATATAAATTGAACAGAATAAGGGAGGGAATGCCCGCCTTGTCTCACTCTGTTGATGACTAAAAGGTTCTGACACCTGTTTCTGCATTTAACCTGCATTGTCTTTACCAATATGCCAGAATATAATAACACATTTGATACAGCCTTCTTTGTCAGTTTCATAAATAATTTCAAGATTTACTCCTGTCAAATGCTTTAGAGGCATCTAAAAAACACAGAAAAACATATTAACATTTGATCTCATTAATAATATTTATTTGATTAATGAGATCAAATAAAGCCAAATTGCTTGTAAAGGTTTAAAACAAGAAAAAATTTTGAAGCAGGAATATTGTTAAAACAATTCTGTTTCTGTTGTGTCTTATGGTAAATTCATTCATCCATCCATCCACACATCCATCCACGACTATCCATCCATCCATCCATCCATTTTTCGGCACTTTTTTTGAAAATTTTTTTGATTTGAAAATGGTTTATTTCCCAAGCAATCATATAGAAATAACATAAAACATAATCATCAGTTATACATTCAGTAACTAATCAAACTTAGGATAATTAGACATATTAATAAATATTTTTGAAAGGAGTGGAATAGCGAACTATATAATCCCACCCTGCTATACTATAACCATTTTATTACATGATTTATCAAATATCCAGTTCCTAGGGTTCATCAGACAGAGTTCAAGAATCATATGCATCAATAAACCAGACTTCCAGGAGTCAACAGCCGAACTGGGTAAACCAGCTGGATGCGGGTTAGTGACTGGTAGGTAACCATGACTGATGACGAGGCCGGTGAGGCCCCTGTTGTGAGTCGCTGCATGACGGTTTAAAATCATGAGAAGGAGCAAAGTTCAAGAACTGGAGTGGGGAAATGGTCTGACTTCCTGTCTATATATAGTTTAAATCACCTGTTATTAAAATCATAAACAAAGGAAGTGTGAAAAGATGCTAGAAACTCAGAAAACTCCTCAATAAAAATAGAGCATTTGGGTGGTCTGCATTCATCCATCCACCATCCATCCATCCATCCATTCATCCATCTATCAATCCATCCGTCCATCCATCCATCCAACCACACATCCATCCAACCACACATCCATCCATCCATCCATCCATCCATCCATCCATCCATCCATCCATCCATCCATCCACCCATCCATCCATCCATCCATCCATTCATCCATCCATCCATCCATCCATCCATCCATCCACCCATCCATCCATCCATCCATCCATCCATCCATCCATCCACACATCCATCCATCTATCCATCCATCCATCCATCCATCCATCCATCCATCCATCCATCCATCCATCCATCCATCCATCCATCCATCCATCCATCCATCCATCCATCCATCCATCCATCCATCCATCCATCCATCCATCCATCCATCCATCCATCCATCCATCCATCCATCCATTCATCCATCTATCCATCCATCCATCCATCCATCCATCCATCCATCCATCCATCCATCCATCCATCCATCCATCCATCCATCCATCCATCCATCCAACCACACATCCATCCACCATCCATCCATCCATCCATCCATCCATCCAACCACATCCATCCCCATCCATCCATCTATCAATCCATCCCATTCATCCATCCATCCAACCACACATCCATCCAACCACACATCCATCCATCCATCATCCATCCATCCATCCATCCACCCACCCACCCATATATCCATCCATCTACCCACACAAATCCATCCATCCATCCTGGTACTGAACAGTGCGGGTGAAGTTTTCCTGATTATCAATAATAAATGAAATATGCGTACAGATAAGTAAACTAGAATTAATGTCAATTCCATCCATTTTAGTTTCATAAAGTTCAGCCTACTGTTGTTTTCTCCTCATTAAAATAATACAAAGGAACATTCTTAGAAATATCTCTAGCACACTGATGGTTACATTGCTAAATTCAAAGTGTTCCTACACATTGACTAAATGATGGTTGATCATTAAATGACAACATTAAATGATAAAAAAATGTTCCTTAGTGTGCAAAATGCGATACCTCATCATGTGCATGAATATAGTTTGCTCTGAAAGGCTAAAGAAGAGCATGCTGGGCCTTTTAAAGATGTTGCCTTTACTGGACAGGAGCTAAGATCCACTTAAGACCCTGAGAACCTTTATTTTGAGTAAATTACAAGGGGATATTTTTCAAATTTCACTTAATGTCACTCTTTGAACACAACTCGTACTGTACCAGAGTACATTTTCATACTACAGTCAACTCTCTGTGGGTAGCAATATATAAAGTTACAAATGGTTGTTTAGGAACCACTAATGCAGCCACGTTTCATGTGCAAATCACCCAGATTTGAAACAGAATCTACTTTTAGGCCAACTAAGCTGATCTGAAACAGCAGCACTGGAGTTTGTACTATAGATGAAGGATCAACATCATAACAATATTGACAACATAGTGTATTATATGGTTTAACGAATGATTTTAAACATCTATGTGGTCAAAGTATTACTCTTTAGTCAGAGCTCTATGTGTTTTAAATTTTTGTGCTATCCTAGGCACTTTAATGTTGGGAGTTGGGTCATCTAGACCCACTAGACAGTTCTCTGAACCTGTTATCTTCAATGATTTGTGATCTTCACTGGTGTCCATGGATTACATGAAATCTTTCCACCTTTATCCACCTTTGCCGTGTAGGAGAATATCGCTACAAGGGTAATGTCCTGACCCCATAGGATAGCAGCACAAGGTTGAGGAGCAGGTTAACAGTCCACAGCCGCATGCACATAGGCCCACAAGGTTTGCATGTGATCTGTCTGTCTATTAAAAAGCTTCTCTCAGCCTCCACTGGTTGTTCCTGTTGTTGTCCTTCAGAAAAGGTTTTCTGATCGTCCTCCACCTCTCAGGCGTCTTCACCCACCTGCTCAGCTTCCTCAGTTGATGCTGAGATGCTGCCGATTCTCTACGCTGTGCAGGAACCCTGCACCCACTGGACTCCCAACAAAACAATACCATCTGACCTACCTCTGAAAATATATTCTTAAACATGTTCTTGTGGCAGTTTTCTGATGATGGAACATATACAAAGAAAATTAAACTTAATTCTTAGTTATCTTAGATGACCCCACCCTTACTTTGACGTGCTATTCCTACCATGACAAAGGTGGATAAAGGTGAAGATTTCCTGTAATCCATGGACACCAGTGAAGATCACAAATCATTGAAGAAAAAATGGTTCAGCGCGACTGTCTAGTGGGTCTAGATGACCCAACTCCCAATGGTAAAGTGCCTAGATAACACAAGGGTTACAACTGCCCTTTGGAGTATTTCTTCAGTCAACTCATGAATCAGGAGCAGTATGAAAAAGGGCTTTTTCAAAAGCTGGTAGGTGTGACGTGGACGCTACAATCGGTGCGCCGCTCCATTCCGATGCACCCTCTTGCAAACAAATAGATCCATTAATGTCTACCTCGTCTGAGCTGGAATCTGGCTCAAAACTGAACAGCTAGATAGCTCCACCATTGATCGCCGTTTTTAGAGGTTTTATATGCTTAATGCAAACAAATTCAGAACCCAGTTCCCAACCCCCTCCTGCTGTCATTTGCATACACACTCAGAATCACATTATATTTTCTTTTAAAAATAGTACAAAAGTGATAAACAGAGAGAAACAGGAATATACAGGTCAGTTTAAAAGTTTGGATACACCTTCCCATCCAATTGAATGAGAAGGTGTGTCCAAACTTTTGGCCTGTACTGTATATATACAGTATATATATGTATAATCAGTCACAATATAGGTAAAATAGAAATAATATAAAGAAAAACACTAACAAGTGAAGTGCAAACCTATTAACACACACGAAAAGAAAGGAATAAAGTATGCCATTCTGTCACACTTGTGGATGCAGTAGATTAAAAAAGTTGAGAAATGGTCTCCATACCTTATCAAATGTATGTTCTGATCGTCTAACAGTAAGTCTTATTTTACAAGTTTAAGATGGTAAAGTACATCTCAGATCCAATGCGACACAGTGGGTGGGGCAGCATCCTTCCACTTAACCCTTATGCAATCTTATGGGGTCCAGATGACCCTACCCTTGCATTGACCTGTTATCCCTACATGACAAAGGTGGATAAAGGTGGAGAGGATTTCATGTAATCCATGGACACCAGTGAAGATCACAAACCATTGAAGAAAAAAAGTTTAGTGCACTGTCTAGTGGGTCTAGATGACCCTGTAAGATAGCACACAAGTAAGTTAAGAAGAATCAGAAGGCCGGTCTAGCAAGGTTGAAAAGGTAATGATCCTCTCAACTACCTGCAGGCAAATGTCGCGTTTACACTGTTTATTCCAAACAAAAATTCAAGTGGGTTTAAAGTTAATTTGACTCCTATGATGCAACAGATATTTTCCCAAAAGCAGTGTATTTTAGGACAGAACCAAAAAGTGGAATTAATGTGGCCTCTGGTGATTTGCATCTGTTACACAGCGGATCAACTTGTGGATACATCTGAGCCAATCTGGCTTTACAGAGGTGAGCACGGTGCACAACCTTAAATTGGGGTAGACAGTGTTTCGCACACACTCTGTTTCACCGTTTTGTCGCACCGGTAATTTCAGGTTGTGGTTGTTTGGGGCTGTAAGCTAACGAGACGGCATGTGACCAGATGGGCGATGGCGAGCGGGGTTGCTCTGCACCAACGGTCCCGCCCCCAACTCAAAGGTGAACTTCTGATGAACCCCTGCCGCTCTGCAGAGGCTATGTCCTACAAAACGACACAGTTATTTCTTTCATTTTGGCTAAAAAGTGCATATTCACAGTGACTCGACCGGTTTGCAGGTGAGTTTGGCTTAAAAAACTGTTGGTAAAGAGAAACAAGGTGGGCTCCGTAGAGTATGGCCACGGCAACTGAAGCAAAACATTAACACCTTTGGGGTTCTCAAAAGGTCAACAGACATAGTAGAGGTAGATTTCCGCTCAGGTTCTAGTCTGCTGCCGGTTAAATGTGGAAGCAGAACAGAGCAGCGATGGTCTCTGAAGGCGTCGAGAAGGGAATAGGAAAACCACGATGGCTGCTGGTGCAGAAACCGTCCAAACACGGCATCCTCCGGCGTCCTGCATCCCGGCGTTCCCGTCTTCTCATCACCTCGGTGGTCCTCTTTGGATTTCTGCATGGAAGGTACCCGGTGCCCTTCCCCCTCTGCGCAACACACACCAGTGACCCTTCGGCCCCCTGTTGGGCGCTGGATGGCAGAGTGGGCTGTCTGGATTATGCGGCTGTGAAGCTCGTAAAAGGCCTGCCATGGTCTTTCTCTGTGTGACGGATGGCTGGGAGGCTGAACGGGCCTGCTTTGCATGAGAACAGAAGCAGCAGGGGGAAGAATGGATGCCTATTCAGCCAGGCCTGTCACCCAAAACCACCCTCTTGCACTGAACCCCGACACCCACCCTCATTCATTCCTTCATCATTCCGTCCTTCCTCCTTCTCCCTTGTTCTCCCTCCACACTGCCTGCCCTTTCTCCTTCACTTTGTGGTTCGGCTGGCCCGTATTCACCGGCTCTTTCTCACCCTTCACTCCACTCCCCACCCCCACGCCGCCGCCGTCCTCACTGCCCCGCATTTCATCCTACTTAATTTCTGTTCATTCAGATTTCACCTCCTTTCCATCAAGATGTTTTCACCTTCCCCAAGTTCCAAAGCATTTGAGCCCGCTCATTATTTTCTGTGCACGGTGAATGCGGATCCATAATGGAAATCCCATGGTCAAAGCTCTTTAGGGCTGAAAGAAAGAATGTGACTGGAAGCAGACATGCTGACTGAATCTAAATTTAAGTCAGGGGAAGATAGCGTGGCGTGATTAAAACGTTAAGATTTTATGCAGGAGAACCTCAAAAACACACTGACGTCCCATCCTGCAGACAAACTTTAATCGTCCTGAGCAAAAGTCAACAAACTCAGTCAAACAACCTTAGAACTAAATGCATTAATAATGCAATGAAAAAACAAACTTCTTCACATACAAAAATGTTCTTCATTTTCTAAGAAAACATGAGAAAATCAACATAGAAAAACATGATTGCAGATGTGGAAAGGAGGCTGAAAAACCCCTCCAGAGGCTTTACAATTACAAGCCTCCAAGTGCCGTTTTTTTTTTTATTATTCCCCACTTTTAATCTTTGAATGTCTTTTTTTCTTTCAGGAAAATATTTTGCTATAACCAGCAGACTTTATGCAGTAAAATGTGTCTGGTTAAAAAAATGAAATAAAAAAATCTATAAAAAATCAGAATCAGAATCAGAGATACTTTATTGATCCCACACGTGGGAAATTTGTTTATCACCATAGCAACTGACAGCAGTGGGAAAAAAAGACTTAGAATGAAATAAAAAGCAAGAAAAAGACAATGTAGCATAAATGCAAACATCAACGTATTATAATTTATAAAGCTATTTACAGAACAGTGCAGGTAAAAAGATGTGCAAAAGAAATGTGCAAAATAGAAAAAACTAATTAAAAAGATAATAAAAAAATGTGCAAAGGTTATCTTTTGCATTGTGTGTTGTTGTACAGGGTTATTGCATTGGGTATGAATGACTTTTGGTACCGGGCAGTTTTGGAGCGGAGCTGTCTGAGCCTCCTAGAGAAGGAGCTCTGCTGTTTGTCCAGAACAGGGTGGAGAGGATGCTCTGGGTTGTCCATGATTGAAAGGAGTCTGTTCAGTGACCTCCTCTCCATCACTGTTTCAAATGTGTCCTGTTTGCAGCCAATGACAGAACCCGCCTTCCTGATCAGCTTGTTCAGTCTGTTGGTGTCACTGACTGCAATGCTGCTTCCCCAGCAGACCATAGAGGAGAACAAGGTGCTGGCTACCACAGACTGGTAGAAGATCCCAAGCATCTTGCTGCACAGATTGAATGACCTCAGCTTCCTCAGGAAGTAGAGTCTGCTGCAGGCCTTCTTGTACACAGCAGTGCTGTGGCTCCTCCAGCTTAGTCTGCTGTCGATAGTCACACCCAGATATTTATACTCCTCCACCGCTTCCACATCCTTGCCCAGAAGGGAGATATCTAATCCTGGAAGCAATTTGTTTGATTGAGGAAATCATTTCTCAAGTTTTATTGGTATCTAAATAAATATGGCTTTATAGTCATTAAGTACGGTGGCCCTGTAGTTCAAATCGCATCAACAAATCACTCAACGCAAAAGCATAAAAAGGTCACGACAACAATTAAAACACAAAACAACTAAAAAAAGCGTTTTGGAAAACTAAAGTGATTCCCAGATATCTAAATTAAAAGTTTAAAAATCAAACTAATAAACCAGAAAAAGGTACATATCATAGACTGTATAGGAGTACTGGACTGAGTGTGACGCCACCCTTAGAAAACCTACAGCTCCAAGCAAATGAAAACAATTCTGTCGCCATTTTTCCACAGTACGAGTGCCGCCGTGTCGGAACCAGTAGGCAGTGATTGGTCCGAGACGGTCTGAGTCAGTATTTCTATGGCAACCACTCTCACCAATCAGGAGTGAGCTTGTTGGAAGGCCACACCCCTAAGAAGCCTCGGGAGAATCTGTCAATCAAACGTTTTGAACTTGACTTGAGACCACCTACTTTCATTGAGGCTTCTGATTGGTCAGTTTCTGTTGTTCAATAACTCCTACTACAGAAAAAAAAACGTGACAAACATGAGAGTTCTCAAGAACAATATTAAAGAAGGTATCACAGCAAGAATGGTTGTTTATTTCTCTACTGAAGTACCAGCAGGTACTTCCTGTCTGGAACGCCACAAAGGAGGAGTCACTCAGTCCTGGTAATTTACCGATACTTTGGGACGTCTCTGATTGGATGATAACTTTTGAGTTTTGAAGAAGAAGGGAAGTAGAAGGATGGATTGGCTGAAATGTGATTTGATATACAGTACAGACCAAAAGTTTGGACACACCTTCCTATTCATTTGAATGGGAAGGTGTGTCCAACTTTTGGTCTGTGATGTAATCAAACTTTTGCAGCAGCTATAGAAACATCTTCTGTCAGAAGATTTCGTCCTGCCAAACAACGTCCTGTTGAAAAGGAGAACAAACGTCATCATCCAATCAGAGATGCCCCACAGTGCCTACCTTTTCCAGTTTCTCATTTTGTTTTAATATTTACCGTTTAGTTTCCGGAAATTACTTTTTCTTTCACAAATAGTTTTCTTTTCATTTTGTTTTAGTTTCTGGAATTTGATTTTGACTTCTAAAATGTGGCCACTGTAATTCACAATATCAACGATCGTGATGTATTCTTTTTTTTAAATCTTGAAAGTCCTTTAAAAATCTTTATTACTTACCTTGATTTGTATAAAATGACCTGAGAAAAATAAAAGGAAAAGTGTCAGATTCAGGCTAAAAAAAGGCTAACGGAGAACATGCAGTGCTCATCAAAGATGCACATTTTACAGGAACGTTTTACGATGTATTAAGTCATTCTTTCCTATAAACTAAAACATTATTGGGCAAATCTAAACTTTTAACTTTTACAAAAACATATGTTTTCACTCTATATCTGCTCAATAAGCACTCTTGAAGGTTACGGAATGGAAGTATGCAACTGGTAAATCGTAGGTCCAAGGACAGAGCCATGTGGTACACCAAGACTGACTCCTTTACTTAAACCAATTCAGATTGATTTCTGTGTTTTTACAGAAAAGTGTTTTTTGTTTCACGATGAGAGGCCAAAAGAACTGTTGGAGAAACCACTCCTCGTCTGTCTTGTCGAATGAAAACCTAAAACCTTTAAATGGAATTCAGAGGCGAAACCATTTACTGCAACAAGGCAGCAGGTTCAAACCTCTGTTAAACTTTGGTTTTGATTTCAGAAGGGAAAGTCAAAGAAACCTCAGAAGTAGAATTTGGTGATTGAAGATGCTAAAGGTTTGCTGAAGCACAAAACAAGCCCTACAATTATTCACCAAACTTGTGGTTTTCTGCTTGCTGCTAAAGTGAAAAGGGCTGAACGTTGTTGAATAAAACTGAAGGATATCAATCTAAAAATCTGAGAGTGACTTTTAATGACCAAAAGAAACTGTAGTCTTAATGGGGGACATGTGTACTATAAGAACACAGAAACACATAAACATGCTTGAAAATGTTGCTGTGCTTACTAAAAAAGTAGAAAAATAGATTTGTATTGTTTAAAACATTGAGCAAAGAAGAATTAAACAGCAATCTTTAAAAAAAAAAGTTCAAACGAAAATTGTTTGTGCCAAAAAATGGTCTAAAGATTTACAAAAATACTGCTGAAAGTTAGGATCTTTATCTGAAAGTGATTGAAGGGATAACATCCAAAAACCACAAAAGTGAGTAAAGCCAAAGGCAAGGGTTTAAATCTTCTATAGGCGCTGAATGTTTTCATGCGAGATTGGCTGAAAAAGCCTAAAGGATGCTGAAAATCTGACATGCGGAAGAACCAGGGGAAGACTGAAGGACCGTGAATGCCGCTCAGGTTGTTTCACTGCAACACCTGGCTGTAGACCAGCATCCACCTGGGGAAGGCGAAGGTCACCAAGGGGACTTTGGATTGGTCCCTGGACCTCGGGCTCCTCCAGAGATAAAGGGCTGAATCTCTTCTGCTGTCTCCACACACAGACTCATTAAACGATGCTCTAAGATCTTTGCATCAAGCATCACACAACCTCTCCTCAGCAGAAGCTCCTCTCTCCAGAGAAAGTCCCAGTGGGTCTCTGGAGGATTCAAATGGATGGGAACTGATCCTTAGCGTCACACCTGCAGCCTCCCTCCTGCCGTCCGTTGGTTTGTGATTTTGCTGTCAGACCAAACCCAGGCCGGTCAGATGATGGTTGTTTTCCTTCTCCCAACAGCACACATAGAGAAAAACCGCAGGAGAACCTCCGGTTCTTCATTTTTCTGATCCTTCTTCTTACATTGAGATGGTTGAGATGGTTCCTTTTTATTTAACGGACACATTCTGTCCAAAACTCCAGCAAAGTTCCATAGGCTCACAACAAGAGACTGAAAAGATATTTGATTTTTCTGAAAGTATTTTCTTTGTTATGTATGGAGCCCGTGATCTGAAATGAGTAAAAAAAAAAATATTCGTTTCCACGAAATAATATTCCGATATACATTTGTCCGGTTGTATTTGATTGCACCACAGTTACAGGGACAGGTTAATTGGTCGAGATGCACTATGGGATACGTGTGATGCACTGATGGGATACGTAGCATGTAGCCTTCAGATGTAAAGTGCTAACTGCTAACAAGTATGTTAATAAAAGATAAGTCCTGATTATTATTATTCCTGTTCAACCCTAAAGTACAACATCCCACACCGCAGCGGCTCTCCGTCTGCCGGCCAGCCACCTGTCCGATGTGAGGAAGCAGCAAGCTCAGGCATCCTAAACATTATGATATTTTTCTTATTTTCACAGAGACAATAATAAATAGTTGCCCTAGTTTGATTCTTGTTTTTATTTTTCCCCTCTCGAAAGAATGTGTGTCACAGAGACACTGAAGTAGCGGCAGAAAGCTGCTTTTGCGGCAGGACGAGAGCGTACCGGGATGTGAATGAAGCCGGACATGGAGACGTGATCACAGATGCTTCTGTAGAGCTTTTTAAAATAAATCAATCTGGTCTCTATGCATCCTGCGTGGCTTCCATACATTGCAATGAGACACACACAGACAGAAATGTGAAGGTATCTGCTGTAAATCCAAGTATTGCTCACATCCGTGTTTTAGAATGTCTCATCACGTGATTTATTATTTTTTCTACCCATGTCAGATAACGGGCTCCGTAGCAATGTTGCAGTGCAAATTGTTTCTTTAATCAAACCACAACAAAATATAGCCAACCTAAATTCTATGAATGCATCGTCATATAGTTTCAGGGGTGTTTAAGTTGTTTAATTTTAGTTGGTAAGGAAATATGTGTAACTTGATTTTTCCTCTTGCATTTTGTAAACAAAAACTTCCATCAGGGGAAATGTTTGGTACAGAACTTACAGCAGGCTCAATAAGACAAAACGTTTTCTTTAAAAATTTGCTGAACTGTCCAACGATCAGCTTTGAAGCTAAATGAGCAAAACTCAGAGAAAAATGCTACTTTTTTGTCATGTTTGTACAGAGAAAAACTCTAAAAGTTCATCCTCATCAAACCAAAACCTTTCATTTATTAGAAAGTAACTTTTAAAAAATGTATATGTGCGGACTTCAGTAATTCAGTACAACTTAAAACCCATTTCCTCAAGTCCAACAGTCATCCAGCATCAGTAAGAAAAAAACTCATCTTTGGACCGGTGAAGTCTGAAGCCAAACCTCCAGGCCATAAACAAACAGAGAGAACTCCACACACATGCTGGAGGGCTCCTTTACATGACAAAACGTCAGATTGGAGCAAACCAACGGACCCATTTAAAAGACAATCCTCCAAATATACTGCTGTGAAATTAATGAGAGACTGATGGCAGGGTCTCATCTTGCTATATATATTTGAGAAAAACAAACAAAATGCGTATAGTTGTAAGGATGACAGTCACAGAGGACGCTTTTGGAAAGAGGAGGACAGGCCTACTCTGCGCCATCAGGCCCGCCCACTTCAGCGGTGCATTTCAGATGAACTTCTGCCGCTCTGCAGAAACTATGTCCTAGAACAGTGTTTTTCAACCGGCGTGCCAGGAGATGGTCAGGTGTGCCGTGGGAAATTACCCTCTTTCACTGATCTAAAAACATTTAGCATCTCCAGGATATCAGCTCTGTGTTCATCCAAACAGCCCCTGAAAAAACACTGAGAAATTAGGAATATGAAAGATCGTAAAATAGTTTTTTATTTCTGTTTATTTGATTCTATTAAAGACACTCTGATTAGACCGCGATTTAGCCACAGCTTAAGTTCTGTTTTAGGAAAAGTCCCGCCCCTTTAACTGTCTACACCAATCATTCTTGGAGGCTTATTCATACGTCATCAGTCTGACCAATCATAAGTGGTTAAAGTCTTCACTTCCTTGTTCTGATTCTACTCATAAAGTCTCTCAGTTCCAACAGAAATACCAGCTAAAGCTCGTCTTTAGCGGTGTCGCTTTCCACAGAATCTGGTATCAGACCGTGGAACAAGTGAACAAAACAATGAAGCGCAGAGACGCGAGTCTGTCTGCCATCACTACAACTCCCATGATGCATTGTGTTAAAGTGACAGCATCTCTGCTCTATGAGTCTGCCCTGTTAAACGTCTTAAACCACAAGAAACACACATCAAACAGTTTTTAAATCTTCTTGATGAAATCAGAGGTCAACAGTTTGGTTCTCCTTCAAGGTTTGTGTTTATTAACAGCCAAACATCCCAGAGTTTGGTCCAAGTCATCATTCTAACTGAAACACTTTTCCAACAACGTCTTTGGATTATTTTATATGTTAAATTTAAGAAATTAAAGTTGCATGTTAATAAACTGAAGGTAAAAACAACTTCCAGGGTAAAATTTCAAACAATTTAGTTGAAAATTGATACTGAAAATTAACTTAAGTTTTAATACATCTTTTAGGAAAAACAGCTGCAGCTTCCAGCTTTTTCTGCCACAATTATCACAAAAATGCACATTAGATTGCAGAGGGACTGTACATCAAGACAGACTATAGAGTTTCTCCTTTTTTCATTTTTGGATGCTGGTGTGCCGCAGAATTTCTGTCAAGGATAAAGTGTGCCTTGGCTCAAAAAAGGTTGAAAAACACCGTCCTAGAAAACAACAGAGGTTTTTGATTTTGACTAAAAACGGCATTGCCACAATGAGAGGCACAGACCACTGAGATTATAACAGTTCAGGGCGGCACCCTTTCATAGAAAGCTGTAAGAAATGACTCCTGATGGTCTATTTCTAAACTTTCAATGTATATATTTTTCTATCAAGGGACTTAAAAGACTTACAGGTCGTCATCCTGATGAGAAGGATACACTGAGGTCTGATTCAGTTCACAGGAAGGCCAGAGTGGTCTCTAAGGAGCAGGGGGCTCCTCAGCAGTTTTGGTCTCAGTTGTTTTCTACATCTATGCTGAGAAAACAGACATGGAAAGAGACTCAAAGAGGTGAAGAGAGCCTGCTCTGTCCTGGTCAGCCCGCTGAACTGCATGCAGCTGGTGGTAGTAGAGGTATAACGATTCATTTTACGACAATCCAATTTATCTCATAAAATGTGGTTGACGATCCGATTCATAGTCAACATGATGCAACAATCCGACCCATGACCCAGGACATCTTTAGCCAAAACTTTCACCAGTGTGACTCAGAAATACCTGGTACTGAACAGTGCAGGCGAAGTTCTCCATTGTTTGTTTGTTGTTGGAATGTTTGATGGCCAATTTACTATGAGGTTAACTGCTAATTTATCTGAATGTATGGTTTAATACATATATTACGTAATGTTATGTAAGTATGTAATTTTATTTTCATCTTTTAGGGTGATTTTAACATCGACCTAGGGACTGCAGAAGAAAAATAGCCCTTTGGCTAACCCTGGCATATTGACTTAAATGTTTATCAATATGCCCTGTCCCTGTATCCAAAAATTAAATTTAATAAAATGTATAAAATTATAAATCCAATTTAAGTTTCCTAACGTTCAGCCCACTGTTGCTTTTCCACATCCAAAGAATCCAAAGGAAACTTATCAGAACATTCTAGCTCACACGTCTTTGCTAAATGCAAAGTGTTTCCACTCATTGGACTGGAACGATGGACTGATCAGTTTTTGCTGCATCACATGTGTGTTGCCTGCTGTGATTGTCATTTTTTGTAGGTTAGAGTAGAATAAATCTACTGTAGGATTTCGGAGCGGCGTCCGTAGTTCTGCAGTTGCTGTATCGGTCCGTTGTGGTGAAGAGAGAGCTGATCCAAAAAGCAAAGCTCTCGATTTACCGGTCGATCTTCGTTCCGACACTCACCTATGGCCATGAGCTATGGGTCATGACCAAAGAATGAGGTCCAGAATACAAGCGACTGAAATGAGCTTAGGGGGGCTGGGCGCTCCCTCAGAGATAGGGGGAGGAACTCTGTCACCCACAGAGAGCCTGGAGTAGAACCGCTTCTCCTCCACATCCAGAGGGACCGGTTGAGGTGGCTCAGGCATCTAGTCTGGATGCCTCCTGGACGCCTCCCTGGGGAGGTGTTCTGGACACTGGACGGAGGCCCCGGGGAAGACCCAGGACACGCTGGAGAGACTACATCTCTCAGCTGGCCTGGGAACGCCTCGGGGTCCCCCCAGAGGAGCTGGAGGAAGTGGCCAGGGCGAGGGAAGTCTGGGCATCTTTTCTTAGAGTGCTGCCCCCACGACCCGGTCCCAGATAAGAAGATGGATGGATGGATGGAAATGTACTGTACCTCAATTCCAAATTGAATTTCCATTATCGATTATCGTTTTGAATTGATTGAATTTGAAGTGATTTCATACTGTCAGAGGTCGGTTCGCTTAACAGCCTGCATCAGACAGAAATCAATAAATCATTTTCATTCAGAGGTGATCGACATCAAAAGTGACACCTCCCGGAGCCTGTAATGTTCTACACAGGGAGGGGGCCCAGAGAGGCTCCTTCAGCAGCAGACTGCAGTTCAGGAGTGGACAGACTTCAGAAGAAGCAACAGTGAGTGACCCCCCCCCCCTCTCCCCTCATTGACTATAACACCCCTTATTTTCAAACACCTGCTGCTGTTTTTAGAAAGAAATCTTCATGTTTTATCTTATTCTGCATCCCTGCAAATGATACTCCGCGCTGCTCACTTTCTTCCGTCGGAACCATTGATTCTCATACAGTCGATGGTCGGAACACACCTGACAGGTGAGCTCCTCCCCCTCAAATTCTTCAACTGCTCCTCGTGCTTCCAAACGCGTCATCAACAAGTGTCTCGCGCGCGGTCTGCTTTGGCCCTTTCACATGTAAATGAAGCCTCTCCTCATTGGCTCGCGGGTCAGCGCACGCGGGTGAGCAGTGAGCGCGCTGGAGCAGTTCAGTCAGAGTCCGGCTGCTGCTGAACGCGGAGTTTTGTGTCCTTGCGTGGTGGTCAGAGTGATGAGGGACGCTCAAACCGACTCTCCCCGGAACCAGAACGCCGTTCTCACTTGGCCTCGAGACTCGCGCCACTAATTATCTGCGTCATTGGAAGCAGCCGGGTCGAAACACAGAGAGAACCGGGCCGGACGTGGCCCGCGGGCGGCTGCGCACCTCTTGAGTCAGTCTGCTGCGCCTCACTCCACCTGTCCAGCATGTACAGCCTGATGGAGCACGAGCTCAAGCCGGCCGGCCAACCTCACCCTCAGCACGCGGCGCCGGGGATGACCCCCGTGACCGGCGGCATGACTTTGGGCGGCGGCACAAACTCTCACCCGAAAACGGCGTGCGCGCCCGGAAACGACCCCATGGATAAAGTGAAGAGACCTATGAACGCCTTCATGGTCTGGTCTCGGGGGCAGCGGAGAAAAATGGCCCAGGAGAACCCCAAGATGCACAACTCTGAGATCAGCAAGCGGCTGGGCGCAGAGTGGAAACTCCTCAGCGACGCGGAGAAGCGGCCCTTCATCGACGAGGCCAAGCGGCTGCGCGCCGTGCACATGAAGGAGTACCCGGACTACAAGTACAAGCCGCGCCGCAAAACCAAGCCGCTGCTGAAGAAGGACGCGCCGGGCGCCAAGTACCCGCTGTCCGCCGGGAACCTGCTGGCCGCCGCCGCGCAGGGTCAGGGCGCCAGCCCGCGCATGGAGAGCTACGGCTGGGGCCCCGCCGGCGGCTACAGCGGCATGCAGGGCGACGCGCTGGGCTACTCCCAGCCGCTGCACCGGTACGAGCTGTCCGCCCTGCAGTACCCGCCGGCCATGACGGCCGCGCAGACCTACATGGGCGGGACCAACTCCTACAGGTGAGTCTGACTGCGCCCAGGTGAGGAGCTCCTCACACCTGTTTCACCTGCTAGACCGCGCAGTCGGCCTTAAGGCGGGCAGTGGTGCGTAAAGGCTGCCACGCCCGCCTTATGTTATGCAAGCAGACGGGCTGCAGAGCGGCGGAACCGGGCCAGAAACCGTCTAACGAGCCAAAAGTCCAAACCTGCGGATCAGAACCGTTATGGCCAAAGAGGTGAAGGCTGGATTCTGAATGAATCGAACTTCTGTTGACCAAACAGTCATCCCGTCTTCAGTTCGTTATTGGTGATTTTTAACTAAAACGTATTTAATTATGAATTTTTACATTAATAACAAACTTTAAAAAGTTTTTGCAGGATTGGGTTTAAGGATTTTTCACAGAAGGGATCATCGCCTGGAATCTAACCAGAGGCGGTGCAGGTTGTAGCTTAAAGATTTAAGGGGGAACAACGTGTTCTGTGGTAAATCAGCCTTTTTCAGAAGTCATCAGTCGACAGTACTCGTGGACCTGAGCCGGGCCTGTGGGCCGCTGGCTCATCATGTGGTTGGCGGGCCTTGCCTTTGATTTCTGTTCAAGCTTCCATCATGTGTAACATTAGTTAGGAATAAATCCGTTTTTAATGTTGGACTTTTCCTAAAGTGGAGATTTGAAATGCATCAGGACTGGCTTGGGACATTTACAGCACTTTCCATGCCTGGTTTTAATCCGCGGACCCCCTGTTTCATGGGGGAGCAGCAGACTGAACCTCCCAAAAGATTTAGGTGTGTGTGTGTGTGTTTTTTTGGGGGGGAGGTATTTATTTATTTGTAAATGAAGGACATCTTGGCATGTTGGAATGAGATGATCTGAATGGAACAACTGTCTCCACTGTTTTTTCCTAAAGATCACCAACCCTTCTGTTGGTGAATCAAACCTTTAGTCCTCTGAGGACACCACTACATCTTTTTCGTCCCTTTGATGATGATTTTCCTCGCCTTCATCATCATCTTTGTCCTCCTCTCCATCCACCGTCATCTTTTTCCCATGTTTCCTGGTTTTTGCTGTAGAGATAATAAAACCCTCACTCTGAAAATTAAAATCTAAAACATGATGTCATGGTGGTTCTGGATCTAACTCAAAGTTCTTATCTGTCCCCCCTTAGTCCCATGACATACAGCAGCCCTCAGCAGCCCAGCCCGGTCACCATGTCCATGATGAAGGCGGAGCAAGTGTCTCACTCGCCCTCAGCGGGGACGCCCACTCATCACCGAGGAGCGCTACAGGGCGACCTGAGGGACATGATCAGCATGTACATCCCTGCGACCGGAGGGGACGCCTCGGACGCGGCGGCGCAGCAGCGGGGATATGCCGGTGTCCAGCAGCACTACCTCTCCGGGACCGTCCCGCTCACGCACATCTAGGGCTGAGCCGGGACAGAGGGAGGTCACCATGATCAGGGGGCGAAGCCTTCAGGTGGCAGCTCAGGCTTATAGTGTGCAGAGGAAGCGTGTTTGTGATCGTGCACACGTATGAGGGGTTCGGGACACTCCAAGGTGCCTACCAGTCTGTTGCTCATCTGCAGTGAGTGAAGAAACATCGCAGCTGCCGCCCCCTGCATTCCATCTGCGCAGCTGCCTCTGACCCCCTGCATTATGTCTGCGCATCTGCTGCTGCCCCCTGCATTCTACCTGCGCAGCTGCCCCCTGCATTCCATCTGCGCATCTGCCCCCTGCATTCTACATGCGCAGCTGCCTCTGACCCCCTGCATTCTACATGCGCAGCTGCCTCTGACCCCCTGCATTATGTCTGCGCATCTGCTGCTGCCCCCTGCATTCTACCTGCGCAGCTGCCTCTGACCCCCTGCATTATGTCTGCTCATCTGCAACTAGCCCCTGCATTACGTCTGCGCATCTGCTGCTGCCCCTGAATTCTACCTGCGCAGCTGCCACTGACCCCCTGCGCTCCGTCTGCAGTCGCTGTTTCCTGCAGCACAGCTGCAGCTGACCCCTGCATTCTTCCTGCGCAGCTGTTGCTGACCCCTGGACCAGACCTGCACAGCTGTTGCTGACCCCTGAATCGCTGTTGCCACTGACCCCTGGATCACACCTGCGCACCTCCTGCTGACCCCATCATCACACCTGCGCAGCTGCTATCGACCTCTGCATCACACCTGCCCAATGTTGCTGACCCCGCTGCACCCCACCTGTACAGCTGCTGCTGACTCCAGACCTGTTGAACTGGCTCAGCTTCTATCAGACACCAGCTGAACGTCGGACCCGAAGCAGAATCCTCTGGTCCGTCCCGTCACCAAGTTCAGTTGTGGTTCTGAGATGTCGGGCCTCAGATTCTGCTGCCTGTGGCAGCTTAATTTGTCCCAGTGATCTTAGATCAGATCTCATTCGTGGATGAGCTGTTTGTTGCTCCTGTCAGTGGTCTGTTTTTTACCTGGAGATCACGGTACAGGTGTTATATTGAATGTTTTGACTCGGCAGAGTTGTTTTATCTCGATTCTGGATGTTTAGTTTTTTTTTCCATTGCTGCCTTCCTCAGATTGACGGACGTTCTGTGCTGAAGCTTTCTGAAGCTCGCTGAAAGCAGCTCTGACTGCCCGACACTTCTCTCTCCAGCTGAAACGTTGCTGGCAGCCTTTGAGTGTTACCCTAATGTTTTCTGAATGTTTCTTTTGTTGTTATGGACACTTTCATATGGAGGTTTTTAGTGTTTTACCCAGACATTTTTGTTCTTTTTCTAATGCTGCATGTAGAGTTACAGGAAGTTGTAAATACTGTTCATACTTTCAGGCTCTGCCTGGAGATCTTTGATAAACTCGTATTAATAAATTCCTACAGTTTTTCACAAATGAAGTTGTATCAAGTGTTGCTGATTCGGAACTATACAGGACATAGATTGTTTTGGGATCCGGGCTCGTGTTTTGCAATATAATGTTGTTGTCATCTGGTCTGGTAAAGCCGCCTCTTCCTCCTCCTCCTCCTCGGACGGGAAGCTGTGGCTGCAGATCTGCAGTCGATTCCTGTCACATCTTCAGCCCCGTTCTGTCCCCCCCTCCCTCTCCTCAGAAAGCTTGGTAATTGGCCGTTTCGTTGCATTGTCCGCAGCCTTTCAGCCTGCAGGTGCAGATAGTAAAGGGTGAGTCGCCTCTCCTCCCCCCGGCCGGCTTTGTTCCCCCCCTCTGTCCCCTGCAGAGCAGAAAATGAGGGCTGCGTCTTCGGGCTTAACCCTTTCACAGAGCGTCGCCTTTCTCATGGAAATGTGAGGGAGGCCCGCAGCGACTAATCGGTCATCGAGGGGAGGGAGGGAGGCCGAGGAAGAGGAGAACAGAGAGGGCACGGGGGGGGGGGTATCGGGAGGAGGATCTGTTCCCCTCACTCCTGGTTAACTCTCAGCCTGCGTTCCCGCTGTTCTGGTGTCAGTGCGGGTCGTCCGATGCAAAGTTTGCAGAAAAAAGGGGCAAAACTGCGAGGTTCTGATGCTGACAAAGTCACATGACCTTTATCCAGTTTGCAGCTGAAGTTAGTGGGTGGGGGCTGGGTGTGGAGAGGCATGGAGGGTTGGGGGGGGGTGTCAATGGAAGGATTTTCTGGTCCACTACATCCCATGCCATCACATGGCATCGCCTGGCAACGAGCAGCCAGGCTTCAACAAGTGGTTGCCATGGAGGCGTGGACAAAGGAGCCTCCTGGCTGTTTGGGATTCAGTGTGTGTGTGTTCCTGCCGTCCACACACGGCGCCGTGGAGACCTCGCCTTCCTGTTGCCCCACAAACTCGCAGGATTTCACGCGTAAACAACCACACAAGTTTGTAACCTGAAGAGGCTTCCAGTCAGGTTTAGTTTACAAACGCCAACAGGAAAATGTAATTTTTTTGTATTTTTCCCACATGAACGCCCACAATTTGTATCCAGTGCATATATCTGTAAAAAAAATACAATAAATTTAGGTTTTGTAAAGAGTGCCTCACCTTTTGTTCAACGAATGATTTACTCTCAACAAAAAAAAAACCCCAAAGATGCCCCAGATTTAAATGCAATCCTCCCAAGAAACTCAGTTTATCCAACTGAAAATGATTTTAAAGTTGGTCGAAAAGATGGAACCGAATGAGATTTCAGGTTCAGTAAGGTTTGTGGGGTTTTTGTGTGTGTGCAGGAGTGAATAAGGAAGCTTCTTTGGCAAACAGTTTCTGTTATTGGTCTTTATTTTAATGGAGACGTAGTCGTTTCATGAATAACCCGACGATCCTGCTGGGAAGAAAAGAGCATGAAACTCAGGAAAAAGTTTCCTAAAGTTAAGAATATTCCTTCATTTCTACTGCACTTACACATTATGTCTGCTGGATATGCTAAACACAAGTCCAATTATAGGTTAGTTATAGTTTTTCACAGGGTTTCCCAAGGGCCGGACTTTGGACATGCCTGCTCTAAGGTCACCAGCAGTCTATTCCTTTGGCGACACTACGTCAGACTTGACATTTGTTCGATTGTTACATTTTTCTATTCGTAAATATTTGAAATTTGAAAAGCTTGGGAGCGCCGTGGTTTCACTGCAACGATAAATTCTGAGTAGATCCCAGTAGAAGCTAATTTCTCTTTTTTTTTAACTGGTTAACGTGGAAGTGGGACCCCTCACGAAAAGTCACTTTTGTCTCCGTGGAAGTGTTTTTCAGTGGATTCTTTAGCAGCTCCTTTTCTCCTAAACGTTTCTGTGAGCTGCTCTTCTTTCTGCACAAAGTGATCATAAAAGGGTGAACATTTATGTCGATGACAGAACCTTTGATTGCATCGATCTACCAGTTTAGGATCTGATCTGTTTGGCGTGTGACCCGTCTTCTCAAGAAGACATTTTCCCCTCATTTTCCTTCTCCTGGGAGCCTCCAGCTCAGACCGCTGAGGTGAAGCCGGGGGGGTTCTGTGGTCTCCGATCCGCCTGCTGGAGCCGCAGAGTTCTGCAGCAGATCAACACAAAGCTCTGGCAAACGTTCCTCACAGGTGGGCTTTATTTCATCCTTCAGTCTAAAACAGACACGGAATGGAGACGACAACCAAAGGAATCTTTACAGAAGTGCAACTGCAGAACCGGTCCTTTCAGCTTCCCCCTCAGAACCGAGGAAGTTGGTGCCGACTGAACCTCCAGCAGCGGATGAGGAGCACCAGAACCACCAAGACGGCAGCAGAGGAATGTGAAGAGCGTCCCGCTTCAAAGTCCCTGCAGAGTTCGGAATCGGGTCGTCAGAACCGGCCCTACTCCCTCTTCTTCTTCTTCTTCTGTTTGGTTTGCGGGCTCCTCTTCCAGTAGTACAGAACCTGCATGGCGATGACGCCGTTGCAGGTGGAGGAGATGACGTACGTCAAGGCCATCAGCGTGTCTCCGGTTTCCTGGAAGAACAGGAGAGGAACGTCTGGCTCAGGAGGAGGGGCCTGTGGTAACGTGGTGTCGTACCTGGACGGAGGTGAAGATCCGAGCCAGGGATCCAGCGAACAGCAGGAAGACGGAGACGGCAGAGAGCTGGCCCGTGTGTCCGTTCTGGAAGTTTGTGGCAGCTTGGATCAGCTGGAAACACAGAATCGAGACGTGTGATGTGAGCTTTTGGACAGAGAAAAAGGAAGAAGTAACTTTTGTTCCCTGAATTTGCCAGAACAAACTCTTCAAGCAGGAAATCCTCCCTCAGAAGTGAGGAGCAGCTAAATGTGAATGAAGCAAGTGTTTGACTTGAAGCACTTGTGGCTAATGACATAGTTGGATTGAATCTTAAAAAAAGTTTTCTTTAAGGGGAGGTGAAACTCGCATTAGTGGTCAGAGCACGTTCAATCTGCAGAACCATGGAGAACTTGAGATGAAAGCGACCACAGAACCCTGACGCCACCTGAAACCGGTCAAACCGCCAACGGGTCATCAGTCAGGGACCACACCAATGCTTTATCCTCAACATTGTCTAAAGAGTGAACCCGCATTTCTGCATTTTTTTGATGGCTGGATTCCAACTTTTTACAACGAGGCTTTTATTTTGAAAGGCCACTTCAGAAGCAGTTCTCCCAACATCCAGCTGCAGAGCAGGAGTTGATGCCGGGAGTTCTTGCCAGGATATGATCCCGCAGATCACGGGAAGCGAGCGGGACCCACCCGGCCGATGATGATGGCCGGCATGTTGAAGGCCTGCATGGAGGTGACCGCCGCCATGGGCGTGACGGGGGACAGCAGGAGGAGCAGCAGGCTGAAGTACAGCAGCACAAACAGGACACCTGCAGAGCAGCAGACCGTCAGACTCCGGCTGCTTCACACCTCTGCTCCGTTCAGGAGGCCGACAGACCTACCAGAGCCACTCCTGCCTCCATACTTCTGGATGAGGAAGCCGATGGTGACCGTCTGTAGCATGAGGAAGAGAGCCTCCCCCCAGGAGCTGAGGCGACATGCAGCGAGCGTTACTGACCACCACACAAACGCATCATCTCACAGTGTGTATGTGTGCGCCACCACCTGAAAGGGAAGCCGTTGGCGATGCTGTACGCCATGGTGCCGGTGATGGCCAGCAGCTCCAGCAGCACGGACTTGAAGCTCAGCCCCTCAGCGCTCTTCGCCGCCATCAGCTTTAAGATCTGCGGCAGCTTCACTGTGAAGGAGGCCGACGTTAGCGCACATCAACACGTTCATCAACACTAAATGGTCTGAAAACCGTTTACCATCGCCAGGTCTGTGGCAGAACGTGAACGATCACTGAAGACTTTTTTTGAGGGTTCCTATGTAAAACTGTACCGCCATTTTTGCTGCACCTTTGGCCGTTTGCTGTCATTTTGGCAAAAGGTCGGCCCCTTCATGGAGGCTCAATCGTATCGATCTAACCCATCAGACGTCGTTGACGTCCTCACTTTCTTGTGCCGACGTGGTTCAGGAAGTCTCTCAGTTCCAACAAAAATAACAGCCAGAGATGGCGTTTAGTGCCCCACCGTTTTTCCACTACATCTCCCATGATTCATTGGGTTACTGTGACAGCGTCTGTGGGGCCGTGTCCAAATCGGAGGGCTGCGTTCTTCCTGGGCTGCATGGCGTCACGGCGCCGCCACAAGTGCAGTTCGAATTCAACCACTCCTTCAAATGCGGCCAACGAAAACGACCTTCTTTTCCCCCGATTTCAAGGATTGGGCCGGTGAATCCTTCTGTGCTGTCCATATCCCAAGATGCATTGCGGCCGACCCCGAAGATTTTCTGTCAACAATGGTGGACTGTGAAGCGGGCAATAACTGGAAATAATTACTCCTCCAAGATTAGCCTGATTTACTACTCCTCTCTGTTCGGGACTTGTGGTTGCTAGGCGACAGGACATTCGCCGGCTGGAATTATCTAAAGGCTAGATGAATTCACCGCCGTTCCCATCCGGCCTACCCGCTCGACAGAGGTCCCGGGAGGCGATTCCAGGACGCGGCCCTCAAATTCGGACAGGCCCTGCGCCCGTTCTACAGGTTGTTAAATCTCCTTGATGAAATCAGGCGAACAGTTTGGTTCTCCTTCAAGGTTGGTGTTGGAGCACGGAGGAGCCGTTATCAGCCACAGATCCCAGAGTTTGGTCCAAGTCATCGCCAAAACTGTAACGGCTGCTTTCTAATAATAATAATGGCTGGATTGAAGGAGAAGTATTATTTAAGACTTCCAGCACAGTAAAAAAACCTGAAGTCAGGTTTAACTAAAAAACAAACACACAATAAATAAAAATAAAGAAAACATGTAGTGTTAAAGTTACATTTTTTATTTACACCAAATCCAAATGAATAAAACTTATTTTTCTCATGTTTTAAATTAACTATAAACATAAATTCAATGTTTTTTTTAATAAAATGTGTCAATAATGCTGTGATTATATATATCTGTTGCTTTTGCACCAACGTGAAAAAACAACTTACTTTATTATGTTGTTACATTAAATTTCATTTTAATAAACTGAAGGGGAACACAACTGCTATAAAACGTGCACATTCCCTACAGCCTTTAGTTTTTAGTAATGATTTTTAACCATCACAACCTTTAAGAGAAACAGACACAACTTCAAGCTTTTTGTGCCACAACTATTATAAAAAATTACAGGTGAGATCCAGGAGGGGCAGGAACGTCATCCCCTACAAGCAACTGTTTTTCTATTTATTTTTGTTTCTGCTGTGCTTTCTAATTCAGGGGGAAAGTGGCTCAAAAAAGGTGGAAAAACACTGAACAGAGATAAAAGTAAGACGTTTACCCAGGACTGATCCCAGGATGATGCCGATGCCCAGACCTTTGCTCAGCACGATCTTCAGACATGGTACTAAAACAGAACAGAGGGAAACGGTTAGAATGTTGAATTCAGCTCATGGGACTTTCAGCTTTGAACTTCAACCATCTGCATTATAGAAAAGCGTGCCAAAGTCAATTAAATGCTAAAACAGAACAGACTGAAGTGTAATAACGGAAGTCGACAGCAGAGGGCAGTCGTGAGACCACAAACAAACTCTGAAAGCGGCTTCTTCTTGTGACGGAGAACCGGAAAAACGGCGACACCCTAGCGACACTTCATTATAAAAGCGAATATGTGAGATCTGCCCGTCCAAGAACAGCTGCGGCACGTCCACTTCCGCGGACAAGCACGCACATTGGAAAGGGGGTGACGTCAGAGCGGATTGACAGCGCGCGCTCCCTCTTTTTCCCCGTCAAAGGAGCCGCTCTCTTTCCAAGCAGGAAAGCAGCAGCCGAGCGGGCTTCTTACCGTCCAGCAGGTTGAAGTTGAGGAAGAACTGGTCATAGCAGGACTCCGGCATCAGGTAGTCCACCAGAACACCTTTAAACGGGTCCATAAAAGACGAAACTGACCGAGGTTCCGCACTGTCAGCCATTCTGACGGGGTCTTCCTCGTCCCACACAAACACGATCCGACACTTCCGGCTCTGAACAAATGTTCCGGCTGCTGCCACATCTGTTCCTCTTTAGAACTTTCCGCAAATATTCTGTAACTGAACTTGTTCAAAACTGTCTAATATGCTTATTACTTATAACGACCACTGTTGGTAATAGAGAGATAATTATGAAGCATTTAAAAATTAACAAAATCCATCATAAGAATTTAAAATGTTATTTTTATTTTCTTTTTGTGTGTTTTGTAATAATAGTTTACAGTTCTATTTTGAAATAATGTAGCTATTTAAAATGCAGAAAAAATACAGTAGAACTTTTGATTAAAATAAATTTAAATTATTCCTTGTTTATTGTTTTGCATTTATTCCTCGCAAATATTGTGTATGTTTCGAGGTTTTTACAAGCTATTTCTTAAATTAAACAAGAAGAGTAAAAAATGAATTTGAATTATTTTTTGTTTTTGAAATATGATATGTAGTACACTTACTGTCAATGGTAGTATGTAAAGTTAAGAAAATCAACCCACAAACATCACATCACGACAGCAGACCTTTGCAGTTCAAATACAGCCCTTAAAAAAAAGGAAAACCATCCAGATGTTTATATTATCTGCCCAGCCCATAGACAGTATATCTTTATTTACAGCCTATATCCAATTATGTAAAAGGAAAGTGTTTTCTTTGGGCCACCTTCAGACCAAACTTCCTGTCAGAATGAGCATCTGAATCAGCTTAATTGACTGTATGGCTGCACACACGAGGAATTTGACTCCGGTAACGGTCAAGAACAGAGCAAACAGAGGCAAAGTATAAATATGTGTAAAAAAAACAAACAAAAAGAATAAAGATATTTACAACATGTGTGTAGTTTTCAGTTCATCGGCTTGGTGGCGTACATTTTATTTTGAAATTTAATTCAGAGACCTATCCCCCCCCCCCCATATTATCTGTTTTTGGCATTGATTTTTCTAATACTGATTAAAATACTTTCCAAGGCCGATTTGAAGATGATTCTACTTGTTTTTAACTATTTTCTAGGTCACGTTTCTTCTTATTTGATGGTTTTTCTTGCTGAGCCATTTGTTTCTGTTTTTGGGAGAACCTGGAGGTTTCAATTAAATATAAGTGTTGTAGGGTTTGGATGGTTTACTTGGGGAATTTTCGGCTCAGTAAAGCACTTTGTGTTTCATTTCTATTTTTGATAAGTGCTCTCTTTATTCTATTATTTTATTTTATTTTTCTCGGAAAAGACGGAGACTAGTCTTATTTTGTGCTTTTATTCTGAAGGGCTAACCGGAAACATCTAATAGCAGCACCTTCTGTGGGAACTTTCAAAGAAGGAGAGCGTGTTTTCAGTTGATGGATCCAGAGGCGGCTTTGGTTCCGGTTCGGCACCAGAAAATATGCCTGCCAGAGACCGAGCTGGACTTCTCCGGTCCGCTGTACTCGGTGTCGGTACTGAAAGTGGGCTACTGCGTCCCTCAAAGCGACGGGACGTTCAAGGCGGACGGAACCATCAGCCTCATTCGGGGACGCAGGACGGTTCTCGTGGACACCGGCGGTTCGTGGGACCGGGACTTCCTGCTCCGGGCTCTGAAGGACAGGGGGCTGCGGCCGGAGGACGTGCAGGTGGTCGTAGGCACCCACGGACACTCGGACCACATCGGTAACCTGAGCCTGTTTCCTGCAGCTCTGACCATCGTGGGCTATGACGTCAGCGAGGGGGACACGTATCGACCTTCCGGTCTGGCAGAGGGGCGTGTCCACTTGATGGATGAACAAGTGAGTGGAATATCGGTCGGTCGGTCGGCACACACACACACAAGACATTTATTCAAGATTTTTTTTTCCATTTAAGTGATACTAAATTCAGTGGATACTTGATTTAACGGGACAATGCAAACTAGCGAGACACAGACAACATTGCTGTTGATCGTAGAATTTGATACTGACTTGATATTTGAAACTTGTGATCAACTGCAGAAAAACGTATTTCCACCTATAATCCATGTTTCCGTTGTTCCGGTTACCAACTGGCATTTAGACCAGCACGATAATACTGAACATTAACCGCGCTTCCATGTGCAGAACATCTTTACCGGTACCGGTCCGTGGGTCATTTGGTACCGAGCTGCACAGAAAGAATAAATAACTTACATTACTTCCATTTTATTTATTTCGGAAAGATGTTTTATTTTGAAAAATTTCCCAATTCTGTGTTACATACATCTATGTCACTCTTGACGCAGGCCAAGGCGCTCTTCTCGGTCACGTGATAGGTTACCGTTAAAATAAAACCCAGGAGTTAGCAAAATGAGTGAAAAACAAACGTCTTTGGAAAGTTTCTTTGCCAAAGGGAAAACGCCCAGCCAGGAGACAGAAGAAGAGCCTTCCACTTCCAAAAAAAAAGAACATTTAATCGACAGTACTTCTTTTTTGCACCATGAGTGTGGGAAGGGGAGAGGATGATGACATCTGTGCGATGTACATTGACGTTAAAGCTCAGCTCAGAGTTCGTCTCGTCATGTCTCTGATTCCCTTTCATCGGAGCGTTGCAACAATAATCGTCTGCCACATCTTAAAGACCGGTCCGTGAAAACTTTGTATGACATCATACCGGTCTGTGGCGTTTAAAAGGTTGGCGACCACTGGTTTACATGGTCCCAGAAAAACCTTATCCGATTGTAACAAACGTTTGCACCTCCTAAAATACTGGAAACAGGCGTAGAGGAAGAAATGGTGAGTTCCATTGTAAACAAACAAAGCTGCAGGAGAGAGCAAGATAATCTTCTAAACGTGACTTTATTATTGTTATGATTATTATTAAGTACTTGTTCGCTTGTTTTTTTTTTTTAACCAGTGCTTTTTTTCTTGGCCGCACCGAGACGGGAAGGGTTAGGATTAGACGAAAACGTGCCAACAACAACAACAACAACAACAACCGTGGATGCAGTTAAAATCTATGCAGTCAATGCTGCAATGTGCATCTAGACTGAACGTAAATATGTGGGAATAACATTAATAAGCATGAATTCACGTGATTGTTTACACTGTTTCTCAGGACTGTGTGGAGTGGCATCTCTGCTTTGAAAACCGCCTCCGTTAGCTCACAAACCGTCCCAAAGCCGCTCCTCTGCTCAGAGACACGGTCCTCCCGGGACACACGGTTCTCCTAAGTTCGGGGTTCGGTGTGGAGCGGGCGACCGGTCCTATTTGTGCTCCAAAGCTTTCTCTGGAGCACCTCACCGTCTATGCATGACATAAAACCAGAGCAGTAGTGACCCACAATCGGAATAAACTGTTTACATGCACCATGATCGGATCAACATGTGGCATAGCCCACCTATCTCCATCTGAAATAAATTTTGATCCGAATGAGTCTGATTGGGTCAGAGTATTCCAAACGGCGTGTTAATATGACGCAATGTTATTCTGATCAGGCGTTCATTCCCATTACTTTTGTCCATGTCAACGCAGCTATTCAGGCTATGTGAGCTTTTAAAGTTGTCACTTTTTACACCCTGCAGCCAATCAGAATTGAGTATTCACCCAGACCATGGTATAAAAGGACGTATGTTATGATGTACCAGTGTCTTTCAGCCTTTTCTGAGCCGTGGCACACTTTTTCCTTGGCACACCAAAATGTAAAAATAGAGAAACTCTGTAGTCTGTATTGATGAACAGTCTCTGCATAATCTCACATGCATTTTTTTTTTGCTAATAACTGAGGTACAAAAAGTTCCAGCAGTTTTTCCTAAAAGTTGATAGTTAATAATTATCAACCAAATTAGTTGAAAGTTTACCGAGGTAGTCCCCCCCTCCTCCTGTTTATTACAATGCAATTTCATGTAACCAGAAGTACGGTGTTTGATAATTACATATTTTCTGAAATACCCAGAAAAGCATCACTGTCCAACTATATGGTGTGGAAGTCAAATAAAAATAAAATAAAATAAACAATTGCAGGAATTCTCAGAAGCAGGGATCTAAAGGATGCTCAAAATTTTCCTTCCTCAAAACACTGGGAATAAAAAAAAATGTTTTCTTAATTCATGCATTAGGAGGAAAAACGTAAAAGTGAAAGGCAGTTGTTTTTGGTGTCAGCGTCGGCCTGCTTTTTGTCCCCTGCAGGTTTCCGTTGTTCCCACCCCCGGACACACGGGTCAGGACGTGAGCGTGCAGGTGACCGGCACCTCTGCAGGGACGGTGCTCATCGCGGGGGATCTGTTCGAAAGCTGCTCCGACGAAGAGACGTGGAGGGAGCTGAGCCTGAACCCCGCAGTGCAGGAGGCCAGCCGCCAGAGGGCGCTGCAGAGCGCAGACATCATCATCCCAGGGCACGGACCTCCTTTCAGAGTCCTGAGGAGCTGACACACTTTTTATTTATTTATTTCCAAAAGCAAAGCAGGAGCACAGCAAGTCCAAAGGGAGTGCAGTCACACTGCTGATGTGAGGTAAAGACGGAGAATCACAGCGATGAAGGGCATAGAAGGATCTCCTCAAACGGCAAAATAGACTGAGCAGTTACCTAACCATTCCCAGCTTCAAAGTCCGAGTCATTTGTGATAATCATGTTTGATATCTGAAATAAAAACCTCAGTCCGACTCTGTTTATAGATTTATTAGGACAGCAGTTTAGCCAAATGTTTCATTTTCTCTTGACTTACAAACTCACTGCAACCATCTATTGATCCCAGTGGTCTTGTAGTTACGAGAGACCACCTGCCTCACTTCCTTGGAAAGCTGCAGATCTTCACCTCTGAGTTGTGGGCGGGACTGTTGGCACACAGCAACTCCGCCGCTCTTCCCCTCCACGTTGCTGAGAGCTCGGAGCGGGGAGCCTCCGCGTATCTTTATAATTTAAATGTAGTTTCTTTTATTGTCCTGCCAGGACTGAGAAAACAGAGGCGGGCTTTACCAAACCGCAGACTGACGGATCACTTTTGATTTTGGTTAAAAAAATCTTTCAAAGAGAACCGCCCACATGCTTTGTTTTGGAAGGCTTGGATCTGTTTTCATGGAGGGGTAGTGGCTAGCACTCTCGCCTTGCAGCAACAAGGCTTTGGTTCGAATCTCTGCTGGGACCTTTCTGTGAGGAATGTGCTTGTCTTCCTCATGCATGTGTGGGTTTTCTCTGGTTTCCTCCCAACGTCCAAAAACATGCTTCATAGGTTCATTGATAAGTACATATTGTCCCTTAGTTGTGAAGGTGATTTTGTGGTCCTGCAACCGACTGGCAACCGGTCCAAAGTTTATCCCACCTTCACCCAACAGATGGATGGATGGTTAGATAGAAGTTGTCAATGGGGTTGGGCGATGTCCCCTAAATTGGCAGTTGACGATGTTTGCTCTCAACTATCGGGATGGACGAGCTTTGTGTCTGAGGGGAAGGGGGGGGGGGGGGGGGTTTGTTACGTGAGCGGTATGTGCGGAAGACTTAAGATTGCGATCCGTCCCGCAGCTCTAGGGGAACGAGCTACCGAACTCAGAACCAGGTCTAAAAGTGGATTTGTGTTTCTAGTCGTGTCCCGACTAATTACAGGCTGATGTTATTCCCATATGTTTACGGCAGCCAGGATGCAGCACCACCCAAAGCTAATACTGTTAGCCCGTGTTAGCATACTGCTAGCCCTGGCTTCTTTACGGCTCCGTTCTTCAACAGAAAAAGCACTGACCACACGGATTAAAATTAAAATGATGAGCGAACAGGTGCTTCATAATAATCGTAACATTATTAAAAGCACATTTAGAAGATCGTCTCGTATATTACCGAGCTGACATGTCAATGTATATAGCCGCTCGGCAACATTGTTTTGTATTGAATTGTTACATTCAATAAAGTTTGAAAAAAAATAGCCGTCGGCGGAACTTCTATCCTTTTCCGGTTTTTCAAACCCTACTGCGCATGTGCGAATGATTTATTCCAACCGAAAGTGTGACCCATGTGAATGTTTGTTATATTCTGAAAACATTTTTCTGGTTTCATGTACACGGTTGGATTCTAATCCGATCATTGGGCCCATCAAGATATTTTGCACATGTAAATTCGGCTTATGGTGTCCACTCGCAACGTGGCGGGGGCGTGGTGTCACGATGGTGTCTCTCCATCTTGATGTCACTCACCCATCACGATGGACCATTGGCACAACCCTAGTTGTCACAAAACTTTGTATGTTCTCAAGATGTGACTGATGCCAATTTTATGACCAGCGTGGTGTAGAAGACGTTTTATTCAAATGCGACTTTCTTTCTTTTTTTTTTAACTTGTTCTGTCCAACAACTGAGCAAACAGATTCGAGCTGAAGGCCTTTTGTGTTGGACAGGTTTTACTTTCACAAAAAGAGGTTATAGAACTTTCAGAACAACCAGAGTGTAGATTTGTATAAACCCCTTTTTGTTTTTTTATTATTTTTTATTTGTTACATTTAGTGTATGTGTTTGTGTGTGTGTGGGGGGTATTAAAGGGTGGTGGTGGAAGAGAATAAAAGGAAGAGAGGTGAGAAAGTGAAGTGGGGGATATAAGCTCTGATTTGAATGAGTTATGATTTTAAGCTGTAACATGTATTCCAGATCTGCTGGAAAGACAAATATTACATCAAAGGTGAAAATCTGACACGATGATGAGCGGAAGACATCTGTCCATCAAGACACTGTGGGTTCATAAGGGGAACCAGATCGTACCCAGCCAGACCAGGAGAGGGGAGGAGAGACCCCCAGGCCAGGAGCGCCCCAGTTGACGGGACCCAAGCAGCCTGGGAGAGGGGGACCGCCCACCCACCTAACCAGGTGCAGAGCCGGTGCCGAGAGGCATAGGCGAACCCGGCGTCTGGGTCCCCAGGCCACAGGACAGGCGTGCTTAGCCATACCAGGCGGCAGCCACTGGGGCCAACGGGCGCCGGACACCGAGATGCAGGCCAAGGACGAAGCCAGGGCCCCAAGAACCTATGAGCCACCCACCACCCAGCCGGCGCCCCGTCTCCGCAAGCCAGCCCCAGGCACCCGACCCGAGCAACCCAGAGATCACCGTGCAACCACAGCTCCCCCCCTCCCCCCCATGTCTCTACCCTCTAGAACAGGGGTCGGCAACCTTTTTTACTCAAAGAGCCATTTGGGACCGCCCCTAATGGAAAAAAAAGCACCCGGAGCCACAACCCGTTTTGACATCATTATATATATTATGCATATATATTATATCAAGGGTGCTCATTACGTCGATCGCGATCGATTTTCAAAGACATAAGTGTAGATTGCGGGCCAGAAAAGATAAAAAAAGTACTTCTTTCTTTTCATCTTCATGTTTATTTGTTACATGTTTATTTCAACATTATTGTTTATGTACTGATGATTAAAAACTACACAGTGAGTTTACATAAAGATACTTTTGTATTAACAGATGAGGCGTTTTATTACAAAGACAGAAAGCAGCGACCATCGTATTCATGCTCTGCTGTAAACGGTGCAATGCGGGGGCGTGGCATATTGTGAGGCATTTGGCACTGCTGGCTCCGTACGAAGCGCGCGCCTCGCAGCTTCCTTGATGAGCTTGTATTTATCGGGCGAGAACTGCAGAGCTTATAGCAGGAGGAGAAACGCGGGGAGGCTTTAATAAACTCCGGTTGCTGGACTTCTACCGGGGACATGATGTGCCGCGGGGAGAAAAAGACGTTCTGAAGGCAGAGTTTGCGCTGAGTGCATTTAAACTCGCGTCTGCAGTGACGTATGTGTCAGAGGATGTCCGATTGGCCATTCTGCATGTCAATCAAGTCCCGTTCTTTTCGGTGAGGATTTTGATTGGCTGGTGGATTTTCAAGAAATACTCTCTTCCTACTTTCTTCAATCTCCCCCACGTCCCCGAAGATGACCGGTCAATCGCGACCGACGCAACGAACTCCCCTGCTCTGAAACGCACATCATCGCACACGGGAGTCCAAAACACCGGCGCAAACTCTCCGTCATCAGAAAGCCGCTCCCCGTTCCGCGCCACGCCAAGCCCCCGGCAGAAAATCACTCCAGACCCGGAGTGTTTATTGAAGCCGCCCCGCGTGTCTCCTCCTGTTATCAGCTCCGCAGCCCTCGCCGACAAACACGAGCCCACCAAGGAAGCTGTTTTTTACGTGGCACGTGCCTCGCACGGAGCCAGCAGCACCTTTGAATTGCCATGAAAAATGAACGAACTAAAATAAATTTGAATTTTTATAAAATACTCATTATTTTCCAAAGTCACAGGGAGCCACAACAGAAGGATCAAAGAGCCACACGTGGCTCTGGAGCCGTGGGTTGCCGACCCCTGCTCTAGAACCCTTCTCACCCGCCATATTATCTGACATCACCTCCCATACCCCCCAATGCCCTCCCCACTCTGCGATGGGGAGGGAGAACCCCAGAGGATTCCGTTGAGCCAGCCCCCAGGTCTGTCCCCACCCATGCACTTTCGCACTCTCGCACACATCGTATTTAAATGCGACTTTCAAGGAAATCAAGGACACAGTGCAAAACAAAGGTTAGTAGGTTCAGAAATATTTGTTATGAATAATAACCGACAGAATTCAAAAGTAAATCAGAATGAAAAGGCTGAATAAAACAGATGAGTTTTGGGTTTAGATTAGAAATTTCCGTAATGTTCGGTAGGTCAGGATGGAGGGAATTCCTGAGTTTGCCTAGACTAGGCTCCTCGTAGAAACAAGCCGGGACGGAGGAACCGAGAGCTGGACAGAAGACGAGGACCGAAGAGAACCACAGGGTCGTAAAGACGAAGAGGAGCCAGGTTATGGAAGGCCTTAAAGGTAAACAGCAAGAGTTTGAATCGGATTCTGTAGGTTATGGGAATCCAGGGCAGCTGGTGGAGAACCGGGGTGATATGACTAAAGGATGGGGTTCTGTAGATGATTAGTTCTGGACCAATTGAAGGTTTTTAAAGGAAGACCGAACCGGAAGGAATTGCAGTAATCTGGCAGGGAGTGACCAGACTGTGAACCAATTAATGTTACGCAAACGAAAATGGGCAGACCTAGCAATGTTATTGATATGAGCTTGAAAAGATAAAGACCTATCCAGGATGCCACTCACCTGAGGGGAGGGGCAGACTGAAGATTAGTCAAGGCAAAGAGTAAAATTGCAGCTTTGAAGAGGGAGGACTTGGAATTAGTAAGAAGTACTTTAGAAGCGGTTATTACTTAAGTAGTATTTTTAGTATTGAGTTTCAGAAAATCTAACCAATTTGTGATTTCAGAAAGACAGGAGGGGAGGGAGAAGGTGGAAGAGAGGAGTCAGGTTTGCTAGAACATACAGCTGGGTATCATCTGTTTGTTTGACCTTTGACCTCGACAAAGTGCAACTACCGTGTAAGATGGTATCCAGCGGCCTTCTACTAATTGACTCAAGTCTCTCTGCCTGCAGCTATGAGTTTCTTTGGGTTTCATCATAGATCTATTTCCTTTACCAAGGATTTATTTCCGAATCCGGGGTGACGTCTTTGCAAAGGTTTACGTCTACACGGTTCAGGTGGAACGTACAGGTGTAGGTCACTTTCCAATGGGATACGGAAACCGTTTGGTACAGGAGCCACGTTGGGGCTTAACCGTTCCTGCGTGGTGGCGTGGCAACAGAGCGCCACTGCTTAACCCTGCTCCGGCGGAGGGAAGGGGCTGCTCTCACTCAGCCGCTGGTGCGTGGCGACAAATGCACGGGGATGGCAAAGCGACTGTGAGCAAAAAAAGGTCCAAAGTCTGGCAGCAGATTTCCAAAGTAGATGCAGACAGCATCTACTTTCTACTTTACACATCATGCAGCATTTTGATAATAGCCCTGCAGCATCATGCATGTCAACATGTGTTCTATTAATTAATCCCCTCTAGCAGTAAAAGAAAAAGTTATAGTTCTTACCTGTGAAATGTTCTGCCTTCCTCCTTTGTGGACTCTGATTTTGGCAGTTGAAACCCGCACAATGAAATGGCATTTTGCAAAAGATGTGTTCACATGCATTCACTGCAGCAGTAACTTGACCTCACCAAGATGGCGGTGCTCTCCTCCCATGAGGAATCACGTGATGTCTCCTCTAGTGATAAAACTCATTGGTAGAACCCCACTGCAGTGCAACTATGCGTGTTCCACCTCATAATCCTTAGCAATCTCAGTAAGGGAGGGGTAAACAGAGTAGCAGTTTGCTCACTATTGTTAACGTCATTATTGTTTATTTACTTAGAACAAACAAAAGTAGCGTAACAACATGAGGGTCACTTCTTTTCACAGACACCTAACTCATGGTGTGGGAATCAACACTTCCCATAAGTCAAAGGCCCCATTTACACTGCATGGTTCAAGTGACCCAATTCCGATTTTATCCTCTTCGGCGATCTGGCTACCCGCCAGTCCCGCGGAAGCGGAGTTGCTGCTACGTAGTCGGATACGATTCACTTTTAAAAGATGATGTAAGCGGGTCGTCAAAAAAATCGGATATAGTCAGAAAATCGGATTTGGGCATCAAGACCTGCAGTGTAAATGCGCCTTAATTGTGCATAGAGTGGCTAAGGCCCAGGTCCCAACACTTGTTAACAAGATGGCTGAAGCCCTGTTTGAACTGCAGCTACACGGAGAAAAAAAGGAAATCAAAACTAACTCAGATTTGCTCCCGCTGTTTTTAAACACATCAGTGTTGTGTGAGTGCTTTAAGCTGGTATTTTCCTTTCGCATATAGGGAGGAGAAAAACAGAGAGACTGGCGCAAGCCTGTGTGTGTCTGCATGTGTGCTGCAGCAGTGTTTTCACTAGCGCATATGTAGAAAGGAAGAAAGGAGATGGGACGGCTTCTGTGTGTGTGTGTGTGTGTGTGTGTGTGTGTGTGTGTCTTTGGCGCGTAGGTAGGATAAAGGGGAGACAGAGCATGCAAGTGTGTGAGCATTCCCAGTTGTGTTACTCAGGGAGAACAGTAACAAAAAGGTTTCCTCTAAAAGAACAGAGAATGGGTTTTATTAACCCACTCTGGAGGCTCTGAGGGTCCGAGCGGGCGTTAATGTGTCCGCGCCTTAACCTGCGGTCGCCTTTGTGCGTGTCAAAGACGGAAAAATCCCCTGTGATTGAGACTCGTCCTATAGCCCGGTCGTCCTGCTGAGTGTGAAAATCACGGTAACAAAAGCGTGGCTTGTAAGGCGTAAACCCAGTTACCTGTCCAAACGCCGCGCTAAAATGCACCAGATACTAGACAAAAGGGGTGTGCAGCGTTTGACCGTCAGGGGCGTGCACAGGATTTTAGAGGGGCAGGGGCTTAAAGTTGGAAAACGGCAGGAAAAACTTAAAAGCATCAATAGTCTTTGTTTTTTGCAGATGATGATTTTGTGAATAAAAATTGTAGATTTGTAGAAGTTGTTTCTGATTTGTAAATATTTAATAAAACCAACATTACAGTTTTTTCCCCATAGAGTACCATAAGAAAAAAACTGAGAACTCAACCCATTCTCAGATCCTCTTACAGAGCAAAAAGAGTTTTCATATTTTGCTTTTACATAAATCCAGATGTTCATTTTAACAAAGAAGAACATTTTCTGTGCTATAGTTGAAACACCTGCCTGCCTTATTCCCCCTTAATCTCCCTTTTTACAAGTTTCCACAACATCGCCAACTTTATTTGATTGAGTCTTCATTCTCTGGTCTAAACTTAGACTTTGTGATGAAGATAAAAACGTCAAAGTGGATGCTAACAAACGGACGCTAACTTTAGCTGCGTCTAAAGCTCCAGCAGTCCAGTGACCTCTTTTCACGGGGCTGCTGGAGCCTATCCTGGGCACTCATGGGTGAAGGCAGAGGACATCCTGGACAGGTTGCCAGTCTGTTGCAGGGCCACAAGTCGCACACCCATGGACTCTCACATTCACACCAATGAAAATCTACAGTAACCAATTAACCTATGAAGTAATGTTTTTGGACGGTGGGAAACCACGCACGCACGGGTAGAACAGGCAAACTCCACTCAGAAAGGCCCCCCCATTGGTGTTCTGTTGCAGGTCTTGAACCAAGAGCCTTCTTGCTGTGCTTACCACTGCCCCACCAACACTGAGGCTTCGGGGGTGTCTCAGTTTTACAACTGCATCATAGAGACGTGCCCACCTGTGCAGGAGGGGGGGGGGGGTGTTCCCACTTCTGCGGTCGCTCACAAAGCAGTGCTTTGTTTCTTCGCCAGTGCCGTGTCACCTATTCAGAGCCGCGATGGCTAATAATCATTAACAGGGATCTGCCTAAGTGTGTCAAAGGCCTGATTTGGCGCTCGGTGATGAATGTTCTACTGTCAGTCAGTAACCAACGTTGATTGTCCAGCTCAAACTCCACAGAGTGCTAGAGATGGATTCTTGCTGACTTCTGCGGTTTCACCGTTTTTTGTGGCTTTTTAAAGGCAGGTCTGCCAGATAATCTGGCATAACATGTCTGGATTAGATTGATCACATGACAGTTGATCATTTGCCGCCCATGCGGCTGCAGCTCAGTGGCCAAAGCTTTTCCTGTGTTCAACCCCTACCCACCGTATGTCGCTAATTCGAAATGCACCGTTTAATCCAGGACTTCATCAGCAACACTATGAATGGAAAAAAACACATTGAAGGATATCCTTTTGAGATGATTGGAAATCAGTTCAAGCATGAAGGGGTTAAATTTGACAGGGGAAATACGAGTTTCGACAAAGAAAACTGCTTCAGGGTTGGAAAACTGGTCTGACACCCGGAAAATGTGTCCCAACAGCCTGAAACACCTTCAGAAAGACCACATAAAAACTAGACTCATTTGGTAGCCGTGTCACCATGGCAGATCACCAGGGGGGGGTTCACGCAGATTTCAAATGAGTCGGTATTCATACAAAGCGAGCTTTCAGGTCACATGACCTCAACAAGATGCCGTTTTCGAGGAAAGCCTGATATAGGCTTATTGTGTGCTTAAAGTCCATTTACATGATAAGATTATGAAGATCATAAAGCCTCCCCCGCCAACACACAATTTCCCTGATTCTATTCTGTTCTTTCCAACGAGCTTCATTGCTGGACTGAGGCTCCTTGAAGAGGCTGATCGGACTCGACTCACCTACAAACACAAGCTCTACTTTGCTTCTGATGAATCCGTTAAATTTCAAAGATATAATGGAAAGAAACTCAAAGAAAATGTTTGAACATCATGGCTCGTAGTTTTGACGTAACTCTAACTTCACAACATTGTACGAGTAATGAAGGAATGCTACCTTTGCGTTACGCTGTTCAAAACAACTTCTAACTTCAATTTTTTTTCCCCCAAGTAGCCTCAATGATGCTTGAGCAGTTAGCAGGCCATAGATCAAAATCCTTTGAAGGAACTTAAAAGGGGACTTATTTTGGAATTATCGAGAAGGCGGCCTCTTCAAAGGTCAACAAAACTCTGGTGGTGGTTGTAGACTTTGGTTGGTAGTGTGTGTGTGAAATCTCATGAAGGTCGTTCAAACAAAAGTTTCCTTTTTCTATACTGTGAGAAAATGTGAAAATCGCCAAATATCACACTTTGCCGCAAAACGGCCACCTAGCTGTCCTGTGAGTTCCTGTGGCCATTCCATAATAATTTCCAAACTTCCTTTGGATATCCCCGACACCTGTCTTAGTGGATTTTGAATTTTTTTTTACCTGTTTAAGCACCATAAGAGATTTGGCCCCATGACTTTTGTTGTTGGTTTCACAAATTTTGGCTCAAAGGCTCAGAAAGAAGGAAGAATTTGTGAAAATAATGAGGTCCATGCAGTTCAGGGGGGTATTCCAGAAAGCAGGTCATGCTAGCTCCCACGGTAAGTTTGAAGCTAAGGAAGTTGATAACCTCAGCTTTTGGTTCCAGAAATGGAGGTATGTTTCAGGGTAGGTCAAGTTACCATGGCAACTCATGCTCTGAACATAACCTGGTCGGGAGCAGGGGGTATTCCAGGAAGCATGTTTAAACTAGCCTGACTTTAAGCCTGAACTCTGGCTGAAATCCGCCTGAACTTGCTTACTCTGGGTATGTCCGTTCCAAAAGACCGGATATAAGTTGGCGTAATTACGCTGGACTTGGTAACCCTGGGTTAATTCACGTGCACAGCAGGTACTTAAAGACATTCTCAATGGATCGCCGATTTCTGGAGTCACCATGGAAACGCGTAGGGGAAAAAAAGAAAGCCCTATACTTCAGTGAGAAAGTAAAAGTAACACAGCTGCATCATCAAAAAAATCTATAAAACGTCTATAAAACTCAATAATTGTTTATACAACTCAAATTTTTTGATTTATCCAACTAAATGTCATATTACTCCAATTCAAATAATATTTTTTCCATCTTAATTAATTATATTTCTTGAACTCTCATATGTCTAAGTTTGAGCCAGCAGATATGATCATTTTTATAACAATAAAAAAATATGCACAGAGTGCACTAAATTGCTTAAAGAACTTTCATTTTACCTATCAGAACCAACATGGAATAAAAAAAAGATTACCTGCAGTGCTGGAGGATTTTGACTGTTGTGGTTTATCATGGATGCTTATTGGTCAGCGGGAACGAAACCATTGACTGTACAGTATATGAAAACTGGACTGAGTGAGTGTGATGTCACCCATAGAAAGATACTTATTTCCAATTCAGTCACCGTTTTGGAGCCAGACGACAACAGCAAACAGTGTTTGGTCTGAGTCAATGTTTCCATGGCAACCACTCTCATCTATCAGTGAGCTTATGGCACAGCCACACCCCTACCACTTGAAAGTACGCTGCCATACGAGGCCACCTACTTTTATTGAGGCATCTGATTGGTCGGATTATAACTTGAATCACTTGCACCATAGAAAAAACATCGTGAAAAAAAACGAGGATTTTCAAGTACATGTTAATAAAAGGTATCAGAGTAAGATTCCTTTTATTAGATTACTTTTTCATAGCAATATTGAAGCGATCAGCGAAGTGTGTTTGCTGTCTGTCAAAGCTCAGTGGATCCCAAGTCTGTGCAAAATACCACTTTTAAAAATAATAAATCTTACTGTGCCTCTTATGATGTAGAGAAAGTGAGTTTACTCCCTACCACCCTTTATTTTAACTTTATTGACTGAGTCAGTGAATGCAAAAACCCAATACCAAGAAACCATTGGGGTGGCTTTATAATTATGACCTTGTACCTGCAAACACAGCCCAAACCATGACTCCTCCCCACTGCGTTCAACTGTTTTCAAGACTTTTGGGTCTTCTATTGGCTTTCGCCTGGTGAATCGTCCAAACAAACTAAAGTTGGAGAGTTTGAGACCCTGAGCAGAGAGTACTAGTTGAGCTGGGGTCTAACAATTTGTATATGCTGGATGATTATTTTTAAATATTGCATTTGAATTTTTGCCCAACGAAATCATTCTAACAACAACAAACTCATAAAGAAGGCTTGGACAACACCAATGACACATCTACTGAACCTGATTTAGTCATAGTGGATGAAGTCAACAGAGGTGTGTCCTCTAATTAGCCTGCAATCACTCAGTCTGTGTTTGAGATGGCGATAGCTGTCACTGGACTGTTTTGTGACAGGGCGTGTTCCACATGGAACACGGACTACCATATGTCAAGCAGAGGGTTGTTTTAGGAGATTAGACAGAAAATAAAGGACAAGCACATTGACGGTGAATGCTGCAAGAGCATCTCCAAGGAGCTTGATATTCTACGACTGGACAGGTTCAGAAGTTCACAGTCCACAGAGTTATATAGAACTCCTCTGGACAATATTTACTCAGAACTGCTGAAGCAACCAAAATAAATGTATTAAACATTATCTAAAAAAGGCTTAAGATGCCACTGACCAGCCATTTAACGGTCGAATTAAAGGTTGATAGAAAACACAGCGTAGCTCTCTTTGCTCCTATTGATAATGATCAGGATCTACGTCCGGTGTGTTGTCTGTGGCGATCATTTACTACAAATATGAATTGGCTAGTGCAAAAGGGGCCCAAGTCCAAAAGGTTTATTTTCCAGGAAATGATTTGAATTGCATAGCTTAAAGGGAGGCTACACCAAATGATTAATACTTTACCCAGCTTTAGCACTAGTTCATAGCTTACAAATGCTGTAATATGAAGCACCTCACTTTTATCATTTCAGAGGACTAGCAAACTAAAGTCTCTGGACTTGGGCCCTTCTTGAATTAAACAGGGGTGCTTCCATATTGGATAACTAGTGCTGCCATCTATGGGATAAAGCAAAACCCATGCAAGAGAGGTCCAAGTCCAGGAATTTGCATTAATGCATTTTAAATGTCAAGCATAGTCAATCCATTACAACGGACTTGGGACTTTTTTGCACATAATCAGATAGCTTTTCCCTTGTAGACCATAGAACATTTAATATCTCTATTTTGAAAAATTGTGGACTTGAGCTCCTTTTGAACTAACCAATTCATATGGAACTGGACAGAGCGGCTGTGACGTCACCCTTTGAAAATGCCTTCCCTCCAGCACGAGCAAAACCATTTTTCCGCAATACGGTTGTCGCCATGTTGGAACCAAAAGACAGTGGGTGGTCAGAGTCTGCTGGTTAAACAAGGCTGGAGCCAGAAGCAGGACAGAGATGGGAGGAGGATGAATTAATAGGATTTTATTGAGTCCCAGAGGTGCTGGAGAGTTCTGGCATGGACAGTTCGTGGCTTGGACAGATGACTGAAGAGTTGGGCTTGACTTGGTGTTCAGATGAATGGCGATGGTTGACCAAAGGTGGAGGTGGAACTGGTGGTAATCCTTGAAGAGGCAGAATAAAAAGCGCATTGGCTTTCAGAAAATACGAGACACTTAGCATGAAGCGTGATCTAAGACTAGGCTTAAGGAGTCAGGACTTAACGCATGAAGCACATAGACTGACGTCAGCTGAAGGGTGATGGGTCCTTGTAAAGGCTGCAGGCTGATTAGAAGATGAGTGGCAGGTGTGAGGATGAGCCCGTCCGACCGTCTGCCCGCCCATCCATCCATCCATCCATCCATCCATCCATCCATCATCCATCCATCCATCCATCCATCCATCCATCCATCCATCCATCCATCCATCCATCCATCCATCCATCCATCCCATCCATCATCCATCCACCAATCAGTAAGCTTGTTCCTTCCACTGAAAGCAGCTTGTGAGAATCTATCAATCAGCAATCGAGACCGGGGCCAGCAAACACCACATCCTTTTACTAAGCCATCTGATTGGTCAGTTTATAACTTGAATCCCTTGCACTATTGAAAAAATATCATTAAAAAGTAGATTATCTAAAGACATGTTAAAAAGATTATCCGATCAAGAATAAGTTATTCTGACCAAAACAATGACTGAGTAACAGCTGTTTATGTCTCTATATTTTGGGATTTTGGCTTTTGAGCATTTTCCATAGGATCAAATCGTTTGAAAATAAACTAGAAGGAGCTGAATTTCCAGACGAAAATGCAGGATTGAATGCTATGTTACTGAATGAAAATGAAACGTAAAAGAAAATAATAACAATGAAATTAAAAATAAAGAAATTATTAAAATTGACCATAAATAAAGTGAAAACAGCACAATAAAAAGAAGATATATTTTTCTGATCATTTCCAGAGCCGGGTCTCTAACCGGCGAGCTTCTGCACCAAGGATTCCCCGTGTATTTCAGTGGAGGCAAAATTCCTGGAATATCTTGAAAGGTTCAAGGATTTGACCAAAAGTCACAGCTGGGAAAAGCGGAAAGAGCTGAACTTTTTATTAATGGATAAAATTGCAGAAAAATTGTAGAAGGAGTTACGTGCCAAAAATGGTGGGAAGATGCTATAATAAGAAATAAGAAACGGAAAACAATGAAGTGCTTCTCTGGAATCAGTCCTGATATCTTTGTCTCCTGAAGTTCTAAAGCTTCAAGGCTGCAAACAGACACCACCTCAGCAAGATTTTCTAAAGCCCATACAGGGTGTGAGGATCAACACTGGCTGGCCATTTGTACACTTTAGCCATATGGATAAAGCAAAAAAACAACAGCAATCCGTCAGATTATTTTCCTGGTCTGTATGAAAATAACCCAGCAGTGATAACAGCAAGGGGAAAATTAGTGCAGTTTCCAATCAGTGAAGCCCCCCCATCCCTCCACCACCATCTCCCTTTGAGTGAAGCCACATTACACTCCGAGAAATTAATTTTTGACTTTATCGCAGGCTGAGATATTTATCAGCAATTGTGACTTCATGGAAACTTCTAGGCACCTACAGGTCATAATGCAACAGATACAAAGGTTGTATTAATCTTATCTGTGGTGGCTCCACCCTTCAAACTTCCGACCTCCAAAGAGTACATCCATATATTTAAGCGGCTCACTCATTTCCCATTGCTCACATTGGCATCACAGGAGACAGTGGTGCTTCCTCTGCAGCCTCAGCTGCTCTCCATCACACACAGCCGATCCCGTCATCCACCCACCTGCAGCCGCCATGTACAGAAGTGCTCCCAAGTGGTGGCCCATCTCCTATGTGCCGCTGGTCTCCATCATCTGCAACATCACATCCTTTTCTTCCCCCGACTTCAAAACCGAGTTTGTAGTGAGGATGGGAAGGATGGACAGCCCTTGAGATCCTCCGGAGTCAGAAGTACATGGGAGAGCCCTGATCGGAGAGGAGTCATGGTGAGTACCTTCATGGTTTCAGCACCACATGGTCACGCCACAATGGAGGTTCACCTGGGTTCAGTTCCACTCCTTCAGATCTGTCCTGCTAATCCCTGACAGTGCTAACCATCACTGTCAAGCTTCATACACACGGGTATGTGACGCGTGGTTAGTCCTAGGCAGGGATCTCCAAATCCAGGCCTCCAGGGCCGGTGTCCTGCTGGTTTATCAGAAACACTGCCTTTTTTGCTGCCGATTACCTGGATCAGGTGATGTAGCAATTCAAGAATATAGTTAGATTGTGTGTTTGTGGGACTTTCAGGGCGCAATTTCAGGACTAAGCCATAGCAATCCCCTGGGTACGAGTTACCACTGTTCCTGGGTTTGCCGCCATCACTGTGAGCGCTAATATCTGAACAGTTATAAACCATCCAGGCTTTTCTGCTCACCTTTATTCGATATATGAAAATTGGCGTATGGAATTCCAGTCGGACACAAACAGCGGTTGTTAAATTCTCCTTACGTGATCAATTTTAGCGGACTCAGCGCCGTTGTGTCGTTTAAAAGGGCCGCCATCCATTTGTCATTTTAAAGGCAAGTTGAACCAGGTTTAACTTTCAATGGCCATATGTATTGTACGAGCACAATCTTAGGAACTTGAGTAGCAACCCGTGACGCAAGACTTTGGAAATGTGCATGCGCTCGGCGTTTAAATAAACTTTCTATTGAAGTGGCCACGTGAAAGTGTTGCTGGGCAGTGTGAGCGTAGCTTTGGTGATTGTGGTACCATCCTTTATGTTCTGCTTTACAAAAAGCAGCATGAACCCGACCATGATAGCACCACCTAGTGCTCATCTTTGGATGCAGTCGGAACCTCTGTGTCTAATCTGTGCTAAAGTACAACAGGGATTGGATCAGACTTCCTCGCTCTTTAGGGGAGGTTCCCCGGCAGCTCAGGAGGCAGAGTCGCAACCCATCAGAGGGTTAATGATTCAATTCCTAGTCTGTGCAGCCTGAATGTCAAAGTGCCCTTGAGCATGACATTGAATCATGCCAAGCTGGAATTCCTGTCTGAAAAGAGCTGTTGGCTCTGTCTATGTCATGGTTTCTCTGTTTCTGCCAGTGGTCACAGTATTACTCCACTGACTGCAATCGCACACCTGAAGTTGTGCAATTAATCATTCTCTGAAGGACGGCAGCAGTCATGGCTGCACTCAGCAACCGTTTGGTAATCTAACCTCAATCTGACCCCAGAGGAGAGCAGGCAATGCGACCCAGCCAAAACAAAAAAACCAAAAAGCAAACAAAACCCTGATCTCTCAAAGGAAGTCGTTTCACATCTCATGAAAATGGTGGACCCTCCCACTGAGGCAGAGGGGTTGGGGGTTGCTATGTTGATCAATGACATCTCCACTGTAAGAGCCTCTCATCTGTCTCCTTTCTGCACTTAGATCCTGATTCCGCCATCCACATTCTGACCAGCACCAGGGCTGCTGCAGCAGCAGCTGTGGGGTGAGTGTGCGCACGGACACGCGCTCCACGGCCTCCTGCAGCCGGAGGAGGGCTGTAGGGAGCGTCTCACGTGGGGAGGACATTCAGGAGCCCCCTGACCTGTTGGACTCTCTCTGGACTGACAGCTTGTGTTCTCCCCGCAGATGTTCCTGTCCATCGGGTTTGCAGCCGTGGGCGTGCTCGGCGCCATATACAGTCTGGTTTGTATCGGTCTGGGTCTTGCTAACGGGCCAGTGTGCTTCTGGAGCAATACAGATAATCTCGTGCCACAGTGAGGAGCCCCTTTTGCAAACAGGTGACGAACCAAATGCATTATGGGAAATACATTTGAAAACAATGCTGAATGTTAACACCAACTCCGCCCTCTCTGTGCTGTACAGCTCCGGTGCATACCTGAGTGACAAGGATATCTGGGATTGGTGCCATCTACCCGATAACGTGGTGGAGTTCAACCTGGGCCTGTTCTGCACCCTGCTGATTGCTGCGTGCCTGCAAGGCATCCTCTGTCTCATCCAGATGGTGAACGGGCTGTTCGGCTGCATCTGCGGCACCTGCAAAGACGACAACGGCAGCGTGGGCCGGGACACTGGTGTTTTTGCTCCTGCTGCGGCTTTCACTAAGCAGCTCTGACGCTCCGATCTGTCTTCTCTCCTCAGTGATCTGAGTCTTCATTCTGCGTCCGAGTCTCAGCGCCGTCACGGGTCACAACCTCCTCCTCCATAATCTGAGCGGCAGAGGCGGACAGGATCCTGAAAACACAAAACCCATCCCTTCCTGTTCTCCTGGTCTCATCTTGATTTTTATTTTTTAAAGAGTTCACCCTGGACTATTTCAGGTCCTTTTACAGATTACAGATTAGAGTGTCGATGTTTTCTTCTGTTTGGGAAATGTACATTTTTGTTGGAAACATTTTTGCCTTAATACAATTTGTACACTGAAGTAGACACAACTGGTCAGTTGTGGGATTGTTGTACCACATTTGGAGCTCCTGTTTGTTTATTTATTTGGGAAAATGGGGAAAAATTTGAATGAAATAAAGAAAACCTCTGAAAACAAGTGAAGCAGAGAGAATTATATGGCTACTGTCTTTTCCTTCAAGTCATAGCATTTGATCTAAATTTAAAGACAGACAGCTTGTGAATGTTTCAGGACTAAAGTCTGTATTTTGAGTGAAAAACCCCAAGTGTAGCTCTGTATGTACAAACAAACATAAAGTGAAAAAAGGTAGATTAATAATTAAATGTAAGATGAAAATTGGTCTACCATAAAGCTATGCCACAATAGAAATACTTTTATTTCTAACAAAAACTTTTTGTTGGTCTTTAAAGTAAGACTTAAATATTTTTCAAATATTTTCCCAGTTTTTGTTCATTTTAAATGACAAAAAAAAGGAAGAAAAGGATTTCACATTCAACATCTTCCCAGAAACCCAAACTGCTTAACACAAGAAAGTGCAGGCCGACTCACACCCTGCCTAACACTGACACCTGGGGGCGCTTTAAGGGCACTTAACTGCTGCGAGCAGCAGCAAAGAAAACCGCCAGGACCAGAATCTCCATGGACTGCAGCAGAAGGGGGTCTAAGGGCAGGGATGCCCAGTTTAGTTAGTCTGTTTAGTTAAAGTTTTAGTATTATCCTAATGAATTCTATACATTTATGATCTTTTTTGATTGTATACGCACAATTACCGGGATGAAGACCATTGAGACAACTGTTGCTGTGAATTTGGGCTATACAAATAAAATTGAATGGAATTATTGAATTGAACTCTGTTTCATCATAGAACTATATCATCCAGAAGGATAAGGTCTAAAAACTTGTTGCCAGCTGAACAAATAAACAAGCATGAGATAAAATGTTAATGAGTGTAACACGTCTTTTAAAGTTTGAATTAAAATAAATGGTTCTTTTACAGTGAGGTGACAATAAACAGTGGTGATGCTTAAAAATTAACATCGAGAATGTAACTTTTTTTCACAAAATAATATTCGGAACAAAAATAATTCTCACTGATGTCTTAAAAAAATCGAGAAGTATAATATATCTGTTCAAACCTGAACCATTGTTTTTCCAGTTTTTTATTTGGACGCTTGGAGTAAATTCTTGATAATCATGATGATCAGATAATAAAGAAAAAGATAATTTAGAGTCAGATCAAAGTAACCAGAGACAAAGTTCAAGGTTCGGTTATTTTTACCTGAAAAATGCTGCCAGTGGTCTTTACATGAGTGCAAAATAAAATATTGCTATGCGTGGAAATGAGAGCAATAAAAACTTGATGGTGTAGTGGTTAGCACTCTCACCTCACAGCAAGAAGGTTCAAATCCCAGCGGGGTTCCTTCTGTGTTTTTATCTCCACATGCATGCCTGGGTTCTCTCCATTTTCCTCCCAAATCTTGCTTCATCAGTTAATTTGTTATTTTGTAGTTGTTGTTGCCCTACACCACACTGTGGCCTGCCTAGGCTGAGTGGCGAGGATGAGCTCCAGCAGCCTGAGCCCAAAAAAAGGGATTCAGCAGGCTTGGAAAGAAACAGAAACTTCTTCTTCCAGCAGTTATTAGTTCATAGATTTAGACATCAGGAAAATTTCCAGCACTAAACATCTGAACTACATTCACATTTCTGTGTGTTTTTGAGCTCTTTTTAAAGGAACTTTTTGGATCGTTGTCTTGCTGAAAAACACAAAGGGGTCTAAGTCTTTGAGGTTCTTATTGATTTTCTGTTAAGGCCTCCACCACCTGTGGTGAACCATTTTACTGCAGGATTCTGGTAAAAAAGGATTTCCACTTCTTATCCCTCGCACCATAGAGGAACCTTAAGCTTTGAAGATTCTGTAACACTCCTCCTGTGTTGGAATGTTGTCCCATTGACAGTACATGGGAACTGGACCGGGGAAAAAAAGCCAAAATCCCATAGACTTCTACAGAGAACTAAACAGCTGTTACTCAGTCATTCTATTGGTCAGAAGAACCATTCTGCATCTGATACCTTTTGTTAAAACGTAGTTGATAATCCTACATTTTCTATCACGTTATTTTTGAAGTAGCTCAAGTTATTCAAGTAGTTGACCAATCAACTGTCTCAATTACAGTAGGTGGCCTCAGGTTGAGCATTCGAAACGTTTGATTGACAGATTCTCCCAAGCCTACTTTCAGTAGAAAGGGTGTGGCCTTCTACAGTGCTCACTCCTGATTGGAGAGAGTGGTTTCAATAGAATTGAAGATGGGTGACGGACACATGGTGACGGACGTATCACAGAAAAATGGTTCGGCATTGACTTGAATTGGTTTGAACTGGAAGCGAGGCATTCTCTATGGGCAGTCACACCATTTGTCCAGTTATATATTATACAGTGAGTGGGAAAAACTTTAAATCATGGGGTGATCTTCTGGTGAGTTTGGAAAAATCCTGATGGCTTTGTCCACAGTCACATTCCCAATGCAAGAACAATGTGCAGTCAGCACTGTTCCTGTGAGGTCTCAGCTCCTGATGGCGGAATAAGTCCCAGTCTGTCTGTTTAGTAGCAGTCCCGTAGGATGGGAAGGGCATCGTCAGGCCAGTGTGTGCACCCACTGACACTGTCAGAGACAAATTCACTTTATTAAGCGTTTGCTCCGTCACAATATATATAAAACCCATCCATCTTCCTCCGCTTATCAGGGACTGGTCGCGTGGGCTCAGTCTAAGCAGAGAGATGCCCAAGCTTCCCCTAAGCAACCACTTCCTCCATTTCCTCTAGGAGGACTCGGCGTTCCCAGGCCAGCCAAGAGCGTGGTCTCAGCATCCTAGGTCTTCCCGGGAGCCTCCGCCCAGTGGGACATGCCCGGAACACCTCCCCAGGGAGGCGTCCAGGATATATAAAAACAATACATCTAATGTTCAAAATAAACCTTACTTTTGGTCTATTAGTTAGAGCACAAATGTAAAATGGCCTGTTATGTGTCTTACTTGGTTTATATTTTATCGTCTGTTATCATAGGGTGATCAGGGGAAAGTCAGGGGTCTTTCAGAGTCTTGGGAAGATTTTGGGAACAAAGAGAGCTGCTGTTCTAGCAGGAGAGAAAAGACTTCTTCCTCATGGTTATTCCACTTGTAGGCAGGCAACGCCGGGACCAGCCCCCTCCTGAAACAGCTCCTCACTCGGACGAAAGGTGAGATCCCACAGCTCCTCCTGATCTCACTGCTTTACATTAAGATAAGCATGTGAGAAAGAAAGTAAAATTTGTTCGATGGACGGTAACAGAGATGAAAGAAGCGAGACAACAGTTCAGCAGAAACATGTGGGACGTCTTTCGCCACCACGGTACCGAATCGGCCATGAATTGTTGTTTCGACCTCGGCTGACGGAATCAGCATGTCCTGACGCCGAGGTTTTAAAAATGCTCTGAACCGAATGGAGGACAGACAAACCTCTTTGTTCAGGCGGTTGGAGCAAAAACAGGTGTAAACAGACAGCAGTTAGCAGGCCCAATCCCCAGAGGACTGAGCTTATCCGGCAGCCATCAGAAATCTCAGTAACGGCAGCTGCTGTCTGCAAATGACTCACTGTGTTCTCTCTGCAGAAAAACATCTGGAGAAACCCAAATAACTAGGAGAAAATTAATTATGACAGGGTTGCAGATGAGATAAGCCTGAAGATAAATGATCCAAACTGGTTCAGACCAGTTCTGCAGGTTTCTACCATAAACACTTTGCATTTGAAGCAGCGATGTTCATTTGAATCTACTTTGTGTGTTTGTTCAGTGCTCTAACTGTTTTTCCACAGAGCCAACTCTCTGAAAGCGCGTGCAGACCCGAAGCTTGAGGTTTTTTGCGTGCTACCGTCAGTCCCATGACTGACTTTAACCTCCGATCTGGAAGGTCACATGTGCAAAACCAGCACGTCATGTGGGAAAAAACGCAGTCCATTAAAAAAGAGCACAATTGTGTTGGTAGAAAGTGTCTGTGGCTTGTCACTGGTTACAGAAACCAGGCCAGAAGACAGGCCACAGGAGCAGCGAATCTGTAGATCTCGTGTTTCTCTCTAACCAGACAGTCAGCCTCAGAGCAGGTTTTGCAAGAGCAGAGAAACTCTAATCAGGTTTGCGCTTTTGCAACCACATTCAGACGCTCTGCAGCAGCTAATTAGATTTGTAAAAGAGGCTGAATAATCCTTGGGCGGCGAGCCCTTTTAAGCTTCCTCTCTGCTTCACACTGCCAGGTCAGGATGGTATTGGATTGACCGACTGACCTGAAAGGCGAGTCCTGCTCCTCCTGCTCAGAAACTTTGTTTTCATGCCTTGACTTTTTTGACAGCTGATGATAAGGGCCTGTTTGATGAGCTTTTAGGATGCAACCTGTCCCGGCCTCCTTTAAAGCTGGTGAGAACTGCCAAAAAAGGGAAACACAGCTTGAACTTCATTTGAATTCTGTACACGCCATCAACAATATGAAGCAATATGGCGTCCGTGTGAGTCCCAAACGGGCTCTCTGCGAGCTCAGCAGCTGCTCCTGTGCTTCTTAACCTCCATCACAAAGACTGAGGGAGGCGAGTGGCAGCTTTGCTCCTAAACCTGCAGGCTGGCCCCCGCTTGCATCGATAGGATCATGGATCAGAAATCACACAGATCAAGGATCTGTCATTTCTGATCCATGATCTGAATCAGCGCCTGCTCATTTATCGGAGCCTTTTGATCAGAACAGGCCTGTCAGCAGATAATCTTAGAGTAGGTCAGCTGTGCATGCGTGTGAGTACGTGTGTGTGTGTTCCTCTTCCTCTTAGTGAAGCTCAGATCTACACAACATTTATGTGTGATATACTAAGCAGAAAGATTTGGAAGGGTTAAGCATCACAGGTTAAAAAAATGTAATCAGGAACAGAACAGAAAATATTTTTACAAATAATTCAGATGAACTGAAGCTAAATTAAAGCCACGAGCAACGTTGTATGGCACGCCCCCGCTGGCCCCCATTACCCCCTTTTATGTCTGTCATTGCTGGCTGAGCGCTTGCTTCAGGGCCTTCACTCCCCACCAGCCTGGTCAGAGCTGGATGGGACTTAAGTTCATGAAAATGGTCCAATTTTCAAAGGGACTGTTTTTCTGTTAATTTTATCTCCCATACTTAACCATGTTTTATTTTGGTCACTTGGGGTTAACAAACAGGCTTATGTAATTTTAGAAGAATCTGCTAAAGTAATTTTGTCAAATTCCTTGGCAACAGGCTTTTTTTGTATTAGCCACGCCTACATTCCTTATATGCTCATGTTGCATGTTACATTGCTTTGTTCAAAGTTAGCCAGCAATTCATGTGTTCAATTCTCACAATATTGTGGTAAAAAATGCCTAAGCAACTAGGAGACACCCCCTTGAGAGCTCACAACACTAACGTCATTCAAAATCTGTAAACTTTATTTACATCATTTTTTCCCCCAGTAGCTTTTCAATAAAGATTGAGGTGTTAGGAGGCAATAGATTGAAATCCCTTGGAGGAGTTTAAATTTGTACCAAGAACTAAAGGTGACATATACACATACACATATACATATATACATATATATTTTTTTAAATCAAAATGGCAGTCTTTTACTGAGGTCAAAGGTCAACAAAACTTCAGCTAAAATTGTAGACGTAAGCTGGCAGCATTTGTGTGAAATTTTGTCAAGATCGCTTTGAAAAAAGCCCTTTTCTTTTCCCATTTTGTGAGAAAATGAGAAAAATCACCAAATTTCACAGCTGTAGGTCCTGTGGCCATCCCATAATAATTTCAAACCCTTCTTTTGATGTCCCTGACACGTGTGTTTTGGTTTGGTTAGTGGATTTGGAAAATATTTTTAAACCCCATGAAATGTTGACATGGTTAGCATCTTTTGATGTCATCCTTTTTGTTGTTTGTTAAGCTCTCAAAAATGTATTTTCTCCGGGCATTAGGGAGTGTGACTGGGGCAAAATATTTGCTCAAAGGCACAGGAAGAGAGAAGAATCGCGAAAACAATCAGGTCCTTCGGTCCAGGACTTCTGCAGGTCGATTTGCTCAGAACTAAGACTTTGGACTAAACCATGGGGTTTTCTGGGAGTCCCTCATGAAAGAACCAGCAGACGTCTGATGGGTGACTCACAGCAGGAAGCAGTGAGACACTGTGAAGATAATTCTTCACACTCCTTTAACTAACACAAACCACTTGTCTCTCCACATGAACTGCAGTTCCTCAACACAAACAACACTTCAGTGAACAGGAAATCTGACATGAAGTATGTCACTGTGACTGCACTCTTGTGAGCGCCGACAACCAAACTGGTTTGACCGATTTGGACGCTAATCAAACCACCCGGTTCTGTTTTAGAAATCACTCCCCTTCAAGGAGATGAGGCAGAACTCGGCAATTGGCTAGAAATCCCAAGATAAAGACAGAAAGAGACTTCTGTTAAACGTAGAGAAGGTGAAGAAAGAGCGTTTGATTGATGATCCACTTCAGAAATCCACCTTATATGTTTACTATTTGCTCCAGGGAAACTCTGAAGGACTTCTACGGCTTCACTTTTAAAAATTCACACTGTGCCGTTGGCTCTGCAGTGAGCCACCCACATGCTGCTATGTTTGCCACCATCTTTAATCAGGGGTGTCTGCTTTGGATCAGAAAGCTCTGGTTTTCTCTTCTCCCTTTAGATCTGGCAAACATCCCAGCCAGAGGAATGACAAATGAAGACCAAATTTGCTTAACTTTGATGATGTATGCAGCCTCTCATCCCAAAGCATCAAGAGCCGTCACTGTTCAGGTGTCTGATGGCTAAGTCACAAAAACCCCCCCCAAAACACTGACACTAGAGGTGAAAGGGAAATTGAACAATTTAACAAGCTATAAAACTACTTCGGGATAGATGGATAGAAGTTGGAGTTATTAATTAACAGAGATCTTATAAGCTTATACGTCCACAATTACAAAAAAAAAAAAAAAATCAGCCCTTTGGGAAAAATCACCAGGAAAGAAAAAAACAAGCCTGAATGAAAAAAAAAAACCTTTGAAACCAGTTGAAGTTAAAGCAATTTGATGTGAAAGGATGTAATGACAATGTCTGCAAATGAAACAAATACATTGTGCGGCATGAATGCTTATTGGTCAGAAAACTAATGCAATAAAAAAACTATTAAATATAGAACTAACAAAATAAATAAGGGATGCACCAAAGTCAAAATTTTAGGCCAAAGCCAAATAATAATCTGAACGCTTGGCCGAATACCGAAAAGTGACCCAATATCAAATGAGGATGTTGAGTGGTTTTTCTTTGTTTTTTAAATACTGCAGGAATAACCTACACAACTTTTTCAAATAAGACAAATGTTTAATTTAAATGTTATCATTGAAGCCTTTCCACTAAGTGAGCGAGTGCATTTCATTAACAAAGAGTTTTAGGGCCAGTTTACAAACATTCATTTTAACAACGACTTTAAAGTCCAAAATTTATGAGAAAAAAGTCATAACTCTTAACCTGCAAAAATAAAGTCGGAAAATTACGAGAAAGAAAACTCATAAATAACTACAAGAAACACCAAAGTTGCCTGTTTATCGGAGCCAGCGATTTGGAGAGGGTACATGGCGCTCTGGTAAAAATGGCAGTCCATTTTCATCGTGTTGCAAACACTGTTGGATATTATCAAAAATACACTAATGAGGCTTAAGTGTCGCATTGTCAGACTGATTTTTTTAGGTGTCACTAACAAGATTGGCAGTCAGCGCAGTCACAGTAATGTTTGTTTTAGCCTAATCAGTCTGTTTTTTTATATGTTGAAAACAAGGTAGGGAGCTACATTGTAAGTAAATTAGCTAACATGCATTGGCACCACAGCTAACACTTGACTAGTAGTACTTGCGCTTCTAACATGGCTAGCGTGTAGCGTGTTACAAACAAGTTCTAGGGTTACTGTGAACGCAGTTGATAAAGTCCGACTGACTGACGGACATATTAAATGTGACACAAATTCAAAAATGGACCATTTATTGATTGTTGCGTTCTGTGATCCAGTGTGGTCAATAGTTGAGATGGTACCCACTAGTTCCAAGGGGCCAAAGCCTGAACTACTATAGATAAATAAGCAGCTTTTACTCTGTCATTCTATTGGTCAAAATAAGCATTCTTGCTCATACTTTTCTGACATGTTCTTGATAATCTAAATTGTTTTTTCATAATATTTTCTTTATTGCAAGTTATTCAAGGTATAAACTGAGCAATCAGATGCCTAAAAAAGAGCTACCAGGTCTCACGTTGAGTGTTGGAAGTGTTTAACAGATTCTAAAAGCCTGCTTTCAAGTGGTAGGGGTGTGGTCTTCCAGCAAGCTCACTCCTGGTTGGCGAGAGTAGTTCCCCAATCACTCGGACCAATTTGGATGAATCACTACTTACTGACAATGTCTGGTTCCAACATGGCAGCGTCATGAAAACATGGCGACTGAATTGACTTCATGTGGTTGGAGCTGGAAGTAAGTCATTTTCTATGGATAATGTCCCACTCAGTCAGTCCAGTTCTCAGATATACTCAATAGTTAAAACTCTTGGGTCTCAAAGGGAAAAGAAGTTTGGCAAAGGGAAGGAACAAAACTGTTTCCAGAAGATGTTCTCCTCTATGAAGGACTTCTCCGTCAGGATTGACCTCCCGAAGATGAATCCGAAGACATGTAGGATTCTGAAATTTGAAACTTTGAAACATCAGACATCAGAAGAAACAGAGTCAGATGTAAGCCTGTGCTTCATACTGAAGTCAGCGGGAGAGAGCATCACAGTGACATGGATGAAGAAGAGCTGTGAGACTTTAGATGAAGGCGTGTAGAGGGGAGGTGTTGTCCTTATCAAAGCTGACTTTCATCAAGCTCTGTTCATAAAATAAAAGCAGGAAAGGATGGAGACTCTGGTTTGTAAGTTGTGATTTTGTGTGTGTGTGTGTGTGGGGGGGGGTAAAGTCTTGTCACAATGAAGCAATTATGTGATGAAACAGTAATGAAACCCCTTTCAGGACATCCAGAACAATTCACTCTTTCAGTTTGGAGCGATACCTGCAAATACGAAACCTCATCATGAGTCACAAAGACAGAGTTTGTGAGACAGAAGGACGCGTCATCTGAACGCTGGACAAAGTTACTATTGTTGGTTAGGAGTCCCTCCAGAAGGGTTAGCAGATAGATACGTGCTGCCGGCTGTAATCCTGGTGTGTGGAAATCCTCATTTTTGCCCAAAAGTTTCTTATAACAGATGAGCAGATAATTGTGGAGCAGATGAGGACATAAGTCTACATTTGTCAGAACTTTGTTTGAGGCTCAAACATAACTAGTTTTGAAATAAAGTTTTATTGGAAGAAATATCTGTGTTCCAATAACTGGAGACAAACATCTATGTCTCCAATGGACTGGAGTGCTCAGAGCTCAGAGACCAAAGGAGGACAATGATGTTGGGTGGAGCTTCCACCCAGAGTTGAGTTGTGTCTGCATTACCTCCTGCTCTAAGCTGAAAGACTATTTGGTCAAGGACTTTCTAGTGCTCTGGACTTTAATGCAATTCAGGCATGGTCACTCTTTTTTTTTTTCCAACGGCATATATGATGTTACCCATTTGCAGAAGTAAAAACCTAACAAATATGAACATTTCACAAAGACTTTTAGTGAATCTAATGTGTTCTGAAGATAAAAACTTCTTAGGTCTGAGTTTCTAGACTGGTTTCTGTGGCAAGAAGTCCAGCCAATCGAAGGTGAGCTTGTTAGAAGTCCATACCCTTCCATGGCGCTACTGAATTTGTCAAATATTTTGAACATTCAGTATCAGGCCACCTACTTTGATTGATCAGTTTATGACTTGAATAGCCTGCAATAAAGACAAAAAAAGTAGTATTATCAAGAACATGTTGCAAACAGATATTACAGCAAGAATGGCTATTCTGACATATATGACTGAGTAATAGCTGTTTATTTCTCCATAACAGTCTATAAGATTTTGGTTTCTTCGATCCAGCAGGTACTTCCTGTTTGGAATGCGAGGGGGGGAGTCACTCAGCTGAGTTCCCTTATAATGGTTCCAACATGGTAGTCCATATTGTGATAAAATGGCGACTGAACTGACTTCATTTAGTTGAAACCAGAAGTAAGTCGTTTTTCTATGGGTGACATCCCTCAGTCCAGTTCTCAGATACAGTCAAGGGAACAAACTGAGAACTAACACAGAGCGCTACAGTTAGGGAGGCTAAAGTGTGCATCAGGTTCAGTTCAGGATTTGTTTTCACCTATCTTAAACGTTCCTTACATGTCATTTTATAACCTGTTTTTGTCATGTATGGCTGACAATCAAAAGGAGGGTTTATGTTTTTTTTGTTTTATGTTTTAAATTAAAATAAAATAATATCAATAAAAAATTCAATGCACAATATTTGATCCATGTGCTTGCCTTGAGACAGCTGCACGATTTGAATGTAGCCACACATTAGGTAACTTGCTGTTTTGAATTCATGCTTTCGTCTGATGTTTGTGCTGAGCTCAACAGCTTCTTTGAGAGAGCCCTAGCTTCTGATCTGCAATAACAGGAAGAAGATGAGATTGTGGCTTAACAACACTGGTTAAAAAAAGAAAGAGGTTTCACACGAGTAAATGTATCACTGTTGCAAGTTGTTGCTCTTGTTTTGATTACGTAATCATTATCAGAATAATTATGTCAAATGCCCTTCCTGCCTTTGAGAAACCCTTGATCCATACAGTTTGCTGCACACTTTTAACGAGTCTTCATAACCTGGGTTGATAAAACCATGTGCATCTTTAGTCTGCAGGCAGAAATGTGTCAGACTTCTCCTTTCTAGTGATAGAAACTTTCTCTGTTTTGACTCCTCCTTGAACTGTCTGTCCTGAATGTGACTTTGTCATCTTCAAAGGACATTAATAAAGACAGAAATAACACACATTCCCCACCAGCAGGAAGCTACTAGATCTCCTAGATCAGGTTCAGTTCTGGGGAACTTCCTGTGAGAATGTGACCTGGATGACAAAGATTCTTTACAGGCTACTGTACAGAGGTTTATAGTACTGTAAAGTCTTGCCTCATACAATAATGAAAAAGGGGTTTGTTTGAAAGGTTCATGATGGTTTGACATTTTTGCAGCACACTTTTCTCTACTTTTGAAAAAGAACAAGATACCCGAGATGTAACACGATCCCACGTTTAGTTAAATTTAAATCAATTTTCTCCACACAGCAGTTCCATCAAAAAAAAAGGCAGAGTTGATTTTCATCCAGCGATGTGAACCAGTGGAAGGATCAGCCATACATTCCTATCATGCCACCTTTTAAACTAGTGAAAAAAAGAGCTCAAGTGATCACAAGATGATCAAGTGACTTGGTACATGAGCAACATTTAGGTTGCCTTTGATTTATGGAATTCATTACAAACATTTGGTAGCTACTTTTGAAATGTAGACACTGGATGATCCTGTGTTTGTCTTACTGTCTAGAAAAACTTCACTTGAGCCAAGAATTCATTTTGGTGCAGCAATATCAACAAACAGTGGAGGAACATGTACACAGAGACTAATTTCTCTTCTGCTCAGAAGCCCAATGTGGCCAAATGAACGAAGTGAGAGCTAACGTCTTTGTATGCCGTTCCTGCGTTTACTGTTTTTACGTCATGCATACTTTTACCTAAAATCCCACTCTGATTGTGGTATTTTAATTAGGATTCTGCCGTTTTTAGCCAAAATCAACAACCCTGTGTTGTTCTCTAAGACATAGTTTCTGTAGGCGGCAGGAGTTAATTAGAAACTCACATCTGACCGTTAGAACACAAACCCCCTTCCCCTTTCTGTTGCTGAGAGCTCTCTGTTTACACTCTCTGCTTATTTTACAGCCCCTCACGTGGATCTATTTGTCTAGTATGGAGTGGAGTTCTGATCTTTTGGCCCACCCAGTGTATTTTCTTTTTCACAAATAAACTCTTTTTCAAACAGCATTCTTTTGTTTGCACCCGATTCACAGCAATTTGAATCAAGAAAAGTTCAGAAGTGCATTTTTAAGCTTAATCCTCTTTTTATATGTACTCCATTATCAGAAAAATGCCACAATAACAAGTGTTTTTTTAATAACTTGTCCTGTCCAGCAGCTGAAGCAAACAGATAAAAGCTGAAGGCCTCTTGTATTGGACGGTTTTACCGTAACAATTGGGGACTTGTAAATCTTCTGACACATCAGGTGTGTATTTGTACAAACCCCTTTTGTACTTGAGGCTAAACGTTATTCATATTTGTATCTTTTGTATTTGTTGGGCCATAGGGAAGAAGAAGAGGAGAGAGTGAGATGATAGAGATAGAGAACTAGGGTCCAAAACAAGGGAGAAAAAAAGGAATAAAAAGTTCAGGAAGTTGGAGGATGATTAAAAAGTAGGAGAGAGTATCATCACCAAGCAACAAGCTGCTGGAGGTTTATTATCGTTTTTTCAAGTGAAGATGTTAATCTAAAAGGGGCGGGGCCTGGCCACCTCAAATGTTACAAAGATACTTGTTGGCTCCAAAAATCTTAACATCCAAACATGTCAACACAATACAACTGCATGCACATACAGTATTTGTGTAATACATATATCAACCACAGGATTCCATCACGCATAGTATTTGTGCAAAGGTCGCTGACACCTGTACTCCAGGTGGGTGTTCACTGTAATTGGATGATGGAATGGAAAAAGGGGAGGAGCGGTCGTCAAGATCCCATCATCAGAGTGGTCTTAAGTGGCATATGCTAAAAAATACATTTTTAGATTTTTGTTTTAGTCAGTTAATCATTGTTCTGGTCAGTTTTTCTTTTAAACATTTTATTCTACCCTTCAGTTTGTTGCTATCAGGAAGGGAATCCCAGTGTTCATCACACAAAGGATGCTGATTTTATTATTAGTTCAACAATTCACTTAAATGTTTAGAAATACCAGTTTTTATCTGTCTAATTCCATAAACCGCAGACAAAGGATCAGATGTTCAAACTGATTCTCAGCTTTTTTTTTGTATATATTTAAACAAACGTGCATGTTTTTACCTCTCTGTTGTGTAAATACGTGTTCATTTTATTTACTAAGCATTTTTCTGTGTGCGGGGGGTCCTTTGTCCTCAGCCCCTGGTCGGTGACGCCCTGCCTCGCCTTGTGATCTGAGATGCTTTGTTGTGGCGTCCGAAGCCTCCCCCTCCCGCTTCAGCCCGCCTTCGGCTCCCAGCTCAGACCGTCGGCGGATCAGCGAACGGGGATCCACAAGGAGCAGAGCCGGGAGAAGCCACGGAGGCTGAGGCTGGTCTTCCCGCGGGGACCCCCGAGCTCGCCGTCCGTCCGTCCGTCCGTCCGCGGGGCCGCGCGGAGTCCATGGCCTGGACTGACGCTGGATCATCAGCTGCAGCTGCTGAGGACTGCGACGAGATGCTCCGAGCTGCCTGCAGCTGCGCACCGACACCGATACCGACGCCGAGCCCGGGACGCAGCGATGTTCATCAGACTCACAGCCAGGTACAGTACCGAACCGGAACCGGAGCGGCGTGTGGAATCCGCAGGAGCAGGGAGAAGGGGGGTGTAGATGCACTGATTGTGCTGGAGAGGAGGAGGGGGAGGAAGAGGAGAAGGAGGGGGGGAGGAGGAGGAAGGGTGAGGGTAGAGAGTGGAGGGCAGAAGAACGCCTCCACGCGAAGGCCTTTCTGCTCACACTGATCCTCCATCTGCTGGACCGAGACCACGCCTCTAGTCTCTTAAGACCATCTCTGATTGCAGAGCATTTTCTCCTGGCCTGCAGAGAATTTCAGACTTTTTTGAGTTCTGGGCTGCTTCTAGGCTCATCTCAACGACTCAAACAGTGAGCTCGGTGCTCTAATGTGAAGTGGCAGGAGGCCGGAAAGTCCATCATTGTCCTGCAGAGGACACGCGTGGATGTGCAGCTGCTGCTCTGCAGACCTCCAGTCTGAAACTTTCATGTTTGCGCTCTGTCTCATCATGGCTCCTGTCTCATCATGTTGACTTCTTTTCCTCTGATGTGGTCTGGCACGCTGTGTTTAGTGTTGTTTTATGAGATTTGCACACACGCACACTCGTTTGGTGGGACATTTTGCTTTATACAACACCTTCAGCTCTAGATCTAAGACTGAAGCGGATCCAATCGCCTGGAAGAATCATGCAGATTCAGAACTTCTGATTAGAATACAAGTAAAAAATTAAAAAAAAAAAAGACAAAAACCTTCTAGTCTGTGGAAAAATCCAGATTCACCAAAATAAAAGTTCTTCACCTTATGTTACATCATACCTTCTTTAAATCTGCCCTTTGGGAAGTTCTATTGTTTCTCTCTGCTTTGCATACATTCAAGCTAAAGTGAACCGCACCAGAGTTCGCTTGCAAACAAACTGCACACTTTCAAAATTTTTCGGGTACTTTTAAAAGGAAGTGCTGCCTTTTAAACATGTCTTTGCTAATCCATTTTTAATTCTTTTTTCTTTATTAATGTAAACTGACCAATCAGATGCCTCTGTAAAAGCATGTGGTCTTAAAACCAGCATACTCCTGGTAGTTCCCATAGAAACGTTGACTCCGACCAGCTGTGACCAATCACTCAGTCTGGCTCCAACATGGCGGCGTCCGCATCACAGAAAAATGGCGGCCGAATTGGCTTCCATTCGTTAGACCTGGGAGTGAGTCATTTCTCATTTTCGGGCGATATTTCCAAATGAAAATTGTCATTGTTTGTCAAAGACAGAGTGTTACTATTTTCAGCAATGTTACACAAAAGTCTGTTATTCATTACACCAAATACGACACAAGTTGTTTATTATCATGTGTTTAAAAAATAAATGGGGGAAATATTTTCCAAAAAACAGTTTTTTAAGTTCCTCTTTCTTAAAGTTTGATATATCGTGAGTTGTTAGACACGAGAGATATCGATTATCACATTATCGCCATATCGTGATTGTATCGTTATCGTGAGCAATGTATCGCGTATTGTATCGTGAGGTACCCAGTTATTCCCAGCCTTAATAAAGCTCAAGACATCATTTTCTGAGCTACAGCCTCTTTTAGTGTGAACTGTGTCAAATCGTCATCATTAACTAACTTTATCACGTAGAAATTCAAACTAGAAATGAGAGTTCAAAGAGTACAGTAGCTTTGGACACAGTGGAAAAACTGAATCTGCAGTTGGTAGCAGAGAAAATGTGTCCTAAACCAAACAGTGAGTTATAGTCTAACTGTTGACCGTGCCTTTGTTTGGTAAAGGCCCAAGTATTGAATGACCTACTGCCTTTTTCCACAGGATAAGGACATGAGTGCTGGCCACACTTCTTTGGTATGGAAGCGATTTTGTAGCATAATGAAAAATAAAAGTCAATAACAAATGCTTTTTCATTTTCTACTCAAAAAACATTTAATCTGTGTCATAATTAAAACGAAAATGCAAAGAGGGGATTGCATTCTCATCCACCCAGCAAATAGTGTCGCATAATTCAATTTGAATTAGCATTTCCAGAGGGGAGGCAGGGCGATCACGTCATGTGTGCGGCTGCTAACAGACTCATGCTAGGAGCAGTGTAGCTTTGTGTTAGCGGCAGAGGAGACGGCTTTGTTGTGGTTGTGAACTTCTGATGATTTTACACCGCTTCTCAGGACTACGTAGCAGCATTTCCGCCTTCTGCTGACTCTTCATCCGTTTTAAATGTCTCTTTAAATTCTGAAAACCTGTTTTTTATGTAAACGGAGAAAGACAAAACAAACGAGCTGCTTTACATTCCTGCTGCAGGCTTTAAGGAATGAGAATATTCCTGCGTCTTTGTTACAAAATCAGAGGCCAAACTAATGACTTCCGCCTTGAAGCATGTTTAAAAACCAAATCTTTTGGAGCCGGGTCAATTTACAAACCAGTCAGTCTGCTTCCTCTGGGGGTGAAACGTTTTTCATTTTCACTAACTTCTAGATTTTGTTTTTGACATTTTTGAATCCAAATTGATTTTAATTTGGGGGATGGCCCTCTGATTTATATGTGTCAAATCTTCTACAACAGCCACGCTATTCACCCTGGATGCCCCGCCCCCTAAATGTCCCATATGTAGAGGGGAGGTTTAGTGATATCAGCACACTTTCGGTTATAGCGCTGCTGTTGGAGTTGATGATAAATCTTTAACCCTTTAACAATGGAGGTGTTGCCGGGGGACACCTAAATAATCCAAGCTGTTTGGTATGTCGTAAATCTTCGTTTCCGAATCCTTTGGATTTACGTTAATTGCTTTCACACTTAAAGAGTTAAATTAGTTGAAAGAATGTAAACAGTGGACCTAAAGCTCCGGGATAAAGGGGTTTAAGGAGTTCTTGTCGTGGTAGGATTGAAGAAATTCAATTCCAAAAAAAGTGTCCTCGGTTATAAAAGTGCTAAGTCAGCTCATGTGTCAATGTTTCTGTGATAGAATACTCACAGCTGTAATGTCTCTGTTGACTGAAATGAGGATGTCCTTGGTGCCAGTTCGCTAAAAGCCCTGCAAAGATTAGGAAATATGTGTTTGGGAAAACAATCCAAAGCCACTGCAGAGTCTATCATTTCCTCTTTGGTTTGTCTGTAACCACACGTTTACTCAAACCAAACGGAGCAGACGAAGAGCAAACACGCCACCTTTTCAAGTGTTTATGTGTTGATTTTTTTAAGTCAACTGATCTGAGTTCAAAAAGCACCTTGTATGTCTAACTCGAGGTTTTACAGAAAGGAACCTTGAGAGACAATGACTAGGCCTCTAGAGAACCCAACAACATATGTTGGAGGGATTAGTTTCACTCTCACATAATGCCAAGATGACTCGCAAACATCCACAGTCACCCGGGTTGACATGTAATCATGCTGACACAAGGAAGAAGAGCAGAAGTGACTAAAATACTCCCTGTAATACAAAGAAACCAGTAAATGTTAAATAGATAAAAAAAAGGCAATGACCAATTCAGTCAAAAGATAAGAAAATAGGTGAAATCGTGTACAGAGACGATGCTTGAAGTAAAAACTACAAAACATTTGTTGAAGTCAAGAAAGACTTCTAAATGTTAATTAAAAATAATAAAAGCTCCAAGCTGAAATAAAAGGTGTTTGATAAATGTTAGCTTTATGTGAGGAAAAATGGCCACATCCTATGGACGAGTTTGAACCCTGATAATGATGTGATATAGCTGTGGAAAAATAAGCAACTCTGGAGCAGATACTAAAATCTATCCTGAAGGATGGTAGCAGTTAGATCAGGAAACTCAAAAGGCTGCATCATCTGCATAGATATGGAAGGTGATGCATGATAACCCTGACAGAAACGTATGTTTAAAACTAGTATTTCATTTTCAATGAAACTTAAAGGCCATACACCCTCCCATCCACGAGTTAGTGTAAATAAATCCTCCAACGCTTCCCGGAACACGGGGCTGTTGGGTTATGTGTCACACATTGACTGTATATGAGAACTGGACCGCATGAGTGTGACGCCAAAGAAAGTTATTTACCTTTGGCTCCAACGACAGTGATTGGCCAAAGTCTGTCAAACATTTTGAACGTTGGACGTGAGGGCCAGCAGGCACCACATGCTTTAATTGAAGCATTTGATTGGTCAGTTTAATAACTTAAATATCTTGCAATATAATAAAATATCATGGAAAAATAGGATTATCCAGAACAGGTTAAGAAAAAGGTATAGCAGAGCAGGAATGGTAATCAGAGTAACAGCTGTTTGTGTCTCAATAGAAGTCTGTGGACTTTTAGCTTCCTGGAACCAGCAGGTACTTCCTGTTTGGAACGCCAGGGGGGACGGGTCACTCAGTCCAACACTTCTGATGCCCATTGCACAACACTCGTCTGTCTTTTCGATTTGCGTCACCTCAATGGTCACGAACAGATTTGCTTCCTCCTGCAGCTACGTGAGGCATAACTTTGCCATTTAGCAATGGCTGAACCCTCATGCCTCCCATGATGACGCATGTCAGCCCCTTATGACACATCAAGGTTTTTGTGGAGTCGTCCGAGCGCTTAAAGGGATTGAAGTCTTCCTTGTTTCTGGACATTCACATTTGTATTTGCCCTCCCGTGAGGGGGAGGGGGGTGATATGTAGCATAGATGGACCAACATCGCCTGGTTCTCCGGCAGGTGAATCGTTGGATTTCTAATCATTTTGGAGGACAAAGAAGAGTTGACTTTTCTTTAGCCAGCTGCCTGAAATGACTTTTATCCGGGAGGTTTGAGTAATTTTGGCAGTTCGGTTACTTTAAAAGAATGTAACACATTGAAAGTGATTTCTTAACACTAAGTGTCATTATTGGAATCACTACTTTTTGGTTTGTGTGATTGTCTGAATGTTCAACAGAAAAATTAGAATATCATAGAAAAGAATGTTCATTTCCATAATAAATGAAACTTTCATAGATTTTTGTTTAATTGATTTGAAATATTAATATAGATGCGAAGCTCAAACGAGGAAAACAAAGGCGTACATGAAACTATTCGTTTACAAGTTGACGCATGAGAATGGAGCGGAGCAGGGAGCTGTTGGCCCGCCGATTGTTGTACCTAGGTCACAGCTACAACCCTTTCCCAACATTCAGTCATTCATCTTCTAATCCGTTTGTTCCCTTTCGGGGTCACGGCGCTGCCGGAGCGTATCCGGGCCACTTGCGGGCGAAGGCAGAGGACATCCTGGACGGGTCGCCATTCTGTCGCAGGGCCACAAATCACACTAAGCCTGCACAATATACCGCAAATTTATCGTTATCGCAATATCCAGCTCTGCAATAGGCATATCGCAAAAGACGGCAAAAATAGCAATAAATCGTAAACCTTATATGTGATAAAACAGTCTTATGGCAGCTTGAAGCATTTAAGGAATCAAATAAATCCCTTAATGCATTTGACCAATCGGATGGACACCTTCAAGTTGTTGACCAATCGGATGGACACCTTCAAGTTGATGACTAATCAGATGGAGGCCTATTATGTTAGATTTTTGTCACCTATGTCAACGAGGGTCATTTGGAGTATAATTTTTAAACTGTTGCAACACAATGGGAATAATTTTTGGTTATTTTGTTATTTGTTTGTATACCGCAAATCATATCGTTATCGCAATATTAATCTCCAATATCGCATATGGCAAGTAGCAATTTAGAGCTTCATTTAATTTAGAAATGTCCTCCATGAGAAAGGAACATGTTAAAAACACCAAAACACATTTTTTTTTAGTTCTTTTTTCAGATTTTCTTTGCGTTTTGCTTCATTAGTTTCCTTTTTCTCCAGTCTTCCCTCTCAGGCAGACATAATAGCCCAGTTCCTTGTTTCAAAGCGATGGTCATTTGCTTGTGAGCAGTATAAACATGCCTGAGATCTCGGTGTTGGTCCATAAACCCAAAGCGTAACATAGTGAGCACAATCAGACCTCTGACGACAGTAGATCTAAACCATTTCTCTCTTTATTTCGCCATCTTTACTCCTCGTTTTTCTACATCCTCTTGAGAAACTGGCCAGGCTCCAGTCCAAGGTGTGCATTCTTCAGTTTGACATGTTTATAACATTGAAGGGTTCGTTATGGTGGGTTTCTCCGGCTCTGCCAGCTGTCACGTCCCTTCTGTCAGAAGCTGTTTAATCATAAATTAGGAAGTCATCTCTGGATTTTGTTTTGCACGTCCCTTACAACCGTGTCCTAATCACGTTAACACATGAATGATCTCTGCGGAAGTGGAGACGTCTCTTCATTTCTGGACATTTTGATGTCAGCTGCAGAGCTGGGGAAAAAAAAAACAATGTAGGAAGGAAAGGCTAAAAAAGAAAATGCTTCTCAAAAGAATTGGTTGGAAAACATCTGGAAACCCTTGACTGTGAGTAAAAAAAGCCTCAGGAAGAAGATCCCAGTCCTTATGCACTAAGAAGTGTAGAGTGGCAGAGGTTTTACCATCTAATTTATTCAAGCATATTGCTTATTGTGATGATTTTATTGTTTGTTTTTTAAATATATTTGTCTGTTTCCGTCTTATCTAAACAGTATTTTAACTTGTTAGCTTTACTTTTGACTCCAATGTTTCAGTATGGCAGATCCTCATATGGGGGTGTGGGGGGGGTTGCCTCATCTCGAGTCCTTGGCGGTCTGGGGGTCCTGCACTTCAACGCTGGGGCTTGGCGTGGACTCTGGCCTCCCGGGATGTGGGTGGTTGCGGTGACGATGCCCTCTGTGGTCGTGCTGACAATTGTTCACAAGTGCAGCCAATCAGACGTCACAGACACCGTCTGAGAGAGACTTTTTTGATCTTGGGGCCTCTGAACCATAGAGAAGAGGCTATCTGGCGCGTCGGCATCCCTGATGTTATGAGAGACTCCTGCTACCAGCTTACTCATCTGGAAAAAAACAAACACCTTCAAACGCTGGATTCCAGTTGAACAGCAGCAACATGTGTTGCCCCTGAAGGCCTCTTTCCTCTCCTTCCTCTTCCAGCAGCTCAGTCGGGCCCCTTCACAAAAGCAGGGCTGTGGCTCAGCAGGACTGAGCTGCCTGCAAACCCCGCCTGCCAGAGGCAGGTAAGTGATCCTGGATTTTGCAGGAGCTGAACCCAAGATAGAATTCAGAGCAGCATTAGGAAGCCGCTTTAATGGATAACTTGAGAGCCGCTCTGTAAACGCAGGGAGTGAGCACTGGCATTAAAATGAGGGCTCCCTGTTAATATTTCTGTATTTTATGGTATTTCTGTAGGAAATCCTTTTCATAAAAAAGCAGGAAGAACATTATTGGATGTAACATTATCAGGGATGACCTGATATGAGCTTGACTTTTGTCCTCCTGAAGATGCAAATCTCCTCTCCGCCAGCCAGCCTGAACCCCTTTCAGCTGCGTAATGAGTCGTGACATCCATACACGGCGGCTAACGGCTTTTGGTTGCGCCTTATTTTGAGCGCCTGTGCTTCTCTGAGCCTGGATGGGCGCTCTCGACGGTAGCAGCCAGACATCTCCACAGCTGCAGGGAACGGATTCCCGATGACTGTCGCAGGTGAAGCAAAGCTCGGCGATATCTCTGATCGCCTGAAGCATTTCAAATCCCACTGTTCCCCTGCTGCTCGTATGCATCTGCGCCAATCGCTGCCTGCAGTTATCACCACCTGTTTGCATCGAAATGGCAAGAAGAGGTTATTTTTTTGGTCTTGGAGCAAAAGCAGGGCATTGTTACAAAGACTTAATGTCAGTGTGACGTCTACATTTGCATAAATCAGGTTAGCAACGTTTATCACATGAAGCATCCATTCAAATACCATCACCAGCTATGATGTGAACTCTACTGTAGAGAAATTCAAAAACATTTCCAACATATCAAGGTTTTTTTAAAACTCATTGACAGGTCAAATAGCTTTTTTAAACATATTTTGACAATAATTTAAAAGAGTGCTTTCATAACAATATTTTGCAAGGCAAATGGGGTCAAAGTTGAAGTAGTACTGGAACTGTTTGCATCCGAAAGTGATGCGTTTGTGGTAGTCCTGCACAATATATCACAAATTTATCGCCATCCCCATATCAAGCTTTGCAATATTGCAATAGACGGTAAAAATTGCAATGATGGTATTCTTAAATGTGCTAAAACAATCTTATGGCAGCTTGAAGTATTTAACGAATCAAATGATTCCATTTCTGCATTTGACCAATCAGATTTGTGGATGGAACCCAGCTGTGCTGTCATAAATGCTTGCAACAGCTCTCAGATCAGCTTTGCACTCTTTCCTCACGCTCTCCTTCCGCTCCGCCTGTCATCTCACCGCATCGGCTTCAAGCACAGCGGAATTATGTCTATTTTTTTTTCCAACGGTGCGCATTAATTTCAATCTTAACCCTTTAACTGCCTGCTCAACCAAACGGTTGAGCAAACTTTGAGTCACCATATTTTTATCAGAGAAGTTTCTAACTTAACTCAAACTGATTTAGCCATCTCAACCAATTGGTAGAAGCATGCAAAGCTAAAGAAAACCAACAGATGGCACTCTGTCAGTCAGTGGCTGCTTGCCCAATGTCTTTGACTGACAAGCAAGTCACAACTTGAAAATGATCATACACACTTTCTTCCTTTTTATGAAAATTTGAAAGGTAGGAATGTTTTTCTTACTTGGAATTACTAGTAAAGGCGTTAATCAACAGAAATATGTTCCTAGATAAACAAAAATAAACAAATTTCTGTTCGTAATAATTTTTTTAAAACATGCTCTACCAAACGGTTGATTTGTCACTTAATGGTATAGGTAGCAAAATCAAGCCAATGTTAAATAAAGGGACTGTTTGTCATAAAATCAGTTAAAACAACCTTCTAAAACATCCATTTCTATAGAAATATTCAGTAACACATCATAAATAATAATTTAAAATACATAATACTGTATAGTTTTGTCTATTTTTGAGTTTATATCAGCTGGTATGTAAATAAATAAAAAAAATCAAGATTATTACAGCCAATTCACTTAAAACTAAACAAAAAAAGCTGCAATAATAATATAACCAACATTTACAAAACTTTTCTATCATTTTCTTTTGTTTTGCTACTAGTAGATAGACACTAAAACATTCTACAGTGCAAGACCACGACAAAGTCCGCATGAATCAGATGCAGATCTGTATCACAATGATAATGACCCAACAGAGGATCCTGATTATCAGTCCACACATGCAAAGGGCATTGGTGACAGTTCTTTTGAATCCATGGATGAAGAAGAATCTCTTTCAACAAGTAGATCATCTACACTGCCACCTCATAAGAAAAACGGAAAAAGCAAAAACATGCCATTCTACCCCACCAAGAATAGCCTGTCTCCTCCAATTTTGTCGGAGGAGACAGGCTATTTTTCTGACTCAATATCCCCCTCTAACCCAAGCAAAACCATAAGAAGAATATGGAAGCATGAGGACATTGAGGAATTCAAGGTTCCAGAATCAAGATTTGAGCCTCCTGAGGATGTACACACACCCTTCCAATATTTCTAAATGCTTTTCACTGATGAAATGATTGAGCATATTGCTTATGATACAAACCTACAAAGCTAAATAGATCTCTTTGATATGCTGGTGTACCTGTACAAGACCTGTACAGCTAAATCTAGGTGACGGTACAGTCCCCTGTTTGGATACATCATCGACTTGTGTGTCACTAAATCCTGGCTGGTCTACAAGAGGGATCTATTGAAGCAAAACCCAGTGTTACTCAAAAGGTTCTGCCTGGCTGTTGCACACAGTTTAAATAAGATCAACAAGCAAGCAATCAAAGTTGGCTGACCATCATTGAGCTCTCTACCACAGATGTGGAAAGGCCACACACCAAGGCCATCACGACCCAAACAACAGTGTGCACTACGACAACATGATACAGCGCCTCTTCATTCTGACAAGCTGGGACGATGAAACCTCGGTCCAAATAGGTCAAGATGTCAGAAATATGTTTTTCTGTGTTTCATTACAAGCCAAGAATATTTTATGAAATACCATCAACAGTGAGTCAATATCCAAAATCGTTGTAGTGTCAAACAACTTCCAGGAAATATAGGTCAAAATTTGCTTTGTTTTTAAAAAGTTCAATGTTTGAGGCATGATAAAAAGAATGGAGACAAATGCCCTTAATACTGAGTGTTAATAATGTCTAAATAAATTGGTTTACATGATTTTTTTCAAATATTTGTTGTATCTGTATGAAATTTTGCACTTTTACCATGAAAGGACAACTCAACCGTTTGGTAGAGGTCATTATTTCAAAAACTAAAAGGTCAGTTAAAAAAAACTAAACAGATTATGGTCATTACTTACCTAAAACAATAAGAAATGCAAACAAATAATTTTTTGATAGCTTTTTTCTTGGTGGGGTAGTTAAAGGGTTAAATCATGAAGGCTGATGTGGAAAAGCGCCAGTATTTATATAGGGGAATGGGCCCTTTCCTTATGACGCCATAGGGAGAGAAAAAGCTCATCCTGAGAAGAGATTGTCACTCAAACCTGATGATTTCTTTCAAGTCCAGAAAAATCAAACAGATGAACAGATCAAGTGCCGAGTGTTGTCACACCCCTACGTTCCACTGACGTTACCTCCACAAGTTGCCGACCCCTGGCATAAATGCTATTTTTGTGAAGGTCACATGTGTTACCTTGGCATGTCAATCGCAGGTTTTGTGTTTAGTTAGTTAGTCGGGGTTTAGGCCCAGCCACGGCGCAAAGACCGCGCTTTAAACATTTTTTAATGATGTTCTGCTAGCAACAGATGCACGTGATTTAGTAATGCCCTCATTATCGGATCTATTGGCAGCTTTTGACATAGTTGATCAGGAGATCTTGATTGGTCGTCTGGAACACTGGGCGGGGCTTTCTGGCGAAGCTCTGCATGCGGATGAGCTGTTATCCCACAGGCAGGTCTTTAAATGTTAGCATGGGCCCTCATTCATCCAAATGTTACCCCTTGAGGTGGGGAGTTCCTCAGGGGTCGGTTCTGGGCCCATTGCTTTTTTCTGTTTACATGCTCCCACTGGGAGTGCTGCTCTGTAAGCATACGGTGGACCCATCTTTATGCCGACGACTGCCAAATCTATGTCTCTATACAGAAGGGTCCTGACTGCACGTATAAGGCAATATCTGACTAACTTCTTTAGGCTTTATGAAACAAAAACTGAAATGATAACCCCAGTGGTTGAAAGGACCATGGTCTTCATCTCCTGTTGCTCGCCCCGTTTTAACAGTCTGCACTCTAACCTAGGTGTGAAACTTGATGCTACCTTGAAACTGGACCTCCAAATAAATGCTGTAACCAGGTCCTGCCTTTTCCAGCTGCAACGTGTGGCCAGCATTGAGTCTTTTCTATCCAAGTCAAAGCTTGTGACGCATTCTTTTGTGTTGTCCAGGCCGACTTATTGCGGCTCCTTAGATGCTGGGAGCCCAAAGCTTCAATAGAGAGGCTGGTTGGTTGGTTTGAATCTGTTTTCAAATCTGTTTTTATGTCCGTTATGCTTCTCATGTTTATATAATGTGTCCGGTCTCCTCGTGTGCAGCCCTTTGGGCATCCATGGCTGGTGGTGGAAGGTGCTCTAGAAATGAAGAAATGCAATGAAAACAAAATATTTCACCCGTTAAGAAACTCTTTATCTACAGAAATGAAATCTCTTTTATTTCTTAAAACATTGATTTAACTCTTCAGGTTTTCCAGAATCCTTAGAGCATCTAATGTGGATCTTTGTAGTGTCTGTCCAGCCTTATGCTATCTTTTTTGATGGAACATCCTTTAGGATGATTCATTGATAAAGCCTCTAATAGAGAGCAAAAGACATCAGGAAAAAGCTCTCCTTTCCCATCAAATGATTCAAACCGTCCAAGAAGAACTGGGTGAAAGCTTCCTCTGCGTCTTTGCAGCAATAAAAAACAGCCTCCAGCAATAGTCTTTATTACCAACCCACTGTTTGTCAGAGGTCAGTGGGCTGACAGCAGGGAAGCTAAATCCAGAAGCACTGAATCACAGCATCCTTTATCTTCATCTTCTTTCCTCCCACTGATGATGCTTTTTTCTACATTTCTCTGGTGACTCATCCTTTTTTTTTAACCTCCGCCCCCACCCGCATCTTCTCCTTCCTTTTCTCTGTTTTTAACATGAACTTTTTAGATAGAAAATATGTAGCCAATCTAACTAAAGGAATCCAGTTTTTTTCACCTTCTTTTATTCCTCTGCTCCTCTTCATCTTCAGTTCCACTCCTCCAGTCTCAGCGAACGTCATATTTGATTTTGTCTTCGCCTCATTCCGGGTTTGTCGTCTCTCCCAGGATCTTGCGATGGCTGGTGTGTGGCCGCGTGGGTCCACTATGGATGTGGAAAGCCCTGCTGCTTTTTGTGGCCGTCGTCTTTGCTGGACAGCTCTTGGGGGTCATCTTCAACAAGAGGTCAGGATTCGTATATGTAATTTTTCTTTACTGCATTTGTCTGCTCTGCTCCATCAGATTGCAGGACTGTTTCATCATCATCAAACTGAATTCGCAGAAGCATTTCAGCACTGACAGGCCATAGAGAGCTGCCGCGATCCCCGAGTGCGCTGAAAGTTCTTCAAACTACAAGGGGCTAACCTGAAAAACATGTTGAAACCGGACATAAAAGGCTGTGAAAGAGATGAGAGATGAAAGTCTCCCTCCGATGAAAATCATGTTTTGTTTTGTTTTAGTTTTTGACATGTATGTGTGGCATTTTTCTGATGAAAGAACAAATTTAACAAGAAATCATATCATTTTTGCATTTCTCGTTTTAAATCGCTGTCAATCAAACTGTCGCCCGGTTTGAATTGATGAGCGGTTGTGATGTCACAACGGTCTGCCCCGCCCAGCGTGCACGTCAGCTCAGGTGCAAGAGAAGATGGTACACTGCTGCGTTCCCTGCACATATTTGAAGTGCGTCTAAGGCTGGATTTTGTTGTTTGGCGGCCGCACGTTTTTAAAATTCATCTTAAAGTCCCAAATATGCTCTCCGCTTTTTTGTTCTCGCTCTGACCGAGTTTGAAGGGCCTGCTGTACCGCATTAAACATAGAACCCAAAATCTTTTAAAAAGTTTAAAATTCTTCAAGAAAAAAAGGCAAAGGCTATTGACAGGACCTGGAAAGAAGTGGAACCATCAAAATTGTTTTTAATATTTTCAGTGAGGGCTGCACAATATGAGGTAAACTTGCCATGTGCAATATTAGTGATCAATATCGCCATGACAATATGACTAGCAATATATGACCAAATAAAGCAACAAAAAAAAAATCCATTTCACCTCAACAGTTTTATTTCAAGATAACTCTAATATAACCTCCAATGACCCTCACCTACACGGGGGGCGAATATCTATCATAAAAGGGCTCCATTCTATTGGTCAGCCACACGATGGGGTCTATCTGATTGGTCAACCATTTATTGCAGTTTACGCAGTCTTATGCAACGCAACTGTCGCACAAGTCGATGATGCGATGAGGACAAATTTTAGATTTATTGTGCAGGCCTTTTTTGATTTATATTTATCTGCTTAAATCACATTTAAGAGATTTATTCTTCCTAAATGTTGGTCCTAGGTTGTCATGAACCGATGGGATGCTCATATGGGTGTTTAATCTCCGCCTCCGCTCTGAGGTTCCAGACGTTTCCGCGTTCCTGACTTTCAGAAATGTTTTCGTTGGTGATGGAGACCTTCACAGGAAACCAACTTATCTGATTCAACGTTATTTTTAGCTCTGAGACTCTTCACTGTAAACGCTTATGGTGAAAGTAAATGGTTGCTCTCTTCCTTTGGGATGTTTTCCAGCGGAGTGCAGCCAGCTGGGCACTCCATCTTCTCGTCCCCTGATGCTCAAGGGCCCTCCCTGGGCTCCTGTCGGCCCCACACCCACATCATGTTCCTGAAGACCCACAAAACAGCCAGCAGCACAGTGCTCAACATGCTGTACCGCTTCGGAGAGGAGCACAACCTCCGCTTCGCCCTGCCGTTGGGCTACCAGCTGGGATACCCGCTGCCCTTCAACGCTCACAGAGTCAAAGGCTATCGAGGCCCCGGAGCGCTGGAGTTTCACATCATGGGCAATCACATGAGGTTCAATAAGATGGAGGTGAGTCACCCAGGCAGGCGGACCCAAGTGCTGCTGGGTCATCCAAGCTATCTGGAGCTACATCAGAGGTCAGAGTACGGTTCGTTTGATGGCACTAATCAGTCAGTTTGCCATAACCAGGGATGGACATGAGCAGATGTAGGATCAGCAGATAGGTGTGAACACAGATCCTTCGTCTGCTGATTCAGGACCGTCTATGATCACCAAGTGCTCCAGATAGCGATGCTCCAAACCAAATGACAACAACTACAATTGTTGTTGCATGTTGGAGATGCATGGGTGTGTCAAACAGTTATATTCTAGGGAATGTGAGCTCAGCCTGGGTTGGCAATGACAACAGTTGAAGTCCGGCATCATTTAGTGCCTGGTGTGAGGAGGACCTAAAAATGACGAGATTAAGATAAGATTAAGGTTGTGTCTGAATTAACCCCTAACTGCTAAAAAAACTATATAGTGCAGCACTATGTAGTTCCCTGAATCCTAAAAGTAATTTGGACTCCATGCTCACTCTTTTTTTTGCAATGATTATGAGTCCTCTGTCCATAAAAACGTTGATGGTTTATGAAAAAAAAAAAAGTGAAACCATTTTGTTGGCAAAAATTTTTCCGACGCCGTGCATTGTGGTCTATATTTGCTGATCCAGTGAGCATCGATGCACACTGGCTTTTCCCAGAGACGTCTGGGAAATTTCTTGGGCCCTCCATTTTGGAATTGTAGATTCAGACAGCCCTACAAAATAGCAAACGCACTATATGGTGCACTACATAGGGTTTAGTGTGGGAATTCGGACGCAACCTAAGATTTTAAAGATTTATTGTCACCTAACATTCAGAATGTTATTCCAGAGATCTTCGTTTTAAGTGAACTTAAAATAAATAAATAAACAGAGTAGAGGGACAAAGCAATTGGAGGAGGGTTTTCACTTGTTTCGAGGTTTGTCCATGACTGTGGCTTTTGAGCCTTTTTCTCGGTGGGGGGGGGGGGGGGGTTAGGAACGCGGTAGCACGTAGCATGGGTTTACGTGCGTTTATATAGACTTTTCATTGGAAGTGGTCGCTTGAACGTACGTTGCTGAGGACGATGTGAAGCGATCTGTTACTAATCTGTAGCTAATCTGTAGCCTCTTTTCTGGATTCTGGGAGAATAAACTGAGTAAAAATACTGTGAAAAAGAGCCAAAGAGCTTTGAGCCGCCGTTGGTCTTAGAACAATGACGGAAATTTGTGGAAGTTTTTCCTAATTTAGCCCGTTAAGATGTTTCACTTGGTTGTCGGAAGTCCGTCTTTTCAGTTAGGCAAAACTAAAATACCTGGTGCTTAGTGTACCATGAAATTGAACAGGTGAGCTGCATCTCTGTCATGTTTTTTAAAGACTTACTTTGATGAAAAGGATTTTTGTTGTTTTTGCTGTTTTTAACATATTCTTGTGTAATTTTTCCGATGGAGGACATATATAAAGACAATTAAGATTAAAATGTATTTTCTGAATATTTCCTTACTGTAGTGAATCAGCAGCAGACACAATAATGCAGTTTGAAAAAGACTATATTTTGTTATATAATCTGGGCGGGTCACAAACTTCCTGCTCTGCTCCATTCTGATGCACCCTCCTGCAGACAAATAGATCTGTGAATGTCGTTTTCCTCGTCTGAGCTGGAATCTGGATCTAAACCGTACGACTGACTGAATAGCCCCGATATTGCCCGCCATTTTTGCTGCACTGCTAATGTTGGGTTGGAGGTGTGAGGAGCTGTAAGGTGGCAGTAGAGTGTAAACAAAGGGATGATGGGAAGGGTTAGCAGCCTTAAGGCCCGTACACACCGGGACGAATTTCACGCGCGATATTCGCAGACCTTTAACGCCTCGTGACTAAACAAAGGGCACCAATGTGAGTGTGCACACCTACGCGAAAAAACGCCACGCGTAAAAGCGTCACTTTTTAAAAAACGCCTCGGGTTCGTTTTTTTCGTTTGACGCACCGCGTCAAAAACTATACGACCAATGAGAATGGCGCTTTTGCACACGTGTCTGAAGCTTCTGAAGTTACAGTAAAACACAACTTGGGGGCGCTCAAACACAAAACTGTCTTGCTGAGCACACGTACGTCACGGCGAAAAAGATATACGCCAAGTAGCGTCTACACTGCTGCGAAGAAATAAGACGGAGAAGATGCACTCACTGACGGACATTCTAAAATATCCCCAAAAATGCTCATGATACATATTCAGCTCTTGTTACAGTCGATAAAACTCCCCATGTTCTTCTCTTCTCCTAATTATGGGATGTACCCAAAATCGGCGTCTTTTCCGGCGTCTTTCATCATTCAACAGAACAATAATTTCTTCATCTCTGGAACTGGAGCTACTGGTGCTTGAAATATTCATGTTTTCTTTGTTTGATTCTGACAAGCGCGTAAATACTTGCTCTCTTCTTCTGAGTGAAAAGCGACTTTAAGAAGCGTAAAGTTGCGCAGCGCCACCTTGTGTACAGGAGTATTTCTGTTTTACATTAAGCGCCATCTAATGTCAGGGAATGAAATTGCATGTTCGCTCGGCTCATCGTCGGCGAAAATCGCCTGGGTGTGAACACAAAAAACGTGTTGAAAAGCGTGGCGAAAAACGGCTGGCGAATATTCGTCCCGGTGTGTACGGGCCTTTACTCTGTGCCAACAGTCCCGCTCACAACTTGGAGGTGAATTACTGATGATCTCATGCCGCTCTGCAGAAACTATGTCCAAGAAAACACAACAGGTTTTTACTTTTGTCGAAAAAACTGCAAAATGATGATAAAAAGAGCCTTAGGAACATTTTTTCAACAATTGAAAGGATGATCAGGGTGGGACTTTAACGTCTTTGTGTCCTGCTTGCAGGTGGAGAAGGTGATGCCTGCAGACACATTCTACTTCTCCATCATCAGGGATCCTGTGGCTTTGACCGAATCCTCCTTCGCCTACTACAAAGAAGTAGCACCTGCCTTTAGGAAAGCCAAAGGGTTGGGGGACTTTGCAGACGACCCCAACAAATACTACGACCCCCGCCTCCGCAACAACCAGTACGCCCGCAACCTCCTGTGGTTCGACTTTGGCTTGGACCACAATGCAAACTTCTCTTTGGCGCTGGCTCAGCGCGGGGAGGACCTGATCCGCCGGACCTTTAAGCTGATTCTAATATCAGAGTACTTTGACCAGTCCATGGTTCTTCTGAGACATGCCCTCTGCTGGCCGCTGGACGCCGTGGTCTCATTCAGCCTTAATGCTCGTCAGCAGAAGGCCAGCGTTGGAGGAATGAGCGGAATCTGGATGGGCAAAGCGGCGGCAGCAGCTGGTGTTGGACGCCCACAAGCCAGGATCCCGCCCAATCTGTCGCTAACCGGGGATCAGCGGGAGAAGCTGCGGCAGTGGAATGCCTTAGATTGGTACCTGTACAAAGCCTTCAACCGGACCTTCTGGGAGGAAGTGGATAAATTTGGCCGTAAGCACATGGAGCAAGAAGTGAGCCTTCTCAGGATGAGGAGGGAACATCTCGCCCGGGTTTGTCTCAGAGATGGCGGGAAGCCTGTTGAGGCTCACCGTATCCGGGATAAGAACATTAGGCCCTTCCAAAGCGGTTTTGTGAGAATTCTGGGATATGAACTCCAGCCTGGGCTGGACAATGCCACCAGAATGTCCTGCCTGAGGATGATCAGGCCGGAGATCCAATACAAAGACCTGCTAGATTCTAAACAGTTTCCACAGGTCCCCCCCATCCAAGCCCCCCAGAACCCCTTACTGATCGCAGCAGGCGCTGGATCTTTTTTAAGGGCGGAGTCTAGAAACGGAGAGGAACCTGTGGGGTTCGAGATCGGGGGGAGGACTATGGAGGAGGGAGGCAAAGACTGGGACGGTAGCCGTTTAGTCCGGAGGAACCAGACTGGGATTCGAGGATCAGGGACTGGAAGGTCTCCATAGTGTGTTTTGTATCTCATTGTGAAACTTTTGGAGGTTCGGTTTACACCGGAGAAAACGCCCAGCTTCTCCTTTGCACTTCCAAGTTTGCTTGTTTTCCTGAACACCCCCAGCTTTTGCTGGCGCTGAGAAGTTTTTTTTCCAGCCCAAGCGTCCAGTTCCTTAATAGATGTGGATTGTGGAGGGCAGTTGTATGTTACCGCAGGTCAATGGGGGACGCCGTCTTAGGAGTTCAAACGGTTGAAACTTCAACAGAATATTCATAAAGCCACTGCTCCAATGCTGGCCTTGTTCTGAACCGGATCCAGACATTGGAGGCAGGTCATTCCCTCTCAATTGGGTTGTTTAGCCAAAAAGTCTGCTTAACTCCAATTAAGTTTGGATTTTCCTACCAGATGTGCATTTATTAAAACAACCCAAATTGTTAAGTTCTTTAAAAAAAAAAGTCTGAAATTATGATGGAAACACGCCTGGGTGTTGACTTGTAAACACTAACTCCTAATGAGGGTTTTTATGGCAGCTTTAGCCATGGGTAAATGTCTTTTTTTATAGGTTTGATGAAGAGAACAGTGAGCCCCACCAAGACCAGTGGAACAAACATCTTCTAGCAGATCTCTGGGGAACCCCAGAGGAGAAAATTCTTCAAGGCTCGGGTTACAGCTGCAGACCACTTTCTGTTCAACGGTGCATCTGATTCATGTTGCTGTTTGGACGCGCGCCATCCTTCCAGTCTTCATGCATGAACTTTGTCTGACTTTGGTGATGTCAGCTATGAAGGTTTTATTAACTCATAGCAATTGCATGTTACAGAATCAACCTCCTGCTGCACTTTTTATTTTTCTCTCTCTCTAGAAATTCCTACAAAATTCCCCCCAGCTCATTGTTGAAAGCCGAAACGAGGTTTTCTGAGACATGCCAGCCGGCCTCACGGTTCCTGCACATTTACACGTCGACTCTCCACCCGTAGATTCTCCCCTGGTCTCCCTTTCCACTAAACCAACTGTTGATGTTATTTAAAACCACTGCAGTCCTCTTGGGAACTTGTGCATTGCTCTGAAGCTAGGGTCACTCTGCTCATGGACGGGTCACATAAGTCAAAGACCATGCCGTGTTACCCTGCGGTTCTTCAGGGTTCTCCCGTCAACACAAACCAAAGACGTGCTCCTTTAAGCTGGAAGTATTTGAGCCTTTGGGCGTCGGTTCTTTCTAGATCATAGACCCAGCAGAACACACTCATTGTGGCGGGTCTCCTGTCTCTTGGTACAATTGGTTTAAAGGGTGGAGGCAGTCTGCATATCTAAATAAAGATCAGTTTGAGTGTCTTTTAGGGCTATACTGTTGTGTAGTGGTTAGCACTATTGTCTCAGAGCCTCCTTTCTGTGTGGAAATGTATGTTCTCCTCATGCATGTGTGGGTTTTTCCCGCTTACCCCCAAAAGTCCAAAGACATCCGACAACATGCTTCATAGGTCAATTTGAAAATTCTTTTTACGTGTTTGGTTGTTTGCAATAGACACTGTTCAAAAAGTAGCTGGGAAGGCTCCAAGTTTAGAAAACGAATGGATGGATAGAATGAGTGCCTTCTTTGGTGAAGACAGCAGGGGGCGATGCAGCTAGCAGAAGGGCCTACATGTCCTGCTTAAAAAGAATTTGGTCTCTGTTACGCTATGTACACATCCGCCATGCGACGCTAGGTGTGCAGAACAACATGTTCAGTCCAACGCTACCCAATACCAGCGCATGCACCTACACTTGGAAGAGGCTTGATGTGAAAAGTCAAAGTGGTTCAAATCCGGCTTATCTCGCTTCAGGCTTCTTCTTTCCCAGCTCTATTCCCATTTATCAAAGACTTGGTGTCATATGATTGCGTCCAGGCACAAACTGCAAATATTCATCCCTCCTCCATAGTCAATTTCCAAAAGGTTTCATCTTCTGTGAATCATACAGGATGCTTCTCATACATCACTACCAAATTCCAGTCCCTGATAGGTTTTGTACGTAGAGCCCTAAATCAGTCGTAGAAACTTGCGTAAAAACTTGCGAACATGAGAGTTTTGAGTGCAGAAGCCTGAAACGCTCATTCACGCACGTTCACAGACTTGTAATTAGAAGTGCTCACTTGAACGTAGCTTAAGGGTCGGATCTCGCTATTCTGCATCTGTTCCCTCGTCTCAGAAGTTTCCATCACACAGACGTGTTTCTGTGCGAGTAAGACAAGCCTCTGTAGTCCAGACACTTTATGAGAAGCTCACTGCAGATGCTCTTCTACTGCGGACATCACGCACTCTAAGCATTGTGGGAATCAGCAGGAGCAACAGCAGCATCTAAAAACTAGACCAACACTTTGGGTGAACTGATCATGAGACTTTTGTGTTGCACTACTGCAGCTCTGAGTCTCCAGATAGTTGCAACCCATCAAGATGGAAACCTTTTTAATAAATTAGTTGAAATTGGCTTTCAAATATTTCAATAAGTTGCGGTTTGATTCCCAGCTCTACCCGGTGGAACAGTCCTCTTAGTGTTGTTTTAAAAAAAACTTAACCAGCGTTCTCCCAGACCTGGAAATCCCTGAAACCTGCTCCAGTATCTGCTTCAGTGACTTTTCACACCAACCAGAAAAATGAAGCCCTGCGAGGCAGACGCTCCTGAACGTCCGCAGAGGTGTCCTCTGCAAATGAAGCGCGAATGCATTTCGTGGTTCCGTTTCTGCCGCACGCTTTAATAATGAATGCTCCTCTGATTGACGTTCTCCTGACGGGCACAGGCCACACAAACCTATTTTCCCCCTCTGCTTCAGGTCAGGTCAGTGGCAGCTGCTACTTTCTTGCCTTGGCCGCCAACCGCACAGATCGATTAATCCACCATCTTTCAAATGTTGAGGTGTTGATGGTTTGACACAACCGGTCTCCTCCTGCCGCGTACAGAACATGCTACACCGCCGACAGAGAGCCACCACAAGCCTGTCAGCGGTTAAAAGGGAGCAAAACAGGTTCATGTGTAGCCAGACAGCAAGCACGCTATGGTCTAAATAATGTAATACTGTAGAATATTCCTTCATGGTCGTCAGAGTAGTAGTTTGTCCAGGACAGAGTCAAAACACAGCATGGTCTTTTCTGCAACAACTCCTTCTCATTTTGCAAGTCCAGGTTACCCAGAAGAGTTTGGATTAAAACTTTAATTCCTCATTCCAAGTGTTTTATCCTGAGATGATCAGAAAATGTTTGTGCTTGATTCAAGACATAATAGAAAACATGAATATTCTCATTTTATCTAAACGCTCACACCGGAATAGGAGGCTTGTTTGATCATCCTCATCAGGTTAGGATACTTTTCTTGATATGTTATAGTCAGGATTAGAAGTGAAATCTGCCGTTTTTATTCATAATAAATTGAACTCTAGTCATTTCTGCAGCTGGAAGGAACTTTGATTAAAACTTTCCAGTGTTATCTGGACGTCAGTGCTAAAAATGCAAAAGTTGAGTTATAATTACCAATGTCTTAGAATTAATCTGCAATATAAACCACATTTCCTGGTCAGAAAAAGAGTTGGAGATAAAATTAAAGCTTTGAGCGGCGTTGAATGACCCGCAGACGCTCTCTGCCGTTACCCCCCTTTTAACGTCCTTACCAACTGAGCGGCGGCTTCAGAGCCTTCACTCTCCCCCTCTTCTACCTTTTTTCAAATGGCATCTTTTGTTGTTGGTTTTATCTCCATAGCAACCATTTCATGTTTTGGGCACCTGGTGGTGACAAACAGGTTTCTGTAATTTTTAAAATAATCGGCAAAAGTAAACTTTTGGATTTCCTTAGCAACTGAGGGTTTAATTTTGTTTTTTAACTACACCCACATTCCTAATACATTCATATCACATGTCGTTTTGTTCAGCGGGAGCCAGGGATTCATCTATTACATCTTCACAATATTCTGGTAAAAACATGTCCAAGCGCCAGGGGGGAACGGCACTCCAGCGAGTTTGTCACGCCAACGCCGTTCAAATTCATTCAACATTTTCTCCTCAGCAGCTTCCCAATGATGCTTGAGGAGTTAGGAGTCATCTTTTGGAGGAGGCCTAAAATGTATTTTCACCTGCTGAAAAACACATTTTGGGAGAGTTTTTGAGGATGTTGTGGGGGTCAAATTTTTGCTCAAATGCAAAGAAAGACATCAAACCAAAAAAAATTTTTTAAGTGCTTATCATAAGGGCTTTACAATGCAACACAGACAAATTAAAATAAAAACCCAACCCATCTGTTACCCCCCCTCACTGTCCCCCTTATCAACACATACATCCCACAAATACTTAGAAACGTTTTTTTTTTTTAATTGTATAAGTCTGGTCCTTACAGTCCAGGACGCCTACAGGCCAGAATTAAAGAATTCAAGTATTTGAGTGCTAGTGGTGGGTTTCTCTTAAATATGTTAAACTATCAACAGGAATCTCTACTTTGAATATGGCTTAAACGTAACAGGTGATCTAGATGAAAACGGCCGAAGCTTACAGGAACTTGGCTCAAATGCAGATTTAAAATGAAAAATCTGAATTGTGAAGCTCGTAAATACAGAGCAGCTGAAATCCTCTGCGTATACCAGACCAGGTCCAGAATGAGGTCCAGGCCCTGAGCGCTCTGATGGGCTTCCTGCTGCTGGAATAGAAATGTGAAGGGAGGCCAGACTTCTCACAGGGATCCTGGAAGCCTTTCTTCTATTAATCATAATGACATGCTTGTTGGTGTGCGGTCAAAGAAAGGTGACTCGGGCCAAACCCAGATATCTGGTTGTCCGCTGAAAGCATCGGTATGGATGGCAGCGCCGTCAATAAACCAGCTGTAATCCATCCTCTTTGCTGGGAGACTCTCTTTTTTCTGTGACTTTTCCTCCACTTGACTGAGGCATCAGAAAACAGTTTTGTTTTTTTGCTACGCCTGTGTTTAATAAAGTCTCGCCTCCGGCCGGGTGGGGCTTTTGTTTTCCCTGTAGTGGAAGGGGGAGCTCACGTTTCCCTCCACGTCACTCACTTCAGTGCTTCTTTAGTTCTCTCAAGAGGATCGCATGGCTGTGCGAAGCATCAGAGTGATGTATGTGCGACCTTTCCTGCCGTCAGCGGCGTGAATAAGAAGCAGCGCCGGCGATGACGTTCTGCTGGACAAAGCCCAGCTTTGAATCCTGAGGAGGAACTGGACCTCCTCCTATTGTTCCCTGCAGAGCTGCAGGAACACAGCAGTGAGCTGCTGACCCCCCCATTATGTTGTCATTTGTATTTATGGCCTGTCGATTAACATGCATCTGTTGTTTTCTTCCTGACCTTAATAAAGCAGCATTTCTTCCCTCCTGTTTGTGTTTGATGCAGAGGAGAGCAGCAGGAAGGCGTCCCGGTCTTAGGACTTCCTGTGTTCTCTGTCCTTCACACCGGTGAGGCCGCAGAAGATGCTTAGCTTCCTGTGGGGTCTCTGCACCGCAAAGTCTCTTTTACAAACCTGTGTTTCCTCTGTGATCTATGATGGAAGCAGACAGGTTAATAAATTCTAACATGAAAAATCAAAAATACAACCCAATTAAAAATGGATAAATTTATCAGATTCTCTTTTCTTGCAATTTTTGCACACGAGGCCTCGCATCATAAAGTAATTAAACACTTCAATGCAAACAAACTTGGGTAAAATTGCACACATTTCCAAATAGACATCAAAAACCACGATTACAAATTCATTCATCGTTTTATCCCTTTCGGGGTCACGGATCTGCCGGAGTCTATCCTGGCCACTTCTGGGGGAAGGCAAGGGGACACCCTGGACAGGTCGCCAGTCTGTCGCAGGGTAGAATGTCCATGATCACACACCCATTCACTCTCACACCTATGGACAATTTAGAGCTGCCAACTAACCTATGAAGCATGTTTTTGGACGGTGGGAGAAAGCCGGAGAGAACCCACGCATGCACGATTACAATTAAGAATGGAAAATGGGGAAACTCTCATGCATTCAAAAGTTAAAGGGCACACGGAAGCTACAACATAATGCTGAAATGATACGGCGTTGTTATTTTAGTATAATCATTTATTTTCCTTGAATTTCAAACCATTTGATTTTTGCGAAGATGTTAAACCTTGTTTTTAAACATTCAAGATGTTTTATCAGGTTTTAAACCGTTTTAACTTCTCTGCGCTCCACAACTTTCCGAGCTTTTCACATTTTCGTCTCGCTAAGAGCGAAGATCTAAAGGTGAGGAAATTCTCAATCAAATCAGTCAAAATCCTTTTGCTCCAAACTCTTGACAATAGAATAACTCTGTAAAAGACTGAAAAATATTCAAGGTTCACTGTAATCTTTGGTACAATTTTAAGGTTTTTATTTTCAATAAATGTTGACAAGTTCGACTGGCATTCATTGTTTTGTTTTTTTGGAAACAAAAATTTAGATTTATGTTCTTAGAAAAAGTTTTGTTCACATTTTGTTCTAGGATTCATTTCCACTTATTACACTAGTGTTTTGTCACTGTAATCAAAATAAATTACAAGTAGATACATGCAAACTTAAAAAAAATACAAGATTCGCTTAGACATTCTAACTGCTTTAACCCTTTAAATATCCAAACAAGAAAAAAAAATCAACGAAATAATTGATTTTGCTTTATTTATTGCCTTGGGTGAATATTCCATACAACTGATGTATTTAAAATAGGGTTTCAAATGGACTCTACCATTTGGTTGATCAGGAGGGGAAAGGGTTAATGGAACTTCTCGTTCCTCGGTTTTGATATTTTATAAGTTGTCTTAAGTAAAAACGACTTCCTGCATTGACGGATCGTTTTGCTATTTTCTAGTGATTTTCTTCTTAAGATTAGAGACTTTCATGCAGTAATTAAATGAACTTGCACTAAAATGTCAGTTGCATATAAAGCCCATGTAAAGTATATAGAACAAAAACTGGAGTGAGCAAAATGTTATGACACACAAACCAGCTTTTCAAAATGTTTGCAGTAAATTGGTTAATAAAAACTTTGATCAAATGTATGAGCTTTAGTAGAATGACTGTTTTTACCTAAAATACAAAAATAAATCAACCTAAATATATAAGCCTTCATTTAAAAAGACAGTTCTTCAAGCGGAAACTGATCCTGATGAGACGATTTAGAGCCTTCAGATGAAGGGCATGAGGACATCTGCCCTTCGTCCAAACTATGAAGACCTTCACTGTGTCTCCTTGTACCCAAGAGCAGCATGACTACATGAAACGGGGAGTTCAAGTAAACATCGGTGCAGGGAAAAATCAGTTTCTCCCCCATTTCTACTTTGTTATTAGATGTTTGTCACACTCAAATAAATCTTAATTTCACACAAATATGATCAATAAACATGAAATCTGTTTGGTCTCCAGCCTGAAAGCAACTCCAATGTTTGAGGGTGAGATCAGAGTTTACCAGGGGCTGCCTGTCAAAGGAAAACAGATGAGATATATGGGAAAAGAACCCAAGTTGGGGTGGAGAAAGCATGAAATCAGCATTATATCAATCTGAAATTATTCCAAGAAAAGGAGGAGGACAGTCAGTCAGAGGAGGGATTTTCCATGACGGTCATGAAAAAAAGCAGAAAGTGTTTAAAGAGCCGCAGGTCTCACTAGACTCGGTTAAAGTCATACAGAGCCGTTTTCAAAAGATTAGAAAAAGTAAATTCATTTCTATAATTCCATTAAAAAAATTAAACTTTCTTAGAATAGATTCCGGGCCTGCCGTTTCATTGATTTCAAGTATTTGTTTAGTTCGACATAAATTGGGATTCCAGCCCATAAAACCCACAAAAAAGTAAAATACTGTGGAGAAATCACCATTTACTTCTCAGTTTCTGAAAACGGAGGCAGTTTTAGCCCGTCTCCTGAATGCGTCTGAATTCTGTGAAAACTCTTTCTGGAGGTTCTTGAATCTTGACCCCTTGACAATCCGCTGGAGCCCACAGTCGTCTCTTCTGCTGCTGCATCTTAACCCTTGTGCTATCTTAGATGACCCCACCCTTCCATTGACGTGTTCTCCCTACCATGACAAAGGTGGATAAAGGTGGAAAGATTTCATGTAATCCATGGACACCAGTGAAGATCACAAATCATTGAAGAAAAAAGGTTCAGGGCACTGTCTAGTGCAGGGGTGGGCAATTCCAGGCCTCGAGGGCCGGTGTGTCTGCATGATTTCCAGATAGTCTTGCCCTACTCATGGCTGATTACCTGGTTCAGGTGTATCCAGCCAATTGGAACAAGCCAGAGCAGGGTATACTGGAAAACATGTAGGAATGCGGCCCTCAGTGCCCACGTCTGGTCTAGTGGGTCTAGATGACCCATCTCCCAATGTTAAAGTGCCTAGGATAGCACAAGGGTTACATATAGTAAACTGCTCTCTTCAGACGGGGGTCTTCCCCTCTGCCTGTAATACGGCGGTGGTCAGGCCCCTTCTGAAGAAGAGTCAATTAGATCCAAAAAACCTGGATAACTATAGACCCCTATCCAACTTACCATTTTTATGTAAAATTATTGAAAAAAGTGTCGCTACTCAACTGCATGAGTTTTTAAATGCCCATAAAATTTTAGAAAAATATCAGTCTGGTTTTAGGAAAAACCACAGTACAGAGACGAGAGACGAGATCTTTTAAAGATCGTTAATGATCTTAGATTAAACTATGACTCATAGAAACTTTCTGTTCTGGTGCTGCTGGATCTCAGTGCCGCTTTTGATACGGTAGATCACCAGATTTTATTAGACAGACTTAGGAGTCTAGTGGGCCTCTCTGGAAATGTTCTTAAGTGGTTTCACTCTTACCTTACAGATCGACACTTTTATGCAAGTATGGATGCGTGCTCTTCAAGAATCCATGAAATAAGTTGTGGGGTTCCCCAAGGGTCGATTTTAGGGCCAATACTTTTTAATTTGTATATGTTGCCTCTTGGGGAGGTCATCAGGAGACATGGCGTTGACTTTCACAGCTATGCTGATGATACACAGCTTTACATCGCCGTGTCTCCTGATGACCTTGAACCTGTCAACACTCTTTTAAATTGTATTTTAGATATTAAGTCATGGATGGCAGAAAACTTCTTACAGCTCAACCAGGACAAAACTGAAGTATTAATCATTGGTCCTGAAGACAAGACAGAGATGATTTTTCCACATCTTCATAATTTTAAACCTTCTGTATGTGTGAGAAACCTGGGCGTACTTTTTGACTCTGAGCTAGACTTTATCCCACACATTAAAAATGTCGTTAAGACAGGATTTTATCATCTCAAAAACATTGCAAGAGTCCGCCCGTTCCTCTCTCTTGCCAGTACAGAGGTACTAATGCATGCTTTTATTTTCAGTCGTTTAGATTATTGTAATGCCCTGCTCTCTGGTTTACCCAAAAAGTCTATTTCAAATATACAGCTATTGCAGAACTCAGCAGCACGAGTTCTGACGAGGACCAGAGGGCAGGAACACATTACACCGGTTTAAAAATCGCTGCATTGGCTCCCTGTGCATTTAAGGATTGATTTTAAAGTTCTTTTAATGGTTTATAAGTGTTTTTATGGTCTTGGGCCTTCTTATTTGAATGATATCCTTTTAAAGTATGAGCCCTCGCGGACCCTGAGGTCCTTTGGTGCTGGCCTCTTAGTTGTTCCTAAAGTGAGGACCAAAACGTATGGTGAGGCTTCGTTCTGCCATTATGGTCCTCGCCTGTGGAACAGCCTGCCGGAGAGCCTCAGGGCCGCAGAGACTGTAGAGGTTTTTAAGAAGAGGCTCAAGACCCAACTTTTTAATTTAGCTTTTAGTTGATTTTAACTGCTAATGTATTCTATTAGTTTTATTATAGGCTATTTTATGTATTTCATTTCATTTTATGCATCTTATTCCCAGTTTTTTTTAATTAATTAATTTATTTATTTTTTAATAAATCTTATAATTTTAGAATCTTATCATGATTTTAGCCCCAGTGTTTCTTGTGGGAGTCTTTTCTGCCAGGGTTGCCGGCTTGCCCGGTGGCTGTTGTTGCAGTTGCCGTGCTGGGGCGGCTGGGGTTTAATTTTGCAGCTTCACGGCTGTGAAGTGTGTTAGAGTTAAATAATTATCATTTGCTTGAACACTATATCTCCATAATATGATTGTCTCATTTCTATCTTTCAGTAAGAAAACAATGACCTGAAAAGTTGTGATTATACGAGAATATGATGTTCTTGTTGTTTCTGATTAAATGACCCACATTCATGTCTGCAACCTTCAGTTCTCAATAAAAAAAAGGCTCCATGCACTAGGATGGCAGAACTCCTCTGTGACAGTTCGCGCTGTCACAGACCGATTCTCCTTCTGCAGAAGTCTAGCAAAAGTTCTCATCTCCTGTGTGGTTCTTCTCTTTATTAAGGAAAAAGTCAAAACCCTGACAAGTGGTCCCCGGTGCTGTCCCGGTCTGGGTTGGCGCTGTGGCGATGCTCCCGTGGCCGGGCTGGCTCCTGGTATGAAGAGATTCCAAAATACCGTTTCCTCACAGCAGAGCCAAGCCATACTTGTTTGCTTGCTTGCTTGCTTGCTTATTTATTTATTTATTTATTCTAACTTGCATTGATAGTCAATATTCATTGTCGTGGGTCATGTGTTTTAATGGAGGGGAGTGGGAAGGGTGAAGGGTGGGTTGGGTTCTTACTGTAATGTTGCGTGTTTTTTGTTTTTATTGTTAAAGCGCTTCGAGCTGCACAAAATGCATGATAAGCGCTATTTTATAAATAAAGTTTGATTTGATATGATCTTCTCCGCCAATCCATTTAGATTTCTGTTGGTCTGCTCTGACACTGCACTCTGTGAACCGCCAGCCTCCTCAGCAACATTTGTGGCTCACCCGGACTATGGAGGAGACCACGACACTCACTACGAAGGCGGCCGTCTGAATAATGGTCAGGTCAGAACTTTTCCTCATATTCTTCTGCGTTTCCAGTAGACTGGAGTGTGATGCTACCCTTTCTCCATCAAACAGTAACTACAACTTCAAAGCCTCAGCATTATAAAAACTTATACAAACCAATAGCCTTAAAAGTAAATGTATGTTTAGCATATCCCTTCAGTGTTGGCATAGAAAATCTCCTCAATCCCACATCAGACAGTAAAAAGAGCAAGATCCTTCTTTGCACGGCATACAGTGCAAAAATACTGTGTGACACAGATTCCCAAACACCAAACAACCTACAACATCTGTCCACGTGTTTGCCCATTAAAAACAGCCCTCTGGTCAGACCACAATGGCCCAACCCAAGTCTTGTGATTTTAACATTGTGTTGACTATAATGGTGAGTAACTGCACATTTGGACAGAAACTGAATAAAAGCGTCTCCCTGTTGAGCCAAATCTCCGTCAAATCTCTTTGTTGATGTCGCTTTTTTCCGTCCTACCCAAGACCAAAGTCAATCCTTGCTCCTCTTTAGTAAAGCTATTTTTAGCCAAGTCATCCACAATGTCATTTCCTTATTTCACCTGTGTGTGCAGGCACCCATAAAAATCCCACTTCATAACCAGAATTCGTCAACCAAAAAACTAACAGTAATGTTTCAAAAAGGTCAGGGGCCTCATTTATAAACGTTGCGTACGCACAAAAGAAGGCGTACGCCACTCTCTACGCAATAGTTGAGATTTATAAAAAGCAAACTTGACGGGAAAATGTGCGGTCCTCCACGCAAGCTCTGACCCAGGCGTACGCACAAAAACGGGTGAAATGAGAAACGGCGACACCGTCGGCAGATGGAAGAAACACGTGAAAGTGACAGTGTGTGCCAAATCGTGCTGGGATGTGCTGCGCTACACAATGTGGCACAGCTCAAAAACGTGCCTCTACCTCCTGGCGCTGATTCCTGTGTCGGTCCCGACCCTGAACCCCATCCCCACGCATTTGAGCCAAATGCTGCTGCTGCGCGTTAGCGTTTGGAAGTGATGCGTCGCTTGTAAAGAACAACAAAAGGTGTGGAAAATATTATTTATTTAAGAATTCCCTCATCGTGCAGTTTATTTCAGTCAGGGCGGTCTTGATTTCGCCCAACTCCTTGGCCACCTCTCTGATTGAACTACTGACTTCCCTCTGCATTTCAAGGACTGCATCGGTGAGGACACGTCCACTGCTGGAGGGTTGAGAGCCTCGTGCTGTGGAGACGCTGGGGCCAGACGGCTGCTCAGCTGTGGCATCGTAACCACTGGCCCCGCTGGAACACCCAGCAACTAAAATAAAATTGTTCTATATTAATAATCTGTAATTGTGTAGCCTGCATACATGTGACTTGACTGCATTCATTTGAATTATTTCTCTTACCTGTGTCACCCGGTGCGTCTGGCGCGTCGGCGTCCCCCTCCACCTCAGCCAGGTGACTGAGGCGGAGGGGGACACCGATAAGGGGGACTTAATAGGGATACCCCAATAATAGCCGCCAGTCTCTCATCAAGAGGGGTCAGCTCCGGTGTCCCCTTTCCCCCACCCGTGGCAGTCACACTCTGCCGATGCAGCGCTAGACGTTTTTTTGCCTCGACTTTGATGTCCGATCATTTCTTTCATTTCTTTTTTATTTGGGCCACGGTCCGAGGTTGTGAGGCTACAGCATTTACGGCGTCTGCCACCGTTTGCCGCTCACGTGCCTTTTTGGCATTAGTAATGCCCACACTGTTCCCTCCAAACAACACTTTTCTCCTCTTTTCCACCTCGCCAACGATAACTTCTACTTCACATTGAGTGAAGTTACGTTTTTTTGATTTCCTCTCTGTGTTTGCCAAGATTTAGCAAGCCATGAATATTAATTTGTGGGCGTTTCACGGACTATTTATGGGCAACTATGGGCGTGTCATGACCCCGCAAAAGCTGCGCTGCATTTAGAATCGGTTGTGATTTATTAAGGGAAAGATGCGTAGGATGTGCGTGCGCACGGTTTTATAAATCCGAATATTTCTGTGCGTACGCACGTCCTATGTTTCATCCGTACGCCACTTCTGACGCAAATCCTACGCAAAGTTTTATAAATGAGGCCCCTGGTCTTGTTCTGTGATTTCCCCCCTCATGCAGTGCCTGTAACGAGGTCACAGAAACTGTACAAATCACCACAGTCCTGACTCTAGAGTCTTCTGCCACCACAGTGCCCATAAAATAGCTACTAATTCCACAGAGAATATACATATGCCTTCAGGACATCTATAACAATGACCAAGATCAAAATAAGGAATGCGCTGTACACTCCAAACCGGACTTTCCCTGATATGGATTTCCCAGAACCGTCTGCAAATATCCAGTCCCTCTCAATATGCTCACAAGAAACTCCCTTTAATACCAATTCTTGTACATCTGGTGTTTCGTGGTGATGAAGTAGTGGTGTGCTTAATTTTCTTCTTTCACCTTCGTTTAAAGGGAAATTCAATATATAGAATCCATAAATTCAGTGAAAGACTCGAGACTTGACTTCAAACGACAGCTAAGAACTTATGACTTGACTTAAAATGACAGCTAAAGACTCAAGACTTGACTGATAAAAATCGAGACTTGACTTGAAATGACAGCTAAAGACCTGAGACTTGACTTGAAATGACAGCTAAAGACCTGAGACTTGACTTGAAATGACAGCTAAAAGACCTCGAGACTTGACTTCATATTACGGATAAAAACTCGAAATTTTACTTAAAATGAAAGGTAGAGACTTGAGGAAACTTGACTTAAAACGAAACATCACAACTGATTCTGTCAGGTAGTTACTCACACTCATCAAGTAATGAGATATGGTTTGTCAAACAATTCTGAAATTCCCAGTCATCTTTCAATACCGACGTTGACAGAATTGTTGATCTAGCAACTTTCAATTGCAGTATATAATTGAGTTTCATGCGAAAACTGACCTGCTTCCACTCTTCCTCACGTTGAACTGAACTGAACTAACTGAATGCCAACCTGTGCAGGGTATAGGTTATCATTAGTTGGTGAAAGTCGGTTTAAATGTTGTGCCCAGCAGAATTTGGGCAAATCTTCTCTACAGTTTTGTAATATTCTGAACTCCTGTTATTGTGGGTTTTATGAGCCAGATTTATGTAAAAATAAACAAATCCATTAAACAATGGGCTCTTAATCTATATTCTAAGAAAGTTGACATATTTAATAGAATTATAGAAATGAACACACTTTTCCCAGGTATTCTAATTTCTTGGATAGGGTTTGTATTTCATGATTCAACTGTCAGAAATGTGGACTCCATCAGCGTATGATAGACCCCGCTGAGCAAAACCAAGCAGAATTCACCCACGTTAAAAATCGTTGACTGACCCAGAGGAGGAACTTCCTGGAAGAGGCACATCAAACATTTCAGCAAAAGAGCTGCAGTGCAAAAGTTAGACACGGTGGTGGCCAGATAACGTGTTTATTTGCAGTTTCAGAACTTGATGGCTTAAGCTAACGGATGCTTTTATGAAATCCAAGCTTTTCCAGAGAAGGACGGCGTTCCTCATGAGTTGATGACGTAACCTCAGGGGCTGCAGGCCAAGATGACTTACTGCAGTTGGAATTTAGGGTAGCGCAACCAGAAGGAGACATCTTTTCTTCCAAATTAAGGAAAATATACATTTTGTTTCACAAAAAGATTCACAAAACCAATCAGGAAGTAGCAGCATTTGAGGAGCCTGTTTCTGCAGGTGTGGAGCAATTAAAGGTTAAAGACCTGTGGATGGAAATGTCCTCACTGTTTACCTCAACATCTGAGTTTGGCTTCCGTTTTATATTAAATAAGCGGAGCTTACGACTTTTGAAGGATCTGGCTCCTTGCTGAGAATCCCGAAGGATTTCAGCTATTTGACCGTCCAAACATTTCTCATTTTTCTAAACTGCTGTTACCTAAAACTACATGCACCTCCTAACAGAAGTTAATGCTAAACTCTGATCTTCAGTTAAAGTTCTGACTTGTTTACGTAACAAGATAATTCTTCAAGACTTGTTAAAGAAAAAGGTCTTTAACATCTAGAGGAGTTTCATTAAATTTCTTTAGAAAAAAGAAATAAAAAACATGTTTATTTTTATTAATTCTGTTCACGATGGAGTATTAGGGATAAAGTAAACTAAAAATAAATAAAAAATATGAGAATGAAATATGTCAAGAACTTTGGTAAATATGGTAAATTTATAATTTAGGCATACATAATTTTTATGGAAAATTCATGCGCTTTTTGAAATAAAAAAAAGTAATTTTATGAAAAAATAGTTGTGCTTTTCCTAAAAACAAATTAAAGCAGATTAACAGCGAGGAATGTGACATCTTTACTGTTTCTCTGAATTGTCCGCAACTAAAAATTAAATAAGTAATATTCGTTTGTCTTTGTTCAAACATTTTGAAAGCTAAATATAAGATTTTTTCCTGAAGAAAATAAAATTTTCTTTATAAAAATTATACATTTTTGAGAAATAAATTTATGACTTTATTCTCATGATTGATGAAGTTTTTCTTCTGTAATTGTACAACTTCATTCTTGAAAATGTTACATTTTTAAAATGAGATTATTACAAATTTATTCTTGTAAATATTTTTTTCTTTCATAACTTTAGTCTTCTAAAAAGAATGTTCTGACAATTAAACACAACTTTATTCCTGTAACATCTCACATTTTTTAATAATTATACAACTTTATTATCATATATATATTTATTAATATGTTTTCATGGTGGCCCTAATACTCTGCTATTCTATTTCAAATATGTTTAAAGTTTAATAAAAGGGCAGTTTTTAAAAAAAACAACTCTGCAGACTAAAATTATCCTCAACATCTAAACTGAATTTGAATTCACGGCCCCAAAAACTGTCCCACATGTTCTCAAGAAAAACAAGTCCAGTCAAAAGTTTATATGCAAACTTTGTTTTATTTCAAAAATAAATCATCTGGTGATTTTATGGAATAATATGAAAACTGAATCATGAGACACTGAAACACTTTCTATTGAAGAAAACGGACGGTCCAGAGAACAATTCAATGAATTACTGTTTAAATATATATATATAAGTTAATATAAACAGTTTTTTAAATTAGAATTAAACAAAGAGGTAATCAAGAATGCATGGATGGTTGCAGCACAAGAAACACACAAACTGTCTTGTTTTTTGACGTTTGATCGATAAAGTTCCTGCATTTTTTATGACATAATTTTTCAGAGGAAACACTAACATTAGCCAAAAACAATGTTGTCAAAATATAAGTTAAGAAACAAAAACCATAGAAGTGCAGAAAAGACTGATGGATTCAGGTGCATCACAGTGGTGTTGTTTTACCATCCTCTTCCTCATGTGAGTCTTCATCATCACTGTCTGTTTTGTTAGTTGTGGTTTTGATAGAAACGGAGTCATCCATGTTTTCATATGGAACACCTGGAAGACGGAGGGAGGAGTCAGAGAAGGCGCCGCTGCACTCAGACACCTGAGTGTCAGGACGTGTTGGTCTTACCTTTTGATGATTTCATGCTGTAGGATCCATCAGTCAACTTCATCTTCTTCTTCCTGTGGATCAAACAAATACAGATGAGACGTCTTCAGGGGATTCCACGGCGTTTCTTCCACAGACTGCTGATACTCACTTGGATCTCTTTTTTAGAACGCACACAACGGTGATTATGACTGCGACGACAACCACCGAGGCCAGGACGGCGATCAGGATGATCCACTTGGTTTCTACAATAAAAGCACAGTCGTGTCAGAAAGACGAAGGAAGCTGATGCATCGCAGAGCCTACAGATCTAAGGTTCCATTAAAGCTGCGTGTGTCACATTTTTAGATGATTTGGTGTGACCTGAATCCACAGGCTTCCAGTCTCTGGGTCAACGCTCTACCACTTGGCCAGGATCCACTGGGTTTCGGATAAACAAACTCTGACACCAAATCACACCAAGATAGCAAACACCAGCTCTGGTCGTAGCTTTTTGTTCTTTGAACTCAGGTGAGGTCATGACCAGCATCCTCAGAGTCACGTTGGGCCCAATGGACAATGACAACCAAAAACCAGGTTGAACTTAGTCCAATCATTGACTTGGATTTGGTAGTGACATTTGGATGGCATCCCTTTTTCAAGTCACAGAAGTGCTAACCTTTTCAAAATTGAACATGGAAGAGAAATCAAGAATTGCGACTTCTGCCTAGCCAGAGTTATTGAACGTGCGTCAAATGCCTGGTGCATATGTAGCTTAAGTGACAAGCAGTGGGTCTGCATGAAATTTTAAGATTTTAGACTGCTCTGTGAACCCGTAGAGCCAAAATGTTAATACACTTTTTTCTACAGGCATGCTGCGGGGGACAGGTCGTGGGAAACACTTATACAACACATATGGGTAAGAAAGGGTGAAGCAGGTGCTGTTCAGGTTATAAATGTGCTCCTGCATCGCCTGTTGCACGCTCTGTGTGTGCCGCCTGAATTAACCCTTGTGCTATCCTAGGCACTTTAACATTGGGAGTTGGGTCATCTAGACCCACTAGACAGTGCGCTGAACCTTTGTTCTTCAATGATTTGTGATCTTCACTTGTGTAGTTTGTGTGGGCATCCTACGGGCGTCCTACAGGAACTTGTGTATCCCTTGTGGGGTATCCTGTGGGGTCCAGATGACCCCACCCTCACACTGATGTGTTCTCCCTACCATGACAAAGGTGGATAAAGGTGGAAAGATTTCATGTAATTCATGGACACCAGTGAAGATCACAAATCATTGAAGAATAAAGGCACTGTCTTGTGGGGTCCAGATGACCCCACTCCCGATGCTAACATGCCTAGCGTTGGGAGTGGGGACCCCACAAGATAGCACAAGGGGAATGACCTGTGTGAAGAAACTGGATTGTCTAGAAAGGACTGTATTGTATTAGTTCGTAACCCTGTCAGTTTCTTGCACACAGAACTAATGAATAATGACAGTTACTTATCTTTTGTGGAGGTTTTACTTCATACAAACACGAAGGGGACAGACAGATGAACATGGTACATTCAAAGTCCGAACCAACGAGCTCAGGGATGGGCTTGGTATAAAAACCCTGCATTTGCATATTCAGAAGATCGTCCGGTGGACCTCGTGTGAAAATCACGCCCCCAGGTTACTGCTGGAGAGGAGCTCCAAGGCTAAAATGAAGATAACTTTGAGGCCTGCTCGGCAGATCACACATGCACAGAAAAGAGGGAGTATGAGAATAAACTGTGAGAACAATAGTTTGGCTGTGCTTTCTTCAAATGTAATATAATTTTGAGATGACGATACATGCTCAGTGAATTAAGTTTAAACCATTAGTGTAATAAAAGTTAAAGGCAGTTTCTAACTATTCTTCACAACCTGCAAATCCAGTGCAATCCAGATTAGACTAGATCACGGTGTAACTGGTATATCATAAGTGGGTGTAACTTACATTATTACCATACACTTGCAACATGAACAACAGTGGTACATTCTATTTTCTTGACATCCCTTGAAGTGGCCATACAAGCCTCAAGGGAACTGCTAAAGACACCTGCTAAAGACACCTGCAGGACAACCCAAAAACCTGCAGCACCTGTACGGATCAACCCCCGTCCAGATGCATGTGACTAAGGCTTTAGTCCCCGTGTGTCTGCATTTGAGATTTATGTCCATCACATCACTGTTAGGAGTTTGTTAGTGGTATGAAAGTCAGCAGCTGTGGCCTGAACCACAGGTGCAGCTTCTCTAAAAGATTTTCTTACCCAGTCCTCCCGGACGGATGTCCTCCCTCTCACAGTTTGTGCCCTCAAAGCCCTCTGGGCACTCACAGGTGTAGGTGTTGTTGCCACCCTCCGTGCACGTTCCTCCATTCAGACAGGGGTTGCTGAGGCAGGGGGTCTCTGCAACAACAACACACAACGATCACTCTCTCCTGTCCTCCATGTCTGTCACAGTTTGGCAGTTCACGCAGTTCACGCCGCACGCCGGCGGGCAGATACCTCCAGGAGGAGTGATCTCCTCTTCGCAGTCGGAGCCCTGGAAGCCCTCTGGGCACTCACAGGTGTAGGTGTTGTTGCCAGCCTCCGTGCACGTTCCTCCATTCAGACAGGGGGAGCTGAGGCAGGGGCTCACTGCAACACAACAACGCACCATGATTCCAACACAAATACAACACAACCTCTGAGATTAGGGGGCCAGATGGAGTTGGTAGATAACTTCCATGCACTTCTCCGCTGATGATTTTCTGATACTTTTCTCAGAAATCATTGAAGAAAAGGAGAAACGACTACATGGGATCAGACATAAACCCAACAATATCTGTAAATCTGAAGAATCTCTTCTGTTTGTTCTCTTCAAAAAAACCAAACCTCACTTCATTTGTTGATCCCTAGAAAAAAGGAGGATCAACAAGGATATATGAACTTGTATAGTATGTCATGTAAATGTGTGAGAACACATTTTCACTTGTAGTTAAAGACCCTCGTTGATGAAAATTGTGTTTTTTAACAAGTTCTTGTTGCATTTTTCTGATGATAGAAGACAAATGGAAAGAAGATTTTGGTCAAAATTGTTGCTCTTTTTCAAAATACGCTGGGAGGGCCACAAGCTCGATCCTCCGCTTCATTCTGATGCATGTAGACGACCAGATCCATGTACGTCTTTGTTTTCCTCGTCTGAGCTGGCATCTGGCTGGATAGCTTCATTATTGTTCAACATTTTTTGTTGCACTGCTACTGTTACGTTGGGGTTGTGAGGGGCTGTAAGCTAGCAGGAAAGTGTGTAAACAGAGACCTCTCAGTTGTGGGTGATGAGAGAGAAAGGGGGTGGGGGTTGCACTGCACCAACAGTCCTGCCCACAAGTCAGGAGCAAATTTTTAATGATGTTTTTGATTTTGTCCAAAACCGGATGGTCATAATTAAAAGACAACAAAAGGTGATTGGAGTGGGACTTTGACAAACAGCTGGTTTAAACATTAAAGGTTTTTTAACTGGGCAAAGCTTTGATTTTTCACACAAGTCTTTTTGGGTTTGGTGCATTTTTACTATGACAGAGGGAAATTGAATCTGAAATGGTTTTCTGACACATGGTGCACAGGTAAGGTGGACGACCAAAAGGTCTCGGGTTTGGTTCCCACCTTTGCCACCGCCCATGTGCCAAAGTGTCCTTGGTCAAGATACTGAACCCCACTTTGCTCCTGGCTCTAAGTTTGGCGCCAGTTGAGTGTGTGTGTGATTGTAAAGCCCTTTGGGGCCGTATTTGTTGGCAGAAACAGATTTTTTCTTTTTGGGTTCTGAACTGTTAGGGGAAACTCTGTCTTACTTGTCAAGACACACAGGTTGTTCTATCGCGTTAATCTCATACACAAACACACACCTCTGTAGCAATCTCGCCTGAAGTCATAGATGGTGCAGACGTAGCCAGCCTGGCAGGTTTTGAGTTGGCACACAGCTCCGATGCTCGTGCTCACACAGGACTGGGAACAGTCTTCAGTCACGAATTTCTCATTCAGCTGCAGGATGGAGACACAAAGGAGGAGGTGAGCTGTTTAGAAAACAAAGCCTTGCAGTGACCGCGGTCAGGGAAGGCTTCTCACTGGGTAGTATCTGTCCAGGAAGGTGCAGCCACACTCTGGGTACGGCACACAGGCTCCCTCGCTCATGACGAAGCCGGCGGCGCACTGGCACCCTTCCACACAGGCCGTGGCGTCACACTCGGACGGCGCTGCTAGGTCGGCGCAGGATGACGGGCAGGGCGACATGCAGGCGGTGTAAGTGCTGTTGGCGGGACAAGGGAGGGCTGCAACACGAGAGAGCGAGATCTTTAGCATGCATCCTTTGTGAGTGCGCACATAAGAGTGTGATGCTGCCCGCGCCCTTACCACAGCCAAGCTGTTGCCTCCAGGACCCCAGTTTGACGCCGGCCTCCTGGCAGATGGTAGCATATGCCTCGTAACTGGCACAGCGCAGCTCCTCGCTGCCGTCCTCAGCGCACAGGTCAAACACACAATCGCTGAAACGACACACACTCACCATGAGCGAGGGCTCAGCGTCATACATGTGCAAACGCTCACAGCGGATCACTCACTCCTGGTAAATCTGGGGCGGCAGGGCGGCGTGGCAGGCGGAGAAGGGACCCTCTGGGTCAGACAGGGCTCCACATTTTGTCACACTGGTGTAGTCGTCGAGCTCAGTCTGAGAGCAGTCGGAGGTCTCAAACCCAGAGTCTGGATCTGTCTCCACGTCTCGCCTGCAGGCAGAGTGGCATGTAGCTGACATGTTCCCACAAATGGCTGCCACCTCCACACCTTTAATTATCTCAGGTATGCTGTCTAACTGTGATGAAGACCACCAGTCCTACCTGTGGATGCGAGCGATAGAAGGAAGCTGGAAGCTCCTCAGTTCCGGAGCTTGTCTTTCGCTGACCCTCCAGCTGTCCCCAAACTCGTTCAGGTCCCTGACCACGGTCCCATCGGGCTTCATGTACTCGTTCCTGGTGATGCCATCGTAGTTCCCACACAGACCTCTGACGGAGTTGCTGTAGGTTCTGGGCAGGATGACCTCTGGAACACAAACGCAGAATGAGCAAAGTCTCACAGAAGCTGTCGGGCGGGGGTCAGCGAAGAGCTTTTACCTCCTCGACTTTTGCCGTCAAAGCGCACAGTGAGTCCAAAGTCGGTGGTGAGCTGCATCTGCTTGGAGTTCATTGTGATGGTGAGACCCCTGACTGGACTCAGAGGTGGGGTGACCCGCTCCCCGTTGACCTGCAGCAGGAAGAACGTGATGTTTTAAAAACCTTAAACTAAATATATATTTAAAAAGCAAAAGAAGGTTTTACTGACCAGGACAGTTTTCTTCTGCAGGAAGCGAACATCAACACCGTAGACGTTGACGTACATCTCATCCAGGAAGGACACTCTCTTGTTCCCCCCTCGTCTGAGGTTCTTGCCCCTCACCATCAGGGGTTTAAGGGAGCCCTGCAGGTTGTGGTCCTGAGTGAGGACGTAGGTGTAAGGGCCCTGGTAGTGGTGGGTGAAACCATCGAACGTCCGGTAGTGAGGGTCTCCAGAGACGGTGCATCTGTCGAACTCTGCGGGGTAAAACAAAGGAGATCGGGTCCGATGGGGGGGATGCAGGACAGAACACTAGACGTCTTTGTGCTATGATGTGCACTGTTCCTATCAGTGGACTCACTGGTGGGCTGGCAGTTGATGTCTCCAAACTTGTCTGGGCCGCACACAGAGTTGTCGTCACAGCTGTGGTCTTCACATGTGATTTGCCCCCCGAGGTTGCAGGTACAGGATTCTTCGCATTTGTCAGTCAGCCATGAGTCCCCCACCTGTGTGTGCAGACCGGCAGGGTTAACAAATGGGTCCAATGAAAGAGGTTTTGGGGTTTTTAACATTTTTCTCATGATGGAGGACAGTTATAAAAGAATTAAGCTTAAAATTGCAGTTCTGAGAAATTCATTATTCAAATTGTTTTGAGTCAGAAGCAGACGAAAAAAATGCCATGTCTCAAAGACCGATAAATTTTTGTGACAAAAAAAAAAATACACTGGGCGGGGCCACAAGCTCCCTGCTCCGCTCCATTCTGATGCATCCACTGTCAGACAAATAGATCCATGAACAGCTTTGTTTTCCTCGTCTGAGCTGGAATCTACGGTGACCCAGAAGGGTCACAACACAACACTTTTAATTTCCCAACACAACACAAAATAGCACATTACAATTCGTCACAACACAAAAAACATTAACTCACAACACGAAACGATAACTCACAGCACAATAACTCACAACACTTTAGCTGACAACACAACACTTAAACTCACAACACGAAACAATAACTCACAACCCAACATAATGACTCACAACACAATAACTCACAATACAACACTCAAACTCAAAACGGAAGTATATCTGGAATTTCCTTGTGAGTTAAAGTGTTGTGTGGTTGTGAATTGAAGTTTGATAGTTAAACAAAAGAGTAGACATCATATGACACCACGATTAAAACCTCACACACACAGTATGTCGAGCTGGTTGCGGTTGAACTTACGTCATGATACTCTCCATCCGAGCCCACGCAGCCACATTTGTCCAGAGAAACGCACTTGCCGTCACTGAGGACGTAGCCGGCGTTGCACTCGCATCCCTCCACGCAGGCGGTTGGAGGCAGGTGACAGAATATGGGGAAGAGGTCAGAGCAGGTCGGTGGACAGGGGGCGGTGCAGTCGGAGTAGTGGCTATTAGGAGGGCAAGGCAGGGCTGTAGGGAGGAGCAGTGTCTCGGGTCAGGACTTCAAACTGCATGGAGCGTGACTGAGAGGAGCTGAAACTCACGGCAGAAGGTGCTGTTCCTCCATGTGATGGTGACCCCGGCGCTCTGGCAGGCCTGAGCGTACGCCTCCACGTTGTCACACAGGGTCGCCTGCATGCCGTTGTACTCGCACATGTCGTAGATGCAGTTACCCAAGAAAGCGTCCGGGGACACCACGGAGTGGCAGGGTCTGAAGCTGGAGGAGATGATGACCTGCTCACACTGGGCCTTGAACTGCTCCTCTTCCTCTGCAGTGCAGTTGGGATGTACGTCCGGACGGTTGTCCGGCTGACAGCTTCAGAGCAAAACCACTTCAGTCAACAAGTAATGGAAGCTGAAAAGCTACGTCTGGCATTTAGATGCTTTGATTCATCTGAGGAAACTCATAACTTCAATCCTCCATAACTGACAGATACATCACATCCAAACAAATCCATATCCAGATTGATGGCAGTGCTTATTTTTAAATGGTTGGAGCCGTTGGGTGCATATGAGAACTGGAATGAGTGACCCCTGCCCCCTGGTACCTCTGAACAGGAATTATCTCCAAGAAGCTAAAATCCCGCAGACTTCATTAGAGAAACAAACAGCTATTACTGTCATTCTAATAGTCAGAATAACCCCTCCTGCTCTAATGCCCTTTTTAACATTATTTATAATCCTCATTTTCTCATGATATTTTTCTGTAGTTCAAATTACTCAAGTTACAAACTGACCAATCAGATGCCTCAATAAAAGTAATTGTTGCCTGCTGGCCCCCACGTCCAACGATTGAATCGCTTTCAAGTATGCTGATTGGCAAGAGCGGCTGCCATAGAAACGATGACTGAGACCGACTGGGACCAATCACTGCTTACTGACGTCATCTGGCTTCAACATAGAGCGAATAAATGCAGTCTAAATTTACTTGCTTCTGCTGGAGTCACACATAAGTCCTTTTTTAGAGCTACAGACTCACTTGACACACGCTCAAAAACTCGCTAAACATAGGTTCTTGATCGTGTGTTTGGCCCATGGTGTTGGAAGAGGCTTGGTGGTAAATGTTGAAGCGGTGCAAAAATCTTGTAAGTATTGCTCCAGGTGTTTTCTGTTCTGATATATCAAAGACTTGGTGTCAAATAATTTCAGCCAGCCACAAACCACGACTAATAATTTCTCCTCTTTAATCAATTTTCAAAACGTTGGCACTTCTGTGAAATAAAGGGGACGCCATCCATACGAGTCTCTGATTGATCAAAGTTTTGATGTGATTTAACATGCATTCAATGGCCATGCATTATTGGATGTGGAGCCTGAGAACAGTTGTAAAAACTTGCGTAGCGACTTGCGAGAGTTTTGAAAACAGAAACCTAAACATGCGTTTATATAGACTTTTGATTGAACACGGCCTCTTAAACGTGGGTTGTAGAGGGCGATATGAACATACACTACAGCTTATGAGTGACGTGACACTCATTCCGTCTAGTTCTTATGTAGGCCTATATTCAATGGTTGAAGCTTGTTTTTTGGCAAATCCTGTGATAATGAGGCTCAGATGATCTGTTCAAAGCATGTGTGAAGCTGCAGGTTACTGACCCCGGATCGCTGTCTCCTTCAGATTTCCAGCTGTTGCCCAGTTCAATCACATCTTTGGCTGGCTGCTTGTCTGGCTTAAGGTTGTCATCAGTGGAGTCGTGGTTGTAGTTCCCACACATGCCACACAACTGGAGACACAGATCAGTGGCGTTTCTACCCATTTAGCCATGAAACACCCAATGAAGCCGACGTGGAGAAAGACCATGCAGAGTGTATTCTACCTTGTTGAAATACTCTCCAGGAACTGTGATCTCCAGGTGGTGGACTCCATCAAACTTCACCTGCAGGCCAAAGTTGGTATCCAGCAAGCTATAGGATCCACTGGTTATCACTTTGGCTCCAATCGTGTCAATGGTCAAGGGTGTCCGCACTCGGCGCCCGTTCAGCTAAACACGTAAGATGCATCTGTCAGCTTTTACTGCGGCAGCAGGTCTACGTGGACCACCTTCAATCGGACCGCCTACCAGGACTCTGCGGCCTTTCTGCAGCTCCACCTCAGTGTCGTGAGGCAGGAAGACTTTCACTGAGCGGACGTAGGACGCCTCCGGTTGACCTCGCTCCTCGTTCTTAGCCACCACTCGGAAGTCTGTGACCTGAGTTTTGTTGCACACCTGCAAGGTTTGAGTGCAGACATGAAGGGGCTTCACAAAAAGTGCTGCATGAGATGCTTCTACACAAGAACACGCAGGAGTTCAAAGTGGAAGATGACCTCACGGTGCAGATGATACAGAAAAGAAAGTGATCTCCTACCTCCACCAGTGTATACGTGCAAGTTCCCATGAATGTGTGCATTATGCCATCAAAAGTGTAGTAGTGCGGATCTCCAGCCACATGGCAAACTCCTTTACCTGCGAACAAGTGAAAGGTCAGAAAGATGGGAAGAAAAAGTCGGAGTCCCTCTCCCTGCTGGTCAGCTTACCTGTGGAGTGGCAATCCAGCACGCCCTCCACCACCTTGCACTCCTGCGCAGGGCTGCACTGCCACGGCTCGCAGCTGATGTTGTGGTTGCCGTTGCACTTGCAACGCTCCGAGCAGTCAGTCTCCGTGAACCAGCTGTCTCCAACCTGAACAGGAAAGAGTGCATCTCTGATGAGGGGTAGGTCTGTGACAACAGAGCTGGCTCCCCCTTCCTGATCACTTACGGGTCTGTACTGTCCATCCTCGTCCGTGCAGCCACACTCACTCAGCCGGACGCACTTGTCCCCGCTGAGGATCAGACCGTCGTTGCAGACGCAGCCCTCCACGCAGGGCAGGTCGCAGGAGCCTCCAGAGCTCTCGGGCTCCTGGCAGCTGGGCTGGGGGCAGGCAGAGCCGCATGGAGTGTAATGACTGCCCGTGGGGCATTTTAGAGCTGGAACGGGGGGAAGAGGATGCAAGCTGGTTACAGAGATGTATGTTTAGCATCAATGCCAAAAACTTTTTTTAAAAGAAAGCTTCATTTGTCTGTTTGGGATCTTTTTTGTTTTTTTAACTTCAGTGAATATTTGACCACAAACTAAAACCGCATCAGAATATTAAGTTGTTCCCATTCATCAGTTGACGTCTTGAAGTTGATTCATAGCAACTGGACTGGAAATCGTCTCCCTTGAAACGTTTTGTCAGATTATAGAGCAGTTTGTCTCGTATCAGAAAGGACGTTCGGTTTCTGACTTCTGTCAGGAAATGTGGGTAGATTCAAAGCTGCACGATGAGTTTTCAAAACAAGATATAAGATGTCTTTGCAAAATGTGATCAGTGTCAGAAAAAATGTTCAACGTCTGAGGATTCTGGAATGCTTTAGCCATAGCGCTGTCTGTGGACTTAAACATTGTCTGATTGAGCCAAGTATTTATTCCATAAGAAGATTTTCAACTGCACTTATATACAGAACTAACACTACTTGTGGTGTTCATTTTAATTAGGTATTTGGGCTCTGTTTTGAGACGGCACGATGGTGTAGTGGTTAGCACTTTCACCTCACTGCAGGAAGGCCCTGGTTCAAAACCCAGCTTGCTCCTTTCTGCATAGAGTTTGCATGTTCTCTTCATGCTTGCGTGGGTTTTCTCGGGGGACTCCAGATTCCTCCAGCAATCCAAAAGCATGCTTCACAGGTGGATTGAAGACTCTAAATTGGTTTGAATGTATGTGTGTGGAGCTGCGACAGAGTGGCAACCTGCTCAGGACGTACCTGCCTTTTCCCAACAGTGGCTGGGATAGGCTCCAGCAACCGTGTGACCTCAAAAGGGATTGAGTGAGTTTGGAAGATAGATAGGTTCTGTACTGACCCTCCAGGGTCCCAGACATCTTCTGTTCTTCCATTTATCCTGACTGTATTTACGTTTCAGTTTTCAGTTATTCTGTGTCAAGTCTTCTGTTTCTGTAACCCTTCTATTTCCAGTTTTGGTCAGATTTGTTTCAGTTCCGCTTTATTTATTTATGATTTATTTATGAACCAAGAAGTTTAAATATTTGGGGTTGTCTGGCAAAATTTATCTGGGGTATTTATAAGACTATTTATTGCAAAAATAGCAAAACTAACAATGTTTGGCTGAATGTATGCCTTTTTTCTAAGATATTAAAGGAAATGGTTTAAACATATTGTGTTTTTTTTCTTTATATGAGATGACTGCAGGATTAATGTGTGCCACTATGATGAACAAACTGCTTGAGCTCTTTTTTGACAATTTACTAGACTTCAAATATTCAGCTAACATTTGTGGAAAATGTATGAAAAGTGAAGGAGAGGCGCAGGAATACGACCACAGAAACAGACCTGCGCTGGGCTTAGTTCCATAACACAACCATTATTTTCCAATTGGGAGGCTTCCGATCACACATGTATAGCTTTGTCAACAGTGAGGACCATCATTGCTATCGTTCTAAGTCATGATGAAGACTTACGGCAGAAGGTGCTGTTTCTCCACGGGATGTTGACGCCTGCAGCAGCACATATGTCGGCGTAGCTCTCCAGGGCCTGGCACAGAGCCACTGTCTGACCCCCAGTGGCACACATGTCGTACACGCAATTTTCAAAGTAGGGCTCAGGTGGAACCACAGCATGGCAAGGCTTAAAGATACCTGAAAGAAGAGGTCATATGAAAGGATTAGAGTGAAGTTATAATATGTTATTCATCTCTGTCTGGATTATTTTAAGATCTACACTACAGACTCTATCTATAGTGTCAGTATCGTGATGAGTGTGAGTTACCATTGGGATCAGTGATCATTCCACAGCTGGTGGGCTTCTGGGCTTCCTCCTCCACCTTCTCATCACACTCCTCCTGTCCTCCTCCATTTGTGCAGCTGCAGGTGGAGAAGGGTAGGTGTCATTATATGGAAAACACTTCTCCATTAGGGTGCAGCAGAGATGGAGCTGCCACCTTCTTAGACGGGACTCACTCTGGTCGCGGGTCAGGCACCGCCCAGCTGTCTCCCAGCTCGTTGGAGTTTGCTGCCGCAGTGTTGTCCGGTTTCAGGTTGTCGTCGGTTGGGTTGTCGTTAAAGTTTCCTGCAAAAGAATCAACCTGCGAGTCAACATCTGACTTTAGGGTTCAAAAAAACGTTTTTGTTTTGACGCAAATCCATTCTACTGGACTTTGGATCTGGTCAGTCCTTACCACACATGCCGCAGAGGAGGCCGCTGTAGGAGGAAGGCAAAGTGACGTCTGCATGGTGGTTTCCATCAAATCGCACTCTCAGGCCAAAGGAGGCCTCCAACACCACAAACTTTCCGCTGAAGTATATCTTCACTCCGCTGATGGAGCTGACAGGTGGGACCACCACTGTCCCGTTGACCTGAAGAGCAAACCAGAGGAGAGACCGGTAATATGGCGGATCATACAGATTCAAGACAGCTGACAGTAGTTAAAAACATTTACTGCACAGCACTCAGGTGTTCTGCCAATGCTCAATGACAACAATGGCACAGAAACGGTGGTGGTCAGGTGATGTACCTGGCTAGAGCGAAGCCCTTGTCAAGACGACATGCTGCGACACGTTGATCACCATGGCTCTGACGTAGGAGACTTTGGTATTGCTGCCTCTGTGCTCGTTCTGAGTGTCCACGGTGAAGTGTGGCAGGTCGGAGGAGCTGTTGCAGAGTTTGGTCAGGGTGTAGGAGCAGGCTCCCATGTAGTGGTGGGTGCGTTTGTCAAACGTGGTGTAGTGAGGGTCACCAGAAACAGAGCAAATGCCATTTTCTGAGGAAAGACAAGCAGACATGAGCTGGTAAGATGAAGCAGTGCAGACAGGACATGCACACCTGGGGGGGAGCAGGGACCAACATAAATTCAGAGGGCTAATATCTTCATACAGTCCGTCCTGCAGCTGGCAGACCTCAGTCACTGGATTACAGCTGGTGTTGTGGCACTGGATCTGTCCTCCACTGAGACACCTACAGCTTGCTCACAGCCCTCCAACAGCCACTCATCGTCCACCTGGAACAAAGTACAAGTTAGAAACACGTCTGAAAGATGTACTGCTTTTCCTTCAGTTCATTTGATTTCTGCATGTTTGTGAGATTGCAGGAGAAGATTAAGTGTGCCAAAAATCCACGACTGATCCTTCAGTTTTTCTGCATTGACATGACTTTAATGTTTCCTTGAGATGTTTTGTTTTGTTTACCTTTATGCTGCTGATGATCAGCTAAACATTTACTGAGAGTGACCTAAAATGGTTTTCTGAATATTAAGGATAAAAAAATATGGGAACACATTTCTTAAATTCTGCCTAAACACTAAGAAGGAACAGGAATCCTCTTGATCAAGTTGGAGCAGCTGTCAGATGGAACCAGATGTTTGAGGCTAAAGGTGTGTTGGTCACTTACAGGGTGGTAGGTTCCACTGGTGTCCACGCAGCCACAGTCCTTCAGGGGCACACATTTGTCATCACTGAGGATGAATCCTGGGTCACACTCACAGCCCTCCACACACACGTCCTCACAGCCGGGGGAGCCGACCACGCCCAGGCAGGTCTCAGGGACATCAGCTCACGACAGAGAGCACGAGCTGTTAGCAGGACAGTCCAGGGCTGCAATCAGGAGCAGAGAGAGGAACCCGGAAGGTCATTACAATCTTCTGAATACAGATGGAAGAAACTGTTAGGGACTGAAGATGTAGAACTTTACAGGAACTCTTCTAGGAGGAGGGAGCTGTGTTCATCTGGAGTAGACCATTTACAGAAGTCTGGAGCCCTCCAGTGGTGGACGGTGGCTCCGGCGCTTTGGCAGGCGTCAGTGTAGGCTTGGAGCTGGTCACACAGAACATGCAGCTCCCCGTTGAACTGACACATGTCGTACACACAACTCTGGAAGAACGGTTTAGATCCACCACACCAATACACTCTCTGCACAGCAGAACAGGACAAACATCAACCATTTTTTTCAACCTGCAGGGCATCAGAATTCACATTGATGGTTCTACATTCAACACATGTTTGGTTCCTGGCTCTGCTCAGGAGCTGATGTCCTACCTGGAAGGGCCCAGAAGGATCTTCTATTTTTCCACACTTGTCTGGTTTGGTCACCTCAGCCTCCAGTTCAGGGTCACAGTCTAGGTCAGGCGTTGTTCCTGGGCTACACCTGGACACCACACATGTTCACACATCCTCAGTCCCATTCTTCCAGGACAAACCCAGAAACTGTCAGACCTCAGCTCAGTCAAGACTCTTCACTCACCATTCATCCTCGTCCTCCTCTGTCTGCCAGCTGTTCCCAAAATCGTTGACGTTTCCTGCTGGAGTTCCGTCCGGTTTGGTGAAGTCGTTGCCTGCGTTCCCGCCATAGTCACCACAGAGGCCACACATCTGGTCGTGGTAGGAGCTGAAGGAAAGCAGATGGCGGGCTTAGTGTTTCTCAGCCTCATGTCTCTAACAAAACAAGGATGTTCCATCAGCAGACTGAGCTGTAGAACCAACCTGTGGGATGAGATCTGGGCGTGATGGTTTCCCATCCAGCGCACCTCAGGCCAAAGGTGGTCTGCAAGGTGACGCACTGACCACACACACACAAGGGGAGGGGAGGGGTTGTGAGGAAGGCTACACGCTTGCCGTTCACCTGCAACACGTGAACACAAAGACTGTATCAGAAAGGGGACTAAAACAGCAAAGATGAAGATCCAGTTCACATGTCGGAACGAAAGCAAAGAAAAAAGAGTTTAGATGCAGCTGAACTGAAGCAGAAGAGGAAGAGTGAAAAAACAATAGAGCAGAGAGTAGATTCAGGAAAGAGGCAAATATACTGTTTTGTTCAGATAAAGAGGAGAATGTAGAGTAGAACCATGTTCTGTCTATCTGTTTATCTCCAATTTGAACTGAACACAATGAATTTTGGAGCAGACATGGTTTAGACTGACCAGAGTCCTCTTGGACTTCATCAGGGTCACTGTGATGTCGTTGACGGTGACGTAGAGTTTCTTCAGGTAGGACACTCCTGACGCTCCTCGCTCTTCATTCTTCCCCTCCACAGAGAACCAGGGATCTGCACAGGAGCATCCGCCAATCACAAGAGACATCAGTCAAAGGCAGACTGGGTGTAAGCTACAACACTTGGTGATTTGCTGTGTGTTAAGTGTGATTAAAAATACATTTAAATGGTCGACACCTTTAGTCCTGGGACAGGTTGGGAGGCATAAGTATGTAAATGCATTTGTTTTCACCTACCTGAGTCATTCCTGCATGTTCTGGCCAAAGTGTAGGTGCAGGTTCCCATGAAGCTGTAGTACTTCTTGTCAAATGTGTTGTAGTGAGGATCTCCAGAGACAATGCAGTCCTGAGAGCCTGAAAGAGAAGATCAGGAAGCTTCAACATCATCATGCCGCAGGGAGAACCACTTCACGTTTGTGGCTCATGAGCACAAAGCAGATCATTAACGAATGCCTTTTAAGACTGTAAGGAGCTAAAGATTTGTCACTGGATCAGCCTGAACCGGTGATTAGAGTGACTAAAACCTAAATGAGGATCCGCTGTAAAATAAATTGCTGAAATGTCGGTGTGACATTTACTTAAAAAAATATGTTTTTTCACAAATTCAAAACTTTCATTATCTGCAAAAGGAAGGAGTTTCTAAAATCAAAAAAGTTAATTGAAGACATAAAAACAAAAGAATATTTTATCTTTGCTGTTTTACAGAGAAAGCAACTGCAGCTATTACTGTGTCAAGATCATTGACTGTCTATGAAAACTGAACTGAGTGACCCCTCCTTCTGGCGTTCCAAAGAGGAAGCACCTGCTGGTTGTTAGAAGCCAAAATCTCATTGACCTTTATAGAAATAAAAATCTATTTCTGAGTAATTTTATTCTTCTGACTCCACATTATGATTTGTTTGTCAGAATACTCATTCTTGCTCTGATACCCTTTTTTTAAAATTTTCTTGATAATCCTGACTTTTTTAATTACCAAAAATAGCATATTTCTGAAATTATTCTACAATATAACATTTCAATAAAAAAGGATAAGTAATGATATCGGTGATACTAACCCAGTATTTTTTTATATTGGGTATTGGATCGATACCCAACTTCCCAGCATCGCCCATCCCTACTTGACTGGTGTTTTATTGTACCACAACTCAAAGTGAACGCTGCTCACTATGCTGACTCTGTCATCTTTATCAAGGTTGTAAATAATACTGGAGATACCACATGACTACATCTTCAACCTTGAACTAAACTGTCCAGAACTGTACACGTCTTATCAGATTGTCAGTCATGCTGTAAATGTGCATGTGGAAGTGGCTCTCCCATTTTTTAGTACTTAAATTTCACTCCATAAATGTACGCCCACACTGTTAAACAGTTGACCCTGTGGTGACGACGGCTGGGAACCATATTGTCACAATACAACACTGCATGTCTCCAAAGATACGAGATTATTGTAACGATAATGGGCAGACATAACTGGCGTTAAAATCAAAGTGGCTGTAAACTCAAGGCATAAATGTAGCTGATGCATTTTGGGATTTGGCCAGACATTATCCTGCACCAATGAGAAATCTCCCCTTTAGATTGCTCTATTACAGATCTTAGCAAGCAGTAGTGGCACTGAAAACAGAAAAATGTCTCAAGAGCCTTTTATCGGATCAGTAAAAGGTATTAATTATTTTACATTGGATAAATAATCCTTTTTCTATCACTTGCATAAAGGTATGATGTAGTTATTTGTAAACGGGCAGATGGTGACTGCATGGTTTGACTTCTTCCCTTTTACCTAGTTTGGTTTGGTTTCACTCATGGTTTTCTCAGGAGAAAAAAAAGACTTAAGTTATGCAAATTACTAATAAAAATCATGCAGTTGCAAAGGTTGGTCATGTGAGGGGAGTATTTCCCAAAACAAGCTCTGACCACAGGTTGAAAAAAAGGTAATTATCAATCCACTTAGTCTAACTATCCCCCTGGCTATCATGATTAATGAGTGTCTGCACCCTCTCACTATACCACAGTCTCTGTGGTTCTGTAGGCAGCTTTTTACAGTCTTTGGTCTGCAGCAAAGTTCAGGTGAGCTTTCACAACTACCAAACCAATTACACCAACAATCACGTGAAAGGAACTAATCTCTGCCAGTGATGAATAAAGTGTGGTTTATGTTGCGGTGGCTGTAGACTTACTTGATGGGTAGCAGCCCAGCTCTCCCTCCTGCAGTTTGCACTCATGCATTGGGGGACGTCAGAGGCCACACAGGTGACAAAGGGGGAATCACACCTGCACTTGGAGCTACAGTCCTCCACATAAAAACTCCTCTCCAGACTGAAAGAAGACAAAACAATGTACAAACTGGCAGTTCAGCAAACACGCCACGTGCTGACATGCTGCACTGCTATCCCACCATGCCCACCTCTATAATATTGGTCAGCCAAGCAGTGTGTTTGCAGCCACACCTCTTTACACATTTCCACTCAGGACGTAGCCAGGGATCACACACACATCCTCAGAGCAGGCCCCCACAGGAGGAGGGAATTTTAGACAGCTGGGAATTTTAAAAGTGACTTTATTTATCCTATGCAGCTCAATAATTATTGAGTCTAGTGACAAGGGTCTACCTGCTGGTGTCAATGTTATGTCAGAAACATTGATGGGGGAGTAATTCCACTTTTAGAGGAGGGTCTATTTCTTCCACTCTGCTCTTCCTCAGCTATTTATTGACTCAGACTTACGGCAGAAGGTTTCATTCCTCCAGGGTCCAAGGTCAACTCCACGGTCTTGACACTCGTTGACGTAGGCTTCAATGGCTTCACACAGAATGGGTTTGGCTCCCTCCAGCTCACACAAGTCAAACAAACAATCCTGGAAGTAGTTCTGGGAGAGAAAAGCATACTTTCTAATTCACACAATCTTAAAACACAAAAATATACAAACTTTTTAACATAAACCTCAACAGTATGTGGACACACGCTAAGGACTTTGCCATGGCACACCGCGTATGGGGACATCCGTTTTTAATCCAGCAGGATTCCACAGTAACCCCCACAGTTCCTGTTCTCCTGGGTTCACATCCAGGATGGTGGCGTTTGGTTGCTTATTACACCTTATATCATAAATAAGAAGTTAAAAATGGTTAATATTTAAGGCTTTCTCCATTCTAAACAAAAATGGAACTCTGACAGTGAAATTTGTTTTAGATTGAACCTCATGCAGGGAAAGTTATATCCACAAAGACCACTTGGATCAGTGTTCCAGCTGTGTCCAAACTCATTGGCGTCATTGGTCATGGTTCCATCTGGTTTTTGGAAGTCATCTTTGGAATCTCCATTGTAGTCCCCACACAGTCCACATAACTTGTCCTGGTAGCTAAAGAGCACAAAGTCAGTAAGGTAGACAACAACAAACGGATCAGAGATGAAGAAAACTGTCAACAACCATAATGGCTGGTGTTTTCTCATTACTAACAAATAACTAGTTTCTATCTTATCATGTGACTTCGCCAAATCTGAAGGTTCAAGAGCAGATGTGAACATGCTGTGAGCGGACACTGCGGTCTTCACTTACTCTTTAGATGACTTTGATGTCCATGAAGTGGTTTCCATCATAGCGGACAGTGACACCAAAGGTCATGGAAACGGTGTAATGTTTCCCTGACTGGAACATAGACACTTCGGGGGTGGGGTTCAACGGTAGGTTGACATTAGTCCCGTTCACCTGCACACAAGCAGGCAGGTAAAAAGAATTACAGATTACTAACGACAGACAGTGTTGGAGTACCAATACACAATGATAGAAACCTTTAACGCATTGACATTTACGATCTCTCCTTCATTTCTTACCTGCACAACGCCTCCTTTCAGTATGGAGATCTTCACCATGTGCACATACACGTGCACTGCCTTCAGGTAGGAAATGGTGGGACTGTTGTATCGGTTTTCATTGTCAGCATGGACCTCAAAGAAGGGCAGACTTGTGGCATTGCAGTTTCCAGACATCAGATAGCTGCAGTTCCCCATGAAATCGTATCTGCGCTTGTCAAAGGTGGTGTAGTGAGGATCTCCTGATGCTATGCAGGTGGATGTGTCTGGAAACATTGTGAATACCAAAGAATAAAATTGCAGAATCTCTTGTGAAGAATTTCTACAGATTTGAACTTCCCTTCTTTCCTCAGAACAGTGATTTTTGAGCAGCTATGTGACATTCTTACCTTTAGGATAACAGCCTGGAACACCGTTCACCTCTCTGCATTCCTCAGAAGGGTCGCAGGAGTTATCTGTGCATTCCAAAGTGTAGTTCCTGGCGCACAGCGGCACAGTTTAGAACAACCGTCTCCAAGTACAACCTCACCAGGCTGAAAAGAGGATCAAGGAGTCATCAGATCAGATTTATACCTAAATGATTTATTGTTGTGTTTTTGTCTTAAAGGTGAAATAGTAACTTTGACCTCTGACCTCATATAGTAGTTACCATCCTCATCCAGACAGCCACATTTCTCTATAGGTACACAGCGAGGTCCCTTAAAGACGAACCCCGGGTTTACAGAAACATCCGCTGATACAGGAACCAGAATAGCAGGATGGTTCTTGACAGGTCGGGATACAAGCCGGACCACACTCTATGTACTCAGCGTTAGGAGGGCAGGGTTCTGTACACACAGAGGAAAAATAGTCAAAAGGAATAAGGAAAAAACAAACTATAAACATGCTAAAACGGAAACATACTTGGTGGTTTGGTTGTGACTGGAGCAGCAGTTGTTACTTTAGGTGTAGATGGTTCAGGAGTTGGTGGTTTAGGTGTAGATGGTCTTGGAGTTGCTTTATTATAAATTAAAAGAGGAAAAACACAGGAGAAGAACTGGTCATTTTTATATGCAGGCATGGCCATGACCTGTGCCATTTTGTGCAACTAACAGCCTCCAAACACTTCAAAAGTATCAAAGACTAGACTGATTTTTCATCGACATAATAATAATCTGAGCTCTTTTAACGGTCTGTAAGACAGAACAGTTTATGATTCTTCATGTGTGGGGAGTGCAGGGGGGGTTCAACATACCCAGAGGGCGACATTCATACAGTCCGTCCTGCAGCTGGCAGACCTCAGTCACTGGATTACAGCTGGTGTTGTGGCACTGGATCTGTCCTCCACTGAGACACTCACAGTTCTGCTCACAGCCCTCCAACACACTCATCGTCCACCTGGAACAAAGTACAAGTTAGAAACATGTCTGAAAGATGTACTGCTTTAATTTGTCCTCGCATGTGTGCGATATAATTGAAATTGTTGTGTGCCACTCTTCTCTTCTTAGCAAAGAATTTATTTTTATTAAATATTCTCGACTACAGTAAGTTTACTAGAAACCATGTATATGCAGTGTATATACTGATATACTGAATATATATATATATATATATATATATATATATATATATATATATATATATATATATATATATATATAATAAGTAAATGCAAGCATATTGCCTCACAATTAGCATAGAGTAAGTATTCTTGTAGGTACTCTTAAATAAACTACTTTTTGTTACTTGTCTTTATGGAAAAGGTGAAAAAAGAGTTCACTAGGTCAACGTCTTCTTCTCCATTTAAATGACGTTTATGAACAGGAATCCTCTAGATCAGGGGTCCCCAACCTTTTTCAGGTCCTAGACCGCTTTAATGTCAGACAATAATTTCATAGATTGTTCTCAACAGGACTGAAGTTTGCGTTGAATATGTTTTAAGCTTCCGGAAGAAATCTGAACATTTTTTTTTAATAGATGATAAATATTAATTGAAACAGTTCTTGATTTATAGAAGTTGTTTCTTCCATTCTTCCATTCATAAAATACTATTATAACACTGAGAATTCAGGCTCAGATATTTCCGGGCAAAAATGTTTATATATTTTGTTTTAACACAAGTTCTGATTTACTGTGTATTTTTTTAAAACGGGAACATTTTCTGTGCTAAAGTTTCTTAACAGTTCCCTTCCTAATTCAACCTTTCTAGAAAAATTCTTAAAAGTCCCTTTTTTGAGTTCCCACAACTCAGAAACTTTATCTGATTGAATCTTCATTCTCTGTAAAATGTTTGCAGCTGCTTTAAACTTAAACTTGTGATGAAGATTTTCCTTACGCCATGATGCTAACAACAGGACGCTAACTTGAGCCGCATCCGACTTTTGATGATGGATAAATAAAGCAAAATAAAATCAAACAACCGTTGTGATACTGGTGTCTTCTAAATATAATAATAGACCTGCATCCATTGAGCCTGCATCTTTATCATCTGTGTGTGAAACAGTCAAAAGTCAGAATGAAACTTTCTTCAGTATCAGAAAATAAACAAAATGGAAATAATTAAAGTTAGTGTATGCATTTTTTGTCTGTCTGCGGCCCGGTACCGAGTGGCCCATGGACTGGGGACCACTGCTCTAGATCAAGTTGGAGCAGCTGTCAGATGGAACCAGATGTTTGCAGTTCTGAACATGAGGCTAAAGGTGTGTTGGTCACTTACAGGGTGGTAGGTTCCACTGGTGTCCACGCAGCCACAGTCCTTCAGGGCACACATTTGTCATCACTGAGGATGAATCCTGGGTCACACTCACAGCCCTCCACACACACGTCCTCACAGCCGGGGGAGCCGACCACGCCCAGGCAGGTCTCAGGACACGAGCTCACGCACAGAGAGTACGAGCTGTTAGCAGGACAGTCCAGGGCTGCAATCAGGACCAGAGAGAGGAACCCTGAAGGTCATTACAATCTTCTGAATTCAGATGGAAGAAACTGTGAGGACTGAAGATGTAGAACTTTGGCAGGAACTCTTCTAGAGGAGGGAGCTGTGTTCATCTGGAGGACTTACGGCAGAAGTCTGGAGCCCTCCAGTGGTGGACGGTGGCTCTGGCGCTTTGGCAGGCGTCAGTGTAGGCTTGGAGCTGGTCACACAGAACATGCAGAAATTGCTGAACTGACACATGTCGTACACACAACTCTGGAAGAACGGTTCAGGATCCACCACACCAATACACTCTCTGCACAGCAGAACAGGACAAACATCAACTATTTTTCAACCTGCAGGGCATCAGAATTACTCATGGTTCTAAATCTAACACGTGTTTGGTTCTGGTTCTGCTCAGGAGCTGACTTCTCACCTGAAGGGTCCAGAAGGATCTTCTATTTTTCCACACTTGTCTGGTTTGGTCACCTCAGCCTCCAGTTGAGGGTCACAGTCTAGGTTGTATGCTGTTCCTGGGCTACACCTGGACACCACACATGTTCACACATCCTAGTCCCATTCTTCCAGGACAAACCCAGAACTGTCAGACCTCAGCCTGGGGTCAAGACTCTTCACTCACCATTCATCCTCGTCCTCCTCTGTCTGCCAGCTGTTCCCAAAGTCGTTGACGTTTCCTGCTGGAGTTCCGTCCGGTTTGGTGAAGCTGCCCGCGCTCCCGGCCATAGTCACTCACAGGCCACATCTGGTCGTGGTAGGAGCTAAGTGAAAGCAGATGGAGGGCTTAGTGTTTCTGAGCCTCAGCGTCTCTTAACAAAACAAGGATGTTCCATCAGCAGACCAACCTGGGGACGGAGATCTGGGCGTGATGGTTTCCATCCCAGCGCACCCTCAGACCAAAGGTGTCTGCAAGATGACGCATTGACCGGACAGACTGGAGGGACATGAGTGGGGAGGGGTTGTGAGGGAAGGCCACATGCTTGCCGTTCACCTGCAACACATGAACACAAAGACTGTATCAGAAACGGGATTAAAACAGCAAAGATGAAGATCCAGTTCACATGTCGGAACAAGCAAAGAAAAAAGAGTTTAGATGCAGCTGAACTGAAGCAGAAGAGGATGACTGAAAAAACAATAAAGCAGAGAGTAGATCCAGGAAAGAGGCAAATATACTGTTTTGTTCAGATAAAGAGGAGACTGTAGAGTAGAACTATGTTCTGTCCATCTGTTCATCTCCAATTTGAACTGAACACAATGAATTTTGGAGCAGACATGGTTTAGACTGACCAGAGTCCTCTTGGACTTCATCAGGGTCACTGATGTCGTTGACGGTGACATAGAGTTTCTTCAGGTAGGACACTCCTGACGCTCCTCGCTCCTTCATCTTCCCCTCCACAGAGAACCAGGGATCTGCACAGGAGCATCCGCCAATCACAAGAGACATCAGTCAAAGGCAGACTAGGTGTAACATATGTCTAAAGTTTTAGTTTTGGAAAGCCTTCTGAAGCTCTCATGAAAAATCCTGCATTTTTTTTAATAACCCAGAATGAGCAGATCTGTTCTGCAATCCTTAGGTTTCATGTTTTTACTTCAGAGCCATCAGCAACAGGAAGACAGACGTTTTACTCCGCGTAAAGTGAATAAGAGTCGTGATTCTGATTCTACATGTATCAACAAGTTAATATCATGTTTTCCTAAACAGCACTTTGTGGAACACATTATAGTTTACTACGTGCTGTTTAAAATAGTGATGAGAGTGTCGACATCAAGGTATCAAATATAGATAACCTAAAGCACATGACTAATTTTGGTAAATCGATCACTTATATTTAAGCCGTGAGAACCAATTGATAAACAAAAATAAAAAGTGCATGTGTCATTTCCTGGATATTGTTGGATATTATGTGAGTTACACCGGCGTCTGGTGCTGGAACAGCGCCCAGCCGACTGTGTATTGAACTGCTCCATCAGTCATGTGACAACAGGAGGCGTAAGTTGTGCATGTTACCCTTAGCAACAACACAGCATGGTATGTACAGGTAATTTTAAAAAGAATGGTTTTGTATCTTTAACTTGCACATTGAAGTTTGTTACCTGACAGTTTTTTTTCTTATGACAATTACTATGCTTCAGAAAAAACCCACCAACAAGATATTAGCAGTAATCTGTAGTTGGTATTGAATATTAATGCACAAAAATAATCAGTGTAGGATCGCCCATCACTAGTTTAAAGAGATTGGTTAAGGAATCTATTGGGCCAGTAGGAAAGTCGTTTACTTTTAAAATGTAATTTGCTCAAAAATCTTTGTTTGAACAAAGGCGACAGGCGCATCGTTTTATGTGTAAGAGGAAGAGTGATAGACAAAGACATCATTTACCAATAAAATGTAGGTGGATGTAAAAAAATGATAAAACATTTAAAAACAAGTGGACCTACTTGAGTCATTCCTGCATGTTCTGGCCAAAGTGTAGGTGCAGGTTCCCATGAAGCTGTAGAACTTTTTGTCAAACGTGTTGTAGTGAGGATCTCCAGAGACAATGCAGTCCTGAATGCCTACAGAGAAGAAAAAAAACATTATTGTTGCTGTTTATGAATTCACACAAAGCCAGAATATCAAAGGCCACTACATTTCTGAGCATGACATGTGGCTGTGCAATACTTGAACCTCCCCACACCCTCTACAGAAATGAATTTTATTTTGACGTGCTTTTTCTGATAGAAAATTCTGGACTCGGACGCTGGCTAACATGGCCGGTGATAAGCAGGCCAAAGGGGCCACTGCGGCATTGCCTTCACACCTGTAAATCTGCTGACCTGCTAAGGAAAACCTGTCATGATTAATATATATATTTTTGGTGTCAGTGACAGCACAAGCGCTTCACATTCATAGAGGATAGTCCTACATTTATTGCTGAGAACTCAAGGACATTTGAGGGATTGGTTTGATTTACTTTTGTTAACTAGCTGGACAGAGATTCACGAGCCACAATTATTAATATCTCCTCCATGACCAACTTTCAGAGGGTTGGCACTTCATGAATTAAAAGGGACGCCATCCAAACGTCACTACCAAATTTAAGTTCCTAATTGGTCAAAAGGACCTGGCTGAACTTGTTTCACGTGTTTAATGATCGAGAATTTTGTACGTAGAGCCCAAAAACCGTCCTAAAATGTGCGTAGAAACACATAAACACTAAAAATTTTAACAACAGGGGCCCGAAACGCATTTGTACTCTTGTTACCGTAAACGTTCTCTGGATGTGGTTGCTTGAACGTGTGTTGCTGAGGGCGGCGTGAATATAGGATTCAGGATTGACTTGCGGTGGCTGTAGACTTACTTGATGGGTAGCAGCCCAACTCTCCACCCTGCAGTTTGCACTCAATGCATTGGGGACAATCAGAGGCCACACAGGTGACAAGCAATCACACCTGCACTTTGAGCTTACAGTCCTCCACATAAAACTCCCTCTCCAGGCTGATAGGACAACAACACCTCAATAGTTTAGTTCTACTTACTGGTTACACTTTATAATAGATGACACATCTGCTGATGTGAGCAAACATCTACATTTAACAAGAGGAGCTGAGAAATATGGAACAGGAGCATCCAAAGACCTGCCTACCACCCTGCACCTGCTGAATAGTAGGGTCTGTCAGCAGACAGAGGTTCACTGTACCTCATAATACTGGCCGTTGGTGTGTTTCTTGCGCCACATCACTCTTTCACACATTTACAGCACTCAGGACGAAGCTAGATCACACACACATCCTTTCAGAGCAGGCTCCCCCACAGGAGGAGGGCTTTCCCAGGAGCAGGCCTGGACAGGGGTCAGCACAGGGCTCATAGTGGCTGTTGGGGGGACACTTCAGTGCTGTGGGGAAGACAACAAATGGCTGTTTTTCTCTATGAAACTCATCTGTTCCTTGCTCAATTGAGTTGGTGACTTTATGAGTCTACTCACGTCAGTCAGACAACTCTGCAGAACAATATGTGACATTTTTACAACATCTTTAGGTTGGCATTCACAACTTCGCTTTGGCATAAGGCTCCGCCTCAATTCTCTTGAGATACCCTTTTTCCCTTAAACATTCGGCAACAAACCTCAGAATGGGAGCCTACAGGTGGAAGCCGGGAGAAGGGAGGGGCTTAAGAATGAGCGCTGAAGGTAAGAGAGAATGAACATTTGGTAATAAACTGGATTCTGGGGTTATTAGGACCCTGAGCAGGTGAGTTAATTGACTGACCCGCCTCTAGGGGAGTAACCTGTAACTCTGCAGAGTGTGCCTGCCCGAAATGCGACGAGTCGCTATTTAAACGTCTGTCTTCAAAAGATGTTCAGTTTTTCATAGGTTAAGACAGTCTGGAATTTTAAAAGTGAAGATTTATCCTAATGTCTAGTGACAAGGGTCTACCTGGTGGTGTCAATGTTAAGGCCAGACAACATTGATGGTGGAGTAATTCCAACTTTAGGAGGAGGGTCTATTTCTTCTACTCTGCTCTTCCTCAGATATTTATTGACTCAGACTTACGGCAGAAGGTTTCATTCCTCCAGGGTCCAATGTCAACTCCACGGTCTTGACACTCAAGGATCTAGGGCTTCAATGGCTTCACACAGAATGGGTTTGGCTCCCTCCAGCTCACACAAGTCAAACAAACAATCCTGGAAGTAGTTCTGGAGAGAAAAGCATGGCTTGTACTTCACACGTTCTTAAACACAAAACATAACAAAACTTTTAACATAAACCTTCAACAGTATGTGGACATACGTTGGGGTTGACTTTGCCGTGGCACACTGCGAAGGGACCGTTGTCCAGCAGGGATTCCACAGTAACCCTCATATACAGTTCCTGTTCTCCTGTTCACATCCAGGAGCGGTGGCGGCTGCTTATTACACCTATGTAGTAAGTAAGTAAGTAAGTTTTATTTATATAGCGCCTTTCACAGATAAATCACAAAGCGCTGAACAATAAAAAACATACAATATACAACCCAGTAAAAGCTAAGAAAACAATCAATTAAATATACGTGAGCAAAACTAAATTGAAGAAAAAAATAAAACATAAAAATAAAAAGTAACAATAAACCAGTCAGCTAAAAAGCATTTTTTTGAATAAAAGTGTCTTCAGTTGACTTTAAAAAGAATTTGACGGTGTCGCCAATAACGGCGACAGAGGGAGGGCATTCCAGAGTCTGGGGCTATTCCCTGAACGGCATCGGGTCACCCTGGTTTTGTACTTGGTCTTAAAAATCTTTAAAAGATTTTGATCTGAGGATCGGAGGGCACGGCTGGAAGCGTAGGGACAGAGCAAGTCTGATAAGTATTTTGGGGTCTGTCCATTTAAAGCTCTATAGGTTAAAACTAAAATTTTAAAATCAATACGCCACTTGATTGGGAGCCAGTGCAAGGAGGATAAATGGGGTAATGTGTGCCCTTTTGTCAGATCCTGTTAAAAGCCTTGCAGCAGTGTTTTGAACTAACTGAAGACGGTTAAGAACAGATTTATTAAAACAAGTAAAAAGAGAATTACAATAATCTAAACGAGAAGAAATAAAAGCATGGATAACCATCTCTAAGACTGAGTTAGATAAGAACGCCCGCAATTTTGCTATGTTACGTAAATGATAAAAACAGTTTCTAATTAAAAGGCTGGAATGATGGTCCAAAGACATTGACTGGTCAAACCATACACCAAGATTTCTGATACAGGGCTGTACAGAGGAGCTCAAAGAACCAAGATGCCGGGAAATTATTGGGATTTTGTTTTCTGGGGCAACTATTAGTGTTTCTGTCTTTTCTGAGTTTAGCTGAAGACTGTTGCTCGTGAGCCAAGATTTAACACAAGCAAGGCAATCTAGTAATTCTGTAAGTTTGTGGAGTTCTGTGTCATTGAAAGAGCAGTACAGCTGAATATCGGCATAGAAATGCAGGCGACACACTTAAAGTTATTCAAAAGCTTTCCAAGAGGGTAGATGTACATTAAAAACAAAAGAGGTCCTAAAACAGATCCCTGGGGCACAATTCATGTGTGGTTATATCATAAATAAGAAGTTAAAAATTGTTAACATTTAAGGCTTTTTCCATACTAAACAAAAGCGGAACTCTGACAGTGAAATTTGTTTTAGATTGAACCTCATGCAGGGAAAGTTATATCCACAAAGACTCACTCTGGATCAGTGTTCCAGCTGTGTCCAAACTCGTTAGCGTCATTGGTCATGGTTCCATCTGGTTTTTGGAAGTCATCTTGAATTCATTGTAGTCCCCACACAGTCCACACATAACTTGTCTTGGTAGGCTAAAGAGCACAAAGTCAGTAAAGTAGACAACAACAGATGGATCAGAGATGAAGGAAGCTGTTTGTCAAAGTCAACAACCATAATGGCTGGTGTTTTCTCATCGCTAACAAATAACTAGTTTCTATCTTATCATGTCACTTCTACGCCAAATCTGAAGGCTTCAAGAGCAGATGTGAACATGCTGTGAGCGGACACTGCGGTCTTCACTTACTCTTTGATGACTTTGATGTCCATGAAGTGGTTTCCATCATAGCGGACAGTGACACCAAAGGTCATGGAAACGGTTGTAATGTTTCCTGACTGGCAACACAGACACTGGGGTGGGGTTCAAGGGTAGGTTGACATTGGTCCCGTTCACCTGCACACAAGCAGGCAGGTAAAAAGAATTACAGATTACTAACGACAGACAGTGTTGGAATACCAATACACAATGATAGAAACCTTTAATAATAATAATGGATTGGATTTATCTGCGCTTTTCCAGACACTCAAAGCGCTTACATTATGTCTATTATTCATTCACTCCTCATTCATACTTGGTGATGGTACAGGTTGTAGCCACAGCTGCCCCCAAAGTGACTTACAGGCGTGGCTGCCAGTTCGTGCCTACGGCCCTCTGACCATCACCAGGACATTCATGCACATTCACACACCAGTGAAGCCACACTGGAGGCAAGGAGGGTGAAGTGTCTTGCCCAAGTGTCTTGGGGGAGCGGGGATCGAACCGCCGACCCTTCGATCATTGGACGACCCGCTCAACCGCCTGAGCCACTGTCGTTGCATTGACATTTACACTCTCCTCATTTCTTACCTGCACAACGCCTCCTTTGAGTATGGAGATCTTCACCATGTGCACATAAACGCACTGCCTCAGGTAGGAGATCGGGACTGTTGTATCGGCTTTTCATTGTCAGCATGGACCCCAAAGAAGGGCAGACTTGTGGCATTGCAGTTCTCAGACATCAGATAGCTGCAGTTCCCCATGAAGTTGTATTTGTGCTTGTCAAAGGTGGTGGTGTGAGGATCTCCTGATGCTATGCAGGTGGATGTGTCTGAAACACAGAATACCAGAAGAATGTATTGGAGGAATCTCTTTTGTGGGAAAATTCTGCAGCTGTTAACTTCCCTTCTTTCCTCAGAAACAGTGATTTTTGAGTAGCTATGTGACATTCTGACCTTTAGGATAACAGCCTGGAACACCGTTCACCTCTCGGCATTCCTCAGAAGGGTCGCAGGAGTTATCTGTGCATTCCAAAGTGTAGTTCCCAGCACAGCGGCACAGTTTAGAACAACCGTCTCCAAGTACAACCTCACCAGGCTGAAAAGAGGACTGGCGAGTCATCAGATCAGATTTATACCTAAATGATTTATTGTTGTGTTTTTTTGTCTTAAAGGTGAAATAGTAACTTTGACCTCTGACCTCATAGTAGTTACCATCCTCATCCAGACAGCCACATTTCTCTATTGGCACACAGCGAGGTCCCTTAAAGACGAACCCTGGTTTACAGAAACATCCGCTGATACAGGAACCAGAACAGTTGGTGGATGGTTCTTGACAGGTCGGGATACAAGCCGGACCACACTCTATGTACTCAGCGTTAGGAGGGCAGGGATCTGTACACACAGATGAAAAAATAGTCAAAAACTTATAGATGTGAACACTCTAAAACTATAAATGACAATGAACATACTTTGTTGGTTTGGTTGTGACCTCAGGTGTAGATGGGCCAGAGTTGGTGGTTTGGTCGTGGTTGGGCCAGGAGTTGGTGGTTTTGGTGTAGATGGTCCAGGAGTTGGTGGTTTGGGCGTGATGGGCCAGGAGTTGGTGGTTTTGGTGTGGATGGTCCAGGAGTTGGTGGTTTTGGTGTAGATGGTCCAGGAGTTGGTGGTTTGGGCGTGATGGGCCAGGGAGTTGGTGGTTTCGGTGTGGATGGGCCAGGAGTTGGTGGTTTTGGTGTAGATGGTCCAGGAGTTGATGGTTTGGCCGTGGATGGGCCAGGAGTTGGTGGTTTTGGTGTAGATGGTCCAGGAGTTGGTGGTTTTGGTGTAGATGGTCCAGGAGTTGGTGGTTTGGGCGTGGATGGGCCAGGAGTTGGTGGTTTTGGTGTAGATGGTCCAGGAGTTGGTGGTTTGGTGTAGATGGTCCAGGAGCAGGTTTGGGTGGATGTACAGAGTTGGTAGTTTGGGCGTGATGGGCCAGGAGTTGGTGGTTTCGGGTGTGGATGGGCCAGGAGTTGGTGGTTTCGGTGTGGATGGGCCAGGAGTTGGTGGTTTAGGGGTAGATGGATCAATAGTTGGGGGGTTGGGAGTACTTGGCCTTTCAGTTGCTAAAGCAGAAACCCAGATAAAAAATTTATGTTAGGGATTTGTAATTTTGCATTTTTCCAAGGTTTTTGTGATTTTTTTAGGATTATTAAGAACATGGAATGAGAGGCCGAGCATTCATACAGTCCGTCTTCCAGCTGGCATATGTCAATCAATGGATTACAGCTGACGTCGTAGCACAGGTGATCTGTCCTCCACTGAGACACTCACAGTTCTGCTCACAGCCCTCCAACAGCCACTCATCGTCCACCTGGAACAAAGTACAGATTAGAACTACGTCTGAAAGATACATTTATTGTAATTCATTTGTTGTTGTTTTTTGCATATGTGCGAGCATTTATAAGTAAAAATAAGTCATTCATAACAAATTTTGTCCTTTTTTTTCTATGATACAGTTTATACATGGTAGAAAAAAATTGAAATGAAATCTTAAACAACACTTTTGAACTGTTTCAAATGGTGATTAAGTTGCTCTGTAGAGTTCTTATGTTTGTAAGATTGACTGGTGACGTCAATAACCAGCTACGAAATCTATAAGAACCTATTTAAATAAAACACATTATATAAATTCTGCCCAGACAAAAAAAGTGTTATGACCAGGAATACTCTTGATCAAGTTGGAGCAGCTGTCAGATGGAACCAGATGTTTGAAGCTAAAGGTGTGTTGGTCACTTACAGGGTGGTAGGTTCCACTGGTGTCCACGCAGCCACAGTCCTTCAGGGCACACATTTGTCATCACTGGGAGGATGAATCCTGAGTCACACTCACAGCCCTCCACACACACGTCCTCACAGCCGGGGGAGCCGACCACGCCCAGGCAGGTCTCAGGACACGAGCTCACGCACAGAGAGTACGAGCTGTTAGCAGGACAGTCCAGGGCTGCAATCAGGACCAGAGAGAGGAACCCGGAAGGTCATTGCCAATCTTCTGAATACAGATGGAAGAAACTGTGGAGACTGAAGATGCAGAACTTGGCAGGAATTCTTCTAGAGGAGGAAGCTGTGTTCATCTGAGGACTTACGAAGTCTGAGCCTCTCCAGTGGTGGACGGTGGCTCCGGCGCTTTGGCAGGCGCCAGTGTAGGCTTGGAGCTGGTCACACAGAACATGCAGCTCCCCGTTGAACTGACACATGTCGTACACACAACTCTGGAAGAACGGTTCAGGATCCACCACACCAATACACTCTCTGCACAGCAGAACAGGACAAACATCAACTATTTTTCAACCTGCAGGGCATCAGAATTACTGATGGTTCTAAATTCAACACATGTTTGGTTCTGGCTCTGCTCAGGAGCTGATGTCTCACCTGAAGGGTCCAGAAGGATCTTCTATTTTTCCACACTTGTCTGGTTTGGTCACCTCAGCCTCCAGTTCAGGGTCACAGTCTAGGTCAGGCGTTGTTCCTGGGCTACACCTGGACACCACACATGTTCACACATCCTCAGTCCCATTCTTCCAGGACAAACCTGGAAACTGTCAGACCTAAGCCTGGGCCAAGCACCCTTCACTCACCATTCATCCTCATCCTCCTCTGTTCGCCAGCTGTTCCCAAAAATCGCTGACGCTTTCCTGCTGGAGTTCCGTCTGGTTTGTGAAGTCGCTGCTCATGCTCCGGCCACATAGTCACCACAGAGGCCACACATCTGGTCGTGGTAGGAGCTGAAGGAAAGCAGATGGAGGGCTTAGTGTTTCTGAGCCAGCATCTCTTAACAAAACAAGGATGTTCCATCAGCAGACTGAGTTGTAGAACCAACCTGGGGACGGAGATCTGGGCGTGATGGTTTCCATCCCAGCGCACCCTCAGGCCAAAGGTGGTCTGCAAGATGACGTACTGACCGGACAGACTGAGGGACATGAGTGGGGAGGGGTTGTGAGGGAAGGCCACACGCTTGCCGTTCACCTGCAACACGTGAACACAAAGACTGTATCAGAAACGGGATTAATACAGCAAAAATGAAGATGATCCAGTTCACATGTGAGAAGAAGTAAAAAGAGTTTAAGATGCAGCTGAACTAAAGCCAAGAGGATGAGTGAAAAAACAATAGAGCAGAGAGTAGATGCAGGAAGCTTCAATGGCAGGCCAGTTGGAAAACATGTAGGCCCTCAAGGCCTGAAGTTTATGACCTGTGGTTTAAACTGACCAGAGTTGTCCTGGACTTCATCATGGTCACTGTGATGTTGTTGACGGTGACATAGAGTTTCTTCAGGTAGGACACTCCTGACACTCCTCGCTCTTCATTCTTCCCCTCCACAGAGAACCAGGGATCTTCACAGGAGCATCCACCAATCACAGAAGACATCAGTCAAAGGCAGACTGGGTGTTAGGCTTGGTGATATGCTTCATGGTCAATGAACGGCCTTGATTTACTTGATTTAAAATATTTCACTCTGAACACGCATCATCATAGGTCAAAAACTTTTCCAGTGTGAGACCTCTCAAGATCAGGGTCATAGAAAAGTGTTGTTTGCTAACATCTGGCTAAAAAGAAATGAACATTCATAGATACTACCTCTACATTTCTATTCTTCTTTTGTATTACCCTAACCGTTTGCCAATCTGTTTCAGAACCTGAAGCATACTTTTTCTTGATCCCTGAGCTGAGAATTGTTTCAGCATCTTGGCTTGAGTGACAGAAATTGCTGAGATTCGTGCTAAACTAAAAGTGTGCAAATGACAAATTCAGTTAACTTACACGTCCTTTGGAACATATATTTGTAAACTGAAATGCCCAGTTGTGCCTACCGGAGTCATTCCTGCATGTTCTTGCTAATGTGTAGGTGCAGGTTCCCATGAAGGTGTAGTAATTCTTGTCAAATGTGTTGTAGTGAGGATCTCCAGAGACAATGCAGTCCTGAAAGCCTACGGGAGAAAAACAAAGATTCTGAACAACTAACAGAAAATACACCATATATTTGTGACCCATCTCTTTTCTTCCAGTAGCATTAACAAGTCATATTGTTCTTTCTACTAATTGTCTACTACAAAACGTATTTGAGGAGAAAGTTAAAATGAAAACTGACTTTTGGATACCATTTCCAACCAAATATGTGGTTCATACCACTGTATTACCTTTGGTAATATATATAGTATTTACGGATTGAGTTACGGTGGCTGTAGACTTACTTGATGGGTAGCAGCCCAACTCCACCTCCTGCAGTTTGCACTCATGCATTGGGGACAAATTAGAGGCCACACAGGTGACAAAGGGGGAATCACACCTGCACTTGAGCTTACAGTCCTCCACATAAAACTCCTCTCCAGGCTGACAAGTCAGACAAACAACACAAATAGTTTAGTTCTACTTACTGGTTACACTTTATAATAGATGACACATCTGCTGATGCGAGCAAACATCTACATTTAACAACAGGAGAGCAGAAATATGGAACAGGAGCATCCAAAGACCTGCCTACCCCCCTGCACCTGCTGAATGGTAGGGTCTGTCAGCAGACAGAGGTTCACTGTACCTCATAATACTGGCCGTTGGTGTGTTTGCAGCCACACGACTCCCTCTTTACACATTTGCCAGCACTCAGGACGTAGCCAGGATCACACACACATCCCTCAGAGCAGGCCCCCCCACAGGAGGAGGGCTTTCCAGAGCAGGTTCTGGACAGGGGTCAGTGCACAGGGCCCATAGTGGCTGTTGGGGGACACGTTGTAAAAGACAATGGCTGTTTTTCAATATGAAATTATCTGTCTCTGCCTCAATTGAGCAGACTTTATGAGTCTTACTCAATGTCAGTCAGACAACTCTTGCAGAAGAATATGTATTTTACAACATCTTTAGGTTGGCATTCACAACTTCGTTTTGGCATAAGGCTCCGTTCACTTCTCTTGAGATAATTCTTTTTTCCTTAAACATTCGGGTAACAAAACCCTGTAACAGAGCCCACAGGTGGAAGCCGGGGAGAAGGGAGGGGCGAAGAATGAGCGCTGAAGGTAAGAGAGAATGAACATTTGCACAACTGACTTAAATAGGACCCTGAGCAGGTGAGTTAATTAACTGACCCGCCCTAGGGGAGTAACCTGTAACTCTGCAGAGTAAAAAACAGTTCAAAATGCCATTTAGTCGCTATTTAAACGTCTGTCTTCAAAAGATGTTCAGTTTTTCATAGGTTAAGACAGTCTGGAATTTTAAAAGTGATGATTTATCCTAAAGCAGCTCAATGCTCATTGAGTCTAATGACAAGGGTCTACCTGGTGGTGTCAATGTTATGTCAGACAACATTGATGGAGTAATTCCACTTTTAGAGGAGGGACTATTTCTTCTACTCTGCTCTTCCTCAGCTATTTATTGACTCAGACTTACGGCAGAAGGTTTCATTCCTCCAGGGTCCAAGGTCAACTCCACTTGCCCTTGACACTCGTTGGACGAGGGCTTCCAATGCAGGTTTCACACAGAATGTGGTTTGGCCTCCAGCCTTTCACACAAGTCAAAACAAACAACTTGGAAGTAGTTCTGGAGAGAAAAAGAATGGCTTTTAATTAACACATTCTTAAGTACAAAAATATAACAAACTTTAACATAAACCTTCAACAGTATGTGGACATACGTTGGGGTTGACTTTGCCATGGCACACTGCGAAGGGACCGTTTTTGTCCAGCAGGATTCCACAGTAACCCTCATACAGTTCCTGTTCTCCTGGTTCACATCCAGGGATGGCGTTTGGTTGCTTATTACTAATCTATGTCATAACAAGAAGTTAAAATTGTTAACATTTAAGGCTTTCCATACTAAACAAAAACGAACTATGCAAATGTTTAACTCTAAAAGAAACTCCTTTAAGTTGTTTTTAGATTGAACCTCATGAAAGGAAAGTTATATCCTCATAAGAACTCACTCTGGATCAGTGTTCCAGCAGATAATTCACAGTCGGAAACGGTGTAATGTTTCCCGACTGGAACACTGTATACTTCTGGGGTGGGGGTTCAAGGGTAGGTTGACATTGGTCCCGTTCACCTGGACACAAGCAGGCAGGTAAAAAGAATGACGATTTCTCAAGACAGACTTTTTGAATGCCAATACACAATGATAGAAACCTTTAACGTATAGATATTTACGATCTCTCCCTGATCTTTTACCTGCACAATGCCTCCTTTAAGTATGGAGATCTTCACCATGTGCACATACACGTGCACTGCCTTCAGGTAGGAAATGGTGGGACTGTTGTATCGGTTTTCATTGTCAGCATGGACCTCAAAGAAGGGCAGACTTGTGGCATTGCAGTTTCCAGACATCAGATAGCTGCAGTTCCCCATGAAATCGTATCTGCGCTTGTCAAAGGTTGTGTAGTGAGGATCTCCTGATGCTATGCAGGTGGATGTGTCTGAAACACAGAATACCAGAAGAATGTACTGGAGGAATCTCTTTTGTGGGAAAATTCTACAGCTATTAACTTCCCTTCTTTCCTCAGAACAGTGATTTTTGAGCAGCTATGTGACATTCTTACCTTTAGGATAACAGCCTGGAACACCGTTCACTTCTCGGCATTCCTCAGAAGGGTCGCAGGAGTTATCTGTGCATTCCAAAGTATAGTTCCCAGCACAGCGGCACAGTTTAGAACAACCGTCTCCAAGTACAACCTCACCAGGCTGAAAAGAGGATCAAGGAGTCATCAGATCAGATTTATATCTAAATGATTTATTGTCATGTTTTTTGTTCTCTTAAAGGTGAAATTGTAACTTTGACCTCTGACCTCATAGTAGTTACCATCCTCATCCAGACAGCCACATTTCTCTATTGGCACACAGCGAGGTCCCTTAAAGACGAACCCTGGTTTACAGAAACATCCACTGATACAGGAACCAGAACAGTTGGTGGATGGTTCTTGACAGGTCGGGATACAAGCCGGACCACATTCTATGTACTCAGCATTAGGAGGGCAGGGTTCTGTAGAGAACACAAAGAAAATTCAGTCAAAAGAAATTAAAAAATGAAATAATGAATTATTTACATGCTATAACTGTGTATGAGGATACAACATACTTGGAGGTTTGGTTGTGACTTCAGGAGTTGGTGGTTTTGGTGTGGATGGTTCTGGGGTTGGTGGTTTAGGTGTAGACGGTTCTGAAGTTGGTGGTTGGGCTTTAGAAAAGAAGAAAAAGAAAGAAAAGATGAACTTTCAAGGTGCCATTACTGATCTACATGTTTTAATCCCAGTGTAACAGCAACTGGATTCTCACCTTTGCAGGTTGTAATGCACACGGCATCAATAGCAATGTCTGTCTCAGGGGTTTCTCCATAGGTTCCCATAATTACAAACTAGAAAAAATATGTGTGGTAAGCAAATTCAGTGGATTTACATGCATTCACACACACACTGATGGAAAAAAAAACCATTTTGAGCCTCTTTGATATCGTCCTAGATATCTAAATTTTGTTTCTTTAAGGAATTTGTGTTCCTGGAAATGTTTAATTTCATTTTCCTAACAGTCATCCAACAGAGTCGTGTACAAACATTTCAATTTGTTAACATTCATCCAACAGAGTCGTGTACAAACCCTTGGGGCAGAAGTTCCCTTATACTGGACGGTGGCAAGCTTCCAGCCTTGACCTTGGTTCCCTGTGACCTCAAAGAGCGCGGGTCCAGTGTTTAAATCTGGGGAGAAAAAAAGGATATTAAAACATTTGAATGTAACTCCAGATCCAATTTTGACACATGCGCATCATCTACTACCTGTGATGGTGTGAACGCTGATCTTCATGGTGGTGCTGGTGCCATAAAGGTAGTAATAGAAGGTGAGCTCCAAACATCCATCACTGTTGGTTATTACAGGACTTCTGAGTTGAGCACTCTCTCCAGGCATGGTATCAACGGAATCCATCAACATGTACTGTCCACCTGCATGTGGAAGACTTTTGTCAATTACATCAAAGTAAACCAGTTAAGCGACAATTTTTAATTATTTACTTTACCATGAGATCAATTTGTGGGGGGACATAGCTCTTGCATGCAGTGCTATGTAATGTTGAATTTGCAAAAAGAAGAAGAAAATCTTGACTGACCTCCAGGTGTGGAGAAGTCATCGTCAGGTCCTGTGCCTGGAGTGTCTGTCTGTCCAGGCCACTGAACGAAGCCGAACACATCAGGATTGTCTGCATAAGTCTCCCATCCACACAGGTCATCAGTTTTGTCAAAATCACAGCCGGACAGACAAGCTGCAGACCAAACATTTGGACATCAGCGGCATGAGAAAGTACAGGTGCTTTTGTGGAAGGTCTGTGAGAACTTACTGAGACATGCTCCTTCTGTGATGACAATGTTGTCCAGAGCTGAGTCACATGATGAAGAAAGGCCTCTCTGAGCCTCAAACACAACCTGCAGACACACAGATGGCCTTTCTTTCAGACATACTTGTATCTTCAGAGTAAACCCTTCATGGGTTGTTGTACACTGGCTGCTCTCCAGCCGTCTAAGGATGTAGTTGAATGTAGGACTCACAGTGACGCTTTGACTGCTGGGTTTGGACACGGTAACAGCACCATTCAGCCACGATGGGCTAAATGAACCGATCCTTTTCCAGATCTCCTCCTCACCACTGTCTGTTTTTTTCAGAACCCTCAGCACATTGGTATAATCAGTGCCGTACATGTAGTACACAAACTGGACACAAATCTGAGAGGCGGTCGTGGAAAAGGCCGGGCTCAAGAGACGAGCTTTCTGTCCGTTGGACACGTTGTCACCTTCATGGTAGATGTAGTAACCCTCTGCAAGAACAGAAGAAAGTGAGTGCAGGCAGTAATCTTATGTGGACCTCATAATAATTCATCATTTGCTGGTTCTGGTTTTCTAGAAAAGATATAAAGGCTGCGGACCTCCATCCGGGTAATCTCCGCTGGGCCCAGTATTAGGTGTTGGAGTTCCCCCCGTATGTCTGATCCAGTCACTGTTGTCCGTGTTGTCCTGCCTGAAACTGCAGAACGGGGAACTGTCCTGGTTGAAGTCACAGGAGGTCAGAACCACTGTTGGACAAACAAGAGAGGTGAGTGACTGTCTGTTGGTGTCGTTCTTGAAAGGCTAAAACTTTCGTCGCCTGTCATGGTTGACAGTTAAATTATAAAGCTGAAGTCCACAGCAGTCCAGATTACATGAGGTGTTGTTACGCAATGTGTGTGCAGTTAGAACAAAAAAGATACAAACCTTCTTCTCTCTGGTTTATCTGCCATCTGCAAGAGATGCAAAAACAGAGGATCAGCCAGTGGTGGACAAGCAGAAGACATTATCGGAAAGAAGACTTATAGTGGTTATTGATAACAATTTTGCCTTATTCATTCCCTTTTAGTGGACCTCATGCAGAAATGGAGGATAGAAGAGTGTAGATTTATGTCCTGCAGTAGACAGGATTGAACCATGAGCAAACTTCTCGTGAGTCGTGGTCCCTTAAATGAGTGTCAGATTCCAGGCCTTTCGGGCCAGTGCCCAACATGTTTTCCAGCCAATCTGCCATTAAAGCTCCTTATTAGCTGAACACACCTGATCCAGGTAATCAGCAGCAAATAAGGCAGGATTTTCAGAAAACCAGCAGGTTCACCCCTGGAACCTTACACCTTTCTCATGGTGCAGTTATGCCCAGAACCACAGGACTGAGCCATCAGTACTAAATGAAGCAGAGATGCTCTGCTGCTTTCTTTTTTAACAATTTTAGGTGTCTTCATCTTGATCTGCTCAGACATTTTATTTTTATCAACTACTCTACCCAAGTTTTATCTGTAACCACAAATATTAGAGATTTTTTTCAAGTTTGTAACAAAGTCCAGGACCTACACTGCTGCGTCTATTCCAGTAAATTTGGAGGTAATGGTGAAGCAATCTAGAATAGAGTAAAACTTTATTGATCGCACAAAGGGGAGATTACCTAAAAATAAAACAAATAAATGTGAAAAAATCTCAGATAATGGACAAAGGAAACACCTGAACGTTCTGACGTTCCAGCTAATGTTAGATAATGCAGATTGCTGTCTTATCTTTTTTCTGTTACATGCTATCCAACCTTAAGATGATAAGATAACTGATAAGAAATATTGCTTGGAAGCCTTTCAACATTGTACAGAATGACAGCTTAGAAAATCTCCTTTAGAAACTGCGTCTGCCCAACTTAACATGGACGTCAGCATAAACTGGGTAAATTAGAGAACCAAAGCTTCCTGGACGATTTTAGTTCAATGTGGGCAAATTTTATTTAAATTCCCACTCAGATTTTTGGTGTTTGTGATGATGGAGGACATATTTATATCCAAAATTGCATTTCTAAATATTTCTTTATTCAAAACGTTGTGAATCAGGAGTAGATGAAAAAATGCCTTTTGATAAAGATCTTATTTGTTCGGTAGGAAATACACTGGATGGGCCACAAGCTCCCTGCTGTGCTCCATACTGATGCATCCACCTGCAGACAAATAGATCCATGAACGTCTTTGTTTTCCTCATCTGAGCTGGAATCCGGATCTAAACTGTACGAGTGGATAGCTCTGATCCTCCTGCCATTTTTGCTGCTATGCTAATGTTACGTTGGGGGTGTGAGGGGCTGTATGCTAGCATGAAAGTAGACACAGGGAGCTCTCAACAATGGGGAGTGAAAGGGGGCGGAAACAATGTCCTTGAAAACATCACAGGTTATTTGATTTTGACTCAAAACTGCATCATCATTCTTAAAAGACCACTGGGAACGTTTTAAAAGTAGATAAAAAATGATCACAGTGGAAAAAAGTCACTTGTCTGGTTTTCTTGAAAGTTCAGTGTATCTCAAAATGTTGGTTTTTATCATAAACTTCCTTCTGAGCTCAGAGAAGCCTCCGCTTCAAAACAGGCTTTTGTTGAACCATTTAACTTTTCACAATATTAAGGAGTTTAAAATTAAAAAGTCAAACTTTATAACTTAAAAATTTCTTAGAATTGTAACTTTTTTGATCTCCAAATGTCTTTTTTGGAATGATTCTGCTACCCTTTAAAACACTTCCGAGGCATAAATTTAATTGCCGCAGCATTTATTACTCAGAATAGCAAAACACGGAGCCTCAAATCAGACTAATCCAATCTGCAGTTGCTCGTGTGCACTGCATTGATAAAAAGGAGCAATGAAAACAAATACTGGCAATTAAATAAGGAGTAGCGATGCACTATAAGGCCATAAAACAGATACAATAAAATTATAAAAGTTTGAAGACAAAAATACATATCCACGCACACATTGACAATTTACATTAGTGCTTGGTTTTTTTTTTATTAAAGTATTTACTGTTTCAATCCCCTTTAAGAGGACAAATACAATTTTCAGTCTTTTTCCTTCTCGTCTTCAGAGTTTAACAAGTTCTGCCTCAGGGCAGAAGTTCAAATTGATCATTTCCTGGGTGGAAACCCTGTCTCATATTATGTCTAATCTCTTCCTCCAAGTGACAAAAGCTGATGTCATCAAGCAATATTAAATAATATGAGACTTTTAACCCAGAGAACTTTTTTTTATTTTTTATAATATGCATATATTCACTACCAGGCCAAACTGCATTAAAAAGGTGAATTCACACATTACAATCACTAAAATACCAGAGTTTTCAAATAATATTAATTTTAAAAATTGCATAATGAAACTGTTAGTACAAAAACGTAAAATAAAATAAAACCTCAGAAATGTAAAATTAGAGCTGTTCATTGATGAATCTTTCTTTATATTTGTAATTATAAAACTGTGTTAGTCTCGTCTAAGCGGTAAAGGGCAGATCTTTCCAACACAAAACAATCTATTTTCAGCTTCATGAAAAGAAAAACAGGGTTTGGTTTGAGTCACAGCCAAACTTTAAAACCCTCTTTAGATTTTTCACTTGTAAACCTTATTCAGAGTCATTAAGGGTTTTGGGATTTGTAGTTTACTTCAAGTTGTTTTTGTGTAAACTCTAAACCTCTGGCATAACTGTATTAACACCAACAAAAAAAACATATTTTTTTAAAGCTGCTCATTTGGAAAACTTAATGTAAAAATTGGTTAAAAATAAATGTAAAAAAAATCTATACATTGTAGTTATTCTTAATTAATATGTACTTATGATTATTTATTTATTTCAAGTGTTGAAAATAATTTAATACTATACTAAGAAAATTACAAAACACAGATACAGCAAACTTATTTCAGATCTAAATAAATAAAGTAACTTTATTTATTTATTATAAAGTAATTATAAGTTAAAGAAAATACAAAAAAATGTTACAAAATGATGCTATCTTCCTGACAGCATAATTACTCATAAATATAAATAGATTTATTTTGCAGTAATTTACTTTAGATTAATTAAATATAATGATTATCAATCAAACGTCAAATAGAGTTTGGTTTGTTTCTTAAAAGGCATTGCTGTCATAAACTGGTTCATGTCAGATTAAATGCAGATAATTTATCAAGAAACAAAATTAAATAAAGATAATAAATAAAACATTCTTAGATTATTTTATGATCAATTATGTTTTTAAATATGACACAAAAAGGCTTTTTGTTTGCTTGTTGCTTAAATTGTTAGACTTTTAAACATAAAAAAGCTGAAATTTATCAACAAATTACGAACATATCACAAGACTCTGCAGTCACAGGAAGATTATGAATGGGTTTGATCAGTTTCTGATTATTATAGGAATGTCTTAGTGAGGTTACCCACCTTTGAGGGACCTGATTGGCACTGCAGCTGCACATCCATAAGAGCAGAAAGATGAACGGCAGTCTGTCCATGACAGGCAGCAGAGGAAGACAGAGAGTCTCATCTGAAGAGGTTATATATGGAGGAGGAGGAGGAGGAGGAAGAAGATGGATTCAACCTTCTTCCACTCAAGACATGTTCCCTGGGTGGTGTTTAGGCTCGGTTACACAATGCTGCAAAATGTGTTAATGAGTAACAGTGAACGATATGGACAGGGTGTGTGTCGCAGTGAGGGTGTGGACCCCCATCGTGCCCCACGTTAAAACCAAGAACGTGGACTGTCATAAGCTTGCTGTGTAATAAACAGAACACTTTGATCACCTGGACACACCTCAGGGATTTTCTGCCACTAAACAAGCCTCTCTGCATGGGGGAGTCAGCATCACTGCTTCATCGCTGCATCAACCCACTGCCCTCCATGTCTTCCCTGTGTTAGACCCTCAGCCAATTCCATCAGGAAAACAGTCAAATATCTCCCTTTGATCCCTTCTATATGGTTCTACCGTCTCTCTGAATGATGTCGGTCTACCTGCTGTACGTTATTTAGGGATCTTTGTCTTTTTAACTTGTCCCAGTGTGATGTTGCCACAAGCCTGGTCCCCCTGTGGCGGTCCCTACCCCGGATAAAATGCAGGGGTTGTGTCAGGAAAGGCATCCGGCATAGAAATCTCTGCCAAACCCCCTGTGCAAATTAAATAAAAAGCTGATCTGCTGTGGCGACCCCTGATGGGATACGCTGAAAGGTGAACAACAACTTGTCCCAGGGTTGATTTGTTTTTGTTTTATCAGCATCAGTTCACATTTTTGATAGAGATAGTATCGTTATCGTGAGCAATGTATCGCAAATCGTATCGTATCGTGAGGTACCCAGTGATTCCCATCCCTACTCCATATATAACCATATATGAAGTTTGTCTCTTTATCAGATCCTCGTATCACTTTTGTTTTGCCATCAGTAGTCTACCTTATTTATCACCTTTCAATCAGTCTTGTTGTTGTCTTGTTTCATTAAAAAAAATTCAATTTTTTGCTGACCTGGTTCTGCTCTCCTGAACTTTGACCCTCCAAAAAACCCCACAAAGGGTTTAAAATAAGAAAATTGAATTAAAGCAGCATTTATGGACCCTCACTTCTCTGCTGCCCCACTTCTCTACTGTAGTTATCTCAAGAACACTCAGGGGGGGGAAAAAACACTTTTATTTTTTAGTTCTAACATATATGCCTCCCTGAAATGTTTTGGTGGTTACCATAGTAACCCAAAGGCTAACCTTTGCTTGTAGGTGTGTGCTTTTTTTCCGTGAGTGCGGTTGAAGTGTCAGGATGCGTTATCTGTGTATAAACTGCAAGGACGGTGTTGTTACTGTACTGTAATCACTTTGAATGTCACAGAACTATTGACTAACCTGCAGGAATTATTTCCATGTCAGTTTCTACTCAGCCTTTTTTCTCACCGTTACTGTGACATAAACACTGCTGTGTAGGTTAAAAAATACAAATGATACGTCAAAATCATTCATTATAGTACTTGCTCTTCATCTTAAAGACCCTCTCTGATGAATATTGTGCTTTTGGTGTTTTTAACATGTTCTTATTGTTGCACCGGTAATGTTAGGTTAGGGTTGTGATGGGCTGTTTGCTGGTGGGAGAAAACGTAAACAAAGGGATGATGGGAAATGAGTGCAAGTTTCTAATGAAGTCCTGCCGCTCTGCAGAAACTATGTCCACTGGGAACACTTTTCTCATTCTTTATCAGAATGGGACTTTAAGAATATTGAGCAAGTACTTGAATAAGTAATAGAAATTACATTTACTCACTTGTATTTATATTAGCTCCTATTGTCATGATGGAGGGTGGCTCGAGAGCCGGTTGGACCCAGACGCAGAGGCGGAGGCANGTCAGGCTTGGAGTCAGGCTTGGAGTCAGGCTTGGAGTCAGGCTTGGAGTCGAGCTCAGGCGGGACAGGCGTGCCAGTGGACGTGGAGACCGGTTGGGGTTCAGGCGGTACCCCCCTGGGAGCCGGAACGGGTCGGGGCGCAGGCGGCACCCCTCTGGGAGCCGGGACGGGTCGGGGCGCAGGCGGCACCCCCCTGGGAGCTGGGACGGGTCGGGGCGCAGGCGGCACCCCCCTGGGAGCTGGGACGGGTCGGGGTGCGTCCGGGACCACCACTGAACGTGGTTGTGGTGCATCCGGGACCACCACCGGAACATGGCGGGGATGGGGTGCATCCGGCACCACCACTGGAAAGCGATGTGGTGCGTGCCGGACCACCTCTGGAACAGGAAAGGGATGTTGAAGGGGACGGCGGGGACGACTGCGACGACGACCCCCCCTCAGGGCAAGACGGCTCCCTGTGAAGTCCAGGTTGGTTCCACTCCAGGCATATGAGGCAAACTGGGCCTGGTCAAAAACCCAGTAAGACCTCGTATGCTCGGCTTCTCGGCAGTAGGCCTCCAGAAGCCGCATGTCCCGCTCTGCTGGGTCCAGGAAATATGGTTGGTCCCTTCTGTCATGATGGAGGGTGGCTCGAGAGCCGGTTGGACCCAGACGCAGAGGCGGAGGCATGTGGATCAGGGCTAGTGGGTTTAATAACAAGAAAAAACAAACAAAAGGCGCTGCCGAGCAGGATGACCAGACCAAACAAAACTAAAACTCACTGTGACATGGCGTGGCGAGAGACAAGAAACATAGCATGACAGGAACACCAAGACAGGAACACTAATGGACCAACACAGGAGGTAGGCAGAGACAAGACTTAAATAGACAGGGCAGACAAGACACAGGTGGACACGATCAGGGCTGATGGGGACCAAAGGAAGTAAACTCAAGAAAACAGACAAGACAGGAGACTTTCAAAATAAAACAGGAAACAGAAACAAGACAGAACAAAGACAACAAATTCAAATCATGACACCTATGTACATTAAAAAAAAGGTTATAAAAAAAGTTTTCCTTTGCGTAAATTTGAGTTTCTTTTACGTGGATTATGATGACAATATCTTATCTACAATAGGCTGTATCTGTCTAGTTAGACAGGAATGGAGGGATGAGCTTCAGGTTATGGCGATCAAGAAGGGATGGAAATGATTCGACATGTTCCACAAGTAGGAAAAGATCAAAGGAGAACTAATGAAAGCTCAGAGAAGAGGTGACTCTTGAGGAACAAGAAGTGGCAAAGATCAGTAAAGATGAAGACGTTGAAGAGCGTGAAGAGTGGGAAGATGGGAAGTCCTAACAACACACCTGTGGAGGTATGGAAGAGTTTAGGAGAGGTGACAGAAAAGTTTCTGACTGGACTGTTCAACAAGATCTTAGAGAGTGGAGGGATGGAGGAGATGTGTTCTGGTTCAATTTTGAGGAAGAATGCATTGAGACGAGGATATTTGTGGAAACTACAGAGGAATAAAGCTGATAGAATCGACCTATATCAATATAAAATTGTTTTAAAATGAAATATATAGATTATATCAATATTGGAAAATACTATCTGTATTGTAGGTTTATTTTACTATAACGTAAAAATGAGCATCCTAGTGGACAAAACACACATGATGACGGCTAAAACTGATCAGTCCGTCTGTCGAGTCCAAAGTGTGGAAACTCTTTGGATTTAGCAAAGACATTTGACCAAACAGTGTGCTAGAATGTTCTAATAATGTCCTTTTGGATTCTTTGGATGTGGAAAAACAACAGTGGGCTGAACTTTAGGAAATTAAATTGTGAATGTTTTTACCGTGAATTCTTTCTTGTGTGTACAGATATTTTATTTATATTTGATGATCTTGAAGAAATCCACGGATTCTGGAAAACTTCAATGTTCAGTACCAGGAATTTCTCCCTGAGTCCCACTGGTTGAAGTTTTGGCTAAAGATGTCCTGGATTAAATTTAAGTCAGTGAATCAGATCGAGTCAGACAGTTCAAAATGAACTATGACTCTTATCAGCAACCACAAATTATATGTTTAGAATAGTTGTTAACCCTTGTGCTATCCTATGACACCCCCTTACATTGACGTGTTCTTCCTACCATGACAAAGGTGGATAAAGGTGGAAAGATTTCATGTAATCCATGGACACCATTGAAGATCAGAAATCATTGAAGAAAAAAGGTTCAGCGCACTGTCTAGTGGGTCTAGATGACCCAACTCCCAATGTTAAAGTGCCTAGGATAGCACAAGGGTTACAATGAATAGTTACACCCCTACCTGTTGGTGGGATTTAGGAGCTCAAGGTGGAGGTGGGACTGCACCAAGCACCAGGTTTTAGTCCCTTCTTGTTTGTTTTGCTGATGGACAGACAGACAGATGATGTCAGATAGGAATCTGATGTTTGCAGATGACATTGTGACCTTTAGTGAGAGCTGGGAGAAATTGGAAGAACGTCTAGAGAGGTGGAGGTTTGCTCTGAAAAGGAATGAAGGTCAGCTGCAGCATGGATGTAGAGAAGAGGGACTCGAGAGCGGTTGTTGTGAGCGAAAAGGATGCAGAGAAGGCAACTTCTAATCAATAGTTTTTGATAGTTGGTACTGTATCACTGTTGAAGCTATTTCAAACTTTTTTTTCTACTTTTTTTGTTAGTTTCTTGATAAAAAAAATATGCTTTCGAGGGAATTCATTTCCCAACAGGCCAGAAGTGTTTAACAGTTTTTGTGATTTTGTATTAATTGTTTTAGTGGTGGGCCATCTTTTTTGATTGCTTTATTGGGTGTTTAAATGATCCATGCAGTTGCACGCAGGGCAATTTTGCTTTCTGTGAAGGCTTGGGCCATTTATGGAACCTGCATAGGAACAGGGTCCAACCCACCCAACTTTATCAGTGAGACAGGGAAACAGTTCTGTTAGGTCTATCATGTTGGCAAATGGAGCAACTGCAGCTTATTTTATTTTTTATTTTTTTGCAGAATTTTTGGTGGTTTCTACTCACTCTCAGCACATGGCACTGACCATCACCTCCAATGGTCACTTTAACTTCTACTGATCGCAATCAGTGGATGAGCGAACCAGCAGAAAACAACTGCAATACCCATCAATCCTTATTTTCTATTTTGGACCTGCCACTGATGGAATGGAAATATAGCTGTTGACAAACTATTATGTGTCACTGGCTTTAGCTTTATCTCTGCAGTTCCTCTTCTGAGTCACATACAGTACACAGCGCAGAGAGGCGGGAAAGGAGGCCACCAAGTTTACAGTAACTTTACTGGCAGAAATAAGCAAAGGTTTACCACATGGCTGGGAATAATTGACCAGAAACTAAGATTTTGTCACATAAAATGATCTGAAACTGTTTTTATTGCTTAGTTTTCATCAAACTAAAAGCATCACTTACAGTAAACCATTCTCTTTAGGCCACTCACTGTTTAGTTAGTACAAAAACATGGTAAACCTTTTATACTTTCTCTGTACTTCTGTATTGCATGGACTAGTGGTGGTGGACATATGACAATCTTCAGGAAAAACATTGGTTCATATATTTTCTTTACAACCTAAAAGGACAGCAGGTCTCCATGGTAACCTGGAAAACATCAACATCTCTATGATTGCCCCAGTCTATGCACACACTTTCACTGCAACACTCAGCGTTACTTACATGTAAAGGCTGAGTCATTAGATCAAATCTGCACTTTCACCTTTTGTCTTTAACCTTTTCTCAGACTTTATTTAAACTTTTTAAATTAGTGAAAGTCTGGAAAAATCCAGAAAAATTGTTTGGGTTTACATTTTAGATTTTTGATTTATTTCTCTGGGTTCCCAAATGAATGATATATAGGCTTCGCAGTCAACATTAGGGCTTGTGGGTGTTCCTCTGCTGGGGCTTCTTCACTTGTGGAGATCCAGAGTGAAACTTCTTTTTTCCTCCACCAGGAGGCTTACAGTAAACGGGCCATGGAGGAGTCTTCCAACAGGATATTGATCCCAAACGTTCATCCCACGACAACAAGTAATGGCTGAAAAAGTGAATAAAAGTTCATGGAGGTCCAGCCAGTCTTTTGTACCTCAATCCTGCTTAGAGAACCCTGTGGAGAGAGCTGGGGCTCTGGATGTAAACTGCAGCCACCAAATTTGAATGATTTGTAAAGAAGTCATTTTGTAAAGAAGATAGATAGATAGATAGATAGATATAGATAGATAGATAGATGAATGATGGAAATAGATGAATGAATAGATAGATAGATAGATGAAATGGTAGATAGATAGATGAATAGATAGATGAATGAATGAATGAATAGATAGATAGATGAATAGTAGATGAATAGATAGATGAATAGATGAATGTAGATAGATAGATAGATAGATAGATAGATAGATAGATAGATAGATAGATAGATAGATAGATAAAGAGTAGTAAAACAGCCTGATAGCTGGCCAGGGACAAATAAGTTGTTCAGTTTGACTTTGGTTGTTTATTTGAGTAATATGTAAGACCACAGCAAAAACAGCTTTCACACACCAAATATGTGTTGTTTAAAACATCACAACTGATTCAACACTTGTGTTTCCAACTCCTGTTTTGTGCGTTAACTGTAAAAGACAGTTATTTAAATTAATATAAAAACAGAATAAAGGGGTCATCAACACAGGGCAAGTCGACAGCTGTCTTTATCTGTCTTCCATAAGGTAAATCAGCTGTGCTGGGCAGGAAAACAATGACAGCTCCAGGGTATATAGTGGGCTGTAACGGCCTTGATCAGAACCTACAGTCAATGCAAGTAAAAAGAGTGACCTTCAGTCATCATACACCTCATTAAGGAAACTTTGGGCTCAGCCTTTCTGGATTTACAGGCTCTTAGAAGCTTTGACAGCTCTTAAAACTGCAGAAAGGGTTTGTCTTGAGAAAACAGCTGGAGGTACTCCTGGGCGGAGCACCTCTTCGTCATGAAGACCTTCAGAGCATTTGGGAATTAAATGGGACAGGCTGCATGGGGCTGGAAAAAGTCCTCTCTAAGGCATTTCAGTGAAGTCAGCACTTATTTTGGTCTGCGTCAAGAATAAGGCAATTGCTGTACGAAACAAAGTGTTCCTTTTTTCCCCCTCTGAAGCATCTTGTTAAACGAAGATAACAGATAAGCATTAAACTCAGTTGACCTGAAGTGTTGAGCCGCTTTGTATCATAAACGATCCCATCATCAACATGAGTTTGTTATGTGTTACTGGGCGTGTCCTCCTCTTATAAAGATACTGAGGGAGTTTCTCCAGAGTGTGGACCTTTGTACTGACCTTCATGATGCACCCTCTCATTTCTGGAAGCTTTCGAAGGTGTGGTTGGGTTTAATGGCAGATGTCTGCTGTATTCCACATAAAATGTGCTCATCAATGACTCGCACACTAATTTAGATTTTTGATGCAGAAGTGCTTGAGGTGTGTACAGCAGGAGCTCAGAGTTTATCCAATAGTGAAGAAGGAGTTGAACATCTTCTCTCTGCAAACCACCAGCACCCTGAACTTCTCTGTGACACCATCCATGATGCAGATGAAAACAGCCCCATCACAACACCCGTGTTGGGTGTCAATGCCTTCCTTGGTGTTTTCTTAGGTTAGGAGTCCCTATTTAGTTTTTGATAGCTCCCATTTAGCTTCCTTATTCTGGTTTAGTATAATCCATTGTCTGACTTGACTTCTCTTAACTATCTGAGAGCCACAGAGAGAATAGTTGCTTTTATTGCTTTTGTGCTATACAAATAAACTTGCCTTGCCTTGCCTTTTAAGAAAAGGCTCAAGACCCATCTTTTTACCAGGCTTTTAGCTAGTTTGACTACTTTTAACATTATTATTTTATTTTAAATTTCATTCAGTATTTAGTTATCAATTTTATCTTATGATATGAATTTACACTAGGTTATCAATCATTTATTTTATTTTTTCGTATTTCAATGTTTTATTGTTTATTTATTGCTTTTATTGGCATGTTTACTCTTTTTTGTTTCCAGTGCTTCCTCATTTGGATCCTTTCCATCCGGGTCGGCTGCTTTTTGCTGTGGTGAGGCTGGTCCCCGCCTGTAATGCTACATTTGGCCAGTTATGCAGCTTTTCACAGAGAGGGGGGTCCCAAATATTAGTGTTTCCACCAACATTTTGTTTTCGTGCTTACCCTATTTCCCATTGTTTATCTCCATCGGTTAGGGGGTGGGAAGTGGGAAAGGGGTGGGGGGTTGTGTGTTGGTCTGAAGAAGGGGATCTATTTAAATTTTTGTACTTGCTGTCCCAGTTGCTCCCAGCCCTGCAGTAGCCGCTGCTGATGCTGTAGATGTAGGCTTGAATACTTCAGCACCATAACAACCCACAGCTCTGGTTTCCCCCTAGCATAACTTTGGTTGGACTCATTCTGCCTGGGCTGGTATCGTGAAAGACCATGCCCAAAAGAAATTCCACATTAATAGCCCCTTTTTTGGTCTCCTAATGCAAAGTGTTTGGCCAGACCAAGAGCAAATCACACAAAAAAATGAACTAAGAATTTAATATCAAGTTGAATTTAAGGATTACAGTAGCTTGTTACATCGCCCAAAGAGTATTTGAGTTAGTGACTCAGTTAGTGCATCTTTAAAGTAATTAGTTACAAAGTAAATCCATTTTAAATTAGTGTTAAAATGTGGCAATAAATGTTATATTTTTTCTTAGCTGTCCACAAACATAAAAACTTGAGTACAATTTTTTAATCAAAGTGACACTTCTAGTATGCTGGTATATTTCTAACAATGAAGTTATCCATCCATCCATCCATCCATCCATCCATCCATCCATCCATCCATCCATCCATCCATCCATCTTCTTCCACTCATTTAGGACTGGGTCGCGGGGCAACTGTCTAAGCAACGATGTCCAGACTTACCTCTCCCTGGCCACTTCCTCCATCTCATCTGATAGACTTGAGGCGTTTACAGGCCAGCCGAGAGACGTAGTCTCTACAGCAGGGGTGTCAAACTCATTTTGAATCGGGGCCCACATTCAAGTGGGCCGGACCAGTAACATAAAGGCAAAATGACAGCTTTGTTTTTGTTTTTTTACTCAATTGGAAAACATGCCTTAAACAACATTTGGTTTACATATATTATTTACACATGGATCCTAAATAAAATTAATTTCACTTAAAAAAGGTATATTCAATTTTATACAGACTGAATATTTTACATCTGACACTGAAGCAATCCCGATAATAAACTCAAGAGGGGCCACGGAAAAACATGAAACACCTGCCTAATAGGTCAATGTCCACAGGGTTAAGATCCTACGATTCAAGTGTGAAAAACACAAATGTCCAAGAATCTTTTCCTGCCTCCTTCCTGACCTTTGATGGGACGCCATCAGTGACCAGACTGACATCACGTGACCAGTTCACTCCAACATTGTCCCGTGCAGTAACTAGAGAACTGACTATGTCATCAGCTGTTGCCTAGTACGCTGTGATGGTCTCTTCAATACCCCTAATAACTATGCACATTTGTATATATCTGTGGTGTCATCAGTGACTGAAAATGCAATTAATGGCTGGATTCCTTCATTTGGCTGCCCAAGTTTCCTCAGTGATGTTGTATCTGCAATCATAATCCTTGACAGACTCATGTTAGCAAAGGTCGACTGCTTTTTGGGGTACGACACTTCTGCACCCTTCAGCATTTTTCAATAAGTTCACCATCTGAAAAGCAATAAGGCAATAAGGTGTCTGTCAGTGCTTTATCACTGACGTCACGGCTGCAGTAAATGCAGACGGTTGTTTTTTCAGTCCAGCTAATAGTTGGTAAATCTTCTCTTTTTCTTAACTGCAAACGGTGAAACTTTTCTTTATGGTGAGTCTCTTAGTGGTGCTGAAAGTTATATTCTTTGAGCACTGCAGCCTGTTGATGACATACCAAGCATGCAGGTTTCGCATTCAGCTCTGTGAATAAATGAAACTCCAATTTTCCTGGAAAGCTCAGACCTCCACTTCAACCTTTTTTTACTTTTTGAAAACATCTTGGTCATTATGGTGTCCCTACTGATCATTCTTATAGCAACAGAACAGCAGTGAAGCTTGCAGGGAATCAAACTACTGCTTGCCCTCACGCAGAGCTGTTAGGTTTTGCTTTGGGCACGTGCAGAGAAATGCTGTTTCACCTGTTTTGCCTTTCCTTTGCTCCCCCTAGTGGCAAAATTGCGCATTTCGGTTATTTCTTTACTGTAAAAAATCATAATTCGCCACAGGAATGGACTAGAAACGTGCTTTCTTTTTTAAACATCCTTATGATTTTTACTCTTCTTGTGTGGGCCAGACTAAACCACACGGCGGGCCAGACACGGCCCGCGGGCTCTGTGTTTGACACCCCTACTAAATTACTTTTTTCTTGCCCTTTTTGACATGAATGCTAACTGGATTACACGTGAGGTGCAGTTACATCGACAGCCTGCAGAGGTCGGAACTTCCCGTTTTCTATAATTTTTCATTACTCAAAACAGCAGGCAAGAAGTCAAGCGCGCGACGGAAAAGAAATAAACTCTTTTTTTTTTGCCTGAAAACCATCATAAGACGAAAACTATCTCTCCCCGTCTGCGTCTGGATGGATGTTATCTTCTGACACATAGGTTTGTTTGTCTTTATTCCATAAGAGCCACCGTGAATTTGAGTTAACTTAATGATCGTATCATAGAGTATGTCTTTTGTCTGTGTATTTTGGTCAAAAAGCAACGTTTAACTAAATATTCCATATTAATACCGAAAAGAACAGCATTTTTTAAATACTTATAACGGTAGTTTCGATGTCGTCGTCCACCTACCACAACGTGTGCTGTTCGATTGTGATTGGATAAATTTATGAATGCTTGCCGTCGTATGTGTGTGCTGCGATGGCCGAGTGGTTAAGGCGTTGGACTTGAAATCCAATGGGATCTTCCCGCGCAGGTTCGAACCCTGCTCGCAGCGACTGTTGTTTTATCTTTTTTAAGAATGATCATTGATATTTGTATTTTTCCATTATATCTACGTAATGTTTTTATATTAGTAGGCGAGCTCTCGAGCCCCCTCCCTAAAAAACACACACACACAAACAACGGCTTCGTTCAGTTCCGGTATGCTCAGTGTTTAGCCTTCAAAATAAAGGCTCTTGGTAATGCAGTTACGATGCATGAACAGCTGGTGTCACTCAGTGCTGTGTGCTTTGAAAAAAAGCCTGTGAACAACGATTTTTTACATGCAATAGATGCATGGATGTCTCGGATTGTAAGTGAATTCAACTACTAACGAGTGAAGAAATGTTTGAAGCTACTGAACTTCTGGTCTAACTGAAAGAGTGACGTCATCTGCCATAAAATACTTGCATTGACAGAGAAAATAAAATAAACTCTAACCCACAGAAATTTAAAACGGAATTCTCTTCTTTTTTATGGATTTCTTTCAACCTAAATAACTAAATAACTAATTATTAATTATTTTACATTAGTGACAGAGGAAAACTGCCATTACACTGAAAAGAATAGTTTCCTAGTTTTTTAACTGTATTATAAAAGTTCAATAAAGATTCATTTTTCATATTCATATTGGTATTTTTCCAAATGAATTTCCAAATGTTTTTCCTGGACAATAAATAAGACGTGGAACAGTTCAGATGAAATCACGGTAAGACCGAAAAGGCACCGCTGGGATTCGAACCCAGGATCTCCTGTTTACTAGACAGGCGCTTTAACCAACTAAGCCACGGCGCCATGTGGACAGAGAGCAGTCAATATTACTTTATATATCACTTAGCACCTCAGATATGATTCTTTCTAAGGGATTATGATGGAAAGGAAAGGAAAGAGGATTCCTACTCCATCTAATCCTATACTGGGTTCCGTTCACTCACACCATTGCCCTCACGTCCTCCTGCACTACATCCATGACCCTTCTCTTAAGTCTCCATGAAGCCATCTTTCCCAGTACCTTCACCTAAGCACCTTTTTACCATCATCACCGTTCCTCCTCTCAGTGCGTCCAAACCACCTCAATCAGCTTTATCTCTAAATCATCTACCATGAGACGTAAGTTAGCTCCTGATAGTTATGGCACTAGAGAAGAATCCTGCAAATATGGATTCAATGTGGGATCATACAGACATATTTTTAAGGTATCTATAATTACACATTCTGGAGTGATCTTAATAATGTAACAAAAGGAACAAGATTTCTTATAAAAATAAAAATAAACTGAAGTCAAGGCTCTGTCTTTGTTTGAAGTACACACATGACTGTGATACATTTAGTCTGTTAACATTGCATTGGGTTACATGCTCCATCTCAAAACATCTGGTTTCTCATTTTGTGATGAGCAGATTGGGAAAGGTTCTGACTGGAAGTCAGGAGCAAAATGTCAGCCGTATTTCTAAAACCAAACCGTTCTATCTCAGTGTAACTTTACCAGCATCTTTTATCAAACGGTATTAGTTTATTTGTCTATAAGGTTTTAAAACTGTACGTGCTGTTATTTCAACTGTGACTCACTGATGTTTCTTCATATGATCAGTGTGAAAGTGTTTTCCCATATTTTCCAGGTTCTGTGGTTACAGTTAGATCTCCTGGCGCCGCACTGTCACTTTCATTCCCTTCAAGTTTTAGAAACTTTCCAACGTTGATCATTCCTCCCAAAATAGAGGATATTCGACCCTTTTTCCATGAGTAACTTCCTGTTACTTATCCCAAATAGCAGTCTTCCTGCCTGCTCCTCTCTCAAACAACATTCACTCTTTGTCACTGTTTGGTATGAATGCTATGTTCCCGTTTTGTACTGTTGGGTTGAAATGGAAAGGGATTTGCACCAAGCCCAAGATGGTACTCCTGCTTATCCCATCACACAGTTTCCTTTGGTACTCATAGTTAAAATCAATATGTTTTTAAAGCAGCGATCCACTCTGATCCCCACCCCCACATCTGAGCTGAGGACTCCTGTCCTTGGCTCCAACAAAACAAGATATTCGCTTCCAGAGTGTGAAAACCGCTGTTGTGTTGAAGGTTGATGCTGCTTCTCAGGCCCCCCACCCCCCCTTGACCTCGGTGCCGCCCAAACCCCCCCCGGTGTGAACACTGCCTGGGACGCGCCGCTCGGTGGCTGCGCTCGGAGTGTATCACAGAGGGCCCCCCCTCACTACCTCCCTCGTGTACTGTGTGTCGTGTGAATATGTGCGTCTTTGTTTAAACGGTGTAGTTTTTTTTCTTGTATCTACACAGTAGCCGCGGTTATGGTCAGAATATTTTGATCGGATCAATGGTCGGGTTAAAATGGTTGGGTTAAAATTCACCCGTGCACATGGGCACAGAAAACCTTTTTCCGATTAGAACAAACGTTCCCATGGCTCACACTCTCGTTCGGAATGAATCATCTGGGCATGCGCAGTAGTGTAAAATCACCCGGATGCGGAACTAGGTCCCGTTGTAAACAAACCGCTTCCACAGACATTTATGCAGCAGCTCGGTAACATACGAGACGACCTTCCAAACGTGCTTTTATTAATGTTATGAATATTATGAAGTGCCTGTTCGCTCATCGTTATATTTAATCTGTGTGGTCAGTGATTTTTTGTGGAAGAATTAAGATGGAAGAAAGCTTAGGACAGGCTAACACGGGCTAACATCATTAGCCTGATAGATGGACACAAAATCCAGGACCGTGCGAGAAACGCAGCAATCTGCAGCTTTCTAAGGACTGAGCGACATTTATTTCTGCTCTAAAAAGTTCACAGACCGCCCCAAAGCCACTCTGTGAGCTAGCGGCCCGAGCTCTGTTCGAACACGGCTCTGCAGCCGCTAACCCAGAGCGGCGGGGCGACTCGCAGTCTGGATTCTCCCACACATAACAAAACAACAAAACGCACACATAACAAAGCACCCCCCCCCCCCCAACACAATATTATTAATCCAGCTGCTCTGCTCACTCGGGTGCCAGTGGACCGAATGAGCGTCGGGGGACACGAAGCGTTCCTCCTCCGAATCTCCCCCGTGAGGGGTGAAAGAGAGGGGAGAGCCAGCGGGGCTAGAGCGGACCGGCGCTTTTCACGGGGCGTCCGCAGAGCAGCTGGGCGGTCCTGTCTGCGCTCCAAAGCTTTCTCACAGCGAAACACCGTCTATGCATGACGTAACCCAGAGCAATAGTGACACACGATCGGAATGACCGTTTACATGAACAACGATCGGATAAACGATCGGTATAACCCACCTATCTCGATCGGAAAGAAATTCTGATCCGATCGAGTCTGATCGGGGCAGAGTATTCCGAACGGCGCGTTTACATGACGCAGTTTCTTTCCGATCAGGCGTTCATTCCGATTACTTTTGCCCATGTAAACGCGGCTACTGTAACAAACAGTGTTGAGATGCGACTTTTTTTTGTCACCAGTGACCCAGACCCTCCCCATTGGTAACCCATCTACACCCATCCTAGTAAGGCAGCGCATTTATTGCTGCAGCTTCAGTCAACTCTGAACTGTATATGTGTATCTGTTGTATGTCTGATGTTGTCCAGGTTTTACTGGAAGTAATTTCTGTATGTCGGTGTAAAAGCTGTGCATATGACAATAAAGGAATTCTGATTCTGATCACAACTCTGAGAATGATTCTTTACATGTAACAGTAGCTGGAATGACAGACATTTTGATGCATACAGTAAAATGACTTGTGTAACACCTTCACAAGAACATAACTAAATCCGTACGACTGAGATCACTATACATGGCGTAAAGGTGCTGTATTAGCAAACAGACATGGAGGAGGTGAACAATGCTCATGTTCATGTTGGGTATTCCCTTTCCGTTAAGCAGCCAGTGCAAAACACGACGGCAGAAGATGGAGAAAAAATTAACGAAAGCGAGCAGGTGCTATCGGGAAGGTAATACCCTTAATACCGGACGTGACGCGAAAACTTTACCTTGCTAAACATTGTTGTAATTTTTATTTACAATTTTAAAATTGCTTTTGGACTTGCTTCTCTCGGCCACCGACAAAACCACAACATACCTTCATTACATAAAAATTCAACAACTATAAGTTATTTTTAAAATGTGAATTGACTGTAGACCGTCTAGGGGGGTGAACAACGCCTCTGTCCAATAGTGACTAGGATAGGCTCCAACATGCATGTGGGCCAGAAAAGGATTTAACGGATTTAGGAAATGGATGGATGGATGACAACAGAAACTGACAGGACATCTGTTCTGACACACCTATTGTCTATCGCTGCCTTATTTTAATGATATTTACAGATGTTTGCACAGATGAGCGGGTAAGTCACAAATCAAAGCTGTTTACAAGAGAAACCAACAGACGGAAAAGACCAACAGATTCTGTTGTTTCCTGTCGTAAATGCTCTCAGACTTGATGTGTCTGTCTTTGACTAGCGTCAGAACTTTGGTTTCCTGGTTAAGGCTCTTGAAAATTGGAATTAACTGGAGCCAAATGCAATGTCTTATGTAACCCATCAAGGACTTCACCAGTCTCCACTTACTTCACCGTCCAACAATCCAGACTTGTTTGGTTTGTCTATTTGAACATTTTTACAGAGGCCAGGATTTGGTTTGTTCTGAAACAAATAAAAACAGGCTTCAATTAGACCAGTGGAAATGAGTGTGTCATGTGACCTCCCCTTTGGTCTGTCTTTGTCAATGTCCACAGTCAGCTATTGATGAGCTGGCTAGTCTCCTCCATGACAAGCGAGCAGTTCACTTAGCACAGCGGACGTCAGGCGTCACAGAGGCCTAATGAGGCTCTAACAGAAGCCCTGCAGTAAGGGCCGTTTCCAGGCTCCTGTGTGTCACTAGAAAAAGCAAACACTGTGTCTGTGGATGATAAAGGGAGTGGGCCACCAAATGTTTCTCTTCTTTGGAAACTTGTCACATGCTTGGGGATGTAAATACCAATGTTAAGTCATCTTCTTTTTTGAGGGGGCTTTAAACAAACAACCAGGTCACACTGACGAGAATAACAGGGACAAAACTGAGCTCTTATCAGCTGAATCCAACTTTATCACCATTTAAGGTTAAAAGAAAAAGCAGTTTCCTGACAGCCTTAGATCTTTTAGGAATTTGACAGTGACTTCAGGATGCCATGGTTCAGCCTGCTCTCATAAAATGTCTGTTCTCAAGAGAGTGTTTCCTCTGTGTGAGTAAGTACAAGTCACGTAGCATAACCAAAAGACCTGTTCCAGGCTCCGTTAATGAAAAACATGTTGTCTGAGTCAGGGCCTTTCTCTCCAGGGCAGACATGATTTAAAATGACTTTTCTTAACCCTGCAAAGCCCACTTCATCAAAGAATTGACAAAAATAGAAGTAAATTAAATCTTTAAACCCTTCGATGAAATCCATAAAATAAATTTACTATATGAATTAAAAAAAAGATGGTATAAATTATGATCCATTGGGTGATGTGGTAAGTTTTGCTCACAAGAATGTTGTTTAAGATGGAAAAATATTGACATGAGTGTTTAACCGTCTCAGATTCGATTCACACATTTTTAACTGTATTATAAATAGTTTTTCACAAAAATGTTGCATTCTTTCAATACATCCAGTAGTAATTAAAAAAAAGAATAACAGTAGATGAGTCATACTCACCATAAACATTTTGCGCCAAACGTGATTTTGAGATTTCATGGAAGCAGCCATTTTGAAATGAGGAGGAAAAGCCCCTCTAGTGCCCCTTGTGGAATGATGATGAACTACAGGGCACAAAAACATGGGACCAAGTTACACACAATGGGTTTTAAAGAAAGTTTGGATCGTGCCTTGACATAGAAATCTCAGAAATGGGTATATCTAATATGAAAAGAATGGTTAAGTAGGGTTAAATCCAGATTTTATTTTTTAACCCCCATAGCTAGGGTGTTAAAATACACACCATAAACTACAAGTTTTTGTAGAATTTTTCTGCAGACTTTTTGACATGGACCAGGAAGAGGGGGCACATTACACCATCGAAATTTGAAATTTTCTCTTTTTATCTCTCCTTTTTAGAGTAAAGTACTTTGTTACATTGATGATGTGCAATATAAATAAAAGTCATACATTCAAGTGTCTGCACCAAAGCAATTGTGCGATCGATGTTTTTTGAATTGGCCTTCATTTCTTTATTACACGGCTTTCACACTGAACTGTTGCATAATTCTCAGATTTTAAAACTCAATCCATTCCAACACTGTGGCCCTTTATGTTTTGCCAACTAAGTATTACTAAATTTTATTAATAATTGATTTTTTGAATGGTAATTTATTCATTCCTATCTTGTATAAAAATAATAATAATAATAATTTTATTGATCCCACGCGGTGAGCTGCATTCTAACTGCGCTCGGGAGGCAGTAGCGCTAAGGGCCTTGCCTAAGGACCCACACTGGGTGATGTTCATTGCTCAATTGATATGGTAATTGACTCAGTACCATTGTTTATTCCCCTCCGGGAATCGAACCCTGGATTGCTGCGTAGTACCTGCTCACCTTATCAACCGAGCCACCCAGCCGCTAAAAGCATTACAACAGCATCTTTTGGGGGAAGTCACTTACAGGTGAACTGTAAAAGGAAGTTCACGAAAGGTAATTATTGCTTTTACGGCTATTGCTGTTATTGCCTGAACATGTAATTAATTTATGACAAAAAAATACCATCTAGGACAGATGAACAATTTTTGCTCTCCAAAAGGGATTTCATTTAACTGTTCAGTAAAACTGTCTGGAAATTCAAATGCTATTTCTGTTTATCAGAAATTCTTTGGTTTTTCGTTTTAAAGACACGACCTCTGAAAAAAACTGAGATTTTTGGTAAATCGTTATTGAGCAAGTTCTTGGAGTGTGGTCTGTGGTTAGAACCAGGATTTATTCATCCTCAGGTTGAGTCTTGTCTTCTCTATGTTGTTTTTTTTTTCTGTTGAGTCAGCTGCATCCACTATGGGAATGGGTTCCGTTTCTACTTCTCTTTACATGTTTGCCATGTCTGTCACAATGAGCGGTAACTCTGTGCATCGGTGTTTGCGGCACATTGTGTTCCTGCTGTCGGTCCTGTGGTGTCTGTCTCGACAGGCCTTGAATTCATATCAAAACTCTGCTGATCTGAAAACAAGGTCCCTGGTCTAGCCTCATGGGACCTTCTTGCTGCTTTGGGAAGCCCATTTAAAAACAGACAGAAAATTAGGTAATCAACCCATTCTCTCTGGCCCACATCAGAGGAATGATGTAATCTGCAGCCAAATTTGGCTGTTTTGCACCCAAAACGAATCCACAGAAGGGCTATAACAGATACGCTGATGTTTAGAGCTGCTGCACTCTGTGTTACAGTAATTAAGAAGCCTCACTAAACAGCAAAGCTGCGGTGATCGTGTAGTGCTCCTGGCAGTCATGTTTTTAACACATGAAATTCTGTTTTCCATGGTTACGGGACATTTGAACACAAACAGATGGAATTACAAGTCTCTTTGTGTTATTGTTGGGAAATAACAAACTTTTGGAAGCAAGTAAGCTTTGAATTCACTTTCATCACAACACAAAAGCTCACATCAGAAGTCCTCTTTAAAACAAATGACTCAAGTCCAAGGCCAGACTTGACATGTATTATAAATGATACAATTCTCAGAAAAATCTTACTCAACAAGTCAAATATCAAAAAGACTAAACAGCTTTGATATGTTTGGAAAACTCGACTCGTCTTTCCATAAAAACAAAATGAGGTCATGACTCGGGTCTGCACATCTGGACAAACCGCAAGGTGTGTGCATGAAAAAAAAAGGTTAATGTGGGATTATTTGATTATATTGCACAAAAGAACAAACACAAAACATCTTTTATTGTCAAACACGGTAGTGGAGGTGTAGTGATTTGTGCATTTGGGCAGCCACAACCACTTAAAAATCTTACGGTCTTTCAGCCGATGATGAACTCGTTGTCTGTAGAAATTATGCAACTGGATGTGAGGCCGTCTGTCTAACAGCCACATTTTAGCCGAAGCTGGATCAATCACTGGGAACGAGCGAACGCCCTCTGCTGTGTGTTGGGTGTTGTTTTGTTAGCTATGTGGTCATCATTGCTTCAATGGGAAATGAAATCACAGAAACCTGAAGTAACAAGCCTGACAGTTTCTGGAACACACTCAGCGATGGCGTTCCAGAACCAGTCAGTCAAACGACCATATTCTGTCAAACGACAACATTCTGTGAGATGTCTATAAAGACTCTCATTCATCCAGGTTGGTTCCATTGTAGTAGGTTTAGGGGATGTCATCTGGACTTGGTTTTAAAGTTCGAAGACGTTTCGCCTCTTATCCAAGAGGCTTTGTCAATTCTGAATTAGCTGGTCTAAGAGCTGGTATATATGCCGTCATGGGGGAGGAGTCAGACCTGAAACTGGATGGTATTGTCAACTTAGCCTACATCAGTTTTTTGTCACCGCAGACCGGTAAAACGCAAGGCACGTTTGCCGCGGACCGGTGGGGGGGTTGAGGTGCAACGCAAGGTGTGTATCACGTGATGTTTGGTGTCGCGACTTTGACGTGCGTTAAGTGTGACGGATGTAACAGAGAGAATCCGGTCACTTTTCAAAATAAAACTTTTTTTTTTTTAAACAATAAAATGGAAATTATTTTTTCTTTCTGTGCCAAAATTTCCCATGGCCCGGTACTGGTCCACGGCCCTGGGCCAAGTGTCCTGCGGCCCTGTACCGGTCCTCGGCCCGGAGGTTGGGGACCACTGGCCTACATGGTTTCGGGTCGTTAAGAGTCCTTTGTCCTCAGCTGGGGGTTGGAGAGCCAGTGACTCCCTCTCCAAATTGGTCATCTCTTTCAGCTGTTAATGACCCAGGTGGAACTGGTTTGGTTTGTTTAGGTTTCAAAACACTGCCGTAGATGGATGGAAGAATAAACCTGAGACCACCATTCTTATTAAGAGATGGTTTTTTGACAAAGATGGCTTTTTTCACTCCTCGCTCAAACCATCCTTTCTCTTTGGCTAGAATTCAGACTTCACTGTCTCCTAAACAAATGATTTGTGGCCTTCAGGTGGAGATGCACTGCAGATTCAGGTCCACTTGGGTTGGCTCTGCGATGTTGGTAAAGCCGCTTGTGTAAAGGTTGTTTGGTTTCTCCTATATACTGTTCGTTGCAGTTCTCTTTGCAGTGGATAGAGTACACAACATTACATTTGTAGCTGGGAATTATGTCCTTTGGATGAACCAGTTTTTGTCTGAGGGTATTGACCGGTTTGAGATGAACTGGGATGTTATGTTGTTTGAAAATCCTTTTAAGTTTTTCCGACAGGCCTGAGATATACGGAATTGGAATGCTGTTCCGTTTCGGCTCTTGTTCCTTCTTGTCTTGTTTTCCTGTACGTTGGGATCTGGTGAAAACCCACTTGGGATATCCACAGGTTCGGAGGGCTTGGTGGATATGTTGCTGTTCTTTCTTCTTTCCGTCAGAGTTTGTGGGCACCTCCTGGGCTCTGTGTTGTAGTGTCCTGATCACGCCTAGTTTGTGCTGTAAAGGGTGGTTTGAGTCAAATAACAGGTACTGATCTGTGTGAGTAGGCTTCCTGTACACTTCAACTTGGAGCTGTCTGTCCTCTCCAATGATCACAGCACAGTCTAAAAAGGCTAGGGTGTTGTCCTTTGTGTCTTCCCTGGTGAACTTGATGTTCTTGTTGACTGCGTTGATATGATCTGTAAAGGTCTCCACTTCTTGGCTTTTGATCTTGACCCAAGTGTCGTCCACATATCTGAACCAGTGGCTTGGAGTAGTACCTGGGAAAGAGTCCAGGGCTCTTCTCTCGACTTCTTCCATGTACAAATTGGCCACAATGGGCGAGATTGGAGTTGACAAAGTTGACAATACCATCCAGTTTTATGTCTGACTCCTCCCCCATGAGTGCATATATACCAGCTCTTAGACCAGCTAATTCAGAATTGACAAAGCCTCTTGGATAAGAGGCAAAACGTCTTCGGACTTTAAAACCAAGTCCAGATGAAATCCCCTAAACCTACTACAACACATTCTGTGAGGCAAATTCAGATATTTGGTGAACAGATCTGGCTCCAGTTACTTTCAATTTTCATCAGACCACAAAACACTGATCCCAACCAAATATGGCAGCAAATATGAAGGACAATTAAAAATGAGGGTTGCAGATGTTCAGGTAAATTGCATGCTTCTTTAAACTTTTTATGGGTTTTACTTTGCTTCAACTGTAAAGAAAATTTAGGAGGGTGTTGGAAGTGTCTTAGAAGTTTCTAAACTGTGTTTTGCTGGAACTTCATGATGAAAAACGCACAACTACAAGAACTTGCACATCATTTCAATAAACTATTCTTCAAAATAGTGAGTATGAGTTGTAGTAGGTTTCCTTTAAATATGTTGTAATCATTTTCTAGAATCATACGTGTCAGGATATCCAAAGGAAGTTTTGAAATCATTATGTGATGGCATCAAGATCTATGGCTTGATGCCGTAGGAAAGAAAACTTGTTCGAATGCCCTTCAAAAAGTTTCACACACGCCACCAGCTTAAGTCCTCAGCCAAAGTTTCACTGACCTTCGACCTCAGAAAGAGGCTGCTGTCTTGAATTTTCCAAATGAATCACTTTTAGTTTTTAAACTCTTCCAAGGGGATTTCAATTGCCTCCTGACTACTTAAGAATCGTTGAAAGGCTACTGGGCTGCTGGTTTTATGAATGGAAGATTTTTAACAGCGTCTAAAAGTGGAATTTCACTGTTGCCCGCACATTTTTTGCCAGATAATTGTGAAAATGTAATAAACACGGATGGTTGGCTCAAGCTGAGCAGGACAATACCACATTAGGAATGTGGGCGTCGTTGACATAAAAGCACTGTTGCTAAGGAAATCTAAAAGTTTACTTGTTGAAAATGTTTTAGAAAAGTACATAAACCTATTCGGGGCTGCACGGTGGTGTAGTGGTTAGCGCTCTTGCCTCACAGCAAGAAGGCCCCCGGTTCAAGTCCCGGCTGGGGGACATGATAAACTACATCAATGGGGGACCTTTCTGTGTGGAGTTTTGCATGTTCTCCCCGTGCATGTGTGGGTTTTCTCCGGGATCTCCGGCTTCCTCCCACTGTCCAAAAACATGCTTCATAGGTTAATTGGCAACTCTAAATTGTCCATAGGTGTGAGTGTGAGAGTGAATGGATGTGTGGTTGAAGATATTCTACCCTGCGACAGACTGGTGACCAGTCCAGTCCTTGCCCATGCCCAAGTGGCCGGGATAGGCTCCGGCAGCCCCGTGACCCCGAAAGGGAATAAACGGTCAAGAAGATGAATGAATGAACATAAACCTATTCCTCACCCCCAGGCGACCAAAAACAAAAATGGTTGACGTGATTTTGGAAAAAACAGTTTTTTTAAATTATTTTTTCACGCCCAGTTCTGACCATGGTGGCAGGGGCAGAGGGGTAGAGTGAGGGCATGTAGCAGCCACTTAGCCAGCGAGGGCTGGTCAAAGGGGGGCAGTTGGGGCGAGTAGCGCCACCAGGCTATACAATACCGCTTGACTGTATTGAAAGTGTCAGCAGCTTTGAAAGTGCAGTAAATTTAGGCTCAACCACTAAAATGGGTTGCTCCCCTTTAGAATAAAATTGTGACTATTGTAGACAAAATCATAATTATACCACCTTATTTTTTCTATTATTTTGTTTTTATCCATCCATCCATCTTCCTCCGCTTATCCGGAACCGGGTTCCAGGGGCAGCAGACTGAGCAGAGATGCCCAGACTTCCCTCGTCCCAGGCCCTTCCTTCAGCTCCTCTGGCGGGACCCCAAGGCGTTCCCAGGCCAACCGACAGATGTAGTCTCTCCAGCATGTCCTGGGTCTTCCCCGGGGCCTCCGCCCAGTGGGACATGCCCGAAACAGTATTTTGTTTTTATATTATTCTATTTTCTTATATGATTACAATGCTGCTACTGTAACGCACAAATTTCCCACATGTGGGATCAATAAAGTACTCCTGATTCTGAAAAAGAGAATGTTGTGTAATATTTGTACAGATTTCAAAGAAAAACATTGGAGTTTTGTCTGTTTTTACATAATATTGAGAAACAAATCATAAAGTACATCAGGTTTGAAGTGGTTAAATCTATTAGATTGATTATCTGGAAGTAGTCTAATCTAGTTTTTTCAGTCCTGCTTCATGATCTCACAGATCAAATACAGCTCTTATAGACACAAACCCACTGCTAAAGGCAGTAATCACAGATCACCTCAGCAGTCCTATCATAGAAAGATCATAGAAAAAGTCACACATTTATTGATGTAAATTCTCGTCTTAAAGCTGAGTCATGGCAACTAGGCTTCTTGATTTCCTGTATTGAAGCGTTTTAACCACAGAGCTTCTTCATTCTGAGTGAGTCTGCTTTAAGAAGAGAAGACAGTAAGTCCAGATGCCATGACTCAACAGTAACCATCGACGGCATATGAGAACTGGACTGAGTGAGTGTGACGTCACCCATAGAAAAGTCTTGCTTCCAGCCATTTTTTCGCAATATGGACACCACCATGTTGCAATGTCAGTAAACAGTGATTGGACCGAGTCTGAGTCGACGTCTCTATGGCAACCACTCTTGTCAATTAGGAGTCAGCTTGTTGGAAGTCCAGATCCCTACAACTAAAAACGTGTTTGGGGTGAATCTGATCACACGCAGCGAGGGGGCAGTGAGAAGAACATACTTTTATTGAGGCATCTGATAGGTCAACTTCTAATTTAAATAACTTGCACTAAAAAAATATATAAAACGAATAATTTAAAATCCAGAATGGTTATTTTGGCCAATAAAATGACGGAGTAATCGCTGTTTATTTATATATTTAAGATTAGCTTCTTGGAACCAGCGGCTGCTTCCTGTTTGGAATGCCAGGGGGGTGGAGTCACTCAGTCCACTTCTCATTTACAGTCAGAAACACATGAAAGTTTCCACAGTTTCCACAAGAACTCCAAGGTAATAGCTGAAATTTTGTGAGTTTTTATAGAAAAGTTTGGGTGGTCATCAGTGGGCATATTCAGCTAGAGTAGCTGAGTAATAAGCCAAAATTATAATAACAAAAGTTGTTATTTGGGTATTTTTCATGTGTTGCTATTAAGAGCAGACTGGACCAAACAGCACGGTGTGAAAGCATTCCCAGGGTGCATTTAGGGCTGGGGACCAAACAAGGAAGAACTGATTTCTCTGTGAAAACCAGGATCTCAATTCACTTGCAAGTGAATCCTGGTGCGGTCCACCACCAGCCGTGCAAACGACAGCAAACTATCCAGCTGACCAAAGAGGGATGCACATTATGAGCACAGAAAAAGAAGGAAAATGCAGTTTGAAAACATGGTGTGAAGGTAACCTCAAAGGAACGGCTGTTTTTCTTCCCAAAAACCTAACCGTGTGAATCTGTGAACATCCACACCCTTCTTGTAAACATCCTTCCCCTAGTTACATAAACTTGTCTTGTACACAACACACAACAACCTTTTACATGGATGGGAGTCACCCACTTGAATGACTTTGTTCTTCTTAGTGCCAAGCCAGGGATGTTTTTGATTCTGACTTTGGGTCGGAAAAAGTGAGTTTCAGAGCATCTAAAAGGCCATAACTAATGCTGTGTAAAGGCAGTTGGAGAACCACCCCACCTCTGCGGTCTGTTCCTTCAGGAATGTGAACATTTAAATAGCTGCAGGGGATTGACTCACCACCTTTGCAGCTGAAAGCCCGTGAGGTTTTAATGATTTGGTGTAAATGTGTTGGTGTTAAAAGTTGAAGCAGACAGCAAAGGGGGCGGCCTCTGCTCTCACACCTCCCTAAACCCAATTTGCAGCTGATCCTGAACTAATCCTGAACAAAACAAGATTGTAATAGTTGGTAAATAATCATTTCATTTTTTAAACACCTTTAAAAACACATTTTTAGACTAAATGAAGACATGGCTGTCCTAGCATGACTCAGTCTAGCATGTTAAAAAAAAAGGCACTTGGCCATCAGCCAGCTGCTGACAAGTCGCAGCATTTATCAGACACCCAGAGACACAGAAATCCGTGAACTTCCGAACCTTTTCTTCTGCACTGGTCGTGGAAAACAGTTCAGCGAGTTTCCATGTGCCCTGTCATGCTTTAGTCAGAGGAGAGAGTTGGAGTTCATTTAAAAGGAAGTCTCTCCAGACAGTGTCAGATGACTTCATCGTCTCTGACAGCGTTTCCACGAGAGTGTGTTGAAGAGAGGGGGCGGGTTCCCGACTGCACTACAAAAAGACAAACCCCCATCGTTTCTTCAGACTCAAGCAGCAGAGCTGAAGCAACAGAGACCTGCTCTTTACGCCTGACAACCACCGCTGAAAGGTACGAACGCCGACACATCTGATGGGTTGCACTTGAACTATAAGAGGACTTGTTTTAGTTTGGTTAAGTGAACCACTATTGTATGCTGCAAATTTCTTAAAATGATCCATGCATCAAGCCTCTACTAGTATGGCACTGAGGAGATTATAGGTTAAAAACATAGTAGGAATAAATGATGATTCAAAAATTGTTAAAATAGAGGCAAAAAATGGCCAAAAACACCTTCACTAGGTATAAACATCACTCAGCTGTATTACCACATGGAATAGTCAGTAGTAGTGATTGCTAGCACCACACCCACACTGGGTCTTAACTGCGTTGGTGCTAACAAATCCTGAGCAAGAACACAAACTCGCTGGATCTGTGGCTTGACTTTGTCACTATCTATTCTCAACAATGCTTCTCTGACCTATGACCTGACTTCAGCCAATCCTCAGCTTTCAGCAGCATGGCCTCAGATCTGACTCTGGAATAATCTCATAGACAGACGGGTTTACGGTCCGTTCAACCGCCGTGAGGCGGACAGGTCGTGTAGCTGCAAAACAGACTCACATCACTTCTGTGCTTCACATTTTTCTCTTTTATATTTTTTGGACCAATGTTGCAGCTCCACTTTGGACTTTTATTTGTAATAATTCTATTGCTCAGGTCGTGCTTTATTTATGTAAAATTTGCTTCCAAGGCCGTCCCTGAGAAGACTTAGAATGGAAAATGCTCTGAAAGGGCTGAAATGGTCTATAGTGGTCTGCATATTGCACAGGTCAATTGTCTTTCGGCAAATGAGTCTTTTTAGTTTTGATCAAAATATAATAAACCTCCTAAAAATAAATGTAGTTTTGAAAATCAAGCCACTGATGTGAAGCATGAATCAATCTTCAGACGTTCATCTCCATTCCAGGCCTTTATGACTTTATGAAGGTTGGATAGCTCTCAGCACAGTTGAGAAGTTTGCTGGTGTTGATGTTTTTCCCCCCAGATTTAGAGTGGGAAGCTTTTTCGGTGCAGATTGACTTTTCCTTTCTGCGTTTTTGCTCACCTTAGTAGACCAGTGCTATGTTGACATTGTCCCGCCTGATGAATGTAGCATGTGTGTGTGAGCTACATTGAGCTTTAAGAAATTCCAAAGAACATTCTTACCTATTCATTGTAAAATACTGTTTTACATTGTATTAATCAAAATCAGCAGCACCCATTTAAGACTTTCACTGTTTTTTCTCTTCACAGTATGATTTGTGTGTCCGTTTTCCTGCTGCTGACCCTGACCAGAGCGGGGCTCGGCTCCCTGCAGGAGAAGCAGAATGACTTTGGCCTGAAGGTCTTCTCTCAGGTGGCTGAGGACTCCGTGGATCAGAACCTGGCCTTGTCGCCGTATGGTGTTGCCTCTGTCATGGCCATGGCGCAGCTTGGCGCTGATGGAGACACCTACAGGGCCTTAACTGCAGCCATGGGCTTTTCTCTGAGAGGTGAGTGGGTTACAGACTCGGCCTTCGTTCATGGTAGCACATTTAAGCTTTAGGTCTGCAAACATTTTGGGTAGAACTCACACTGTCTGGCATTTTAAGCTGTAAAAACTGAGTAACTTTTGCATTGCTGTAAATCCTGTGTGAAACACAGTGAAAAATGGATTTATCATCTTTAGGCCGTTCTATAGATGTCACACAGTTTGTGTTTTTCCATTGAGACATAGCAACTGACAGGGTCAGGATCTGTGTGAGCAATCGTCTAAGTGAGCAAACATCACTGGAGATGATGGTTTTCTCCTATCAGCTTCAGAGCACAATGAGTAATAGTGACACAGGCGGCTCATTTCTGAGACTCAGAGGTTTCAGGATCAGACAGGACTTTTCAGGGAGAAAGAGTCACCGAGAGGCTTCAGGACACATCGAGTGTTGTTTGCATGCAGATCGCGGGATGCCTAGGCAGCAGCGGTTCCTGCAGCGGGACCTGGCCAGTGAGGAAGGGGTAAATATTGCCAGTGGGGTGATGGTGGAAAGAAAGATGAGCCTGGAAAAGGGATACCGCCGGGCCCTGGCCAAGACCTTCCAGACCTACCCCCACCAGGTGGACTTCACAAAGTCCGACCAGGCTGTCAACATCATCAATGCCTGGGTCTCTGACCACACTGCAGGTACTGACATCCATCCAGCAACAGACTGGACCATATACAACCACTCCAATGAAAATGTTGCTTTTTATGTTTTAAATATGTTCTTGTGGCATTTTTCTGATCACGGAGTCCAAGAAAATAGGGCTTAAAACTGGCTTTGCTGAGTATTTCTTTATTCTAATTGTTGTGACAGTAATTAGCTCATAGCAGAGCAGAAAGCCAAAAAGAAAATGGCTTAGAAGCTGAGTTACTTTACAAGATTTAAAATAAGTTGAACATCTCAAACACCATGAAGACTAAAGAGCAGAAGATCAGCAACGCTATTTGTTTAAAGGGAGAGTTTTTCAGCACAGGAGGAAAACAAAAAGCTGCAGCGTGCCCACATTTACCCATTTGTTCTCACGTTCAGGTTCCATCCAGGACTTCTTGGCATCTGGATCTCTGAGTGATGAAACCCGCATGGTCCTCCTGAATGCCCTCCATTTCCAGGGCCTTTGGAAGGTTCCCTTCAACCCCAAACTGACACAGGAGAGGATGTTCCACTGCGCCAACGGCAGCAAGGTGCCAGTACCAATGATGAGACTCACAAACCGCTTCAACTATGGTAGGTTGATCATTTCACCAAATCTTGATACTTTTTTTTGGACTTGATTCCAGAGCTATATCTTTCTCCATCTACAGGGGAATTTGTGACTTCTGATGGGGTGGACTACGATGTGATTGAAGTGCCATATGAGGGCGACACATTGAGCATGCTGCTGGTGTCACCTTTTGAGCACGATGTGCCACTGGGCATGCTCAGTGCAGATCTGAGCAGCCAGAAAATTAGGCAGTGGAGATCCGAGATGAGGAAGGTCAACCGGCAGCTGGCCATGCCGAGGTGGGCTCCGTCTGCTTGGTGATAGGATGGGACCATCTTTCTAACAGCAGCAAACTAAATGGTCTGTGCTGCACTTGTACAGGTTTTCTCTGAACTCTGAAGTGAACATGAAGACTGCTCTGCATAAAATGGGACTGGGAGACATGTTCAACCTGGCCACTGCTGACTTCACACGGATAACCTGTAAGTCTGGTAGCTAGCTCTTTGGAAGTCTGTTTATGTTTGTGTCTGCGTGTAGAAGCAAAAGTTTGAGAGACAGTTAAAAACAATCACCTGAGCTTTGCATCTAATCTTTGTTTGTTTGCGTCTTCCAGCTGATGAGAGGCTCTGCGTGTCCAAAGTCCTGCAGAGAGTAACGATTGATGTGAACGAACAAGGAACCAAGGCAGCAGCTGCCACAGGTAGCCCCTATTCTCACCATCAGACCAACATCTTACACAAAAACTCAAGAGAAACTAGAGAGTCTAGAACAGAAGGGTCTAGAGCAGGCATGTCCAAAGTCCGGCCCATGGCCCACATTCACATTTCTATAATAAAATCAATAATATGTGCCCTCCAGCATTTTCTGGAAACCGTGTGTACAATTGCTTGACTGTGATTGGCTAAATTCTGTTATTGTAAACATGTGGCAGAGCCCTTCCGAGAGACTTTCACTCATTTCTAAAACGTCTTCGGTAAACGAAACCAACAGATTTGTTTCTCTGATTAAAACCACAGTGTTTTGTACTTCTAAATAAAACTATTTGTGTTATTTTGCTGTTCACACAATTTACATGTAAATGTTTACAGTGAGCGTTTTATAATAGACAGATAGATATGCTTTTTATTGTCATTGTCCGTTGTACAATGAAACTGAAGCATCACTATTCCAGTGCAAGAGTAAAAAAATAACAAAAAATAATATTAGATGAATCAGTATATACAGCATATACAGTGTGCAAATATAAACTGTAGTAAAGAATGTCCAAGATTTGTGTTCAAAATTACGTGCAAACACATCAGATGTACAAGAAGTGGCGATGAGGTAGAGTGTTGATGATGTGTAGGCGCTTAAGTGGACTGTGCTAATGGAGATTTATCTGTGCATTTTGGAATTGAGGATGGTTATTGCCTTGGGAATAATTAATGAATAATTTGTAACATTTTATGTGGACCCAGATTTAATGTTGACTTTTAGTTCATTTTATATCTGGTTGTCATAAATGAAATTCACAGTAAATTTGATGAGATTTATTTCTGTTCTATATGAAGTAATGATAGGTCTCCCATTGCAATAAATTGAACAGTTTTTTGCATTTAATGTTATGATAAGGGTTAAACAATGCAAGCTGATTGGTTCCCTCTTACACATTTCCATCTCACCAAATCAAACCACTTGTACTGACCAGATCTAACCTTCTTCCCTGCGTTAGCTGCCGTGATGTTCTCTCGCATGGCCGTGGAGGAGATCACTCTGGACCGACCATTCCTCTTTCTCATTCAGCACAAGTCCACAGGTAAAAGTCCCAGTGCAAAATCTCAGTACTTAACAACACCCGTCGAGTGGGCGGGTCAGACACCTCATGCTTTCCGTTGTGTTTTCAGGTGTCGTTCTCTTCATGGGTCACTTCAACCAACCGGAACATCAGTGATTTTCATGATGAACTGCTGTCGTCCCACTGTGTGAGACTCCTGCTGCTCAGAACCTCGTGTTAAGGACCCGACACAAGACCTGCAGGACTCAGAAGACTCTCCCCCGAGTTTTCCCCATGACATTTGTTCAACACTGACTGAGACTTTGACGAGAGTTTGTTTGTTTACTGTTATTTATTTATATGAAGGTTTATTTTTCAAAAAAAATCATGAAAGAAAGAAACTTTGAGAGAACAAAATGTTGACACTGATTCCCAAATTTGTACAGATGATGTCTGACCAAACTTTAAATGTCATGTGTGTTATTGCTGTTTCCTACAAAGCTTCATCAGTATTTTTGCTGTTTTCATATTTATTAAAGTTTTGTGAATTTGCACATTTGCAGCCTTTCTTTCCGTACATTTCCATATGTCTTTGTTGTGGTGCAGGTTTGCTCCAACGCTACAGTCGCTGTTTTCAGGTTCAGGGAAGAACTAATGGAAGGATTATAAACAAGTACCGTTATTTAGATTTAAATCTGACTTTTTGTGTCTGCATACCGGGGACGGATAGACGAACTGTACAGCGTGAACCGCGCCTTTTTCCTGACGTGTTCAAGCAAGCGACAACTTTTATTGAGAAGTCGATGTAAACACAAGTATAAGTGTGACTCAAGCTTCAAATCTCTAGCATTCATGTGATGCAACAGAAGTTTTTATGCCAGTTTACTCATAAAACACACGGCCATTAAACGGCCGTTTAAAGTAAAACCTACTGAACATTGACAAATCAGGTACTTGGATTTGGAAGAAATATTTGGATGGCGTCCCCCTTCATTCACAGAAGTGCCAACCGTTTGAACGTGGATCGTAGAGGAGAAATGTAAAAATGTGGTTCCGGCTGGAATTCTATGACGCCAAGTCTTTTATGTATCGGAATAGAGCTGTGAAAGAAAAAGTCGGAAGCAAGATCCATGAGATTTGCACCACTTTGGCATTTCACGCCAAGCCTCCTTTAACTGTGAGAACATGCGCTAGTATCGGGTAGCGACAGATCAGTGTGTACACCGCGCGTTCAATAACCTGCATTCAGCGTGTTCTTGTTATGCTCATGTGTAGTATGACAATGGCTGGGAAAGGCTCCAGCAACCCTGTAACCTTAAAAATAATAATTAAGCTGGTTAAGAAAATGAATAGATGGAGTGACAGTGTCTGCATATTTATTATTTTAACTAAGGATGATATTTGAACTCTAGCAGCTGAGAGCAGCTTCAGTAAAAACATTTGAAAAGGCTAAAAAGGTACAACTGACTCCCCAACACTAAATGTTGGGCAACATACTGTTGCACTTGCAAACAGTAAAGACCCACTCTGATGAAAATTGTATTTTGGTGTCTTTAACAGGTTCTTGTGGCATTTTTCTGATGATGAAGGACATATATAAAGAAACCTAAACTTAAAATGTGTTTCTGAGGATTTCTTTATTCAAGTCGTTGTAAATTAGGAGCAGATGAAATAATTCTGTTTGAAAAAGATTGCATTTGCGACATAGAAAATATGCTGGATGGGCCACAAGCTCCCTGCTCGTTCCTTCATCCGTTCATTTATTCATTCAGTCATACATACATCCATGCATATATGCATACATGCATTCATACAGTTATACATACACAAACACACACAATGCATGCATAAATAAATACATTTTATGGTTTGATTTTACTTTAAAATGTCATTTAATGTCTAACGTTTATTTGACAATGTTTACATTTATTTTCAAATATTTAAAAGTTTTTACTTAATGTCCTCAACGTCATAGAATAGCAGACGCGGATGTGTAGTGCGCATGCTCGGTCTTAGGCGGAAGTGCTCGGCAACCCGGACCCGTTGCAGGGCTGCGGTTGAAACCGTCGGTCCGTATCGCGGCTCTGCAGCTGTTTTTCGGTCCGGTTCGAAGAGCTCAGACATGGACCTTTAGCGTCCGCCGTGTCTGCGTCGTTGCAGAGTTCGTCCGTGTGCCCGGAAGAGTGCTCCATAGCCGGCAGAGAATGGTAAGCGACCGCCGCCACTCTGGAGCCAGCTGTGCTAATGATGCTAGCAGCAAAGCAAGGTGTACTGTTCCAGGAAATGCTCACCTGCGCTCCGTTTACCTGCCTGTGATCAGTCTGAAGGCCAGGCCGCAGCCCGGGGGCTATTATTCGACCGTCCTGATCCGCACGTGCCTGGAAAAGTAGGACAGGTGTTGGTAGTTTGAGATCCACAGAGCTTAGGGTGCAGATTTAGTCCAGCCAGGTGTAGCTGATGGCGCCGAACGTCGTCCCGGACACGATGAGGTGGCCAGGTGAGGTATAACACCTGGACCCATCATCAGGCGGGATATCACCTTTGAACTTTTGATCTTAAATCAACTAGAATAGGCGAGGGCTCTGCATCCATTCACTGTGAAATGGATAGTTTTTAATGAAGAAATTAATTAGTGTTGACTTTGATGACGTGTCATCATCTTTGCTTTCATTCTATTATACTGGATTTACTTTTATATGATGGTTTGACCTCTGAGAGAAAAGTGTGAAAATGTTTGTCTGTTTGAGAAATGTGTATAAAATGTGCAACGATGAGTTTTACAGCCTTAAACGTCTGTATTTCTTTGTGGATTCGGCTTATTTTTTTAAATGTAACACCCACGAAAAGCGAGGGAACGCCGTACACTTGGGCCATTCTGAGGCCTGAAGAATGTTTGTAAACTAGAAAGACATTGGCACAAACTCTTCACGCCAAGCATGGAGGTGAAGTGTGATGATATGGGCTGGTTTGTTGTTGGGTGAACACCAGAAGTTGCAGCTCTGCAGCCTCTGGCTCATGTGCTGCTCACCAGCAGCACTCACGGTGTTCAATCTTCTAGTCTGGTCTACAGGTCTCCCTGCAGGTCAGCATATAGTTGACATCCACTTGTGCACATGCTGGTGTGCCGCTGTTTTCGGGGGTTTTCGGTTCCCCGTGAGCTGTGCGCCTGATAACACTGCAGTACTGAGGAAGAGGAAGCATGGGGAAATGAAAGCTTTTAGGGTTGTGTTTTTTTTTTTTTTTTATCTACCCCTTTGAAAAATGAGACTATAGGAACAATAGATGTGTCTGCAACAAGCACCGGGCTTTAATCCGGCTCAAAAGAATCGACTTCAATCTCCACCTTCAACAAATAAAAGATTGCTGCTTTTTGGAAGCCTGTGGTCACATGAGCGTTTGGGTCGCTGAAGTCCGAGATCATTGACAGGATCCCTCTGGTGACACGAGCACTGATAAATCTGGAGCTCTTAGAGCTGTGCTACATAAATAAAAACCACGTTCAATCCTGTTTTCTGTGAAGGACTCTTGTAAATAAACCTTCTAAAAAAAGAGTCCGGTTGAATGTCTCCTCTACTAAGGGCTTTAAAAATGAGTTAGACCTCATTCAGCTCTGAAAACCTCTGAGTGAAGCTCCCCGGTTCAGACGCTAAATTTAACTTCATTGTAGCTTCATATGTTATTTATAGAGCACATAACCCAGACTGAGGTGGCATTTCCTGCTGATTTCAGTGAAACCTTATGCAAATGAAGTCCTTAACAGTCACACGTTCTACTTCAACTTAGCTCTCTTTTATGAAACTTTGAAGTTCAAGCGAAAACCACATGAAGTAGGTCTTTTGAACCTTGATAGAGAATTTGATTTATCGGGACAGTTCTGGGGCAGCTGGGAGTTTTGTGGCGTGTGGTCATATTTTCAGGCTTTAAAGGAGTTCTTGAAACTCTCAAATGTCCTGGTTCTTCTCTGTTCCTCCTTTGGAAAATGTTGGGAGCGACCATTGAAGCTCTTTTATGGAAGCTTATCATTTAGAATCACATGATTGTTATTTGCACTCAACTCCGTTTCCTGTGAGCTTAAAATGCGTCGCTGAAAAACAAGAAAGGTGTTCCGAACAGATGAGAAGCATTCACGAAAAAGGATCACTGCTACAGATTTGAGCGGCATGAAAGACTTGAAGATGGAGGACATAGATTAAAAAAATGCATTTTGAAATATTTTTGATTCAAATACCTGTGAATCAGGAGCAGATGAAAAAATGCAGTTGGAATAAAAATGTTTTTGCAGAAAATATGCTGGACCGCCCACAGTCTTCCTGCTCCGCTCCATTCTGATGCAGACACATAGATCCGAAAAGATCTTTGTTTTCCTCGTCTGAGCTGGAATCTGGATCTAAGCTTTACGGCTGGAAAGCTCCAAGATTGCTCGCCATTTTTGTTTAGGCAAGGGGCGTGATGGGGCTGAAAGCTAGCGGGATAGAGTGTAAACAAAGGGATGATGGGAAAGAAAGACAGGCTTACTCCGCGCCAACAGACCCGCCCGCAACTCAGAGGTGAATTACTGCCGCTCTGCAGAAACTGTAGTTTCTGCAAACCGAACTCAGGAGAACCGGGTCTTCCAGTAAAAGTGTGTATCCGGGCAGAACTCGGACCGTCAGCTCACACACTGGCTTTAGGGCAGAGTGTGAGCTTTTCAAAGCAGAAATGCAGCTCAGTCCTTAGAAACCGTTCAAACAATCATTGAGACATTGTGTTTCCAGTCGTGTCCCGACAAAATAAAGGCTGATGTTATTCCCACATGTTTACGTGCAGCCAGGATGCAGATTGCAGAATTTCCCGCATGGATTTTATGTTCATCAGAGCTAATGTTGTTAGCGCGTGTTAGCATACTCCATGCCCGGGCTTCTTCCGGCTCCATTCTTCAACAGAAAAAGCACTGACCACTAGAGCTGTGACGGTGTCGGATTTTTTATCACCGCAGTGATGAACCACCAGGTTAACCACAGCCACCCCCCCCCCCCAAAAAAAAAAAACCAAATCAAAAACAAACAAAAAACTACTACCTAGATTGGCTGTGACCGTGTGAGTGCGGTGCGTCTTGTCGGACTAGAACGACTGTGCGCACACGTGTGTTAGGGGTGCGTGTTGATTCCTCTCAGCGGACTCCTCTCCAGCAGCATGCGAGTTTCACCCGTGCTCTCTGGTACAGACATCTTCTCAGAATATTATATATTGCCCAGTAATAAACAGACTGCAGACACTGGCCGCGTTTACATGGGCAAAAATAATCGGAATGAACGCCTGATCGGAAATAAAATGCGTCATGTAAAGGCGCCGTTCGGAATACGTCACTACTGTTCTGGTTTACGTCATGCATAGACGGTGTTTCGCTGAGAGAAAGCTTTGGAGTGCATATGGGACCGACTGAATGCTCTGCGGACGCCCCGTGAAAAGCGCCGCTCTGCTCTCGCCCCTCTGGCTCTCCCCTTTCTTTCACCCCTCACGGGGGAGATACGGAGGAGGAGCGCTTCGTGCCCCCCGACGCTCACTCGGTCCACTGGCACCCGAGTGAGCAGAGGAGCCGGATTAATAACTTCGTGTCTGAGGGGGGGAGGATGCTTGTTACATGTGCGTTTTGTTGTTTTGTTATGTGTGGGAGAATTCAGACTGCGAGCCGTCCCGCCGCTCTGGGTTAGCGGCTGCAGGACTCAGGGTTCGAACAGAATGGCTTTGGAGCGGTCTGTGTGAACTTTTAAGAGCAGAAATAAATGTCGCGTGGATTTGTTTCCAGTTGTGTCTCAACAAATTAAGGTTGATGTTATTCCCACACATTTACGTGCAGCCAAGACGCAGATTGCTGCGTTTCTCGCACGGTCCTGGATTCTGCGTCCATCAGGCTAATGTTGTTAGCCCGTGTTAGCCTGTCCTAAGCCTTCTTCCAGTTCAGTTTCTTCCACAAAAAATCACTCACCACACGGATTAAATAAAACGATGAGCGAACAGGCGCTTCATAATATTCATGACATTAATAAAAGCACGTTTGGAAGGTCGTCTCGTATTACGGAGCTGCAGCACATGCTGTGTGTCTGTGGCAGCGGTTTGTTTACAACGGGACCTATTTCCTAATCCTGGTGATTTTACACTACTGCGCATGCCCAAATTATTCATTCAGACCAAAAGTGTGAGCCATGGGAATGTTTGTTCTAATCGGAAAAAGGTTTTCTGTGCCCATGTGCACGGGTGAATTTTAACCCGACCATTGATCCGATCAAGATATTCTGCCCATGTAACCGCGGCTACTGTCACCTTTCCGGGGCAGGAGGCTCCGCCTTTGTTTATACAGACATGTAACTTTGCGCTCCACAAAATAGTTCCCAAACAAAAAAATGTAGGGATATTCATGGAAATCTAAGAACAGTAATACACCACCACCAACACAAAATCCTCCGGTGGGCGGCCGTGTCGCGCACTTAAGAACGCATGCAGCTCAGCTTGTAATGGAAATTAATAATTAGAACGCAGTACATTTGTCGTGTTTCCTTGCAAGACGGAAACTTCTGTTGTAGAATGAGCATGTGTGTGTGTTTCTGAAACAGGGCACTTGTGTGTAAGTAGAGTGCGCACGTGCCTCGTGCTTCTAAGAGACAGTACTGACAGCCGCACGCGCGCGCAGTCCGGTGCAAGGAGAGAAGAAGGAGAGTGATAAAAGGTTTCCCATAGAAACCCTTGAAGTCTGAACACAGGAATAGCAGAGAAAGAAAACTATCAGCAAAGATTAACGTGTTTAATGTTTTTATTATTGTTCGAATCACGTACCATATGCAAAACTTTTAAAAAAAAGTTCGGAAAAAAAGTGCGGTGATGCAGTGATGAGGTCATCACCGCGGTGATGCGGTTCTCGTCACAGCCCTACTGACCACACGGATTAACATTAAAATGACGAACTAACAGGCGCTTCATATGACCACAACAATAATAAAAGCAAGTTTAGAAGAACATCTCGTATATTATGGAACTGCCAGATATCTATGGATGTAGCCTCTAAGCAGAGCTCATTTCCACTTCTGGTATTGGAAACACTACTGAGCATGTGCGAATGATTTATTCTGACTGAAAGTGTGACCCATGTGAAAGTTTGTTATAATCAGAAAAAGGTTTTCTGATCCCATGTACACGGTTGAATTCTAATCCAACCATTGATCCGATTAAGATATTTTGCACATGTACAACAGCTTGATATTGGGATAACGATAAATTTTCTTTTTTTATTATTTTTGTGTGTGCACGCCTACTCCAGCAATAATCTGTTCTTGCTGAGCGATACTCGTTAGATGTGCATCAAATAGATTTTACGTCTCAAATGTTCTCACTTCAATAATAATGAGTTTTATTTTGAATATAAAATTTCAATCAAACTTTATTTATAAAGCACTTTTCCTGCAAAACACAACACAAAGTGCTTTACATTCAAACAAAACAAAACAACATTAAAAAAAGCACGACAATTAAAATGGACCCCCCCATCCATATCTTATTATCCCACTTATTGAATTTTTGTCGTCATTTATTTACCTGATTTTTTTCTTCCCCTCTAGAATCCTTTTCTGCTTTTGTCACAATTTGTGTATGAATTGATTGTGAAAGTTTTTTTATTGAGCAGTCTACACGACTTTCCACAGTTTCTTGAAAGGTCTAATTTTCTAGAATACTGAATTTCTGGGATGATTCCTTTAACATGAATGTAAGCGGACTTTAGCGATGAATGTCAGATTTAGAGCGGTTCTAGGGTTGAATCAAAACTCCCGCTCTTATGGCCGCCTGCGCTGTTGTTGTTGTTGTTTCAGATGCGTTTCATGCTGCTGTTCAGCCGGCAGGGCAAGCTGCGGCTGCAGAAGTGGTACACTGCCACCGCCGAGCGGGACAAGAAGAAGATGGTGCGCGAGCTCATGCAGATCGTGCTGGCGCGCAAACCAAAGATGTGCAGTTTCCTGGAGTGGAGGGACCTCAAGATTGTCTACAAAAGGTGACACAGCCATAGCTTTTGCACAAACGACACACCGGATGAGCCGACTGACTGTGTGTGGCTCTCGGTTGAGTTTGAGCCGCTGTGCTTGGGGAACAGAAGGACCTAAATGTGGGGACAAAAATGAGGCCCACTCTCGGTCTGCATTAGTCTCTGATCTCTCAGACGTCACTGTGTGCTTCTCCGGATCTTCATCCGTGTCCTTCAGCGGAGAAACCACACCGACTGCGTTCATGATTAACGTGTTTTCACGCCGGACTGAAGCGGGTCTCGTTTTAGTCTTCATCCACTGCAAACCGATCAAAAGACAACGAGGAACAGGTTCACTTCCTGCTGACTAACTAACGCTCCCGTTTATTGCTCCAGAGTTGTCATGTTGACAGAGAAGTGTTTGCACACACACATAAAAAGAAATAATGCTTTTGGTCCAGAAAGTAAAATGTCTTTTCTGATCAATTATGATCTTTCCCTACATGTGTTCCATGAATTGAGCGTTGGAGTAAAATAGCTGAAAAAGTTTTGTGTTGTTTATAAAACTTTAAGCTCTATAGCTTTCACTATTGTTTGTTGTCCTCTATGGAGCAATATTCATGGCACCACGTTGCAAACAAAGCTTTCTAAGTTATATTAAATATTTGCATTCACATATTTTTTCTTTGCTTTTAAATTTATTTATTTTTGCTTTCAAATTTGTTTTGCTTTCAAAACCTTTTTCCCCCAATTTTTTTTTTGCTTTCAAAAAATAATTTAGCATTTGCAAAACAAATGTTTTCGCATGTGTTGTCTCATCTCGCTTTTTCCCTATCTTTGACTTTGCTCACATAAGTTTCAGTTTAGCGTGAAATAGCTGCCATTCCAGTCTGCTGATTGGTCACAATTTGTGTTTCCACTGGCTCTCCAGGGGCCCCCCAGGGCCCAATGGTAAACAAAAATAAAAAATCAGATTCTTTATTTTGTTAACCACAGATTGTAGATTTCTGAGGATCATCTGAAGTTGGATGTTTGAGGTGACACAGATAGAAAACGGATGTTTCATGTTGAAGAACCGGAGCAGTTCTGAAGGTGGGGGTCAGGGTCGTCTGGTCAGAGGTGATTCATGCGATGCTTTTGTCCCTGCAGGTACGCCAGCCTGTATTTCTGCTGTGCAATTGAGGAGCAGGACAACGAGCTGATCACCCTGGAGGTCATCCACCGCTTCGTGGAGCTCCTGGATAAATACTTCGGCAGCGTGAGTGAAGGAGCTGCGGTCGGATCAGAGGCTGCAGGTCCGGGGTACTAATTGAGGCGCCGACGCCGTTCTTTTGTGCGCAGGTGTGTGAGCTGGACATCATCTTTAACTTTGAGAAGGCCTACTTCATCCTGGATGAGTTCCTGATGGGAGGGGAGATCCAGGACACATCGAAGAAGAGCGTCCTCAAAGCCATTGAGCAAGCGGACCTGCTGCAGGAGGTAAGGACTCCTTCACCTGCTCCACCTCAGGGTTGGAGCTCCGTTGTGGAGCACAGGTCATATATCGCCTGAGTTTCCTTCTCATTATCTGATGGGGAAGAGGCGCGCTCTCCTGTTGACCAGAAACGGAAGACATGTTGGTGTTTCTGCAGCTGCAGATCCATCCAAAGTTCTCCAGGAGCTTCCATTCTTCCATATTTTTTCCCTTTCCGTCAGATTTGGTTTTGGTTAAAAACAAACAAACTGAGAGCGCAAGTTCCAGGTTCAAATCCCCGTCTGAATGATCGTAATGCGAGCTGCCCAGTGGTTGGTCGTCACGTCATGTTTCTGTCTGTGCAGGAGGACGAATCCCCTCGCAGCGTTCTGGAGGAGATGGGCTTGGCGTAGTACACAACAGAGCTGTTGCCACAGCAACGAGGCGGAGGGCAGAGTGCCTGGAACTGAGCATGCTCGGACTTGTGCCGCTGGCTCTGGGCTCTCCTGCCCCACCTTTTGTCGTGGGGAAGATGCTCAGGCAGCAGATCCGCAGCCTTTTGTTGTGTTTGTTAGTGAGTGTGAGCCCAGTGTGGGGCTGTGGTTGTGTGTGGTTGTCACAGGGGGGTGGAGTCCAGCTGAGCAGGCCTCACCGCACCAGCTCTCCTTCACGTTTAGACTCTGGTCCTCAATGGAGGACCGAAGCAACATTCCTGTCGACGTTCCCCTCTGGTCCTATCAGACTACTGATGCCGGTCCAGCTGCTTCCCCGCTCTGCGTCGCCCCAGAAATGAGGAACACTGCGGTCAACTACTGCCCCCTTCAGGCCTCACCAAGCATCCGCTTCCCACCCCAGCAGACTCAATGATTTAACCTGATCTTCACGAAGAAACAAACATTTAAGCCGTAAGAAATGATCATCAAAAATATCCTACGAAGAATGATGGAGCGGAGGAAAGGGCTGCAGAAGCTCTGATGAGGGAACATAAATAAACACTCTCGGAGTGTCCTGATCCACTGCAGCTTTGTGGTTTTGCTTTTATTAAACCTTTTCCACTAAGCAAACAGAATTCGTCTTCATCAAAAGTTTTCTGGTCTTTTAAAAGCGTTTTTAAAGGTGTTTTTTTTTTTTTTATATTTTCTTTCAGATAAATCTGTGATTAAACCACCAATCAATGCATTGATTATTTACACCAAGAGAAGCTGCCTTAAATCTGGAAGGTGAACCACAGATCTTGATGGACTTCCTCTTCATCTTTCACAGCAGAAAAACATCAGCCGTTTGAGTTAACGGTTAAAAATGAGTTTAACAGCTGACGCGGTCGTCAGATCGCATTTAAAAGTCATACGTGACGATAAAGGAAATCCGCTGGCTCCTCAAAGCTGCAGCGACTGATTCAAAATGACTGTTTTAGGAATGATTTCACTGAAGGATCTGGATGTGAGTGACTTATTGATCTCTCAGCTGCTGAACGTGATTATGAATTCATCAGAAAAACCCTCTGATGCCTCCTCTGTTACATACATCCAGCCCACTCCCCCCTACATCTCCTCTTCCTCTCTGGCAGAAGCTCGTTATTCATCCTTGGGGAGCAGAAAACCCTGCCTGACGTCTCCCTACGGGATGCGCAGATGCTGGTGGGGCATCTGGCAGGCTGGGGACACGCTGCTCAGCAGAGGCTCCGCCCCCAAACAGAATGAAGTGAGGCCGTGTGCATGGGGGTGTGTGTGCGTCTTTCAGCTTGTGTTGCTTTCAGGAATGTATGTACATATTTTCTAATCTGTCTTTCAAAGTGAGAACTCTTGTTTGTATGAAGAGCTGGTGACAATAAAGCTGTTTTTGATTGTGACACAGATCCGTCTGGTCGCTGAGCTCTTTCTTTTAGGACACAAAAGCAACTAAGATGCTAAAAATGTCTTATCTTTAGAAAGTTTTTAAAATGTTTGAGGCCCCCTAGTGGTGAGTTAAAGAACCTTTGAGTCCCTCGGTTCTTGTAACCTAAAGGTGCATCCATATTTAAACTTTATTTTTGGCCTTTGACAGCTTAAAACACTTCGAATCTCTATAGCTTTCCTTTGAAGGAATTGCCAATCTAGTAATGAATACGCAGAAAGTAGCCAAAACCCAAAAACTTATCGTTTTCTTGGACAGTTTCTGCAGAGCGGCAGTAGTTGTTTAGAAATTTGTCTCTGAGTTGTAGGCTGGTGCGTGGGTTTGGAGCAAAAACCATGTCCCCCCTTCCCTTTCTGGTTACTGAGAGCTCTCTGTTTACACCCTCCTCTGCCAGCTTCCAGCTACAACTTACCGTTAGCGGTGCAACAAAAATGGCGAGCGTTGTTGGATCTACTCAGCCGTACAGATTCAGATGCCAGGTCAGAAGAAGAAAACAAAGACGTTCAAGACAGCCAGTTGTCTGCAAGTGGATGCAGCAGGAGCAGAGCAGGGAGCTTGCGCCCCCCCCCCCATCGTATTTACCACATCACAAATGCGCTTTTTATCAAACTGCATTTTTTTAGTCCTAATTTACAACAATTTGAAGAAATGAATATATATATAGAATTACAACTTAAAGCTTAAATTTCTTTGTGTCAGAAAGATACCACAAGAAAAACATGCAGAGCTGGTAGGCCAGTTTTTATTCTGACTTTGCAGGTAAAAAATAGCTTTAGGTGGAATTGACATCATTTGGGCGGGTTTTGGATCAGTTCTGGAGCTATTAGTTCCTGGTTGAAGCACGTTTCAAGCACGTACGCGCTGTTGGGTGTGTGCTTCACCTGTCATCACCTGCCGTCATTAAATGTAAAGCCTACTGATAATAAAATAAATATTCATTCACACTAACGTGTTCTAACTAGACATTTTTATTCCTTGTCCTCCCTTTCTTTATGATAGGTCATGTATTTCACTTCAGAACTGACGTGAAGCTGTGCTGAAAAGACTGAATGAGGCCAAAAAACAACATTTTATTGCAATATTTCAATAGAACATTTATTTTATGAATGCATGTGTGGCATTATGGTTTCCCCTTGGAGGCCGCCAGCAGAAAACTAAAAACCAAAAGCACAGGACTCTCCGACATAGGAAACCAAGACGTATATGTTTTTGGGAGGATTTTTTCCTGTCAGTGTTGTGGATAATTTTATTTTATTACACAACTCGAAAGCAACAAATACTTTTTTTTTTTTAAGATGACTTTTAGGCTGGAAAACCATAGCTCAATCTGGAAACACAGAAATCAAATGATGATTCAAAGCAATTGAAAAAAAAAGTGGTCAAATGAAGCAGAGTGAAAAGAGGAAAAGGCAAAAAGAAAGCAAGACATTACATAATCGCTTCCATAATTTGTTGCCTGACTTCCAAAAGTGCTGGAAGACGGAAAGACGAGAACAGAATCAGGAAAATTCGGATTCTTTGTCCTCTTTATAGAACTTGACAAATGCAAGAAAAGACAGCAAATCATCATTTGTTCCTTCAAAATATTAACAAATTAGTGCATTTTATAAATGTGCCATATTTCCAAGTTAAAATAAAATAAATAATATAATATGAGACGCATGTCTTTAACATTCAATTATGACTTTAGTTCGTTAATTCTCATTAAAACTTTTGCATTATTGACAATGATGTTGTCTTAAAGTGGGTAAGGATTTAAAAAAAAAAAAAGTAGAAATCAATACAACTCCTGCAGAGGGGCCCTTGTTATTGTTCACCTGGGGCCCCCAAACTGCTAAATCCGCCACTGAGTACACGTTAAAAACAGTGTTTCCATTGGAGTGAGTCTCTAATTTGTAATAAGATTTACATCCAGCAGAATTATGAGACGTGTATTCAGTGAATAAAAATCACAAACGGCAAAGCTCAATTGAAAAAGTGATGTTTTTTCAGGGATTTTTTTCTGTAAAAAGTAAAGAAAATTAGTAGATCATTTCAAAAAGGGTTAGAAAAAATGAGCTTATATTTAATTAAAGATTAACTATGTTTTCTTAACGATTCAATCAATATTTCACAACAACATTCTTCATATTTTGCTGCAGGGTGTGTGAAAGCAGAATCAGGCCCCCATTTTGATGTGTGGCAGCGTTTTCCTACATGTTTCTGCTCCCATCCCATTTGGCTTGTCCATGTGGACTCCTGTCGCAGCACGTGCATCATGCAGGCATGCAGAGGAGGTGATGTTCTGACATGGACAGATGATGCTGCAGCGGCCGCCATTAACGCCTGCTTCATTCAGCAGCTTCTGCCATCAGGGAGCAGAAGAAAAGGAGGAGGGTTGAATGAGGTGGGCACCGGGAAACTCTTATGAATGAAACCGAGGGCAGTGACGTCAATGGGAACCGCTTGACGCATGCGTCACGTGGGTCTGGTGAGCGGGGGCACAGCCTGTGAGCCGCAGCCGCTGTCCAGAGTCCTGAAAACAGACGATCCCGAGAGGAGACCCAAAACGGAGGCAAACAACCACAGAAATTCCACGAGGACGCACAAAAACGGCTTTCACGGAGGACTGAGGCGGGCCTCGAGAGACCGTGGGATTCCCAGCAGCGGACGTGACGAGAGGAGAGGACGCTGGAATCCCCGCAGCTCCCACGCATCTGCAGGTATGAGGCACGAAAGGATTTTCTTAAAATGCTGCTGAGTGTCGGGAATGCTTCACAAGACTAAAGTGGAGGCGCAACAGAAAAAGTTAGAAATGAGAGGAGAGCAAAGTTTTAGATTCAATGAAGTGCGGACGTGCAAAAGGAGCGCAAGAGATGCTCAACAGATGTGCAGCTTGCATGCAGGAGGTGCAGCAGATGCGCAGTTTGACCACCGGAGATGTAGCTGGGCTGCAACAGATGTGCAGTTTGCGTGCAAGTGGTGCAGCGGGATGAAGTAGATGCGCAGTGTGCATAGAGGAGGTGCAAGAGATGCGCAATGTGCATGGATGAAATGCAACAGATGCCAAATTTGCATGCAAGTTGGGCAGCAGGGCAGCAGCAGATACGCAGCTGACATGCAGGAGTTGCAACAGATGCCTAATGTGCACGTAGAAGGAGCAGCAGGGCTGCAGCAGATGCGCCTTTGCATGCGGAAGACGCAACAAATGCGCGTCTCCTGCATGCATGCATGATGGACGGATGTGCGCCTTGTCTGGGGTAGGTGCGCAGCAGATGCGCATCTTGTAAGCAGCTGTTGCAGCAGCTGTTGTGATGTGCATTTGTTGCTTAGTGCTTCAGGTGGGATGTGCAGTTGTGCTTCCAATAGTGTGGTGTCACTTGTAGAGTCCCTCGTCTGCCGTCTGCGCTGCTGTCCGCTTGTCTTTGACAGAGCCAAACGACTTTTTGCGCCTCCTCCTTCCTCCTCTTCATCTTCAGAGTTCTCAGGCTGCTACTGTTTGAACACTGAGGCGTGCTGGTGTGGGCAGTGAGGTGGCTCATCCTGGAGGCGTGCGCGCATCTCCTGTTCAGCAGGTAGCGCGCGCTGCAGGGCAAATGCTCGCGTGCTGGTGTTTTGTGTCCCTCAGAGAGCTCGTTAGCGCGTGCAGCTCCATGAGAGTCGATTCGAGACAACAGAGTGGAGAAAATTCAACTTTATGACTTTTTGACATAAACAACAACAGCAAACGTGACAGAGCAGTTGGACAACTGCTGCGGCTTCCGCCTTTTCTCTTCAAACACGATCTCTTTTGAGTAAAACATGTGTCGCAAAGGCGGTCATGCGCATCTGCACCAATAGCTGCAACTTAATGTGGATTTCTGCGCAAATTCAACCTGGTGTCAACTCTGGGATGTGTGTGTTTCACATTAAAAACCCAGTCCGTTGAAATTGCATTTCTGGGTATTTCTTTATTCAAAGACAGGAGCAGATGAAAAAATGCTGCTGGGAAAAAAAATGTATTTGTGACGTAAATGCGCTGGGCGGGCAACTAACTTTCTGCTCCGCTCCATTCTGATGCATCCACTTAGCGCTTGTTCAGCATTTCTGTCAAACCACGAATATTAGGTTGGGGTTGGGAGGGCCTGTAAGCTACAGACTATGTAAACATCAGCCTTTATTTTGTCTGGACACCACTGGAAATACAAATTCATGATGGTTTAGAGTTTCTCAGATCTGCATAGCAGCACTTCTGCCTTCGACGATCCGGCTGCCGGTCCAAAGACAAAGCTTGTCCCGGGGAAAGTTTCAACGAAACGCGGTGCGTCCGAAGGAGGACCGCATATATGCATATACTGTATATATATATATAAAACTTAAATGAACTAATTCAATTGATAACAAGAAATTGATTTTTCAACTCAATTTATTCAACCTAATTTCTTGTCTATCCAACTCAATAATTGTTTTTACAACTCAAATTTATATATTTATTTAACTGAATGTCATATTACTTTAATCAAATTAAATATATCCATCTTAATTTATTGTACTTTTTGATCTCTCACATGTCATCTCTCACATAGTTTAAGGCTGCAGATATTCTCACTTTTATATTGTTTAAATAAATGTGGATTTGCAATATCTAACATTTATTCAGTTATGACTCTGAGGCTAACTTCAGTTCTTGCCATAGCACCTAGGGGTACTAAATAATATCTTATCACCCTCTCCTTCCCTCTCACTCATGGTGCAGAAAGAATTAAACAAATCCGTCCAGACAGGACAAAGGGACAAAGGGAATGGTATCCCACAATTCCTTGCAGTGCTGCTCTAACAGCAGCACCAAAGTTACACCTGAATTGATTGAATTAATTTGAGAGAAAGTAAAATAAATGTCTGATAACTACGTACTATTTTTAAGTTGACTGAACTCTGAAATTTATCTCAACTGCAGCAAATAATTAAGTTAGATAAATGTAAAAAGGTTTATCTCTATAACATCCATATGTGGTCTTATCATCCTCTCACGGTGAAAAAAGTATTATCTGAGCTTCTTCATCCACTAAATCATCTTCAAATGGACACGTCATGCTGTTTCACCTCTCTGAAAACAAACTAACAACTAAACCTGCTCCAGACCAGGTTATGTTCAGAGGATGAGTTGCTATGGCAACTTGACATACCCTGAAACATACCTCCATTTTTGGGACAGAAAGCTGAGGTTATCAACTTCCTTAGCCTCAAACTTACCGTGGTAACTCACATAACCTGCTTTGGAATACCCCCCTAATGTGCTGTTGGGAATAAAAACAAAACAAAAAAAACAAACAAACAGGCTGCAGCATTGACTGTAAATGAGAAGTGGACTGAGTGTCTTTTGTCTTTTCTCCTCCAGATCTGGTTGTCTTCAGCACTCCTGACCATGACCGAGAACTATAAAGCCACAAGTGTCTTCACCCTTCTCATCCTTCTCGTATCCGTCTCATTTCCCCAACTGTCCACCTCCAAACCTCTAAGACTTAATGGAGACGGTGAAAACCTTCATGCTGATGCTCCATCTGGACTGGAACACAGACATGAAGAGAGTGCATCTATTCACAAAGAAGAGGAGGAGGAGGAGGAGGAGCTCTTCAAAGATGTTGATCCCAGAAAATTAGCAGCAGTTTTACTGGAAGCGCTGAATCACTCACAAGCGGAGCGAGGCAGACCCGAAGAAGAGGAGGTGAAGACTGAGAGGAGAGCTGTCAAAAAGGAGGAGGCGAACAAGGAGGGAGCAGACCGGAACAGAGATGGACGGGAGGAGCTGGAGATGCTGATCGCTTCACATGGGAAGGACAGGGGGATTGAGGAGGAAGAGGAGAGGAAGAGGGCTAAGGAAGAGGAGGAGAGGATGACAGAGCAGGTGAACAGTCACACCGTAAGCCAGACAATCCAGTTCCAAAAGCCAACAGGTTCAGAAACGGCATCAGGGATCGGGAATGGAGCCGCTTCCCCACCAGGATTAACCACCGGAGACCAAAACAATGACGAGGACGATGAGGAGGAGCAGCTCAACCCAGAGGAGCTCAAGAGTCTGGAGACCATGATGAAGGAGTTTCCTCGTTTGAACACCGTTACTGAAAGAGAGGTTGAAGCAGAGCGCTGGCAGACGCGCGCTTTCAGCAGCTACAATGACGTCATACCCAAACATAAAGGCAGCGATCTGGCCCTGACGAAGAAGAAGCTGAAGTGGCAGGAGGAGACGCAGAAGGCTCTGTACTTCCCAAAGTTTGACAGTGACAACTCCATCCAACAACTAGAGGACAAGACGTACGGTGGAATGGCTGCTCAGGCTCCACCAACAGAGGAACAAGAGGAAAAGGACGATGAACCAGAGGAGGAAGAGGAGGAGGTACTGAGCCCAGAAGAAGAAGAAGCCCGAGCCAAGGTGGAACAAGAGGAGATGCTGAGGCAGGCAGCTGAGGCACAAAAAGCCAAGATGGAGGAAGAAAAGCTGGCGGACATCGCCTCAGACATGCTCCTGCGGTACATGGTCAAACAAAACCACGGCAAGAAGAAGCACAGCTCTCCTGTGTCCAACGCCGCCGAGGACAAGAGGTCCAACGAGGAGCAGGAGGTGACCGAGGAGAACGACATCGACCCACAGACCATCGACAAGCTCATTGAGATTTCCAGTAAGCTGCACCTCCCAGCGGACGATGTTGTGGACATAATCACGGATGTTGAGAAGAAGAAAAAGAAGGACGCGCCCCAACAGCTGATGTCCTTCTGGCAGCGTCCTCCATCAACCCCATCTTCATCACTTTTGGCTGGGTGGCAGGCTTCAAATCAAAACAGCCTTCCAGTTTCCAAGCAACCATCTCCAGCTGCCAATCTCCTCAAGACATGGTTCCAGGAGAAAAACAAACTCAGATCAGAGAAGTTTCAAAAGAAACTTTCCAAATCTCTGCAGGCCAGTCCAGGCTTTTGGTCTAAGCCTGCCAAGCTTCACTTGGTCAAACAGAACCGACGTCTCAACCCCTCTAAGTCTGCTTGGACCAACTATCCTGCCTATCCCTACGCTTACACCTCCTACTACCAGAGGAGCCCCTTCCTGGACTACTACCCCATCTATCTTCCTCCTGCCCCCAGACCCAAACCCCTGTACTACATCTCCAAACCCCCTGCCGCTCTGAACAGCCGGTGGGGAGGTTCTGTGGACGCGTTCCCTCCTCGGAGGCATTATCAAAGCTGGGTGCAGCCTCAGTTGAGGAGGCCTCCTCCTGTACGCCTCCAGCACATGTCCTACTACAACGGCTATCCGCCTCGATTCCCCCAGCCGCTTCAGAGGGTCCGCGTCCCTGAAGAGCGGCCCTCTCTCCAAACAGGCTTGGTTTCTTCTCTGCAGAAGATGTTTGATAACTCTGTCAAGGTGCCCACAGTGACACGAAACGATGAGGCTGGAAGAAAGGCAGACGGCAGCAGCCTCGATGATCTGGAGACGTACATTCAACAGATCCTCATGGAGAGACCTCACCAGAAAGAGTGACTGACTGACTGACTGAAGAAAAGGAAAAAAGAGAGATTCACAGGAGCAGAAAACTGACATTTTCATCTCTTCATGTTGGTATTTGTGGTTTGTTTGACATATGTGAGAAGTTTGCAGATGTGTCTCAACCCAAACAATCTTTTTCTTTGGTCTGTGAAGAAGAGCTAATGAAGGCCCAATTGGAAATGTTTGGCCGTTCATCAATGGCAGTCTGAAGCCATGATGGGAGATTCTGATGCTTGGTGGCCTTTCTGGCAATCTGGACATGATAGTCTAAGGTCCCGACTGGGACCTGATGAAGGCGGTCTTTGTTACATTGTGCCTGTGCTGTGGTCTTGATCCATCTGGTGCCTGTCAGTTTCTTACGAGGTTGGAAAAGTTGTTGCAAGTCTGGGTTCTCCATCCAGAACTGTCTGATCTCCAGAAGGCAGCGTGCAAACTGTCCATACACAACATGGAGGACATCACTGTGTGGTCATTGTTATCATTTACAGTTTACCTGAACTAGGAGTCCACACTAAATTTAACTGACACTTATTTCCAGGGTTACTTCTTAAGCATTGGACACAACAGGCTTGTGACGTGCATTCAAGAATGCGCATTTAGCCAGCGGTGTTCACTCTGGACAAGCAGGGAGGGGCTTCTTCTTCTTCTACCACTGTTTACCAGAGCTTGTCCTTTCCCGTACAGTTGGAAGAGGCTTGGCTTGAAATGTCAAAGCGGTGCAGATCTTGGCTCTTTCTTTCACCGCTCTATTACGATTTATGAAAGACTTGGTGTCATAGAATTCCAGCCAGACACGAATTGTATTGTATCATGAATTTCTCCTCCACGATCAGTTTTCAAACAGTTGTCACTTGTATGAATTGAAAGGGGCACCATCCGTACCTCACCACCAAATCTAAGTCAAAATTTCAACTGGTTTAACTTTCAATGTGTGTTCAGTGGACACGCGTTTTGTGCGTAGAGCCTAAAAACGGTTGTAGAGACTTGCATAGTGATGCGCAAATGCAAGAGTTTGAAGCCCAAAATGCACGTACATGTAGACTTTTCATTGAAAGTGAACGCAACGCTCGCTGCCGGGGCCGCTGGGAATGTAGCTTTACGGTTGGAGGGAAGGACGGTAACTAAGCATGACGGTTGGGAATCAAAATTCAAATTAAATCAAGCTTGAAGCACTTTAAAGTTAAAAACAAAAACTGACCAAGAAACGAATCAATAAATAATGTATATTGATCATTAGAAAGATAAAAACCCATCACATCCTTTATTCTCCCCCTTCCCTCCATTAACACACTCAACCCATGACCACACACACAATAAATACTTATAAAAGTAAATTCTACAGTAAACTAACCATTTACCATCAAACCTATAAAATGAAAATCCCCAACAATGAAAAAATTGCAGTTCTGTGTTTTGTTTAGGAGCTCGACCATTGACCTTTTACCTCTTTTACCCCTTTTACCCCTACCTCATGTTTTCACACCAACTCAGTTTCAGTCATTTCAAACGATTCTTTCATCCTCATCCCTCCCAAAAGCGAGGTTTCCCGACAGAGACCGCCGCATGGTCTGGTGAAACGGCTTTGTGGCTCCTTTACCGTCTCGACTTTCAGAATGTTTCGAGATTTCAACGCCTAAAAACGTAAACATTCCCATGTCTTGAGATGGGCTTTGTGGTTCCCGCCCTGCTCTGAAGCCCCCAAATGAATCAGCTTCTGGACTTTCCTGTCTGCCGTTTCTCAACTTCCTGAGGATGTTTTCAGCTTTAGCGCTCACTTTGTCCTGAATATGTTTTATCTCATATTAGTCCAAATTCATTTAAACCTCCAAAATGAGTCAATAGAGGCAGATTATAAGACCGACTGTAGGCCGCAAAGAGATGTAACCCCTTTATTTGGAGGCGGAGATAAATCGAGTGAAATGCCTCCAAATTACTCATTAGTCACATGCACCCATATATGGACAATATGCCCATATATGGGGGTCAACCCCGCGTGTTCTCTATAGAGGGCGGTAGAGAGGAGCGGCTGCGTCTTAAAGGGAACACTAGTGTTTTTTGGAGTTTCCTTGAGGCTTGTACCGTCACCTCATGAAAATGGAATGTACCACTGTCGTACTCGTAGTGAGTAAATCGTGAAGTATTTGTAGCGTAAGTTGCACTCACTTTAGACGTACAGGTGATGCAGTCGTAAAGTGCCCTTACACCACACTCTAGTCGTCAGTAAGGTGTGCATACTGGCTCTTTGCTGACGTGAACAGGCTCCTTGCGCAGTGTGCAGGTTTTGGGGGAGTTGGAAAAATGAGCGATCCATACGTCACGCATGCACTTACTTACCCTTACCTATCGTATAGTACCACCTGTAGAAAAAAATCTGCATCAACATTTTCACTCTACAGGCTCAACAAGTGGTCAAAGGTCTTAAACTTTCATGTGGACTCCCGGCAGTACAGATTAGCCCATTTTTTACCTGCGGATAGCCCGTATCCACCCGTACGGGCAGTTGACACTAAGGCCTTAACAATCAAATGTACAAAATTAAAAATTACAGGGGAAAATAATGTGTAAAACTGAGAAAACCAAAATCCTTTTCTCCTTTCTGGTTGTGAGATTTCAAGATTCCTGCTTGTTCAACAACTAAACCTTCATCTCCGTTTTCATCTGCATGGTCATGGTGTGTCAGAATATTCAAGATTTTTGAGTCCTTTTTCAAAAGAGCTTGAAAGTTTTAATGGAAATAAAAAAAACTGCCAGAGTTGAACTTTAAAGAATGCAGAACAGAAGCATCTTTCTGTGAAAAAATGACAAGAAACGTGTCTTATTTCAACAGAAAAAGCTGAAAAGGAGGTTTTATGGCGAACAGCAGGAGAGGCCACGCTAAATGATGACATTATGGATGACTCAGCATTTTGCATAACTTTAAGTACCTTGTTGCCATGGTGCCAAACTCCGGCCGATCACTGCACGGCTTCCTGGAAGCATGCAGCTGTGGAGGCTTGTCATTTCGCTCCTGACACAAAATTTGCCTCTAAAACGGCTGGGAAAGCTTGGTTTGTATCAAACTTGCTGTTGTTTATCAGACACGTTGTCTCACTCCATCTGAAGGAATGGACTTTGGTCAGGATCACTTTTGTTTGGTGTGTTCTGCACGTGGGAACCGCTGGTTTGTGTGTGACCGTAAAAGTCAGTGTGCATGTTGTAGAGAAGCCATTCTCCTGTCACGTCTGGAGCGTCTGCCAGAACATTTTCACACATTCCTCAGTTTGCCGACCAAAGGAGGAGGTGGACTGCATGACAAAGTCGAGCGGCTCAACCACATTTTTCTACCTTTCAACGGTTTGTTTGGAGCATGAGGAGGACGCCCCTCAAAGGGGGGGGGGGGGGGGTCCTGAACAGGCTGAAGCCGAGGGCATGGAGTCTGCACGTTTCTCTCTAAAAAAAAAGAAAAGAAAAACATTTCTTTGGAGATGCATCACTTCAAAAAGAATAAAAAAAAATCGTCAATATTACAGCAACAAAGATGTCAGTGAAGCCTCGTCTGAGTTCTGTGTGTTCTGACTGTTGTCTTTGCTGATTCTGGATGTACAGTGAATCTTAATAAACCCCAGTTTGCTGAATGTAGTCATTGGTTTATTTCTAAAACACCTTTTGACCGAGCTTTTAAACCATTAAAAGTTCCTGTGCTGGTAAAATATTGACTTCTGCTAAAGTTTTTTTCTTCAAAGTGGAAAAAAAACACACACAACCGTTTTCCCCCAAACTCTGTTTTTTTTTTTAACGCTAAACATGTGACCATCATGGCCTCCATAATCTGTTTAAAAAAATAATCTGCATACCAACAAAAATGTGGAATGTTTGGAGATGACATATCTTAAACAGTAATGGGCCAAGAACGTAGCCTTGGGGATCACCAGAGGATCAAGGGGCAAACTCTGACCCACTATGATGAAAATTGCGTTTTTTGTGTTTCCATTATTTTCTTGTGGCATTTTTTTTCAGATGATCAAGGACATATAAGGAAAAAATTATGCGTAAAATTCAAATTCTGGTTATTTCTTTATTCAGATTGTTGTGAATCAGGAGCTGACAAAAAAAGGCAGTTGGAAAAACCTCGTATTTTTGTTGATCTCAAGCTCCAGTCTGATGCATCCACTGTCAGACAAATAGATCCATGAACGTCTTTGTTTTCCTGCTCTGAGCTGGAATCTGGATCTAAACTGGACGGCCGGATGGCTCAGATGTTGTCCGCCACTTTTGCTGCACCGCTACTGTTAGTTTGGGGTTGTGAGGGGCTGTAAGATAGCAGAAGGGTAAACCGATGAATGATAGGAAGCGGGCGGGTTGACACCGTGCCAATTGTTCCGCCCACAACTCAGAGGTGAATTTCTAATGAATACTGCAGCTCTGCAGAAACTATGTCCCAGAAAATGACACGTATTTAGATTTAAGCTAAATTAAAAAACAAAAAACAAAACAAAACAAAAAAGGAGTGGGACCTGAATGACTTCTCCAGGAGGAGAACTAATAGATACAAAATGATGAGAAGACTTCCAGCAGAGTCTCCATTCAGACTTTTTCATTTTCATTAAAAAGGTTCTTGCAAAAATGGAGCTTCTGATCCAAATAACCTTCTCATTTACTGTAAACAGCAGCATTACTGGGACAAAATGACATGGAAACTGTCTGAAATTAACCATGAGGGTCTGTAGCAGCTGAGGCTGCATCCAGTGAGCTTTCTTCAGCAGTGTGCTCACAGGTGGGGTGAGGAGAAACCGCCCCCCTCAAAGATGACCGGAAGAAGCTGGGGACGCAGCCAACCGAACCAGAACCAGAACTAAAACCAGAGGCTGAAAACAACAGGAAAAAAAGACGTGAAGGGAGAGGCTGTGAGGAAGAGCACAGAGAAGGGAGGAAGCTCCGCCCACACAGATGTGCTGTGATTCATGATGTCACATGGTGGAGGCTGTGTGAGTCATCGTTGGGCTACTGCATAGCCCCAAAACACACATACTCACACAGAGATGCACACACCAACACACATACACAAATACATACAGGCACACACATGTAAATAAACATTACCACACTGGCATGGGCAAACACACACATGAAACAGACACGCGCACAGACAGGCACACCCCCACACATGCAAACACACAAACAAAAATAAAAAAAAATATTTACAGACAAACACACACAAAAACACATACACCCCACGCAGAGATGCAAACACAAATGCACACAAACACACAGAGATGCGCACAGACACACACACACACACACACACACACACACGCAGACACATGCAAACAAAATAAACAAAAATTCACAAACACACACATACAAAAACACATGCACCCACGTGCAGCAGATGCAAACACAAATGCACACAAAAACAAAGAAATGTAAACAAAAATACATACAGACTCACACAGAGAAGCACAAAAACACAGAGATGCACACAGACACACACAAATACACACCAACACAGACAAAAATATACACAAATTCACAATCACGCACATACAAAAACAAATACACCTGCATGCAGAACACAAATGTGCACAAACACACAGAGATATACACAAACAGGGATGTACACAAAGACACACACTCACACATACGCACACAGACAAACATTCACAAAGAGACATACACAAACACACAGAGATGCACACAGACACACACTTAAATACACAAACATAGACAAACACACACAAGCATACATGTACAAACACTCATGGTAACAGAAGTCTACAGAAATACACGCAAACAAAAAGACCCACATGCAGATACAAAAAAGGAACAAAAACAAACACCGTATGAGACAGAATGAATGTCGCACAAACTCTACTATAGTCCTACAAACACACTATGACTGTCATATGTATGTTAGACATACTATCATTTTAACACTGAAAAAATACAGCAGTGTTTGCCTTGTGAATGAGTTTCTTTCCTGTCCTCTTAGACACATCCAGTCAGTGCAGGGGCCTGTTTCACAAAGGAGGTTAAGTGTAAACTCTGAGTTCATAAACCCGGAAATCAGGGAAACCCTGGGTTTTCCGTTTCAGAATCGGAGGTTTGTCAAACCAGAGAAAGCAGAGTAAGTCAAACCCGTTTCTGAAAGAGAGGTAACTTTTACGTTACTTATGCTGTGAACCTAACCTGGTCGGGAGCAGGTTTTATTCTCCAAACTCAAAGTTTCTGCCGGTCCCCTCCCCTTTTTAAAGACGAAGCGGTATATTTCGCTTCAACCTTCATTGCCCACATTTCCGTCACACAGAGACGGTCTAAGTGACAAGAATGGCTTGTTCTTTTTTGGAGGACCCAATAGACGAGGAGGCTGCATTAATTCATAGAGAATTACATTTACGTCGTGCGAGGATTTTGAGACCTCGACTCGATGTTTTGTCATTTCCCCATACGTTTTTGTTTGAGCGTTACCGTTTTTCGTTGCAGTCAATCACATATATAAAATGAAAACAACATTAGGTATTGCTATGTAGATGTTTCATATGTCAGATATATTTATACTTCATTTTTAGCTGCTGCCATGTTCTTTTAATTCCTGCAGGATTGCATCTACATGAAAATGTAATCAGGGACATTGAATTAAATTAATGTAACAATTACTTTTTGGAAACACAATTTGCTAGCACTGCTTACTTTCTTAATCCCATATAAACCTATACCACTTGATCAATACAGGGGTAGTGTTGCAGCGTGTGTGTGCTGAGCGGGGTGCGATCCACGAGAGACAAGGGGAGGGGCGAGTGCAGGTGCAGATGGGGGGGGGGGGGGTGAGCACGGATGAGGAGGACGGAGAAGGTGTCATTCCCAGAATAACTGTTTTGGAGTCATTCTTATTCCGCTCTGGAGGTTGAGGGTTTCCAACGGGAAGTGAACCCCGAAGGAGAATTCCCTTCGGCCCTGAAGGAAATCTCCCCTGCGCTTCTGACCACTGTCGGAAAGACGAGAGAAAAGAAGGAAGTCTTTGCGCAGCGAAAGGTTCAACAGTAGACAAAAGTTCACTTTTAAAACACAATTGCATGTACTAATATTAAAATGACCAACGTTTGCTAGAGGGGAAGGTTAACAAAAAAGTCCTCTAAACATTACCGACGTTAAATGCATTTTCCCCCAGATTGGTTCTGTACGCTATGCAGCATTTCATGCATTTACACCAGGAATGACACTTCAAAAGTACTCCTAAATATCGCCATTTTTTATTTCACTCCTTACGCTATTTAAAACGTTATTACAGCCAATATTTTATAACAATGATTTAAAACTTTAGGCATTAACTTGAGCAGCTATGTTTTCCCACGCTAACTGTCTCTGTTTTGCAGATGCAGCGGTGTTGCTTTTCTTCTGGAATATGTGCTCATATTCACTGTAACTCTGCAGCAGCACGTCAAGTTCAGCTGGCGAAAAATACGCAGACCTCTTTTTTTCACGGTTGCCATGGTGACTCGTGATATCTGCGCTCCATTGATAATGGCTTCTTATAGACGCGGTGCGCACGCTCACCTCCGAATCAGTCCACTCAGAGTTGATTGATCTAACGCGGATCAGCTTCTCTGAAACAGAAAACTCAGAGTTGTCAATCTCTCGATTGACCAACTCAAAGTTCAGGTTTGACCTCAGAGTTGGTTGAACCTCCTTTCTGAAACAGGCCCCAGATGGTCATCCTCTGTGACCCCAGTATAGGGGTGAAGTCTTTGGGCTTGTGGGGCTTTAGACTGAACCTGGGCATTAATCTTAACCCAGTCCTGCAACTTTCAATATGTTATCTCTCCTTTTCATCTCTGCTACTTTTTTTTTACCTCCTATTTCTCCATCCTCATTCTTCAAACTCCTTTCCTTGAATCTTTTGTGTTCTCTGTTTTTTTTATATATTTAAAGAGGGATATAAATACCATGGTAATAATTGAAACATGAAAAAATCTTAGTCTTTATTTATAAATTTCTTTTTCAAATACTACAGGGGGTTTAAACCAATTTATAACAGGTTTACTCGAGGAATATATAATAATAACTAAATAAATGAGTGAATAAATAAATAAAATTAAAAGAAACAAATAAACAAATGTAAACATTTGTTCCACATATTTGTTTTTATATGTCCTAAAAACACAAGTCTTAATCGAGAGAAACGGAAACACTGAGCCTCTCTGCCCACTAGGGGGCGACAACGCAACAGTTGAATGCCCGTTCATACTGGTCCTTACAGGCGAAGAAAAACTTACGTGATGACGTAGCAGAGTGACGTAGAGAACTGAACGGGGGTCCTGCTTCAGCTTAAAGTTCGGCTGGTAACATTCCTTTTGGTCACAGAGGGTCAGGCGGGGAGATGAAGCCTCCGCCCCGCAATCGAGGCAAACCGAACCGGTCCACGCCGACCGAAGGACCGAGGAAGCCGCCGCGCCGGTGGAACAAGACGGAGGAGAAGATGCTGCTAAACGCCCTGCAGAAGCTCGGCAGGACCGCGGCAGCAGACACGGACAACATAGACTACAGCTTCCTGGGAAAACGTCTCCCGAAGCGGTCCGTCGCAGAGGTACCGAGTGTCCTCCAGCTCTGGACCGAACCTGAATCTGAACAAGTCACAGGAGAAAAACAAAAACATTTATTTAGGACTCCTGTGTTTATGTTAAAGTTTAACGACATGATTTATTAGTTTTTTTTCCTCTCCATATCAAAATGTTCTTCATATTTCTTGTTCCGGTCATAAAGATATTTATTTACCAACATAAACATGCGCTACTTTGCCTATTGTGTTAGTGGACTTCCAATGAACCGGGTGTGCGCATGCGCGCTCACACCCACGTATCCACCCTCAATGCCTATGGATGCAAATATGCATCAAACGGATTTAGGCTGCCCCAGTGTGGGCTGCAGGTGGAACATGGGTGGGGTGGTGCTGAAATTTTGGGGTGTCTTTTCCCTCTAAAATGCTGAGAGAACCCTGCTATCATCATATCATCTCTCAATCAATCCAGACATGTCTTATAAGTTGTATGTTGGATGCTCCTTCATCGTGTTTCTCACCTCCTCAGATCCGCTCTGTGGTGGAGGCCCTTAAAGAAAAGGCCATCTCCAGCGCCGCCTTAAAGCTGAAGAGGAGGAAGAGGGACGAGAAGGCCGCCAGAAAGCCCATCGAGGAGTGGGCCAACCTGGCTTCCACTCTGGCAGGATCTCTGGAAGGAACCATAGACGCTGCTTTCTCTCAGGCACGTTGCCCCCGTGGGCCTGAACCTTTAACCGGCCGATCAGTGAAGCTAGTCTTTGACCACGGTCTTGGGTGAATGCTCAATTCTGATTGGCTGCAGAGTATCCATTCAAAAAGTGATAATGAACACCGAAAAAACGAAGTTTCGCTCACGTAGCCTGAATGTTTTATATTATTGCGCTGGTCTGAACGCCAGTTGGTGACCCGGAACAACAGAACCTCGGTGGAAATATAATATTTCTCAGTTGATCACAGCAGCAGGACGGCAGAAAAGACCATCAATGTTGCTTTTAATTGGAAATAGTTTGTCTGTTTTGATCAATTCATTTCTCAAGGATATTTGTTTGTTTTCGTTTGAAACAACCTTCTGCTTCATCATCTGGACAAAAACAAGGTGAACTTTCTCCCTAAAGTGATGCTTTGGAGCACTTATCGTGAAGTTTAACGCATAAACCGCTTTCATCGGCTGCGGCAGAGCGAGGTCGATGCGTTTAAACCAGTGTTTTTCAACCAGTGTGCCGCGGCACACTAGTGTGCCGTGGGAAATTGCCCTCATTCACTGATCTAAAAACATTTCCCATCTCCAGGATTTCAGCTCTGTGTTCATCCAAACAGGCCCCGATAAAACACTGAGTAATTAGGAATGTAAAAGATCTTAAAATTACTTTTTCTTTGTGTTTATTTTATTTTATTAAATACATTTTGATTCAGCTGCACCTTCGACTGTATTTTGGAAAAGTCCCGTTCCTTTAACTGTCTCCACCAATCATTCTTGGAGGCTTAATCACATGTCATCAGTCTGACCAATCAGAAGTGGTTAAAGTCACTTCCTTGTCCCGATTTAGCTCGTAAAGTCGCTCAGTTCTAACAAAAATACCAGCTAAAGCTCGTCTTTAGTGGTGTAGTTTCCCAAAGAATCCGGTATCAGACAGTGGAACAAGTGAACAAAACAATGAAGCTCCAAAAACCGATCTCCGGCCGTTTAATGCACTACATCTCCCATGATGCATTCGGTTGTGAGAGTGACAGCGCACAAGGAGATCTGTTGTTAAACGTCTTGAAACCAACGAACACACATCAAACTGTTTTTAAATCTTCTAACTTAACTTTTATTGCATCTTTTAGAAAAAAACAGCTGCAGCTTCCAGCTTTTTCTGTAACAATTATCTCAAAAATGCATGTGAGATTGTGGAGGGGGCTGTAGATCAATACAGACTATGAGTTTCTCCTTTTTTTTTTTTGGATGCTGGTGTGCCGCGGGATTTTTTTTAAGGTTAAAGTGTGCCGTGGCTCAGAAAAGGTTGGAAAACACTGGTTTAAACGGTGGCGCACTGCCTAGCAAATAAGCTGCTTACAGCACCAAACAACAATTAAAACCTTTAAAAAAAAAAAACAAGATTAAAGTAGTGAGATCTCTGTCATAAATTTCCGATGATGGATACCTTATCCCTTCCAAACACCCGATCTGATTAAAATCCTGTTTTTAACGTGTTGTTACTGCATTTTTTTCTGTCGATGGCTGACCTGTATGTAGAAAATGGCGCTTAAAATGGCATTTCTGAGGATTTATTTAATCAAATTGTTGTGAATCAGGAGCAGATGAAAAAATGCCGTTGGAAAAAGCGTGTAACAATGATGTAGAAACAGCAGGCCACAGTCTTCCTGCTCTGCTCCACTCTGATGCACTTGCAGACAAATAGATCCATGTACGTCTTTATTTTCCTCGTCCGAGCTGGAATCTGGATCAGAACTGTACGGCTGGATAGCTCCAACATTGCTCGCCCCCTTTTTTTTTAATTTTTTTGCACTGCTAATGCTAGACTGGGGGTTTGAGGGGCTGTAAGATTGTGAAAGAGCAGGTAAATAGATGGCATCGGGAAGTGGACGTGGAATTGGTCAGCGCTGACGGTTCCGCCCACAACTCATAGGTGGGTTTCTAATGAACTGCTGCCGCTCTGCAGAAACTGTGTCCATGAAAACGACACAGTTTTTCTTTTTGGCTAAAAACGTTCTGATCAGGATGAAAAGAGCAGCTGAAACACTTGAATAATTGATCAGGAGATGATAGGAGTCTGGCTTTCATTTGGCTCTGCTTGTTTAAATTGAGAATAGGTCCAAAGTGTTCACACGGTGTCCTGCAACAGTCTTCCGTAAGGAGATGCTGATCCAACGTCGCTGACTTTTCCCACGTCCCTCAGGTCCTGATCGTCTCCTCCACAGAGCCCTGCACTCTGAGGAACTGTGACCCGCCCAGAGATAGTAAATCCTCCACCAGTTTCGGCCCCCCTGTTCGCATCGTCCCTCTGAAACCCGCATCTCGTCCACCGACTCCAGGTACAGACTTGTGGTTCTGGTCTCGTGCTCTGGGGTCATAGTTTCAGCCTCGGGTCCCGGCGAGAGCTTAAATTCGTCTCCTTGCTCCATTTTTTTTGCAGTGGTCTCCAAATCTCCAGCACCATCAACGGGTCCATCCAGAACACTCCCAGCACCTTCTCCAATACCTCGTGTACCACAGAACGTTGTCCGTCCACCTCAGGAGAAGCCTGGAATTCCCTCTCCCACCACACCTGACCCGCCTGCCTCACCGGCCTCTGAGATCCAGACCGGCCCGCCGCCATCGCCGGACAATCCCTCGGCTTCTACGTCCGCCCTCGCCCAGCCCTCCTCCTCCGCCGGTTCTGAACAAAAAGCACCCAATCCTCAAAGGGTGATGGAGGCAAAGCAGATTGTAGACTTTGAGAGGATCTACAAATTCCTGAGCGTGGTCCACAAGCCTGAAGAGGAATCTCGCCTCACCTCCATGGGTGAGTCGGAGACGCTGTTCGGTTGAGCTGAGATGTTTTAGCCCAGGAATCCGAACCCGCCTGCCCTGCCGGGCAGACAGGAACCACATCCTAAAGGTGGATGGAGGCAAACAAACTAAAGTGAGAATTTAAAAAGGAGTCATTAAGGAAAAAAAAAACTAATGAAGCAGACCTGGACCAACAACAACTCCTCTCTTTGGTGCAAATGATTTTAGCTGGAGTTTTCCCCACTATGTCAGGATCTAAATGCAGTTTAGTGTCACTTCTGCTCAACAGCGACACATGTGGCGGGAAAAGGTACAACACCCGCTCACCTTCAGACTGCAGCCCTTTCCCTTCATTGAAGGATGTTTGGTTCTTTAGGCCCCAGAGAAAATAAAATATATTGATGAGTATAATAAACGAAGGACAGAGGAGGAATTGTTGAGCCACTTAAGTGGTTTTTGTAACAGATTTGACTGAGTATTTTTCTCTGTCATCCAGAGAGCGCCATCGTGTTGGACCTGTTGATGTCCCTCCCAGACGAGCTGCCTCTGCTGGACTGCAATGGCCTCCACAACCACATGATTAAGGTACAGTCAGTGACATGAGATCCCAGCATTCAAAGTGTTCCATGAAGCTGAAGGAACCGGGTTAGCCAGATCAGTGCTTTTCAACCGGTGTGGGAGACACTAGTGTGCCGTGGGAGATGGTCAGGTGTGCTGTGGGAAATTGCCCTCATTCACTGATCTAAAACCATTTCCCATCTCCAGGAAATCAGCTCTGTGTTTATCCAAACAGGCCCTGATAAAACACTGAGGAGTTAGGAATATAAAAGATCGTAAAATAATTTTTTCTTTGTATTTATTTGATTCTATTAAAAACATTTTGATCAGAATGACGGTACCGCGATTTAGCCGCAGCTTAAGCTCTATTTTTGGAAAAGTCCCGCCCCTTTAACTGTCTCCACCAATCATTGAAGGCTTAATCACACGTCATCAGTCTGACCAATCAGAAGTGGTTAAAGTCTTCACTTCCTTGTTCTGATTCTGCTCATAAAGTCTCTCAGTTCTAACAAAAATACCAGCTAAAGCTCGTCTTTAGTGGTGTAGCTTTCCACAGAATCCGGTGTCAGACTGTGGAACAAGTGGTCAAAACAATGAACCTCGGAGACGCGAGTCTGTCTGCGTTCAGCGGATGTTGGCACTACATCTCCCATGATGCATTGGGTTAAAGTGACAGCATCTCTGCAATGACGCTACTCTGTTAGGTGTCATAGAGCACAATAAATGCTATTATCTGTAATCAAAGGGAAATTCAGCCTAATCTTTTGAAAAATCTGAAGCGTTGAGCTTAAATATAAGGAATAACAAAATAAAAGAAACAGGATTAAGGCTAAGTGGCCAACAGACATATTTAAACTAAATTGAAACAACTTGTTCACCCAAAAAGAAATAAAACATTTTTAGTAAAGTTACATTTGTAATTTAGACAAAAGAAAAATAAAACTTCATTGTTTGCCTTTTTTTTTGTAGTTGAACCCAAACATGCATTAAATGTTGGTCTTTTTTGTGTAACATTTATCACGCATGTTGTGATCATATAAAAAATAAATCACTGTTTAGAAAGAACATATTATTGTTCTCATTTGGTTTTTGTGAACTTGCATAAAATTGCTTGTTAATAAAAAAGCAAAAACACAACAACACCTTTTCAATTAATGTAGTTGAAAACTATTGTTGAAAATGATCAGAACTTTTTTTTTTTTTTACAACTTTTATGAAAAACATCCTGCTTTTTTCTGCCTCGATTATCACAAAAAGTGCACGTGAGATCATTGGAGGGACTGTGCATCAATAAAGACTATGGAGTCTCCTTTTTTTTTCACATTTTTGGGTGCTTGTGTGCCGCAGGATTTTTGTCAAGGAAAAAAAGTACCTTGGCTCGAAAAAAAAAAGGTTGAAAAACACAGAGTTAGAAAACGACGCAGGTTTTTAGTTTTTGACTAAAAACGGCATCATCAGAATAAAAAAGAAACACTTGGAACGCCTTGAAAGTAGACCAGTAGGTGGAACTTTAACAGTATAAAGACATTTTTTAGAAAACTAGGAAATCCTATTTTATCCTTTGTAAATTATTTAGCAGAATTGCAGCCTGAGAGTGTTTGATGGAGTTCCTCATCTATCTCCACATTTCTATTTACACTGACGGATGTTTCAGGTAGGAAGAATGAGTCTGGCTGCTTTTCATGGGGGTGTCCGGTAGGGGGCCACTTTAAGAATCTTGGGGTGGCACAGAAAAACCATGAGCTACATTTTTAAAATTCCTTCTACTAAACGTAGTAAAACTGCCCCTAGAAAACTAACAAAGTTAAATACTTACTGATATTTTGTAGAACATTAACTTATAGCAGATACTACTATAGATACTAGTAGATATCATTAGTAGATACTGCTACTGATATATTTTTATTTATTGTGTTTATCTTTAATGCTTTGGTGTGTCTGCTTTGGGTGTTCGGCTCTTGACTGGGAGAAATCTATAATGAACAAAAAGTGAAATCAGTTGTTCTAAAATAAAAATAACAATAATACCCTTCCATGGTAATTATTCATTACATCTGTAGACATTTCCATTCAGGCTAATGAACATGAAACAGTTTTATTATCAGGACAACATAATTCTAGCTTCACCTGTTGGTCCAGGAACAGGTGGAGGACCTTTAGCTGAGTTCTGCCCAATGATGCCGACTGTCCCTCATCTGATGCCGTCTCATCTTTGTCTTCCTCATTATCTTCTGCCCTTCATGCTGCTCTGTCTCATCTTCCTCATCCTCACTATTCCTCTGTTGCTCCCCTATCATCTCTTTCGCTCCTTCTGCTGTACTTTTCTTCTTAAAATATGAATATATGTGGACTTTCTCTTCATTCTCTGACAATTGACATACACAAGTATCAACTAATGAGTTTAGGTAACTCTGGAAACGGGTCAAACACACATCAAAATGCTGCGGTGACACAACGACCAATAGTGCCGTGAAATGAGAGGCGTGTGTGACGGGGGACGTCCTTATTTACATGTTAATAAAAACACACCACTGCTGGTGCTGTGGTGTGTTTGCACCAAGTATTTGTGCAAAATACAGATCAGGTGATCTGAAGTACAGTAAACAGGTTGTTCAAACACCACGGAAAATATTTAACTGGTGTGAAAAGAAATGTAGCGTTTTGGGATGTGTGATTGTGTGTGTGTGCGTGTCTGTGTGTGTGTGTGTGTGTGTGTGTGCGTGTCTGTGTGTGTGTGTGCGTGTCTGTGTGTGTGTGCTGAAACCGGTGCTCGTCCAATGCAGGAAGGGAGGGGGGCAGCGCGTGTGAGGGTGTGGAGCGGTCGGTCGGTCACTGTTTTGGAGTCGAGGAAAAAGTCATAAAAAAAGTTCCTGCTTCTGCTGTTTAACCTGCTCTGAGGGTTTGAACGCAGAAGTGAACCCCGAAGGAAGATCCGCCTCACCGTCTTATTCGTGTTCTGCATCCCAGCAGCTCGTCTTTTGATGTCTGCGCACGCAAAGGCAGCGGGGAGGGGAGGGGGTGTGGGTAGCGACTTGCCGCCTGCAGGCTGTGCATTTGGGATGAAATGCACAACTGATGCTACCACAGTGGCTAGTGGCTGGTGGGGCGGCGCCACTGCTGCTTTTCACCAGCGGACTGCATTTGGATGGAACAAAAATGGATCAAAAGTGCAGAGAAAGTCTTAACCAGACAAAGATCAAAGACATTTCTTTACCCTTGCAGCAGTTTGCTTCTTTGTGGAAATCAAACGATAGCATAAAACTATAAAACCTTTCTTTCTGAAAGTTTGAACATCTTACAGGCCTTGAGATTCTGACATTTCTTTCTTTTTGTTGTGCGCTGATGTGTTTCAGATGTATTCGTGTCTGACGGCGTCGGCCGACTCTGTGACCGCCACGCAGCTGCTGAGTGAACTGAAGGACGGCGGCGGTCAGACAAGGGAGCAGAGGGACGAGGCCTCCGGTGGGACGGCGGCAGAGGAGGTCCAGCCGCCAGCGGGGAGCTCCTCCAGCCAATTGCAGGACTCTAACCAGTGCAAAACTGTCCCCCCCCTCAACCCCTTCATGGTGCCGCTCAGTCTGTTGGTGCGTAGAGCAGAAAATACTGACAAAGAAAGGTTTTAAGGTCCAGTTTGAGGATTTCAGGTATTTAAGAATGTCGTAGACTTAAACCCCGCCTCCTTCCAGCGGATCCCTCAGTGTCCCAGTTCCAGGTTTGACTGTGATTGTTTACACGTTTTATAATAAATAAAAGTACAGAACAATGTGAGGTTTTTTGTTAAGAGGTTTCCACAAGAAAGACAGATTGTTCCAGAGTATTTATCGATGTCTTGACCATATGTATCATTTAGAGAAGTGGTTTGTATTTTTTTAATAAACATGTTTTTTTGCTGTGGCCAAATGAACAAAATGATTTGTTGAGCAGCTAGAGACCAGTAGGGGGCAGCAGAGATCTGAATTGGACAGCCTCAAGACATTGAATCAGCTGGAATCATGACCTGAAGTCCTTCCTGGGCTGCAGCTGAAGCTTTTAAGGTGGACTGATCCTCCAACAACAAGAACAGAACGACTCCCAAAGCAGAAGCCAAGTCAAGTTCAAACAAAAAAATCTTCCAAATGCATCGTAGTTTCCGTGATTCGGTAGTCTTGGATCGGCAGAGGTGGACATCATTGGAGATGATATCCACCTCTGCTGCGTGCACTACTCACAAGAAGTGAGGGATGTTGTGTAAAACTTTGTGGGTGTCTTAAACACGGTGTTTGTTTCACCTCAGAGATTTTCAGGATAGGGAGGCAATAAGTAGAAAAACCTTGTTTAGTGTCTCTGTGTCTGACTTATAGGAGCCAAAACCAAAGCGTTCAGGGAGAAAAGCCTTTTCTTTTTTTATATTTTAAACTTGTTTTGTCCAACAACTAATAATCATAGATGAGAGCTGAAGGCCTTTTGTGTCGGACAGGATTTCCTGTTACATTAGGGGTTATGCATCTTCAGATAGTTGAGGTGTATATTTGTATAAACCCCTTTTGTGTTGTTTTATTAGTTTATGACATTTTATATTTTAAATATAAATTTTCTTTTTTCACAGAGGAAAGAGAGAGAGCAAAAGTGTGAAGGGGGGGTAGAAGAAAAAAGATAGACGGGGAGAAAGTGAGGGGATACGTGTGCAAAGCTGCTAATTTGAGTCGGTTAAGATTTTAAGCTTTGTAACATTTATGCTAGATCTGCTGGAAAGACAAACATTACATCCAAAAGTGAGATTTTGACGCTAGGATGAGTGGAATGAATCTGTCCATCAATACACTGTGGGTTAGGAGGGGGGATAAATCAGAGGGGGGAGCAGTGTGACAATGTGCACGTGGGGGTGAAGATACATGCACTGCCAAAGTGAACCATGTAACCATCGGGGAAACCAGATCTTCCCCAAGCCCGATTGACCAGACCAGGAGAGAGGGGGCAGGAGACCCCCGGAGTACCCCCAGTGAAGGGACCCACACAGCCCACCAACCCGGGCCCCCCCACCCCCAAGGCCACAGGACAGGCGCGCTCAGCCGTACCGGACAGCAGCCATTGAGGCCAGCGGGACGCGGGCCAAGGATGGAGCCAGGAGCCGCCCACCACCCAGCCAGAGCCTCGTAGGCCCAAGTGGCCCAAAGATCGTGATGCAACCACAGCTCCACCCCCACCCACCCACTATACTGCTATCCTTTTCTACGTGGCACCAGCTTCAGCATTGTGTTAAGTTAAGTTATTCCAAATTCGTCATTCAAACAGCCATGAACACACAACGTCGCTTCACGGACGAGCAGCACGGCCTGACCATAGCGCCATCAGGTTGGTGGTAGGCAGTCAGGTGTTGTAGGTGAACTTGTCTCTAAGTGTCATCAGCAGCATCAAAACTCAGAACTAGTTTGCGACTCAGGAGTGGAGCCTCGCCAGACCATAACCATGACCAGAACCTAAGGACCTCTGACCTCAAAGGACCTCTGACCTCAGACATGGCTTGTATAAAAAGTTTAAGCAATTGATTGACTGGTTTGGAGAATAGCTCCTAGTCTTTTTGCAAATGGGAAAAACTGTAATAATACCAAATACCAGCATGATGGGAAAAGGCTTTTGTAACCCTTGTGCTATCCTAGGCACTTTAACATTAGGAGTTGGGTCATCTAGACCCACTAGACAGTGTGCTGAACTTTTTTCTTCAATGATTTGTGATCTTCAGTGGTGTCCATGGATTACATGAAATCCTCTCCACCTTTATCCACATTTGTCATGCTAGAGATTACACATCAATGTACGGATCGGGTCATCTGGACCCCATAGGATAGCACAAGGGATAAGAGACAAAATGACCTTTTTTTAACGCATTTAGTCAGAGGAATCCTCATCAGGACTTTATGAAACTCCTGAAACCACAAAGTTGAGGTTTCTGCATGTAATGCTTCCAACACATTCTATGTCCTAATCCATAATCTATACAAGAAAGTTGCAATGTTTTGCAAAAGTCTTGACAAAGAAGGCTGTACACTGGAAAACCTACTGACTGAGCAACTGTAGTGGATTAGTTATAGCTCTCATACATTAATAAGTTCATCTGCGTCCAAAACAAACTCCTTCACATCTAATCTAAAGTCCAAAGTTCTTCAAACTTACCTGTTTTCAGGTGGGGTCTTTCAGATGAAAGCCAATGTCCTCAGAATGCACTTTTACAATACTGATAACATTTGTTTTCCTTTGCTGACAGTTGTGGAAGCCAACAAACCAAAGTCAAAGTTTTTGTTTTCTACAAGAAATCCAAATGGAATTCCATTTCTGCGTCACTTGGGTTTTCAGTTTACAGTTTTTCTCAGTCGCTTTAGAACAATTCTCAGATCTGAATGAAATTCCCAAAACTATTTGTTCAATCTTCACATCATGATGTCACTTGTGCACATCATATAAGCAGTTTCTCACTTCTTTGAACAAGTTGCAATTGCTTTGGTACATCCATGCACATGATTATGTACAATTCTCTGCTCTTTGCTACATTATCAATTGTTTATGTCATGTTGATCAAAATGTATTCTATAGTTCACTGTGCAATAGTCTTACTCCTCAAATCACCTAGTCATTAGTTCATCATATAAGTCTAAATGGTTAACTGCTAAATGGTTGACCAAGTTATCATAATGTGACAAACATATTTCGCTGCATTGCAAGAGAGGATATTCGCTGTGATGTGGATGAGAATTTGTGGCCTAACATACAGGAACGACAAGAGGTGTAGGAAGACCACACCAATTCCTACTGCACTGCCTGTACTGTTGGACAGAATATTGTCCTATCTTTTTTCCCCTTTGTATTACTGTTTGCAGTGGTTTTTTTTCTATGTTGGTATGACATGGTCTGTCAACAAATTACAATAAGAACAGTAAAAGTGTAAATGTGAATCTTGTCCAGTCTCTTGCAATCAAACAAAAAAGGTGTAACTTACATTTTACAATAATTGTCATCAAAACTTTAGCCATTGTTTACATCAGAACCTCCCTCTAAAGTACACAGTTATATTGACAACATGACTAAGTAATTTGACTGTCTTGTTCGTAGACAATGACACAAGGACTTGACATTCTGATGGCACTGACATGTTCAATGACATAAAGACTTAGTTTGGAGAGATGAACTAAAGATTTTGAGCAAGTTACAGGCTTTTGCAAGAAATCCAAAGTGTTTTGCTGTTTGTACAAATTGTTTTGAGAAATGCACACACGTATTTGCAAACTTCAATTCTGATCTGAGAATTGTACTAAAGCGACTGGCGACTGAGAAAAACTGTAATGGATTTTCTGGGAGACGGACATAAGTTAGTTTGCATAGTTTCCCTTTGAATTACTGCGTTTGTGTCTAAACTAACTTATTGCTTTGGCTACATTAGAACCCAGAATGTGATCGTCCCACTTCGTGAATTGTCTGTACCGTTTGAAAAGCCACTTTCTCTGCACCTCCAACAAAGACGTGTTGCACATTATAAAGCTCAGTGCTGCCTCTACATGTACCGGGGTTATATACACCCTATCCTAGGCACTTTGACATTGGGAGTTGGGTCATCTAGACCCACTAGACAGTGCTCTGAACCTTTTTTCTTCAATGATTTGTGATTGTCACTGGTGTCCATGGATTACATGAAATCTTTCCACCTTTATCCACCTTTGTCATGGTAGGAAGAACACGTCAATGGAAGGGTGGGGTCATAGGATAGCACAAGGGTTAAACAGTCCTTATGTTTTATGATCAGATCCATAAACGGTGCATGAGTCTTGTGAAAAGCTGAAGGTGTGGATGTCGCATTGCGTGACGTTCGGTTGTTTCGCAATCTTCCAGGATCCATGGAGACAAGAACTTTGATGCAAACACAACAAACAATCCGCTGAGATTTTGTGTTATTACAGCCGCAGCTTTTGAACGTCACCATTTCAGAAGACAGTTGGACCCGAGGTCCAATCCCATTGTGCTATCCTATGACCCCACCCTTGCATTGACGTGTTCTCCCTACCATGACAAAGGTGGATAAAGGTGGAAAGATTTCATGTTATCCATGGACACCAGTGAAGATCACAAATCATTGAAGAAAAAAGGTTCAGAGCTCTGTCTAGTGGGTCTAGATGACCCAACTCCCAATGGTAAAGTGCCTAGGATAGCACAAGGGTTAAACAAACAGCAGTCTGTCAGATCACAAGTCGCAGCTGCCAAACAATGTATAATAAAGAGGAAAAGAAGAAAATCATATAGAAGTCTAACTGTTGGGAGAACTTTTTTTTTTTTGACAAAAACGGACATTACATCTTTCATCTTCATCTGGCATAAGACTGAGCGGCGCTTTTTCTTCTGTGTTGCTGTCAGTAGCAAACATTGACAGAGTTATCCATTATGGGACTGCACAAACCCACAGTGCCCTGAGGGGGTTTATTGTTATTTACAGTATTCAAAAAAAGAATCACACAAAAGCCACACCTGAGTATTAGGCACATCACCGGGCAAACTTTGAGACAAATATTTACTCCAAGGACTAATTTATTTACATGTAGGTTGACTGCTTTTTTGTAGGGGAGGAGCACGTTGAAAATGTGGTGATAAGTGTCATAAATGAGAGTTTTGTACTGCGGTTAAAGTAGGTAAGGCTTCTTTTAGTTATAAAAGTTTGACGTAAAAATTGTAACTTTTTGATGTGAACTCCTGGAAGCTTTGTAGCTACTAAATACACCCTCCCTTGACATCTATTGGCATTTCAGAAGGAGCTTTAGACCTGCCCCTTTGGGTTGGATGAAAGGATTGCAGGATCTGCTGTCGTTTTCGTTTCACCTCTGCCAGCAGATCTCTGCCAGTTCTCAGAGGGAGCCACGGTGACCTTCATTGTTTCACATCCGTCATAAAATCCGCCTGACTAAGACGCAGCTTCGTGTTCTGAGCCGTTGGTGGGGCAGTCAAACCCACATCTGGAGAGGTCACAAGTGAACGCCCTCCAGATACCAACCACAGCCTTTAAAAAGTGTTTATGTTTTATGAACAGGTCCATAAACGTCGCATGAATCTTGTGAAAAGCTGAAGGTGTGGATGTCACAATGCGTGACGTTGGCTCATTTCGAAATCTTCCAGGATCCATGGAAACAACAAGTTTTATGCAAAAACACACAAAAACAAAGTCTAAGCAGCTTTGACCACTTTTATTTTATTTTTTCTGGCCTCCGTCGATCATGTTGACCATGGATGACGTATCATAACTCTTGTCTTGGTTCGTGTCGTCCGGGGTAGTAGCGCTAGCGAGGCTGGAGTGTCCTCTCCAGGGTTGCGTCAGTGGCCGGATACTAGCCTGGGCAATGTAGTATGGAGGACAGGCTGTTGCCCACGTAGCGGGTCCCCCCTCTCCACGTCGTCAATGGATCCAAGGGAACAGCAGGCATTTGGCATCGGCGCCGTTGCAGGAGTTGCCAGAGCGAGGCTGCAAACTGCCTTTAGGGACTCCGGATTTTTCCTCCAGGTTGACTTCCAAAGCTTTGACCACTGAAGCTCATTTAATTAGTTATTTCTGGGTCACATAAAGCACACTGATTTGTTTACCTTCATTTACAATGCTTCCATTTTGAAGCCCAGGTTAGTCCTAAAGCCACAATTTTGATAAGAATTAAAAACTTGATTATATTAGCTATCTGCACTTCATTAGGTCATCCATTAGTTTTTCTAAACCCACTCATCTTTTTTTGGATCACATTGTTGCTGGAGCCTATCCCAGCTACTGTTGGGTGGAGTTTGGGTCCACCCTGGATAGGTCGCCAGTCTGTCGTAAAGCCACACGTTCATGCACAATTTAGAGTCACCATTTCAACCTCTGACCTAAGCCTTTTTTGGAGCCATCAGTCTGGAGCGCCTGCTGATTTTGTTTTTCCTTTTCCACATCCTGTTCTGCAGTGGAGAGGAGCTTTCACAAACATTTATCTGACTCTTTGACAGTTGTGTGCTCAAGGAGCAAGGAAAGCTGGTGGTATTGACTGCAAAAACAGGCCCCATTGAAATAAGTGAGAAGTTTTATGACATTTGAAAAAATGTTTTTTAAGTAAGTAAATATTCTACCATAGGGATAAGAAAAATTGTCTTACCAAGAAAAAATCTACTCACTAAGACATGTTTCTTTAGACTAGGATTATTTTTCTATTTAAAAACTTTCTTAATTAGACGGTTTTTGTGCAAGACAGAAAATAGGACATTTTTTATTGAAGCAAGGATTTTTTTTATTCCTTATTATTTATTTTTTTTACAGTTCCTTTATCTGTGGCTTAAAGTTTCCCTTAGCTAAGTGTTCCTTTCACTCTCTTTTTTATAGCTATTTTATTATTTTTAATTAAAAGAAACACGACAGCTCCACCTGGAAGCCAAGCCAGCCATCATTCGCCATGAGGACGCAGAGGTTATGTGACATTTCTTTGAAGTCCCTCTTGTCTGCTTGCAGAACCGAACAGAACCTGCAACACACTGAGAACTGGGTCAGTTTTGGGTTCAGTGTCTCAGCCAAGAACACCAACAGATATCAGCTGCTGTTGTCAGTTTCTGTTCATGGCTGAGTTTCCATTTCCAGATAAAACGCTTTATCCTGGCGAGTGGTTAATCATCCACCGACCCCCCCATCTTACGAAAGCTCTGAAAAAGAAGGACACCTAAAGACAGATGACTATAAATCAATGATCTCAGTAACACCTTTACAGAACCTGATCCTCCCAGGTGGAGCTCTTATCAGCGAAACATCTACAACCTCCACCTTGAACATGAGCAACGGATGACAGAAAACCACCAGAAGCAGCTACAAAAATCAGAGTTGAGGCGTTCAGCTTAAAGACCCAAAACAGAAATAGAAACGGAGTATTTACTAAAAGCAAAGGAATCATCGGGAGTCCAAAGAAAGTGAAGAAAGGGTTTTAATGTCATCTGGTGAATGTCTCCACATTTGAACATCCTCACAAGTGTTTTGTTGGAGAGTCAGAGCCTGGAGATGTCTGGACAGAATACGCAGACAGGATGCGTAAAAATTTGCAAACAGCTAAATGTTTGCAAGTCAGAGGAGACAACGAAGAACAAAGGTGTTACCAGGAAGTGCAGCACATCCACGAGCTGTGGTTCTGCTCATCAGCAGAGATGACAGTCAGAGATGGACGACCCCCACAGTGTTTGCTCTACATTTCCAAAAGGCACAGACCTCAGGAATATAGGTAATTGTTTTATTGGGATTCAGAAAGGTGAACAGAAACAGGACGTCCTCCTTTAGTGGTACTTCAACAGCTTCAGGAAGTACATCCTGCTGCTTTAACACCAGGATGTCCGAAGCCAACGACTTCTGATCATTGCCGTAAAGTTTCAACACATCCACTTTCTCCGAAAACGTAACTTTTCTCAACAGTCTGGACAGTCTCCTGTTGCTTCATTTGGTTATTTCTGAGTGAAATCGCATTTCCAAGCACGACTCCAAGGACAAAACTCTGACAGAGATTGGAGCATGGTGCAAACTCATGTAACTTATCACAATAATAAAACAAACTGAATGCATAAAACCGGCTTTATTAAAGGATCAGCAGTGGAAGAGAGGATTTATGGCTTATTGTGACCATCAACCACCAGGAGTTTGCTATCGTTTATGGTTAGTTGCTAATGATTGACGGATAATCTGATAGTGTACTTTCGATTGGGATGACACTACAGTTGAAATCAGAATTCACACTTTGTTGGATAGAAATCACTGGGGTGGAGTATCAATAAGAAGCCTAACATCTCCACACAAAAAACTCAAGTGGAAAACATTTGGCTTCTTCTTCTTCTTCCTTTTCTTTGGGGGAAGTGTAAATGTGTTAATTTTCATTATTTTCAGTTTTCAGAAACCCACTCCTGTGTGAGTTCTTCAGAGCAATCGCCCTGGAATATGGAGAGATTTTAGAGCCTCTAACATGAGAGACGCAGTCAACGCTTTGGAAGAAAAACTTCCTAACCTTAACCTTAACCGTAACTTAAATAAACATGGAACCATTTAGATGAATGATTAACCTAAATTTAATTTGATTAGATACTGAAAGATTGTTCAGACTTTTTTTAAAGACTGTTTGCATCCATTTGTTACAGAATTCTTAAATTCAATTAATCAATAAAGTCTCTCACTTGTTTCCTATTTTGATGTGAACGGTTGACCATGATCTCCCAGTAAGGGCTCATTGACAAAACTCCAACAAATCACAGTCCAAAATAATGAAAAAAAATCCTATTTCAGCACAAACTATAGATATTTTGACTTTTATTTTATTTATTTTTTAGATTTTGTCCTGTGATGTATTCCAAACCCCAGCACCAGAACTACCAAAGTGTGACCACTACGTCTTTTCAGAAGCCAGAGATCTGTTTCCCCCTCTGGTCACCTACATTAACCCCATTCAGAGTTCCAATCTCAAATCACTCGTCAACCACAGCATACTTAAGCACTGCACTGCGCCAAGCTCAGCGCAAAGTAGTGTTTGGAGTCGCTCTGCCTGAATTACCAAGCGTTATATTTGGACCTGATCTTCTGTCTCCTGACCCTGTTTCTGATTCTGTGTGCTTGCCCCGACTCTCGCCTGGATTTTGACCACCCTGTCTCTCCTCTGATGATCTTATGCCTGTTATTGACCCCTGCCTGCCTGACCCTGATTTAGCTTTGTGGAATTTTAGCTGAACTAATAAGCCTGCTGCATTTGGATCTAGCCGTCTGTTCTTGCGACACTTCTGCGCTCTGACCTGTCCTGTTAGTTTGGGGTCAGACAACACTTGACCTGTTGGGACTCTTCTCTTTTGGTGGTTCCATATCACCCCCAGCTCTGCTTAGGCTGCTATAATTAGGAGGTTAAAAAAAAGTTTCTTTATCTTTGGAGGAAAGTTTGATCTGTGAACAAATTAAAGAATAGAGACAAAAACAGCTGAACGTAAATGATGCAGCTTCTTCCAGAATTTGTTTTAAACATGAAATACTTGTAACACAAATATAATGAAATAGGATCAGTGAGGGATTGTGGTGGCAGAAACTTTCCAATCCAGAAGGAAGATGTCTTCTGCTGAGAAACATGTTAATTGGAATAATCATGTTGAACATCAACCTTAAACTATTTTCTTATCCTTAATGTAAACTTTAGTCAGAATACGGCATGAAAACAGGAAGTTCCTGACTCTGGTGCTGCTGTTCAAACTGATGACTTTAGACAATTGACAAAAGACAGAAACCTTAAATCATTAGAAATTCACCTCTGAGTTGGTGTAGAGTTAGCCTTCCTCCATTTCCCATCATCCCTCTATTTACACTCTCTCTCGCTAGCTTACAGACCCTCACTACATCAACCTAACATTTCCAGTGAAACAACAATGCCGAGAAATATTGGAGCTATCTAGCTGTACCGTTTTGAGCCAGAACCCCACTCAGATAATAAAGACAAAGAAGTTCATGGATCGTTTTGTCTGTAAGTGGATCCATCAGAATGGAGCGAAGCAGGGAGCTTGTGACATCACAAATACAAGGATTTTCCAACTTCATTTTTCCGTGTGCTCTGGATTTAAAACGATATAAAAATAAACAAATGCTCAGAAATGCAATTTTAAGCTTAATTTTCTTTATATATCAAATCGAACTTTATTTATAAAATAAAAATACCACGAGAACATGTTTAAAACACCATTTTCATTGGCGTGGGCCTTTAAGAAGTCAGGTATTGTCAGGCACCGTTAGGCTCTAGAATAGTGCTGGCTGTTTTCCACAGCCTTGTGACCTCTTTTTGATTCAGGCTGTGTTCTATGAGGTCTACAAGAGAACCTCACAGTGCTGCTCAGTGTGGTCCATCAGGGTTCTTCAGTCCAGAACTGCCCGTCAGAAACCACCGAGGACTCTTGACCTGGGACAGGTGGGACTCTTTTGTCATTCATGACAGAGGATGGGAGGAATTTAGATAAACCGCTGGTAACAGTTTATTCTCTGTCCGAGTGACAAAAGCACTTCCCACATTTTCATATCACAAGCTGGTCATTTCAGTGAGTTGCAAACTGAGCTTCTTTTTCCACATCGTAAAGTATCTGAACTTTGCCCTCAGCTCTGGCCAATGTTATACTGCATACATCACTTTCTCTGATAAGACAACTGACACCTAAAGCACGTTTGAGATAAAGACAATCCTTTGCCCAGTCAAATCTACCCGCCCCACTTACCAGCTATGGATGTCCTTCCACAACAAACCCGATTCATGTCCGTTTTGACGTCAACTCAAATCTTCCACATGTGACAGTCAGGTGTTCTGCTCTTATTTCTTGACAGTTTTTCTTTTGAAGTCTCATCAGATGCAACTTGACTCTCACTCTGAGCTCGCCTGCAGCGGCAAAGGAAAGCGAGGAGTTTAATAAAGCATCAGTTCAGAGAGAGAGTTAACGACCTTGTTGTTGTCCAGATGATGAAGCAAACGTTTGTTTTAACCCTTGTGCTATCTTAGATGACCCCACCCTTGCATTGACGTGTTCTCCCTACCATGATAAAGGTGGATAAAGGTGGAAAGATTTCATGTAATCCATGGACACCAGTGAAGATCACAAATCATTGTAGAAAAAAGGTTCAGAGCACTGTCTAGTGGGGCTAGATCAGTGTTTTTCAACCAGTGTGCCGCGGCACACTAGTGTGCCGAGTGTGCCGTGAGAGATGGTCAAGTGTGCCGTGGGAAATTGCCCTCATTAACTGATCTAAAAACATTTCCCATCTCCAGGAAATCCGCTCTTTGTTCATCCAAACAGGCCCTGATAAAACACTGAGTAGTTAGGAATATAAAAGATCATAAAGTTAAATTTTCTTTCTGTTTATTTAATTCTATTAAAGACATTTTGATAAGAATGACGGTACCGCAATTTACCTGCAGCTATAACAGTTTGCGGAAAAGTCCCGCCCCTTTAACTGTCTCCGCCAATCATTCTTGAAGGCTTAATCACATGTCATCAGTCTGACCAATCAGAAGTGCTTAAAGTCTTCACTTCCTTGTTCTTAATTCTGCTGATAAAGTCGCTCAATTCTAACAGAAACACCAGCTAAGCTCGTCTTTAGAAGTGTAGCTTTCCACAGAGTCCGGTGTCAGAGCGTGGAACAAGTGAACAAAACAATGAAGCTCAATGAATCTCCCATGATGCATTGGCTTAAATGGCCAGGGTCCCAGCACACAATGAGTTGTCCTTGTGAAACGTCTGGAAACCACAACAAACAAACAGTTTCTAAATGTTCTAATTTAACTTTTATTTCAACTCTTAGAAAAAACAGCTGCAACTTCCTGCTTTTTCTGCCACAATTATCACAAAGAGCACGTGAGATTGCGGGGGGGGGGGGGGGGGG